>OY754470.1:33994200-34619200 GCA_963575645.1 Xanthostigma xanthostigma
GATTTAGAGTGGCGTCACTTTATTTTTCGAGCTATTCTCAGCAGGCCCTTTCATTTGATACCCATATTGTAGGAAAGCATAAAAAACTTAGTCCGCCATCTTTAGAAGTCCGCCATATTGGTTTTAGAGTGACGTCACTTTATTTTTCGAGTTATTCTCAGCAAGCCCTTTCATTTGATACCCATATTGCAGGAAAGCATAATAAAATTAGTCCGCCATCTTTAGACGTCCGCCATATTGGATTTAGAGTGACGTCACTTTTTTTTTGAGTTTTTTTCAGCAAGCCCTTTCATTTGATACCCATATTGTAGGAAAGCATAAAAAACTTAGTCCGCCATCTTTAGAAGTCCGCCATATTGGATTAAGAGTGACGTCACTTTATTTTTCGAGCTATTCTCAGCAAGCCCTTTCATTTGATACCCATATTGTAGGAAAGCATAATAAAATTAGTCCGCCATCTTTAGAAGTCCGCCATATTGGATTTAGAGTGACGTCACTTTATTTTTTGAGTTATTTTCAGCAAGCCCTTTCATTTGATACCCATATTGTAGGAAAGCATAATAAAATTAGTCCGCCATCTTCAGAAGTCCGCCATATTGGATTTAGAGTGACGTCACTTTATTTTTCGAGTTATTCTTAGCAAGCCCTTTCATTTGATACCCATATTGTAGGAAAGCATTATAAAATTAGTCCGCCATCTTTAGACGTCGGCCATATTGGATTTAGAGTGACGTCACTTTCTTTTTTCGAGTTATTTTCAGCAAGCCCTTTCATTTGATACCCATATTGTAGGAAAGCATAATAAACTTTGTCCGCCATCTTTAGACGTCCGCCATATTGGATTTAGAGTGACGTCACTTTATTTTTCGAGCTATTCTCAGCAAGCCCTTTCATTTGATACCCATATTGTAGGAAAGCATAATAAAATTAGTCCGCCATCTTTAGAAGTCCGCCATATTGGATTTAGAGTGACGTCACTTTATTTTTCGAGTTATTTTCAGCAAGCCCTTTCATTTGATACCCATATTGTAGGAATGCATAAAAAACTTAGTCCGCCATCTTTAGAAGTCCGCCATATTGGTTTTTGAGTGACGTCACTTTATTTTTCGAGTTATTCTCAGCAAGCCCTTTCATTTGATACCCATATTGTAGGAAAGCATAATAAAATTAGTCCACCATATATAGAAGTCCGCCATATTGGATTTAGAGTGACGTCACACAGCTAACCATGCATTGTCATCCAAACTAAACGTGTATACAAATTTTCATCTCAATCGGTTGAAGATATCTGCTTCAAAATTATCGAAGGCATTCTAGTCGCTCACTTAGTAATTTAGTCGCTCACTTATTAATTTAGTCACCCAAATATTATTTTAATATCTCAAGTTATTAAAACAGGATTTCATCATCAGTCACCAAGTTTTTTTTTATTCAACCGTTTTATAATTCCCCTATTATTATTATATAAAACAACATTATAAGAGATATATTCTTTTACGCATGCGCCGATGTTCCCCAAAAACAATAGGCCAATTCATATCTGCATATCAAACATCCTCCCAAAATTTGGTTTCAATCCGCTCATCCGTGGTGTCGGAATGGTAAGAAATGTCAAAAGTGACGTTTGCATCTGTCAAAGTATGTTCTGATAATTAGTTATTCAAATTGTTAACTCAGAAGGCGTTGCATTTTACAAATATTGAAACGGCATCCGTTTTTGAACAAATGCTACCTTTTTATTTCATTATTGTAATAAATAATATTATCGACCAATTTTATTTTAAGACAGAACATACGCAATTTTGAAATTGCCATGTTAAACCATGCAACAGAGAGAGATAACCGAAAGATGTTTTCCATCGGTTATATCAAATTGAATTTATTTCTATATAAATGTGTATAAAAAAACTGTTTGGGCATTTTCTGTTGTACGATTCTTATGTAAAATTTTCTCCTCTTTCGTTTAAGACAGGTTTCGAACCGATCTGATTTAAATTGAGCGAGTTATAAGCGAAAAACTTCGTTTTTTCCTTATTGCTCCCCTCTGGGGTCAAAATTCAAAAATCGGCCGACGTTACGAGCTAAGTTACGCGGAGACGAATCGAACAAAAAAAAGTTTTTTAAAATCGGTTAAGGCGTTTGGGCTGTACGCGTGACACAAAAAAACGTGACACACAGATTCACAGATTCACAGATTCACAGACAAAGCGAGTACATATAGGCGCTTTAGCTTACGCTATTCGCGCCTAAAAACTGAAAAAGCAACCGCTTCAAAATTAGTGAGCACACTTATTGACACCACCAAACGTTGGAAAAAAATTGCCATCCGATCCTGATGGGCAGTTTCAGAGAAACAACCCCTCAAAGTCACCGAAAAACCCTTTTTTTCGATTTTTTCAACAATAAGTAAAAAAAATACACTAAAAATTGTTCAAATCGGATGGCATTCGAAATTTATACTGTCCTAAGTACAAATAATAGTGTGTATCAATGCCATCCGATTTCGATTCCCCTATTTAGCCACCCCCCAAAACTCATGAAAATAACAATTTTATGCAGCGTATGGCATTATTTTTATTGTTATTGAGTTTTGGGGGTTGGCTAAATAGGGGTAAATTTAATCAAAATCGGATGGCATTGATACACACTATTATTTGTACTTAGGACAGTATAAATTTCGAATGCCATCCGATTTGAACAATTTTTAGTGTGTTTTTTTTACTTATTGTTGAAAAAATCGAAAAAAAGGGTTTTTCAGTGACTTTGAGGGGTTGTTTCTCCAAAACTGCCCATCATGATCGGATGGCAATTTTTTTCCAACGTTTGGTGGTGTCAATAAGTATGCTCACTAATTTTGAAGCGGTTGCTTTTTCAGTTTTTTTTTTATTTTTTTTTTATTCGCTAGTGCAAAAACGGCCCGCGTGTTTCGGATGACAAAAAAAATTTATTATATAATTAGGGTATTTCCTTCAATGCAACCGCATTTTTATCCGGTTGCCTTTTCAAACATTTTTCGATTTTGCCCCACCCCCATATCGCCGCCCCCGTCCATTTGGGGTCACTTTGGCCGCTACCAGGGGGTTCTGCACCACTCATAGGCCCAGATTACCACTCGCCATCCGGTTGCCTTTCCGACACCGGATTGACGTGCCATTGCTTTGAATATACGGGAAGTTCGTACGTTCGAACAATCAATCAACTGTTGTTTAGATGTCGTTTCCATAGCAACCCTATTAGCTAATAGTCACGAACAGCTGTCGTTCTTGTTTTCACATATAACCTCAAAGCTTTTTGCTTGGAATTTATCTATGTTTTTATGTAATTAATTAATGTGTTTAATAAGCGTGCTTACGACCGAGGTATGAAGAAAAATAGTATACACCACACTGGCCGAAAGTGTGATACCTTGCCCTTTTCGCCTCAGGCATCATGACGCACAGAGCAATTGAATATCACATTTTCAGCCCTTGTGTAATATACTATTTCGAAATTTTAATCGTATTAGTTTTGGAAATAGTGTTGCGTTTTCAGGATAATCTCGAAAAATAAACTGTAGACATAAAATTCTGAAAAAGCTAGTTAGATCTTCATTGCCGAATATAAAGATACTTTTTTTCGGTAATAAACTTCGATTCTCTCAAATTAACGACAAAATATTTTTGGATAACTTTTGAAACACAGCATGTAAACCAGTAAGGCGTAGGTACATTGGGCATTTGACATTGGAAGAAAATGAAACGATTCCATTTTTCTCCTTTTGTGGTATGGAACTCTAAAAATATAAAAGTCTTCAAAGGTAGGGCTTCGTAATCAAGTCGCGCTTGAAGTCGTCCAGATGTTTCATCTAGGTACTCACCTACATATTTTCAGCTATGTAAAGGATCATTGAAAGTGAGAGGAATTTGAAAGGATAGTCAACCACCCAAAAATAGTAATTTCAGCGAGTAGATATAAACAATGGTATTTTTCAGTTGTCAATTTTATTAACGAAGCTGTAAAATTCTATTACTGTATTCACAAATACAAGTAAATAAAAATTTAATTTAGTCGGTACTTCATAGATCGGTTCTTGAAATCTGCGGACCTTTTTTGTGTTTCCTGGGTTTCTTTTTTTCCTTTTTAGGCGATAATGAAATCGATTCGCTATGTTTCTCTGTCGCAACAACTTCTTCCACTATTTCTGCTGAATCTATAGTAAAATCTAAATTTCCCCTTGCCAAATATAATTCTCGATACACTAAACCTAGTATTCTAATCGTATTCATATCTAAGAGATGTTTTATATTTGCACTAAATGTAAAACCCCAATTAAATAAGAAATCATAACGTTGATTTCTGTTCAATATATTGCGGCATATTTGCTTGTATCGCATAAAAATTTCACTAAAAAGTGCTGTGTTTTCCACAACATTTGCGAGGGCATTCTTTACTGTTTCATTTGCCGGAAAATGTGTTATTTCCAAATATATTCCATTATTTTCTAATTCCGTTTTACTCGTATCTATTATTTCGAATAGTTTTTTTGCTACTGTGTTTATCATTTTGTCTGTATGTTCTATGTTTAACTTCTCCCAGCTGTTTATGGCTTGGATTTGCTCGCTGCGGCGAAGAACAAAGTATTTAATGACTGAATTGTTTTAAGAAAAATCAATCATAAAATAAGCAAATTACAATTATTATTTGTAAATTGGTTTTCTAGCAGCTTTTCTGTTTGTTTATATAAGTAGAATGATTCAAGAACGATTAAACTATTTTGATAGAACTTATAGAAACTAATGACTTCTGTTGTCGAGCGTCTATAATCTACAATATCTCTTTCTTGATGAAACTTAACGTACTACAAGCAAAGGCTAATATCTAATAAAAAATTGTAATTGTGATATATCAAAATTAGAGCGGTAAAATAACGAGAAACTGTGTACCCATATGTATTCGTTATTAAAACAACCAGTACCCGTTACTATCGTATCGTTACGTTACTCGTTACTTTTCATATGGCATACAATCAAGTACTCGCATCAAGCATGTAGCATCGTGCTGAGGTGCGTTGCATATGGTATGACTTCGCAATAAAAATCAATTAATATCAAAACAAACCATAAATATTAAAAATTATTTATTGACATCAAAGAAATATTGCACGTATTATAGAAATTTGGACACATCTCAAATGTAAATGTGAAAACTTTTATTAGTAAAACAATTCCAAAAACACTGATTAAAATTCTTTATTATTAACGCTTTCGACCAAAAGAAGTCAACATCAGATAATTAACAAATTATTCTGTTATTAGTTAAAACATCTTAAATTATAATTTAAGAAATTAAGTTATTAACACTAAATACTAATCATTCATCTAATCACTAAAATAACGTACACTCAATCGTTTGTATAAAAATATTTGTAAACATTTTCCTTTGTAAGGAATGAATTAAAAATTACCAATTACGTACGACTCATGAGCATGATGCTCGTTCTCTCACCTCGCATTCATTCAATTGCTAGATATACCGTTCAAGTTCACGCATCCGCATGATGTATGTCATATGATGCATTCTATTGGTTCGTACAAACTAATCGAACTGACAAATGCGAGTAAAGGCAGCTACACACGGTCAGTTAAACTGTCAGTTATAACTGTTCAGTTAAATCGTATGTACGTAGGGCCTACGCACGTTGAGATAAATCTGTCAGTCCCTTACCTACAGTTTTCAATGATACGGCCTCGACTACAGACGATGTTCTAGCGGTGGTCGGATTAATATTTGCTATGAAAATGACTTATAAAAAACGACGCAGCATATGGTGTAAAGAGTGGTTAAACAAAAGGGAGCACTATTCACATATGAATTTGTTAAATGAATTGAGATTTACTCCAAAAATTGGCATAAATACCTAAGAATGGATGAGGATACCTATCTAAATCTTCTTTCTTTAGTTACACCATTTATTGTAAAGAAATAACTGTCATGCGAAATGCTATCCCTCCACATGAGAAGTTTTTTTACTGTTTCTGGGGTTCTTTTTCTCTTAATTCATCAATTAATTTTGAGTATGCAGCATCTCTTTTCGCACAGTCGTGGTACAGACTTTATTTTCCAGAGACATTCGTCCTGATAAATTCCTGTAAATCCCTCAAACCACTCCCGTTGACCCCTCGACTGTGTTGATATTGTTTTGGTGC
The DNA here is from genome assembly GCA_963575645.1 of Xanthostigma xanthostigma. Classification (NCBI taxonomy): domain Eukaryota; kingdom Metazoa; phylum Arthropoda; class Insecta; order Raphidioptera; family Raphidiidae; genus Xanthostigma; species Xanthostigma xanthostigma. The sequence continues at coordinate 34,000,386 of OY754470.1, forward strand.
GCGTGAAGCATGACAGTAAAATATAATAAACTAGCGGCCCTGTACGTGCTTCGCTACGTATAAAGTGAAAAAATAAAACAATTTAATTGGAACATCTATCTATCTATTTTATTAACTGCTAGCTATTTTAAAATATACATGGGCGTATATGTGTGTATGTCGTGCACTCCGGATGCGCCGTCGTGCTCGAAAAAAAAAAATTGGTTGTCTGTAAAGTCGGTTTACGGACGATAGTTTTACGTGATAACGTATTCCGCTCGTATATCATATTTAATAATACATTACTGTGCTCTCGCTTGCACGCACAGGGTCAGGCGGAACGTTACACTTTTTCGTGCGTGCAGCTGGTGTTTCATCAATTTATAAGACGTTATCACGTCAAAAACTTAGTCCGCCATCTTTAGAAGTCCGCCATATTGGATTTAAACAAAAGTCACTTTATTTTTCGAGTTATTCTCAGCAAGCCCTTTTATTTGATACCCATATTGTAGGAAAGCATAATAAATTAGTCCGCCATCTTTAGAAGTCCGCCATATTGGATTTAGAGTGACGTCACTTTATTTTTCGAGTTATTCTCAGCAAGCCCTTTCATTTGATACCCATATTGTAGGAAAGCATAATAAAATTAGTCCGCCATCTTTAGAAGTCCGCCATATTGGATTTAGAGTGACGTCACTTTATTTTTCGAGTTATTCTCAGCAAGCCCTTTTATTTGAGACCCATATTGTAGGAAAGCATAATAAAATTAGTCCGCCATCTTTAGAAGTCCGCCATATTGGTTTTAGACTGACGTCACTTTATTTTTCGAGTTATTCTCAGCAAGCCCTTTCATTTGATACCCATATTATAGGAAAGCATAATAAAATTAGTCCGCCATCTTTAGAAGTCCGCCATGTTGGATTTAGAGTGATGTCACTTTATTTTTCGAGTTATTCTCAGCAAGCCCTTTCATTTGATACCCATATTGTAGGAAAGCATAATAAAATTAGTCCGCCATCTTTAGAAGTCCGCCATATTGGATTTAGAATGACGTCACTTTATTTTTCGAGTTATTCTCAGCAAGCCCTTTCATTTGATACCCATATTGTAGGAAAGCATAATAAAATTAGTCCGCCATTTTTAGAAGTCTGCCATATTAGATTTAGAGTGACGTCACACAGCTAACCATGCATTGTCATTCAAACTAAACCTGTATACAAATTTTCATCTCAATCGGTTGATGATATCTGCTTCAAAATTACCGAAGGCATTTCCGCCATCTTTAGAAGTCTGCCATATTGGATTTAGAGTGACGTCACACAGCTAACCATGCATTGTCATTCAAACTAAACGTGTATACAAATTTTCATCTCAATCGGTTGATGATATCTGCCGCTCGAATATCATATTTAAGTCAGGCGGAACGTGACACATTTCGGAACGGGACAGATTTTGGAACGTGGGCACTTTTAGTCGGGTAGAATTAGCTGATTCGTCTCCTAAAAAACGTGTAATTGCGAACGTCGATTTAAAATTTTTTTTTGTTAGATAATACGAATATAAGTAACATATTAAGTTTAAACGCCAATCGGAGCACCGCACGATGGTTAAAAAAAATGGCAAAAATCGTCCATATCACTTTTTGGCGATTTACGGGAAAACTATGAATTTGACAAATTAAGTGTAGGGAAATAAAAAATGCGCAATAAAAAGACGAATCGAATGAGTTTTTGCGAGCTCCGATCGGTCTAGTAGTTTTTTAGTAAATTGCAAAAAACCGCTTTTTTGGGCCATTTTTTCGAAATTCCATAACTTCCGTTCTATTAAATGTGAAGACTTGAAACTTTAATAGAATATGTGTTTTATAAGCTTCAATATGCATACAAAATTTCAGCAAGATCGATGTTATACTTTTTGAGAAACTTTGAAAAAACCGAAAAAAGGCCCTTCCGAAAAGGGTCCCTGAAAAAGTTTTGGGCCAGCGTAGACCAATTTTTCAAACGTGCTTTTGTTCATCGAGAGTTGCTCTACAACATCCTGCAATGCCGAACCATTACACCTAGCGGAAGTGTGAAAAAAATTGATTAAAAAAAGCGTTTTAAAGCGAAAATGGCAATAATAATAATGATATCATTATATATTTACGTACAATTGTGCATATGCCGCGGAAGCTCCCTTTTTTAAAATCAATTTTTTTCGCACTTTCGCTAGGTGTAATGGTACGGCATTGCAGGATGTTGTAGAGCAACTCTCGATGAACACAAGCACGTTTGAAAAATTGGTCTACGCTGGCCCAAAACTTTTTCAGGAACCCTTTTCGGAAGGGCCTTTTTTCAGTTTTTTCAAAGTTTCTCAAAAAGTATAACATCGATCTTGCTGAAATTTTGTATGCATATTGAAGCTTATAAAACACATATTCTATTAAAGTTTCAAGTCTTCATATTTAATAGAACGGAAGTTATGGAATTTCGAAAAAATGGCCCAAAAAAGCGGTTTTTTGCAATTTACTAAACAACTACTGGACCGATCGGAGCTCACAAAAACTCATTCGTATCGTCTTTTTATTGCGCATTTTTTATTTCCCTACACTTAATTTGTCAAATGCATAGTTTTCCCGTAAATCGCCAAAAAGTGATATGGACGATTTTTGCCATTTTTTTTAACCATCGTGCGGTGCTCCGATTGGCGTTTAAACTTAATATGTTACTTATATTCGTATTATCTAACAAAAAATATTTTAAAATCGACGTTCGCAATTGCATGTGACGGATTTGCTAATTCTGCGCGGCTATTTTTCGTACATGCAGCCGGTGTTTCATCAATTTATAAGATTGGTGTTTCATCAATTTATAAGACGTTATCACGTCAAAAATAGCGTAAAGTATTCGTGGATAACTGGTCTTTAAAACACTTGCTCTATTTCGAGCACTCCAGCTGCGCCGTCGTGCCGAGCTGTTTTCAAGCTATTTTTAAAGTGGCCCAGAAACCCCCTTATTCACCTACTGACTGTCAAGGAATAGACAAATAATAATTTGCAATAAAATAATATTGCGACTATAAATTGAAATGTAAGCTATCCTATCTTTCAAGCTGGGTCGAATTGCACACGGTGTGCAAATCAAATTTAAAATCGGTTCAGTAGTTTAGGAGTCCATCGCGGACAAAGACTATTTTTCAAGTGGCCCAGAAACCCCCTTATTCACCTACTGACTGTCAAGGAATAGACAAATAATAATTTGCAATAAAATAATATTGCGACTATAAATTGAAATGTAAGCTATCCTATCTTTCAAGCTGGGTCGAATTGCACACGGTGTGCAAATCAAATTTAAAATCGGTTCAGTAGTTTAGGAGTCCATCGCGGACAAATATGTGACACGTACTTTTTATATATTAAGATGATTGTAATTTGTAATCACTGCGTTCCGTGCAATTCTCAAGACGAACTGACTGAACTCGGTACACACACTTAGATTTAACTGAACAGTTATAACTGACAGTTTAACTGACCGTGTGTAGCTGCCTATGAAATACATATGTACATGCATACGGTTTGCTACAGCGCCTACAGCTCTAATCAAAATTGTATTCAATAATGACAAAGGATACAAACTTTTTCTTCATTAGTTGATTCTGAAGATTGTTTTTCATCACTACAGGTGTTAAAATTATAACAGAACATACATGCAATAAGATATTGAAATATTAAATACTCCATTATCTTACAGTATTGTGCTTTAACATTTTATACTCAAAAATCACAATACATTATTTTTGTTTTTTGTGGCCCTGGCTTTAGCCTTCAGCCAGTTAACTGATCCTTTGTGCTTCGTATTGGTATTAGTAACGTTAGAATTTAGATTGTGAATATAAGATGATAGGATATCCGATATAAGACCACAGCATGGACATAGGAATATATTAATGTCCATGGACCACAGTTAACATAAATTCACAATACAAGGTTAGATAGTTTGATCTATGGGTGTAACCATGGACATATTCCTATGTCCATGGGTGTAACTCATTACAAGTAGGTAACTCATTCATAGGAAAACGAACACAAACAAACTGCAAACATTAATGTCAAAACCATGAAGCAAATGCAATGGTTAAATCAAACTAGTGGGAGTATATGCGCAAGTAATTCAAGAATTACAAGGCGCGAAATTTTACATAATATACCCCGGCGTTATGTTTGAAATTGGTGTATATTTTTAACGACACTGAGCTTTATAATATAATTTAATTAACTTAATCTAAGAAAAAAAATAACAGTTGAAAATATTGGGTAAGAGTACGATAACTTGCTATGCAAAATATCCACTGGAAATTCACAATTATTGTTTTATATAACATATAACAGCGTTATTGGTCGTTTTAAGTGCGGAAAATTAATTTTTAAAAATTAATTTAAAAAAATTAAATATGGTATAGTAAGTTGATTTTAGAATTTAGAGTATATAGCGATCGCTATCTTGTCTCATATAATGATAAGAAAAGAGAAAGTTATATATACCTGTATCTATACTAAACAAAGATAGAAATATCAATTGGTTGGAATGAAATACAATTGAACGTTCAGGGCAGAGTCGTATTTGGAAATTTTAATTTATAAAACGAATTTTAAATTTAAAACACATTTTAATGAAGATTGAAAACCACCGCTTTTTTTGATAAAGGGGTATGCGTATTGTCTCGCAGTGAAACGGGAAGGGGTAAATGTGGAGTTTTTAAAAAAACAATTCCGGGGTGAACGATAAACGGGTATGCGAATTGTAATTCTGGGGTGAACGATAAAGGGGTATGCGAATTTTCTCGCAGTGAAACGGGAAGGGGCAAATGTGGAGTTTTTAAAAAAACAATTCCGGGGTGAACGATAAACGGGTATGCGAATTGTAATTCTGGGGTGAACGATAAAGGGGTATGCGAATTGTCTCGCAGTGAAACGGGAAGGGGCAAATGTTGAGTTTTTAAAAAAACAATTCCGGGCTGAACGATAACGGGGTATGCGAATTAGATAGTTAATTGTTTGAATAGAACTGCGTTTTCTCAAAAATGTATATTTAATTGATAGTCAATTAAATATATGTTTTTTAGAAAATCAGAAAAAAAAGTGGTGAAAAAAAATGTGTTTCAAAAGGAAATGATTTCTTTTACTGTCCGATAGCAATGGAGGGTTTGTGCGCCTAAAAATTCGCGAAAAATACCTATGCTCATTCTGTGAAGTGTTTAGATGTTTTCGTAGTGTTGAATATCGAAGAATAAACTATACTGAAAAGTTAAACAAATATAGCATAACAAATATTATAAATATCTAAATACGACCCTGCTTCCATAACACAATCGAAAGCTGCAAACAAAGTGACAGTTACACAATAATAATTCTACACCAGTTGCTATGACGTGTATTTGTGATTTTTGATTGGTTAGATTCAAAAAATGACAGTGACGAAAAGTAGTTCCATTTTTTTCACGTATTTTTGAGGAAATTTGTGAATAATCCGCAAAGTTTTTTTTTTTGAACATCAAAATTTTGCGTTTTCTATGACTTAAAAAAAAAAATTTCAAAATTTGGGTGCATAGTGTTATCGTACTGGACCCAAAATATTGAAACACAGAAAGGAAAAAAATCATTTTAATAATTTATTAATAATTTAGGTTCATAAATATAAAAGCCTTAGATGTAAACTCTATGATCGTTTATTAGTCACAACCAACTTTGTTATAATGATGACCCTAAATTATTAAAAATTATAAGGTAAAAGGCCCGGTTATTGACACTCTCAGTTTCTGACACTTTCAACATCATTTTAAATTAAAAAAGAAAATGTATGTCGAATAGCTTAATACATTTTTTTAAATTTAAAGACGCATGCTCTACCGATTGAGCCATCTGAGGTTGTGTTCTCACAACGCTAATATGAGTATATCTAGTTAGTGCATTTCACATGAATAGAAGCTTATTTTTGAGATACATTTTGCAACATTTTTCATTTAAGCTCCGCTCCTAATGGTCGTAGCGTAATATTATATAGCCTACAGCCTTTCTCGATAAGTGGGCTATCCAACAAAAAAACATTTTCAATTTGAACCAGTAGTTCCTGAGATTAGCGCGTTCAAACAAACAAACTCTTCAGCTTTATATATTAGTATAGATTTTAATAAATAAAATTATCGACTAATTTTATTTTGCGACAGAACATACGCAATCTTTAAATTACCATATTAAACCGTGCAACAGAGAGAGATAACCGAAAGATGTTTGCCATCGGTTATATCAAATTGAATTTATTTCTATATAAATCTGTATAAAAAAACCGTTTGGGAAAATTCTGTTGTACGAAATTTATGTAAAATTTTCTCCTCTTTCGTTTAAGACAGGTTTCGAATCGAGCTGGTTTAAATTGAGTGAGTTATAAGCCAAAAACTTCGTTTTTTCTTTATTACTCCCCTCTGGGGTCAAAATTCAAAAATCGAGCGACGTTAGGATCTAAATTGCCCGGAGATGAATCGAACAAAAAAAAGTTTTTTTAAAATCGTTTTAGGCGTTTGAGCTGTACACAATCCTCAAAAAAGTGTGACATACAGATTCACAGACAGCGAGTACATATTATAGGCGTTTTAGCTTACGCTATTCGCGCCTCAAAATATATCCAAATCCAGGGGTATCAAACCCCAATTTTGTAAACGCTCTATCCCCTAAATTCACTATTGGCTCTATGGTTTTACTCATTCTGTCCATAGATTCTGTCTGCTTTTAGAACCTCTCTATCTCTGCTCTCTTCTCTATGCTTTTATCATAGATATATATATTATATATCTATGGCTTTTAGCTTCAACTTTACCTATGGAGGGTAGTGTTTACGGTAACCTTGACAGATGAAAATAATTGAAATTATGACCTGAATTATGACAACAAAAAACAATATTTCATAAGTGTTTTAGTTTGTCACATTTAGTTTCATGTATTTATGAAAATTGAACTTTTTTAGGGTTTGCATTTAAAAACATATACGTGCGTGGCATTATTATAAACTAAATTTATGTACAAAATATAATAAAGCTTCTTTTATTCACTACAAAATGAGCGACGAAAGTGTTGCGGCTGCAATGTGTTACCCATTCCCTAGTTTAATGTGTGATTCCGCTGAAAGAGAAGACGAATATGCTATAATAAAAGTTAATAAGAAGAAGGTAACATTTCATTTAAAATATAAACTTGTTTTTAAAAATCAATACCATTTAATTAAAATTGTAATGTTTTTAGTACACAATTGGCAGAAGTTTATCAAACGATTTCAGTATACCTATAATATCAGTTTCAAGACAGCATTGTACTTTGGAGTTAAAACAATCTTGGACAATTTCTGATCACGTAAGTTCACAAGGAATCATGATTAGTTCTGGGTGGAAACACTATTACAAAATTCTTATAGAGGACGACTTACTGTAATGGCCAGCGTGCCGGCCTTTGAATCAGACTGTCGTGGGTTTGAACTTTGAATAGCCTCTGCTCATGAATATTTTGTGTGAATCCATCCCACAAAGAGATGTATATCTTGTATATGCGCATATTATGTGAATCTACATTTAAGAATATTCTTATGGTTTTTAGAGTTCGTCCGGAACACAGGTAAATGGCCTTTATATAAAAAAAGGCGAAGAAGTAGAATTGAACGATGGTGATAAAATATCTTTTGGAGGGAAAACGTATCGTTTTATTTCATGGCAAGAAGAGGATCCACCACATAAAAAAAGAAAGTTAAAAACTCCTAATAATGCAAAAGAAAGTAATTTCTTTGAACGAACAATGAAAGAAGAAATTGAACGATTAGAAGCCAAACATGCAGCGGAAAAAGCTTCGCTAGAAGCAGTATTACAGGCTGAAGCACTGAAACAAGAAGAATTGAAAAAAGAAAAAGAACGAATGGAAGAGATATTAAATAACGAAAAGAAAAATACGAAAGCATTATTGGAAAAAGTATAAAAAATTTTATTTTTGTATGCTTTCATAAAATCGATTTTATTTAGATATATATTCTGTAATTTTGTTTTTTTTTTTGATTTTTGAAATGTTTTTAGGAAAATAAACTATCAAGCAAACTTCAAGAAATGGAACAGAAGCTAACAGAGCAAGAGTCGGCACATGAGGAAATTAAACAGAAATTAATGGATAAAGAAGAACAAAGAATCCGCGATTTAAAATATTTACGAGAAAAACAAGAAGCTGAAACTAAAGCTGCTCTTGAAGAATTAAAAACAAAACTTAATGAAAAAGAAAATACGCTTCGTAGTACTTTGCAAAATAATATGAGTTCGCTTCAGTCAGAAAGAAACGTTTTAGAAGAAAGTATAAAATTGGAGCTTAAAAAAGAAGATGAATCCAACGAGAATTTGCGCAAATTAAAAGAAGAACTGGATAGGGTTAAAAAAGAACTTGAAAGTGTGGAAGGAAAAAAGATACTATTAGAAACAGAACTGCAAAATGTAAATAATACAAACAAAGAAGTCTCATCGGAAAATGAACTGAGAGCCAAAGAAGACATTCTTTCCAATTTTGGAACTCTTATGGAATCTGAGTTACAGTGTTCCATTTGTAATGAACTATTTGTCAGGGCAAATACACTGAATTGCACACATACGTTCTGTCAGTTTTGTATCGGCGAATGGAGAAAAAAAAAAAACGAGTGCCCCGTGTGCCGTGCCAAAATTACTTCACAGAATCGTAGCATTGCACTCGACAATTTCATAGACAAAATGGTCGAAAACCTTACGCAGGATATGAAAAATCGACGACAAGAAATAGTTGAAGAGAGAGCAGGTGAATATTTTTTCGTCTATTATGGCGGCTGTACACACTTGACAAGAGCCTCTCGCCGAGAGCCTCGGCCGAGAAGACTCTCGTCGAGAGCATGCCTGTACACACTCGTTCTAACATTTGAACAGAAGACTCCCGCGACAATGGACGTAGAAATTGCTGCTGCTGTTTGTCTTTGTGCCGTGAGCTATTTCTACACTGAACAATATCATTTAAGAATGAGTCCATTAACTCGTATGTAAACCATATCGGTTTATAAACTGAATCAGCTGCAGCTTCAGACTGAATAGACGCAATAACCTTTCTTTTATGGCCACGATAGGTAGCCATAAACAAGTCCCACTTCTTTTTTAACTCGGGTACAGGAATTTCAATGTGCTCGGTTATTCGCACCCAAGCGTCATGGTTACATTGCTTATCCTTGTGTTTCACATCCTTCGAGTTCCATAAAACAAGGTCTGTTTGGTAGCACTCCAAAAACTGTAATTCTCGTTCGTTAGACCACATAGTGAAACACGTCTGTTCATAAATATTGTCAGCGAGCAACTAAATGAACGAGTGTACATGCTCGCTCTCGTTTACCTCGCGAGAGCCAACGAGACCCTTTGACTCGGGCGCAAAAAACCGACAAGCGACTGAGGCGAGGACGAGAGAACGAGACGAGACGAGAGCGCCCTGTACACACTCGCGCTCGGTCTGTCTCGGGGTGTCTCGTCGAGTGTGTACAGCCACCATTAGAAGGACATTGACAATTTTATTACGAGATTTGATTCAATGTTGCTTCACAAGTAAATTTCCTTTCATTGAATTGTTAAAAGTGATGGTACTCTAAAAGAATCCGTCCCAGAGTGTTGATTGTCATATATTATTTAAACAGCAGTAGTCTAATTTTTTTTATTTCTGCAGCTCACTATTTTTGTTTAGTCAAAAACAAAAATATTGCGTTGCAGAGTAAAAACTCGTGATTTTGACATTTTATTCCCTGTTTTATCAGTCGCCTATGGGCTATGTGCAGGGAGGGGGAGTTACAAATTTTTCGATGCGAGCGTTTGTGGTGAACACTAGGGGAAACTTCAAGCTCAAATTTTCCGTATCTCCGTGAGCAATGTTTATTAAAAGTGAAAAGGGTTATAATTTTGTGAAGTTTTTTTTAATTACAAAGAAAACAGGAAAACTAAGCGATCTGGAAATGCTTGTTGTGTTCCGGGCTGTGGCGCTGATGGCGATTTAAGTAAAATAAAGACCATTGGCGCCCCAATTCGACGTTCCGCTGTCAGTGTAAACAAATTAACATCAGTTTTTCTTATTACATGTTTTTTACACATCATGGCCAACTAAAATTTTTGACTTATCACCTTAGAAACATGCCGCGATTTCCATAAAAAGTGAGTTCAATAATTCTCTATTACCCACTAGCGGCGCTAATAGGCTTCGTGCACACAGCCTATAAACAAATTCGCACATGTTATTGCAGAAGATAATTTTTACTTACTGTAGATTTTGACAGCAGTAGATTTTTTTATTTGCGATTATTTAAAAAGGTATTTTTCAGTACATGAAATTATGGATAAACGTAAAACGCCGAAAAAAACTACACCCGACAGACCTCGTCGGTCAGTGCGAACTGGTAATCATGGTAGGTTAGTATTTTGTAAAAATGTAGTTACTAATTATAAATCATAAACATATTTATTGTATAATTTGAAATGATATACATTTCAGTGCAGTTATATTATTATATTGGCAGTATTGCAGAACAAACCTTCAGTTGCACAGTTAAAATTAAATTTCACAACCATTATCACCATCTGAATTGTACTCAAGAATGAATTAAAGCTGATCAGAAATCGGAATGGCGAATAAAATATAAAGATTTGTTGCATAATTTGCGCAAACTGCAACTTTAGATGATTGTTTTTATTTTCAAGAATATAATACAAAGCGGATTAAATTAACGCATCATTCAGTAACTTTCTAACGAAAGAATTACTGAAACTGTCAGACGGTCGTAACCAAGTATCGTGGCTAGGAAAAAGATGTGCTATCTACAATATCTCTGCATTGGAACCATTTAATGTAGATCAAGAATGTTCTCAGAAGCCACTAGCTTCGACGCCCAAACAGATTTGCTTTGCATATATTTGCAGAGACAACAAATCTTTCTGCAGGTCCTCTCCGTACTTGTTCACAACCATTTGATGATTTTAAACTCTTTACTTTGGTTTCATCAGGAAACTAACCATGCTTCCAGTACAATTATTTCTTCAAAAATTTCTTTTAAAAAATTGGTTGTCTGTAAAGTCGGTTTACGGACGATAGTTTTACGTGATAACGTATTCCGTAATACATAACCTAAATTTATATAATAAATTATTATAATAATTCGAATCTATGATATTGCATCTTTCGCTTCAAATTTAGGTTAATTTTATTTATTAAAATTACTCACCATATAATATAATTGTTTTTTTTAACTTTCTTTCTTTCGTATTTATTAAGTCTCAAAGATTAGCTGTCATAATATTTTGAAAACAATTGTTTCACTGTTTATATAAAATTCCAAAACCTACTTACAATATTTAAGTATTTTCATACGTCAAAAAATTGATTTTTATAATGATAAAATTTGTATGAAAACGATTTTTTCGAGAGATGAGACCTAGCTAAAACGATTTTTTGCCCCCCAAAATCCCTTTTCAGTAAATTTCATCCAAATCGTTAGGGCCGTTTTCAAGAAAAGCACGCACAGGGTCAGGCGGAACGTTAGGAACGTTACACTTTTTCGTGCATGCAACCGGTGTTTTATCAATTTATAAGATTGGTGATTCATCAATTTATAAGACGTTATCACGTCAAAATATAATAGAAAAACTGAGCGATGTGTTAATTTTGACCAGGAATATTGATATATCCAGCTTTCACTATACTTTTGTGTTATTTTACAGTAAGACAAAATTTCCATCAAAACTGATTTCAAATAAGACAAAGTTGTCGTGCATACGCGCAATTATGCGGGAAAAAGCTAAAAACACCTGATTGTAGCATTTCTTAAATATTTAGTAGCTAAGAGATGACAAAGAAAGTTAAAAACTTTGATTTATTACATAGAAAATAAAATAGTTGTTTTTTGTGTGTTTTCAGGCGTCATGCTGGCGCAAGTACCAGTAACAACGCCTCAATCGTCGTCATTTCAGACGATTCAAGTAGCATCGATTCAGAGAGCTCCAGTGATTTCAGCAGCGAGAATACTTCGAATGATTCCGACGAGGACGTTGAATGGTCAGAGACTGATGATAATGAGAGTTTCGAATTCGACTCGGCCAGCGACAGACCGAGAATAGCCGGTATCCGAGGCGCTTATTACGGCGGCTACGGACATTGTTTCAAATGTGGAGCCGTAGGACACTGGGCCAATGGCTGCCCTTCGCGACTTTAATTAGTGCCGTTAAAGTGATATTTGCTATTTTACCATTGATTATGCTGCATTGATGTGAGTTGCACAACGCATTATCAAAAAATATGAGTCGATAATGTGACCTTAATTATTGTTGTCATTTGAACAGCCTAACGTCGTTGTCAAACTGAAATGAAAAAGTAAAGTTGCCAGTCTAGGGTTTCATTGATTCAAATGCGAAGCGCACTCATTGCGACGAAGAATCCGATTTAGTTCGCCGCAATTGTACGTTTAATCGTCGTAAAAACTAAAAATTGATGTACGTATTCGAATATGCAGTTAATTAAAATTTCAATTGTTTCATACAAAATGCTAAATTATATTATATTATTGATAAAAAACTTAACTTTCTGAGATAAAATTTTGTTTCCTATTATAAACCATAACCACAAAATTGTAGTGGCGTTTAATTTTTATTTCACTATGATTAAATATTTACAGAGATAATATTTGTTGAATTTGAATACCTGCTGACAAAGTCGAAAATCGTTTGTAAATCGAAGGGTATTGCCAACATTGATTAATTATCTGACTGCGTTGTGTAACTCAGTAAGAGTGGAGCAGTTAAAACTAATGTGATAACTTATTCACGATTGATGGGAACTTTAAAAATTTATCTCGAAAGATGTATAAATTACTTTAATTAATATAAAAATAGATTCATATTTCAAATATTTCAGTTTTCATGAACAAGATACCTTATGTTTTTGTGTTTATTTTTTGTGAATTCTTAATTTACCTTTTAGTCTAAGATCCTGATTTGGCTCGATCTTCATCCATCGAGTTTTCTAATGAAATGTTAATTGTTTGATATAATCAATAATAGTGGAGTGGATTGGGAAAAAAAGCCTTGAATCCGGTGTGTCTCGAATCGAAAAATGTTTCCTACAAAAACTGTAGAGTCGAGCTCCCTCGACATTTTGGTTTAATTTGTGATCGCATGTCGGAGGGGGCGACGGGAGATATGCCGCTTTAAAGTTCCGGAAAACCCGTTTTTGCCCTATAACTCTGCCATTATTATTGGGGAAAAAAAGTGTTCCAACAAAAGTTGTAGAGAAAAAGAATTCGCGCAAGTTCTTTCCAGACTGGGTCTGATCAGACAACCTGTTCGCGAGATATCACCATTTTAGTGCGCGAAATTTGGAAAAATTGATGCCATTTTTTTAAAAACCATTGCAGCTAGGAGCTTAATTTTCTTTTTATAGCAAAAGTACTAAAGACCCCTTATTTGCACCGGAAGCTGGACGCGGTGGGTTTATTGGAACCGGCACCAAATCAGTTTTTCTTTATTAATACATTATATTATCAAAATTCAAATTTCATTAAAAAACTCGATGACTGAAGATCAACCAGTTCGGGATCTTGTATTATTTTTAGTGTATTTGCCATATGACATGACACACTGTTGACATTGGTCAGATGGTACGTGGGAATCGAAACGAAACTCGGCGTTTCACATCATTCTAAACAAATTGGCACCGATTTTTGAAATGTTTGAGCAAATACACTATATTACCGGCAGGGTTTAATACTGCGATCCAATTTCTTTTTAATTACGATTCAAATGAGATAATAAATATTTTTCTGGTCTTGTAGTTGAAGCACACGTTTTTTGTTGTGCATATTTTTTTTTGTATTTTTCTTTTTCTTAAATAAATAAAAAAAAAATATTTTTGTATAACACTAAAACTCAAAGAAATGCTAAATAATATATTGTTTATTAATATGAAATGTATATAATATTTTGTGAATAGATTTTTTTTATTACAAACATTTTAAGCAAAGCTTAACTGTAACTTGTAAAGAATCAGTTTCTTCGATAGTGAGTTCGTCATATAATAAATTCTGACAGGATCGAAGTATACCATAATTTCTAAAATTAAAAAGTTAAAAATTACAGGTAACTGTTTTCTAAACAATTTAAAAAAAACACGTGAATATAATAATAATAGTAAACTTTATTGTTAGCAGAACAGAGTGTCTGCATAATTGCGTCAATAGGTTTACTTCATCAAAAGGAAAACTAATAACCTAAGATCCCACTGCAAAATAGTGTACTCATCGAGTGTATGCTAAAAACCTAATTTTTACGCATATTTATCATCAGGAGAATATATATCTACTAGGTTGCCTATCAAAATGTGGCCGCTAGTATTTTTAATTAATTTTTCGCAAAAAATTTCATTGACTTGTTTTTAAAATAAAATATCGTCCACTTCACGCCAATATATAAAGATTCTGAAAAATCACGGTTGCCATTGCGCACTTGGCCGCACCTCTTCGCAGCCAGGTGTAAACAGGTATGATTGTGATACATTTTTACCTTGATAACGTACATTTATTATTTATATATCAAAATAAAGCTAATTTTTTTCTCGTTATTATGATATAAGGGTGCCTAATTAAATTTGGCCGAAAATAAGGGTTGCTGGCTGCTAAGTTATTATTATTTTTTGAGAAATGTCTTAAGAAGAAGAAAGTCTTTATTTGCAATGTATATGTCACCGGGATATTGTCAAACCCGTGATATTATAATCTCACTTAGTGAAATTACGACTTTTCATCAATCGTGATATTGTAATTTCACTAGTGAAATTACAATATAACGGGTTTGACAATATCCCGGTGACATATACACCACTAGCGATACCGTCCGGTTTCACCCGGGTGTAAAAGAACGAATGGGGAAGGGAGGAACATGAGTACACACATTCATCTTAGTTTACCGAGATGAATGTTGTGTCCAAATTTCATGATGATCAGAGTTACCGTTCAAAAGTTTTTGTCGATAAAAAGCAGTATTTAAACTTTTTTTAACTAATTTTTTTTTTAAATTAATTAAATAAAATTAAAATAAATTTAAATGTAAGCCTTAGAAGAAATCAATGTAGATAATAAAATAAAAATATATTCGCCCAACGTGAGGCTCGAACTCCTCACGACCCTGACATTGAGAGTCACATGCTCTACCGATTGGGCCACCTGAGATCGTGTTCTCACAACGCTAATATGAGTATATCTAGTAACGTTAGTGCATTTCACATGAATAGAAGCTTATTTTTGAGATACATTTTGCAACATTTTTCATTAAAGCTCTGCTCCTAATGGTCGTAGCGTAATATTATATAGCCTTCCTTGATAAATGGGCTATCCAACAAAAAAAATTTTTCAATTTGAACCAGTAGTTCCTGAGATTAGCGCGTTCAAACAAACAAACTCTTCAGCTTTATATATTAGTTAAATAGATTGTTAAATAATGGGAAAGCGGCACACTATGTGCAAAGTCTTTTCTTTTTACACACTTTATATTAGTTTCACTTGTAAGTTTGTATGTATGTATGTTTGTAATCTCCATTTGGACTACAGCAAGTGGTTTATATAGTGGTATAATATGTCAGCACTGTAAGTACAGTGGGTAGCCGTGCGGTCTAAAACACGGGTCTTCACTGACGTCAACTCTCGGAATCACGGGTCGCGAGTTCTAATCCCGTTCACGCCGAAAAAAAAATTGTTTATTTTTCGGCAAATTTTTGACAATAAATCGAACTAAAAAGTGGAAAATAAATATAGTTTAAAAAAAACTAAAAAACACGCTTTATATCAAACTAAAAAGTGAAAAATAAATATAGTTTAAAAAAAACTAAAAAACACGCTTTATATCGAACTAAAAAGCAAAAAATATTTTTTTTAAAAAAAGCTTAAAACAATTATGAATAAAAAATACTAGTATTATTGTGAAAAAAGCGTGGGGCGCTCGATGTACCAAAATGTGGGACAAAGCGCCCCACGCTTTTTTCACAATAATACTAGTATTTTTTATTCATTATTGTTTTAAGCTTATTTTTAAAAAATTATTTTTTACTTTTTAGTTCGATATAAAGCGTGTTTTTTAGTTTTTTTTAAACTATTTTTTTTTATAAATACCGACACCTTGGTATTGTATGCAGCAGGGATATATTAATTAATATCGTTCAGAATTCAAATCTTTGATTAACGTCTGACTAGAAATCTTCAAATAAATTTTTCATTAATATTTATTATTGCCTATGTTTCATTAAAAAAATTAACTTCTTCAGGGCTCAAAGTTAAATTGCACAACAAAATATTTATCATTAAGTTATGTTTTTCATTCATGGCTTTTTACTTTTCATTTTAATAACACTATAAATTATGAATTTTTTGTACAATATTACAGGGGTTTCAGTAAAATTACTATAGCTCACCGAAAAAAAGTATTTTTTACATGTAATTAATTTAGAGAAATATTTAGATTGGCAAAAAAGTTTAAAAAGAACTAACTATAAAAAAATGTCCAGAGAGACTGGAAGCCGCTTGTAAAATTCGTTTTGCTTCGATCATTTTTTTTTTTTTTTAATCACAAATGTGTAAGTTATGTTTAGTTAGCAATTGAAGTTCATGACCAAAACTTTTTTCCAATATTTAAATAAATTTTAATGTTTACAAAAATATTCAAACCTGCATAAACTGTTTGTTAAGTCTAAATGACGGTCTCGTTGACCACGCTGCCAGATTTTGTATAAGTTCCATTCGCCAAACTCTTTAGTATACGTATGACATTGTTTTCGTAAACTAGAAATTTCAAAAGACGCATACATTGATCGACCATAATTTCACAAGAATGGAATAAAAATGATATTTTTACTAGAAGTACGCGACGGGAGAACCAGCGTAATATTATAACAGAACAGAAAAAAATTCAAAATCTTTTTGCACGATCACACAGCTTTTTCTTATAAGGGCACTTCGTAACGTTTTATTCATAATAACAAATGCATTTGTTATGCTTGCCCTTTACATTTGATTAATATCGTTCATAATTGCGTTAATATTTAGTTTTTGACGTTAAATTGCAAGTCACTCGCGTCGCGAGACATATGTATAAATAGATATTTGGGGATTATAGACGCCTGATAACTAAAGCTATTGATGTCTATGGAACGTTTATATTTCCAATATACTTATATGTATATATGTTTTATGTTTCAAAACCCCACTTCTCTGTCCATTGACCATCTATGGGTGTCGGCACATGTAAAGTATCTGCTGTGGCGTCAGATATGAAACGTTTACCGTTGTAGTCTCGTATACCAAAACTGAAATAGTAGATTGGATATCAGCTAAGTTCTGTAATATCATTACTTTATAGCCCAAGGCTCACGTACCACTTTTCACGAAGTGTTTGATGCACGTAGAAATTTTGACCAGTGGTACAGATAGGATAGATGAACAAGAAAAAGTTTGTTTGCCTAACTTACCGTGATAATACAGGTATACAAGTAATGCGCCCAAAAATTGATGTCGTATTTAATACTAGCCATTACCCGCACACTGCACGCGATTTAATACAAAAACAATAATCCGATCAAAATGGAATGTGTTTCTTTTGTAATTTGTAGAAAAATGTCAATAATATCGTTTTATTAAAAACTAATTAGAAAGTAATTATTAATTAATTTTTATATTTTTTAGATCAGTTCTGGAGAAAGTCCAAATCCGGACCAAAACGTTAATGTATTGAATTTATATATTTTTTGTTAATACATTTGTCTGAAAAATTGGTCGATAATTTTAAAAAGTAAAATAATAAATAAATATTGTTAACGTAATCACCATCTATACCCCCCCCGTCCCCCATGTAATCAAAAATAAGCTAAGCAAAGACCCCCCACCCCCTTTTGGTGCGTACGTGATACTTGTATGGCCTCTTACAGGTACAAAAAATCTGAAAAAGTGTTTTCTCCCGCCTGAACATCGCACTAAATACTCAAAAATTGCGATTTTTATCTGATTATAGATAAAAAATGTACGCAACCTTATATCCTTCCTGTACTTATTAATTCATTTTTTTTGGAATGAAATTAAACGTACTTGAGAAATCCATTTGTGCATAACGATTCCAGTAATTCGGTTATTGTATTTTGAGATAATATCTGTTCTGATTGATGTATTTGATTTGCATCATTAAATGTTTTATTAATCTGAAAATTGATATAAAGTTGGTTC
This sequence comes from Xanthostigma xanthostigma, assembly GCA_963575645.1. NCBI lineage: Eukaryota > Metazoa > Arthropoda > Insecta > Raphidioptera > Raphidiidae > Xanthostigma > Xanthostigma xanthostigma. Next base: position 34,018,664 of record OY754470.1, read on the forward strand.
ATTTATAAAGAATTCTAAAACAACAAAAAAGAATATTGAAAACCATGTAAGTAATTTATTTTAGACAATATAATATCGGGAAAATAGGCACCTTATTCTGTACAATATATTTATTAATGTTGCCAACGTTTTTGAAAAAACGAAGTTACGTATTTTTAGCTCGAATGTAAAATCGGTCCTTCTATATGGATCTGAAACCTGGAAAGTGAAAGCCATAACAATTCTAAACTGCAAATCTTCATAAACAAATGTCTAAGCGCAATCCTCAATCCTTGAACAAATCTGTGTAACTATAAAACGTAGGAAATGGAATTGGATAGGACACACGCTACGAAAGACAGATGACGACATAGCGAAGAGAGCCTTGGATTGGAACCCACAGGGATACCAAAGAAGAGGAAGACCAAAAATATCCTGGAGAAGAACTGAACGTGAAGAAGTTATGGAACAAGGAACTACCTGGCTTCAAGTCAAATATATGGCAAAAGATAGGACTAGATTTAAAATTTTCGTAGAGGCCCTATGCTCCACTTAGGAGTTAAAGGAATTTATTATTATAACGTTTTGTCCATAACTTTAGACTTCTTTAGGGCTCTATCTATACTAATATATAAAGCTGAAGAGTTTGTTTGTTTGAACGCGCTAATCTGAGGAAAAAATTTTGTTGCATAGCCCATTTATAGAGGAAGGCTATAGGCTATATAAAATCTGGCTACGACCATTAAGAGCGGAGCATTAATGAAAAATATTACAAAATGTATCTTAAAAATAAGCTTCTATTCAGGTGAAATGCACTAACTAAATATACTCATATTAGCGTTGCCAGAATACAGCGCCGGCTAGCTCAATCGGTAGAGCACACGACTGTTAATATCAGGGTCGTGAGTTCGAGCCCTACGTTGGGCGAATACATTTTTATTTATTTTTTTTAATTTTTTACATTGCTTTCTTCTAAGGCTTACATTTAATTTAATTCTATTTAATTAATTAAAAAAAAATTATTAGTTAAGAAAAGTATAAATACTGCTTTTTATCGACAAAAACTTTTGAACGGTAACTCCGATCATCATGAAATTTGGACACAACATTCATCTCGGTAAACTAAGATGAATGTGTGTACTCATGTTCCTCCCTTCCCCATTCGTTCTTTTACACCCGGGTGAAACCGGGCGGGACCGCTAGTAATTAATAAATATAATACATGATTCATCATTATTAAAATTAACAGCATGATATTAATATCCCTAGATGTTACCAAAATGAAAATTATTGCACATTTGTCTTTGTCATTAACCAGTTACTAGTCTATTCGCTGAAGATCCATGGTTTAAAATTTTTACTAATATAAACAATTTGTAATTGTGTAAAATGTTAAAAACGACTAAAATTTAAAATTATTTAAAAATGTCAAAGTCCATAGACATACCAAATTAAAAATTTATATTCATAGAACCATTTGCTGAATTATCTTTTTGTTCTGGTCTATTTGTAAAGATCCAATATTATTATAAGTAACACTGAGCCTTTGTGTGTCAGTTCTGAAATTAACTGTGTAGACATATTTGGACCATTTTATTCAAAGCAATGGCACGTCAATCCGGTGTCGGAAAGGCAACCGGATGGCGAGTGGTAATCTGGGCCTATGAGTGGTGCAGAACCCCCTGGTAGCGGCCAAAGTGACCCCAAATGGACGGGGGCGGCGATATGGGGGTGGGGCAAAATCGAAAAATGTTTGAAAAGGCAACCGGATAAAAATGCGGTTGCATTGAAGGAAATACCCTAATTATATAATAAATTTCTTTTGCCATCCGAACCACGCGGGCCGTTTTTGCACTAGCGAATAAAAAAAAAATAAAAAAAAAAACTGAAAAGGCAACCGCTTCAAAATTAGTGAGCATACTTATTGACACCACCAAACGTTGGAAAAAAATTGCCATCCGATCATGATGGGCAGTTTTGGAGAAACAACCCCTCAAAGTCGCTGAAAAACCCTTTTTTTCGATTTTTTCAACAATAAGTAAAAAAAACACTAAAAATTGTTCAAATCGGATGGCATTCGAAATTTATACTGTCCTAAGTACAAATAATAGTGTGTATCAATGCCATCCGATTTCGATTAAATTTACCCCTATTTAGCCACCCCCCAAAACTCATGAAAATAACAATTTTATGCAGCGTATGGCATTATTTTTATTGTTATTGAGTTTTGGGGGTTGGCTAAATAGGGGTAAATTTAATCAAAATCGGATGGCATTGATACACACTATTATTTGTACTTAGGACAGTATAAATTTCGAATGCCATCCGATTTGAACAATTTTTAGTGTGTTTTTTTTACTTATTGTTGAAAAAATCGTAAAAAAGGGTTTTTCAGTGACTTTGAGGGGTTGTTTCTCCAAAACTGCCCATCATGATCGGATGGCAATTTTTTTCCAACGTTTGGTGGTGTCAATAAGTATGCTCACTAATTTTGAAGCGGTTGCCTTTTCAGTTTTTTTTTTATTTTTTTTTTATTCGCTAGTGCAAAAACGGCCCGCGTGGTTCGGATGGCAAAAGAAATTTATTATATAATTAGGGTATTTCCTTCAATGCAACCGCATTTTTATCCGGTTGCCTTTTCAAACATTTTTCGATTTTGCCCCACCCCCATATCGCCGTCCCCGTCCATTTTGGGTCACTTTGGCCGCTACCAGGGGGTTCTGCACCACTCATAGGCCCAGATTACCACTCGCCATCCGGTTGCCTCTCCGACACCGGATTGACGTGCCATTGCTTTGAATATTTCACTTATGTTCCTGTTATAATTGTTCGATTCCATATCCAGTATCAAAGAAGTCTAAAATTATAGACAAAACGTTGACAACATAAATAAATATATTGTACAGAATAAGGTTCCAATTTTCCCGTTATTATATTATCTAAATCAAATAAGAGGAACGATAACAACATAAAATATGAAACCATGTAATTTTTAGCGAGGCAGATATAACTTTTGGAGAGTTGTAACCATAGAGAAGATGTCTGTAAGTTTATAACTTATGCGAAGTTCTGTGCAGAGACAATGTTCTGTGTCTTTCCCACTCGCAAATATAGTTATCACGTGAAAAGCGCATGCGCTGATGATGTCTACCAAGCATCTGATTCTGCTGTATGACCAAAAAGATACTGATCACGCAATTTTATTGCTATATCGACTCATGGGATTTGATAGATAATTTTGAAATTTAACCTGCTGTACGATTGCCAAACACAAACCACATTGTAAGCAAACGGATGAGCCTTTCTCAGTCGTGTATTCTTGAAGTCTATTTTCGTAATTATTGATTTTATAAAGAATATTAGATGATAAATCGCAGTTTGCGTCACAGATATGAACATCAGATAATGTTTCGGTTGTTCCGATACATAAATCATCTTCGTTTATTTGTTCCGTTACTTTTTCTACATTTTTCTTTAAAACTTCTGTACAATTACATCGTCCATGTGAGCTTTGAAATACTGTAAATAATGTAAATAAAAAAATTAGCATGATTGTTGTTTTTGCACATAAATACGCAATAAAATTTTAAAATTCATAAAACTGGAATTCTCTCAATTAATGTATAATCACCATTGACAGAGTTACAAAAATTGTATCCTGGGAAACAGGTTTTTTTCTCATTTTTCTCCACTGAACAATATTAATGGTCTAAGATCCCGATTTGGCTCGACCTTCACCCATCGAGTTTACTAATGAAATTTGGAATTCGATAATATAATTAGTAGAAGAGCCGAACATAAATCGACCTTCACCGAGCTGATAATAGAATGAAACATATTTTATCATGAATTTACTATATTAGAAAATAATATATTAAAAATGGGTTAGCTAAAAAAATCCTGGACAGACTATTTTTAATTATTTTTTAAATAATGATTTTTTATTAAATGTTGCAACATCAAGATAATAAGAAAATTTTGTCCTGACTTGAAGTATAAAGCGTATATTGTCTATTATTTACCTGGGCGAACTCTGGGTTGTCGGGTTTAAACAGGTATGTCGATGCACGTTACTTTCACTTGATTGATAATAGAAAAAAAAAATATATTATAATAAGCGCTGTTTTATTGCGAACACGTTGATATAGGGTTGTCTGCGAAAAATTCGGTTCTATTAGGGGTTTGCGAATTTTAAAGATTTTAATTTTGACGCGCGTGGAAGTGTGTGACAGAAAGATCTGAGGTAAGTAACTGTGTAATAATAAAGGACCCAACATCGCAGTCGCTTGCGATGGCACCCTGAATATTAGAAAGTTAACATGCCGAGCACTTTTTAGGGTTCCGTACCCGAAGGGTGCTCAAACGGAACCCTATTACAAAGCCTCCGCTGTCCGTCCGTCTGTCTGTCTGTCAGCGGGCTGTATCTCAAGAACCGTAATAGGTAGAGAGTTGAAATTTTCACAGAGTATGTATTTCTATTGCCGCTAGAACAACAAATAATTAAAAATCCCCCAAAACTCCCAAAAGAGGAGCAAACTAAGTTTTTTGCTTATAATTCGCTCAATTTAAATCAGATCGTTTCGAGACCTGTCTTAAACGAAAGAGGAGAAAATTTTACATAGATTTTGTATAACAGAATTCGTCGAAACACTTTTTTTATACAGGTTTATATAGAAATATAATGTATATGTAAATTCAATTTTGTCTAATCCATAGCATACACGGAGATCGTCTGTCTTCGTTTGTTGCATACTGTACTATGGGAATTTAAAAATTGCGTATGTTCTGTCGTAAAAAAAAGATTGCAATTGTTCAAAAACGAATGTCATTTCAAATATTAGTCAGTCTTTTGACATTAGTATTTTGTGCAGTGGCGTAGCTAGGTAACCGAGGGCCCTGGGGCAAATAAAAAAATGGGGCCCTACTGCCATCTAAACTGGTTAGGTTTTATCAAGTAAAAATTGGTTGTCTGTAAAGTCGGTTTACGGACGATAGTTTTACGTGATAACGTATTCCGTAATACATAACCTAAACCTCCCAAAATTTGGTTTCAATCCGCTTATCCCTGGTGTCGGAATGATAAGAAATGTCAAAAGTGACGTTTGCAACTGTCAAAGTATTATGTTCTAATAATAATTAGTTATTCCAATACTTAACTTAGAAGGCGTTGCATTTCACAAAATACTAATGTTAAAAAATTGAATTAAACATTAGAAATGCAGCCGTTTTCATGTTAAGACAAGACATACGTTATCTTCTAATTTCCATGTACGGCAAACAAAGACGACCGACCGCGTCGCGCCATGCATTAGACAACATTGCATTTATACAGCTATTTTTCTATATAAATTTGTATAAAAAAAATTGGTTGTCTGTAAAGTCGGTTTACGGACGATAGTTTTACGTGATAACATATTCCGTAATACATAACCTAAATTTATATAATAATTATAATAATTCGAATCTATGATATTGCATCTTTCGCTTCAAATTTAGGTAAATTTTATTAAGTAGAATAATAAAACACTATAAAAAGTATACTATTATTATATAAAAAACAACTATGGCATGTATCTCTTTTGCGCATGCGCCGATTTTCCCCAAAAAATTTACAAAAATTTCTAGTAAAAATAGATAGAGTAAAAACCGTTTTAAAAACTATATTATTATTATATAAAACATCATTATAAGAGATATATTCTTTTACGCATGCGCCGATGTTCCCCAAAAACAATAGGCCACTTCATATTTGCATATCAAACATCCTCCCAAAATTTGGTTTCAATCCGCTTATCCTTGGTGTCGGAATGATAAGAAATGTCAAAAGTGACGTAGGTATTAAATTCAAATTTGCGAAAATGCAGTTTTTTCATTTTTTGGATTTTTAAAATTTGTGAGTAAACTATATGGCCTACAGACGTCGTTCTCTGCTTAAATTAAAGCTAATTGCATTTGCTACAATATATTTCCCTTAAAATGAGTATTTTCCCCGATATCGGGGTCAAAAATTGACCAAATCTTAAAATTTCACTTTGTTGAAAAAACTGGTCAATTTTTGGAAAGCTGTATCTCGGTAAGTATTGAACCTACTAGGCCAAGCTATAGAGAATTAAAAAAGCGTTTTCGTGACATAAAGACTAGTAGCAAACCGATTGTGCGATGATATAAAAGATAATAAGCAGATGAATAGGTATGTGTTTTTCACTCGAGTTTCCGGTCCATTTGTTAGTTATCAACAGTTTATTGCAAAAAAAACGTGATTTTTGTCTGTTTTTGCTTGTAACTTTGAAACTAATGGAGCAATCGGAATGCCCCAATGAAATGGTTTGTAGAGAATTGAAATATCTACAGAATGAGAAGTTGAATGTCTTAATCGGATAATTAGGTCCTGAAAAATTTAGGGAAAACCAGAAAATTAGGCGTTTTTTCGAAAATTTATAACTCCGTCATTTTTTGAGCTGGAGCGCTAAAATTTTGAGAGAAAGTAGGGATTACAATCTTCTTTATGTGTGCCAAAGGTGGGTGCTGTCGGATTATTAGTTTTCGCGAAATCGAGGTTGAAAGTTTGCAGTGTGCTTTTTTCCGGCAGGCCTGTATGCGTTACCGTAAGTCCGATAATAATTTCAAAAAAAGTTTTGAAAAGTTGACATCGTGCACTACAAAACGTAGATTTCAGTTTTTCGATCAGATGCCTGGAAGCATGCTAAAAACACTCGTAAAGTTCGTAAAAAACGGCCGATCGCGCCCTCTCAATCGAGTGGTGGGGGAATATAAATAATGTGCGCGCCGCGCGCGCTATTACTATATATACGCTTCTCCGCCGCTGCTCCTTCCACCACCACTCGACTGCGAGCACGCGCTCGGCCGTTTTTCGCGAACATTACGAGTGTTTTTAACATGCTTCCAGGCATCTGATCGAAAAACTGAAATCTACGTTTTGTAGTGCACGATGTTAACTTTTCAAAACTTTTTTTGAAATTATTATCGGACATACGGTAACGCATACAGGCCTGCCGGAAAAAAGCACACTGCAAACTTTCAATCGCGATTTCGCGAAAACTAATAATCCGACAGCACCCACCTTTGGCACACATAAAGAACATTATAATCCCTACTTTCTCTCAAAATTTTAGCGCTCCACCTCAAAAAATGACGGAGCTATAAATTTTCGAAAAAACGCCTAATTTTCTGGCTTTTGCTAAATTTTTCAGGACCTAATTATCCGATTAAGACATTCGACCTCTCATTCTGTAGATATTTCAATTCTCTACAAACCATTTCATTGGGGCATTCCGATTGCTCCATTAGTTTCAAAGTTACAAGCAAAAACAGAGAAAAATCGCGTTTTTTTGCAATAAACTGTTGATAACTAACTAATGGACCGGAAACTCGAGTGAAAAACATATACCTATTCATTTGCTTATTGTCTTTTATATCATCGCACAATCGGTTTGCTACTAGTCTTTATGTCATGCAAAAATGCTCTACAGCTTGGCCTATACAGAGCTGGTTCTTGTCTCAGATTGTAGCAATTTTAGTCTACTTAAAAACGTGTAAAAAATATTTTATAAAAAAATGCATAGTTTAAGACCTATATTGATAATACCAAAAAAAGTGCGAACATTTCGCAGTTTTGAGTGCTGCAAAGTTAGCACAGGTCTTTCGAAGCTGCAAACTTGGATATACGCTACTGGTAGTGGTCCTAACAATATATTAAAAAATCAGAACTACACGCTAGTTTGCGAGTTTAATGTTAGATATGACTGGCCTACATATATTTATTTGTTTATTACATACTACGCCACTGGAGAAATGGCGATTTAGATCCAAAAAACCACATACAAAAGTTAATTTATGAATGAAAATTTAAAAGAATGTTTCCCAAAATATTATTTTTAGCTTTAATACTGTATAAAATAAATCATATTTAGAAGCCATGGGCCATGGCTATAAAATAATTAATTTTAAAGATATTTGCGATCATTGTTGTAGCTGCAATAAGTATAGTAAACTAAATAATCTATTAAAAATATCAAAAAAAAAAAACATGCCTATGACCTATTCCATTACCAATGTGTCAATTTATCGAAATATCTCGACTATTCCCATCATTAATAACAATGTTTAGCTGGAGCGACATAACACTCCTCTCTGATTCAAATCTTTGATTTAACGTCTGATTAGAACTCTTCAATAAATAAAATTATCGACCAATTTTTCAGACAAAATTGGTCGATAATTTTATTTATTTCTCTCTGATTCCTGAGAATAGGTATTTTCTCTGATAGGTAGCTAAAACGTGTTCCAAAACCGATACAGTTTCGTTTTAGCTACTGCGCATGACGGTGACGGTTCATGTCCGTTCTCTGGTTTCTTGGAACCATAGATATATATATCTATGCTTGGAACATAATATATCTAATAGCGGAATGTTTTGGAAAATATAAAACCTTAACTCAGATTTCAAAATTATCATTTCTGTTAATATTATTATTACATTAATTTCAATGACTTCAGAAAGAGCTCTCAAGTTACATTTAAATTTCGTAACTGCATGTAATATGAGAACTATAATTAATACTTAATGTACCTACATTGTGGGGCCAATATGGAATTTAAATAATTCTTGTAAACATTTTAAGGGTCCCTGGATTTACCGTTTTTATTGGTTAATAAATGAAATAATTCAAATAAAAACACAATTTTAAATAAATGTTTTTGTGTTTTAGCCAAGATTTGTTATATTTTCGTTATGCAACTTCAAAGTTCAAATCATTGAGGAAAAAAAAAACGTCAGCCGTTCAGCCATCTTGTTAATAACTTCAATACAATAGACGCCATTTGTTCGTGGCAGTGTCATGTTTACAGTTTTGAAGTGGCATTTTTGATAAATAATAATGTAAACTGTATTTTAATTGATTAGTGTTTGCAAATATGAAAACTTAAACTGTTAAATAGTGACAAGGTTAGTGTCATACATATTTTATGTGGCCGTCGGTGTATAATTTGTTACTTTTTCGATGTTTACTTAAATAGGCGCGAATGCCCAACGAGGAACGGTTGCAGATAGTCGTGTGTAATCATCTGACAAATTACATTCTCAGGCTACTTTATTTGTTTGTTTCTTTGAACTGTAACTCGATTGTGAAATATGTGTGGTTATAATTCAGTCTTGTTAATTATAGATAAACGAGGTGAATAGGTACATAATCGAAATCGTCTTGGATTTGAAGAAAAAGGCCAAACTATGTTTTATGCTCATTTTGTTTTGGCCAAAAAGGGGCCTTTGGCCCGAATATGGCTCGCTGCTCACTGGGATAAAAAGTTGACCAAAGCACATGTATTCGAGACAAACATAGAAAAATCTGTTGATGGCATTTTGCAGCCAAAGGTGAAAATGGCACTACGAACATCTGGCCATTTATTATTAGGCGTCGTCAGAATATATTCCCGTAAAGCTAAATACTTGCTTGCTGATTGTAATGAAGCGTTCGTCAAAATTAAAATGGCATTTCGACCTGGCATGGTTGATTTGCCAGAAGAAAATCGAGAAGCTGCCGTTAATGCTATCACATTACCCGAAGTGTTTCACGATTTTGATACCGCCATGCCAGATTTGAAGTAAGTATGATTTATTTTTTCATGGTTATTGTTTGTAATATACTTTGAACGTCACAGTTTATTCACAAGAAAATACATATAAAAATACTTATAATTTCATTGTAAGTCCATTTTATAGTGACGTAGATATAGAGGCACAATTCGGCCAATTGAACCGTTCTCGTGCAGAAGACATTACACTGCATGAAGATTACAACAATGTACCGTTTGCTTCGAACGATGACGGTTTTGGAGAATTCAGTTCAGACCCGGACGCACTGGACATACCTCGACCGCCAGACTCCGAACCGAGCATGCATCAAACGCCCGTCCTGTTTGGCGAACCGATAGGTGTTGGAATTGACGCACCGTCTGACAGAGAACCGATAGCTTCCACTTCAACTGCGCATGAAATACCAGTACCTATGGAAATTGATGAACCCGTGAGAAATGAATTCAACGAGACTGACATTATGGGTAAATTATTTAATTCTTTAAAGTCAGTAAAATTTTTGCATAAGAAGTAGAAAATGTGTAACAACAGCTACAGACAGTATGTTACTAGCTGTGTGCATATTAAATAGGACTTATGCCGCCCGTGATAGCGAATAGCGGAGCATTTTTTCGATCATAAAACATTCACTATATGTGAAAATATGGAAAAAAAGGCGAAACAATCATTTAAATACGCGTGCAAATTTGAATATATACAATTGAAAATCCACCTGTGTAATTTTTCGTTAGGTCTGTTCCAAGCAATCAGAGAATGGTAACAGAACTGTCACCGCCTTGCGCAGTAGCAAGACTGTGACGATTCTGTTACCGTTCTCAGACAGCTTGGAACAGACCTATTTTGAGGATTCGTAGCCAAAATGGCAAAAAAACGAAACCCCTATAATTTCGTCATGTCCGTCTGTCCTTCTGTCTGTATGTATGTCAGTCATATAACTCCGTCATCTTTCTATCGATTTTAATGAACCGGGCATCAGATTTAAAGTTGTTTCTAGGACAATTTTGTTTGCCATGTAATCTGTAACCAGAAGGCCTAGCTTCCTTTGCTTGCTGTGTTTCGAGACTGACAGTTTTCTGGCGCACGCGAGATGGCGCTGTTATCACTACCTGGGAAAAAATCGGTTTTTTCCACCTGTTTTCGCCATAGTTACCAGTTGTTTAATTTCACAGACACTATACATATGTAAATATATATTACTTGAGGCAAATTCGGCGATTTTTCGACCCCCCCCCCCCTTCTCCCTTGGTGAAATGCTGAGATATTTTACTCGATGACCCTCCCCCCTAATCTCACGTGAGATTTTTCAAAATGCGTATTCTTAATGTAAGTACGTCAATTGGTGCTTGATTGCGTTTGATTTATTTAAAAAAAGAGAATTTGCTTAATTCTTTTTATTTATTAAGACTAGTATTTTAAAGACTTCTTAAAGAACGTAGTCTAGAATCATAAAAACATATTGTTAGTGGAGAAACATTTTTAGTTGACTCACAATTTTACACTGTTTCTAGCGGAAAAAAAATTACGTGATATTTGCCGGGACCCTGCCTCTCTTGGATGAGGTTCGGCTCGGACCCCCCCCCCCCCCCAAACGCCTCACGTAATTTGTGAACGCCCCCTAAGACATAAACGTGTACGCGTTACCCAATAACTAACGCCATATTGATTCATGCGACAGATATCGGTCCACCGCTATGCTCGAGCTGGTTTTCCTGGTTACAGACTTCATGGTTTGCAATAGAATAGAATTAATTTTTTCCAAAAATTCCAACGGAATACTAAAGTTGAATGGATTTGTGATTTTTCTGGCTTGGTCTGACCAGCGAAACCCGTTTGTGAAAAAAATGGCGCAATTTGCAATTAAGGAAACAAAAAAAAGGTGATAGTTAATTACTCGAGAAGTAATTGACCGATGACGCTAAAATTATTCATGCATGTTTGGGTCAACATAGACATCATTTTTGAGAATTTTCAGCCATCTATGTGCGGTCATTTTTTAGTAAAAAAATAGTGAAAAAAACGTGTTTTTTTAATTTTCGGGGCTATTTGCAAGTTAACAATTGCATTTAGCGACCTCTGTCAGTGCTCATTTTTTAGGAAATTTCATAAGGAACAACTTTCTCAATGCATATGCTATACTAAAAGTCAAGAGGAACGGAGATATTAAAGGAAATAGAGAAAAAAGCACTATTTTTGTCACTAATTGTCAATTATAAAATCAAACACACCAACAATCTGTAAGCAAACTTAGGGGGTTGAACTACATCCTAAAACGAAGCGATTCCAACAATAATCTTGCCTGTGCCCGAATAATGCACTTTTTAATGTTTTTACGTCCTCGCCGTCTAGTCTATTTATGCACGCAGCAATTATGCCAACCAGTGCTGCTGGCTTTGCCGACGTTAACTATATGCATGGTATCAATAAATCAATTTTGCTCAAATTGTGTTTATTACAAATCAAATCTTTTTAAGCAGCCGGAGGCCTGTTTGAAGGAGGCTTGTTCGAAGATGCAGCTGCTATTAGCGACACCCATCCGTCGATTGATGCAAACACATTATCGGAACCCATTGCGCCGGCCAGCCAGGATAGCGATGATGATATGGGAGACTTTGGAGGTCCACCTTCCGTCGGTGGTCACAGGTATGAAAATTGCATTGATTTTTAAAGAATTGTACTAAAATACTGGTGCTGGAAATTTTAAAATTAAATCTATTTAATTATTTCAACAGCACTGATGAATCGCGACCTGCATCAGCTGTTCCTCCCAGTCAAGGAGCTACCGATGTAGGCCCAAAAGAAACTATTCCGCTCATACCACCTCCGACTGTAACATCGGAAGAAGCATTGAGCGAACCTCCAGAGGCTATTGAGCCACCGCAAAGCATAGCGCCTAACGAACAGACTACTTTACTACAAAATGAAGAGGAAAGTTTTGCTTTAGCTCCCGTTGACGCTTCAGCACTTAAAGGTTAACACTTATTCAGTGCAGTCCAACTCATATATCATGTGACGATATTTTATACCACTTTATCGTCCTGCGTAAAGCTACTCTAAAGTGACGATATTTAGTGTGTTCCAATATATTAATAGGGATTTTTTTCTTTAAAGGTTTCACAAAAGCGAAACGCAAGCGGAAATTAATCGTCGACGAAGTGAAAAACATTTCTGGTGAAGAAATGAAAAATCAACTTTCTGATACGAGCGATATTGTTACTACTTTGGATTTGGCGCCACCTACGAAAAGACTCATGCATTGGAAGGAAACTGGTGGCGTTGAAAAATTGTTTGCACTTCCGGCCCGATCGATACCGGCTCGAATTCTGTTCAAAGTAATTGTTTTGCGGTTTTAAAAAAAAAAACGTAATTGTGTATGTACGATTTCTAAAATATTTTTTCGTTTACAGAATTATCAACGACATTTAACAACACGGGCGTTTGGCACAGAAGATTTTCCTGCTCTCGGTGATCCTGGTGATTTACAACTAGATAAAAAGGACAACCAACAACAAGCGCCAGAATTTAAGAGACAGACAAGAAAACGAAAATATCCTTCAGACGAAACTGTAAGTTCGTTTTGTATAGAAAAATTTACTATGCATTGTCACAAATTTCATACTGTCAGTTTTTGTTAAACACAATGTCTTCAAATTAACTGAATGATCCGAAATAAAAATACAATTACTTGTAATGAATTTCACGATTATAAGCTGATGTTGCGTTAAATATATTCACACATCTGAGGTCAGATACTGTTAAGAAGAATTTTATATGTATAATGCATTCGCCACGTTTATGGAAAATTACGTGAACTTTTTGAGAAAATCAATAAAATTTTAAATTGATTCACGATCGACAATTTTCTTTTTCAGATTGAAAATCATCTGCTTCCGGAATCTGCAGAAGCTTCACAAATAAATTCAATACAACAATCTCCAACACCTCAGACCCCACAACAAACCAATAATGTCCATATTTCAGTAGTAGAGGCTCAAAACGACTCATCTATACCACCACAATCGGCGCCTGACGAATATTTGGCTCCCGAAACACCAGCCGCCCCATTAATGACTCCATCAATGCCTCCAGAGACTCCTGCCACTCCTTTAATGCAACAATCTATGCCTGAGACGCCTCAAATGGCACTACAAAACGATAACCTGGATGATCCCGGTTCAGTAATGCCCCCTCCAGCGACTCCGCTGGGCTTCTTGCAGCCTCAAACGCCTGGCGTTCCTACCCCGATGGATGTAGATATACCTCATCTGCAAGCAGATCAAGTTCATTCGCTGCTTGAAGGCAGCAATGACCGAATGGGACCTCCAATGACGCCCAACGAGGATAGAATGCTTTCACATGTATTGGAAATGCCCCAGACGCCCGGGCAACCACAACAGCTGCACGAACAGCTACAGGAACATTCGCAACTGCAATTACAACAACAACAACAACAGACACTATTACACCATCAATTACCTCATCAACAACTGGAACAACACCAACTACAATCGAATGAACATTCAGCACAACAACTGCAGGATCAGCAAGATCATGGCCACCAATTGGATAGTATGTCAACAATGGCAAATATGGGATACGATCAGGTATGTACACCTTTATAAATATGCTTTCTAAAAGTAGACACGATAGGGGTTATGTTGAAGAAGAGGCAGTGGCTGAACCTTGTCTTTTAGTGTTTTAATCTGATACTAATGAAGATTTCTTCAAATAAATAAAATTGCCGACCAATTTTTCTCAGACCAATATATATTAGGGTGTCCCTTATTTTTCGAATATTTTTTTTTTGTAACGCATACCCTCTAATTATATTTATTACGTGTTTATATACTCCCAAAAAAAATTTCAGCTCATGCAATGAACGGGAACCCATGCCGACTTTCATCCTAGTTATGTTCATACAAGTTGCGCGTGATAAGTGCCGCGTGACCTGCAATTAGTTATTGTAGTAACTGTTTTCATGCAAATAACACGCATTAAATTTAATTTGCATTGACTTTTCACTCGATACTTAGTAGATAAAGGTAAAAAGCTGACATTACTTGAAAATTTTGAGATTCAAAAAGCTATTAGTAATAATAAAAAACAACAAATGACCATTGACCTGACCAGGTAGGTTTTAATTTGTCACCCATCCTACAATTAGTATGTAATTAAGTCTATGATAAATTACGGTTAACCTACCGTTTATAAACAACTGCATAATCAAAAAATTCAGTATTATTATGGGAAATTCGAGAGAGAAACAGAAAGAGAGTATTTTGTTGAATGTTCACGTTCTAAGCTGGTAACCATTTTCGTTTGGCCATCAACTTCGTCGTCAAAAAGGGCCAAGATGGCAATTTCGTCACATAAATACCGCAGATGTTGGCAGAACTTGGTCAGAGCTGCTTTTGAAATAGATTTATCGATTGCTTCGTACTTTTTTAAAGCGTTCAAAAAAGTCAAATCTTGATTTGGTGCTTTTGCTGCTAAACTACACTGAAGCCAAGGTTTTAACGTAGGTTGTTGCAATCAACAAAGAAACATCTGGGAGGGCTTGCTTGTCTTTAGCACTGATTTTGAACTGGGCATGCAACAAACATATTTTCAAAATATAAATAGCCCTTGCCATCCATCTCGCTTGGTGCATCGCTCCAGGAGGTCTGATTTTGAATTTCTTTTTCTGATCTCTGTCCAAAAATATTACAGACAGTTCGGTAGTCATTTCTCACAATAGACTTTTTTAGTTGTTTTAGTAAAACCCATTAAGCTCGTCAATTTCAGAGTTTCTAAAATGTTGTTTTGTAAAATCAGTGCACAACTGAATGTCATTCGTAATAATTTTTCAGTTAATTTTTTATCTACTCCAGCCAGACATCCCGGACGTCCTGGTTCTCTCTGTTGTAAGAATAATCTATCTTTTTTAGCACTTCGTAGTTCGACGGTCATCTTAGAAAAGCAATTTAATACGTTTGAAAAATTCAACAAAATACTCTCTCTCTCTCCCTCTCGACTTTCTCACAATGATACTGAATTTTTTGATTATGCAGTTGTTTATAAACGGTAGGTTAACTGAAATTTATCATAGACTTAATTACATACTAATTGTAGAATGGGTGACAAATTAAAACCTACCTGGTCACATCAATGGTCATTTGTTGTTTTTTATTATTACTAATAGCTTTTTGAATCTCAAAATTTTCAAGTAATGTCAGCTTTCTACCTTTGTCGTACTAAGTATCGAGTGAAAAGTCAGTGCAAGTTAAATTTAATGCGTATTATTTGCATGAAAACAGTTACTACAATAACTTGTTGCAGGTCACGCGGCACTTGTCACGCGCAACTTGTATGAACATATTTAGGATGCAAGTCGGCACGGGTTCCCGTTCATCGAATGAGCTGAAATTTTTTTTGGGAGTATATAAACACGCAATAAATAAAATTAGAGGGTATGCGTCACAAAAAAAAAATATTCGAAAAATAAGGGACACCCTAATATATATATTGACAAAAAATAATAAAATTACAAATCAATATAACACAAGATGACGTTAATTAAAGATTTGACTAATGAAGATTATTGTTATATAATTTTTCTCATTTAACAATGAATGTTTAGATGGCGAACATGGGTTATGATGAACATTTGCCAACGACGACGCCAGCTGGAGCAGCGTCAGAAAGAGTTGGAACGCCGTGGCACGAAGATTATGATTTTCCTCCGTCTGCAGGACCTGTAAGTTTTCTCCTACAATCACGTTGTTACAATATGTACATTGCCCGCCACACGTGTACTTATAATATCGACGGTTCAATATGTGCTAAGCAAGGTCCCTTCGAAATCTTTTATATTTTGATCAATTTCTTTTGTCGTTTAATTTTTGAAATTAGCTCTGAGCGAGCGTTTACTGCACCTGTGCTGTGAATTTGGAAAACTTTACTTTTACCATCACTAAAATTATCGTGAAAAAGTCAAATATTGAACGCCTATTACCGTGAAGAGTCACGCGCGTGAATACGATTCTTCGAATGAGTCGCGACAGGAAAATATTCATGTAGTGTACCGCCTCGTCGATTTTATTAGTTCGAAAGTGACACTGTAAGTCATAGAAAAGTACCCTGTATATTTATATCCCGAAATTTTTCCTATCTTCTCAAACTAATTAAAGTTATTAAACAAGTAATAATAAAATTGTATTTAAATGTCTTCAATTTCAGCTGGAAGAGCAACAAACCGATGAAACAATTGAAGAGTTTGAAGAGCGCGTGTTGAATAAACGCGCAGCTCAAATGTTTACCGCTGTGAAGAAAAAATTGGTACTGCACGACCAATTATTCTTATCGGAAATGACTGTCCGAAATAATCGGAAACAGGTATTTAAACTAATGACATTAATTTTACAAAAAAATTTAGGATTGTTTCGTATTTATTCTTGTTGATGAAAACGTTACACACCTTTTTTTTCAAATAAAATTTCAAAGGTATTACAATTTTAGAACTTCACTATTTTGTGGTGTAATATTATTATAGCCTCAAGGCCGTGGCCAGGAATTCACTTCGGTGGGGGGGGGGTCGAGCTCTGGACCAGAGACAATAAGTAACAACTTTATTTATGTAAAAGTATAATATATGCTTATTATAATATAATTTAACATAAATAAAAAATTTAATTAAAAGACAACCGACGCGGATTGTCACCGGAAATAAAGCGCGTGACAACGATCTCTGGACTGATCTCGACATCACGATGAACGCTCATCAAGGCTAATCGTCAGTCGTGATTGTCCCATGCTGTTTCTCAAAAATTTCTCTTAAAAGTATATTTTAATATTTGTTAGGTCAAAGATTTATTCAGAGAAAATTGGTACTTTTAGGAAACTAAAGAATTTGTTATGTGTAATTTTTGCTTTTGAATAATTTCCGTATAACGTTAACGCGTTTAAAAATTATTATTTGGGGTTCTAACATAAAAATATACCCTAGAGCAGAGGTTCCCAATTTTATTTGGCCATGGAACCCTAATTGATCATATTTTTTGGGCGGAACCCTAGCTGGCTATTTTGATAACTAAAGTGTTTACTTTGTAGTTTGAATATTTTCAAGTTAGACTCGAAGAAAGAACAAATCAAATGAAAAATAATAATTATAAGTATTGCAAAACATTTATTGTAACAAAGAAATACAATTTAACTCTCGGACAGACAGCGGAACCCCTGTGACCCTTCCACAGAAGCCCAGGGTTCCGCGGACCACCTTTTAGGAATCGCTGCCCTAGAGGCTACGGTGCTTGGGACGATAAGACGTTTCCCAAAACAATTTTTTTTAAATATTTGATAGTGAAATGTGATAGTAAAACCTCGATTATCCATGCTGAACGAAACTTAGCTAAATGCAGATAACTATAGAATTATCAGTTGTAAATTAGAAATTCTTAAAGAGAAACTATTCCAATTTTTTTGGAATAGTTTTTCTTTAACAATTTCTTATTTACAATTAATATGAATCCAGATTTCTTTTATACAAATAATACTTCTTTAGAATTGTCAAAATCCTGACATATTAGGTTGCTTCGTGTGCATGATCCAAGAAAAAACAAAACTCAATGGCGCGCTGGCCCAATTTTGGCACAGATAATGAGCCAGCTGGTTAAGCCGCTCATGGATAATCATGGTCTGCTGAATTGATTTTCAGTGTGATATGTAATGGTGTTCTTTTTTTTATTCAACTCATGCGCGTTATTCATGTTTTATCATGCCTAAAAACCGAACCCTAAATAGCCATTTACCCGACTGGTGACAATTACTTGTCATAACTCAATGAAGATTCCTACTAACTCGGCCATTGTGGAGTAATGAAAATAAACGTAACTATTTTCTGAGTCGTAACGAAATAGTAGGTAACAACAACTCCGTTGTTACCCATTGAGAGGCCGAATGTTTTCGACATGGAGTTTATTCATAACCGGCTAACCTCAAACCAAAACATTGAATCGTGCTGTTTGCTGCTGTTAGTATTGACAATTTTTTTTATAAAGAAATAAATAGATATTTACAACATCTCATTATAATTAAAACATGAATAACGCGCAATTGTTGAATAAAATTATGGGCGCAACTTGTAGGCTAAGTCATGACCTGTCAGCGCGATGAATGACTTAGACTACTAGTTAAGCCAATAACTATTTCGGTGTGATATGTAATGGTGTTCTTTTTTTTTCAATCTTATTTTAGGCAGCACAGAAGTTTTACAGTTTACTTGTACTGAAAAAGTTCCAAGTGCTTGAATTAGCGCAAGAAGGACCTTATGAAGATATTCTGGTTACAAAAGGACCAAAGTTTGATAATCCTGCGATGTAAATCATTATGTTGGAAAAGAGTGCGTGTGTTTAAGCGAGTGCGTTTTGTCATGATCAGTGTAGACGATGTCTTCAAACAAAAAACAATAATACAGTGCTGTCGTCATTCTTCTCAATACATCGTACTAAATAAATAGTCTCTACGCTTTTTCTTCGACTTATTTGCTGTATCGAAATGATGCGGATATACATTATTTTTTAATTTCCATCTGGACAACTACTGTTTTATAAAAAATGGTTCCAAAACAAAAAGTACGATTTCGGTTGTGTTCAATGTGAATAATTTTTTCTCAATGGTTTACTACCTAGTTATTTTCAGCTCTCAAATTCGCGGTTTTTAGAATTTTGTGCATGAGTCGTATTTCTGTATTATCTTAAACAGAAATGTTAGGGGTGTAGTATCGAATTCGGAGTTTTTTAATAGATTATGTCGAATCGGAGCTCCGTAACATACCGATCATAATATTATAGCAAATAATTTGGAGAACAAAGCGAGACAAAATGTCAATAATTGTATCGAGTAGAGTGTTAGCAGTACTAAAAATTTTTTATTTTCTGTGTTAGCAGAACAAAAGAGGTACAATTTTATTATAATGTTATATAATGATACATATTATATTATAAATAATATTATTCGCTGGTTTTCTTAACAGTTTTATTCTCAAAACTCACTTAAATTTCGTTGTAACTGATTTTTTTTTCTTTGCTTGAAAATGTACAGGATATTTTCTTTTTATTTATACATAGGTACGGTTATTTTAGATTTGTATTGGAATTATTTGTAAGATTGTAACATTAACTTTTCGTTTAATTTACCAAAGAAAATATTTTGTCTTTTTTATTATAAAAATTTGATAGGAGAAATAATTTTTAAATGAAAATATTGCATGTACTAAGTATGATTTACATTTCGTATTTGAATTTAGAAGAACAATATCAATTATACACAGTTCTATAATAGTAGCGAGTGAGTCATAATATATGGTTCGCTTTAATGGAACGACGAAACATAAAATAATGAAAGCATGCTCACCCCATGCATAAAAACTGTGTCGTTTATATTATTAAGTATAAGTCACTGTCTACAATTTACGAACTAAACCACATATTTTCTAATTTTTTGATAACAATTGAATTTTACTTAACATTAAGAATATTTTTCCCGGTACAAGCATACCCTGCCTAACGCTGTTTCGCTTAGCGCTCATTCCTTACAGCGATATCATTGAACATTGCGTGTTTTTTCATAACTACAGTTCGAAATCACTTTTTATCATATCGGAAACACTGATATTAACGTTCAAATCTCGCTGATTTGCCTAAATTGGCAATGGATTTTTCACTCGCAGTTTTTATGTCTGACACTTGTACAAGATAAAGGATAATATATTTCGTGATATTCAGCGTCAGGTGTCTATTTTTAGAAGAAAAACATGCGGCAGTCTAGTCCATTTTCTCACCGTCAAGTTCAATTACTTTTCCCAATGTTCTTCCGAGTTCACTGTGTTAGAAGTTGCGTTATAACGGGTCGATATCGCCCATTGCAAATGAAAAATGGCGCTCCCTAATATTCTGACTGATTTCTGATATCGTTACTCAACATGATACGTCAGTGATGACTATTATTGTTTAATCAGTATTGTATAATGTTTCAATAAAGCCGAAAGCTGTTATATGGGGTATGCCTGAACTTTTTTCAAATATTAAAGTGCGTGTTTTTATTTACGTATTAAAACAAAGATTTATATTTAGTTTCGAACGATTTAAGATTTTTCTAAATTCAAATATATTGTTTATGTACGTCTACAAAATAAAAAAAATGTAGATAATTTCAAAATGATATTTTTGTATTTTACTTCATATTTTATTTAACTAACAAAAATTTATCTTCGTGACTCAAAGCTGTACCTTATTTGCAGCTAATGTTTGCAGTTTGCGTTCTTACAGTTAATTAAACCCTTTACATGTTATTTGAAAACTGACTGAAAGAATGCAACATATTTCATTCTTTTTTTCATTTTTCTTCTTGTGTGTGTTTGGCATTTACAGTAGTTTTTTCATTACCTGCTAAAAAGTACCTACATTTTAAACAATTGTACATTTTTTAACGCGCATCTTTTTCAGGTCATGTTTTTTCTTAACCACCACGCCTTTCCGAAATAGCATCATCACGTTTTTCTTTCAAAGACACGCTCCCATTTTTGCACGTTTAGATCGGTGATCAAATTCTTATTTTGATAATAAGTCATGATTTGACATTTTCACTGACATCTCTGGAGAAATTAATTGTTAAATTAAACAAGATATAGCGGCCAAGAAATAGACGAAACCCAATTTGAACACTTGGTTCGATTTTTTGTTTTTATTTTTGTGAACTGATATTTATTTGACAGATATGTGCATGTATTTATTTATTCTAAATAAACTGCTAAAAATTCCGCAACTGTCGGGAATTGACGTGAAATGATAGGACATCTGGTGACATAAATTTAAACTGTAAACACATTGCATTTTAAATCTTAATTTTAAACTCTTCAATAAATAAAATTTTTGACCATGCTGTTAGTATTACTATATGAAAAATGGCAGATTCGGCATTACATATTTTGATCTAAGCACTGTCCATATGTCAATTCCTAATATCGAATTTCTGTTTACTTTTAACGATTGATATTTCGGACATTATCAGTTTAAATGTCAAACAGTGGCATATTGTTGGAATGAGAATTTGAGTCTCATCAGATCTGAAAACATTGGGGAGGTACCATTAAAAAAAGTGTTGACGTCATACTGGAAAGGGGCGGAGCTAAAGAAAACACGACGATTGAAAAACATGTGCTTAAAAAAATAACATTGACGTGTCCGAGAACTTGGCGCGCAAATGATCTGGGATTTT
The DNA here is from genome assembly GCA_963575645.1 of Xanthostigma xanthostigma. Lineage (NCBI taxonomy): Eukaryota > Metazoa > Arthropoda > Insecta > Raphidioptera > Raphidiidae > Xanthostigma > Xanthostigma xanthostigma. The sequence continues at coordinate 34,040,505 of OY754470.1, forward strand.
TTTATATGGATTGTCCCAGACTAAATTTTCACACTAAAATGTAAAGTCTATGATAATTATTTCATACAGTATGTAAACGCGTAAGGTGCATATAGGGAAATTAGCATTGGGAAAAAATACTTGGATATGAGTTAGCCATGACTGTATTAATTGTTATTTCTATTGAATTATCGTGGTAATCTTGAGGATTTCTATTTTATTTTGATTTATTATTAAAAATCATTATTTTAATTTTTTTGTACAAAAATAAAACAAAAAAACAACTCCATCTGTTTGAAAACATTTCATTCAAAAATTGTCTGACTGGTATGACGTATGCGCGTTGGTTAATCAGTGACCCAATGTCTTTAGGTTCAACACGAATAGGCGGAGATATTTGATCTCGCACCATATTTAAGTATTTTTGGGAATTTAATGTCCCATTAATAAAAAAGTCCGATTATGTTGTAATCATTTGAATATTTTCTTCGGTAGTATACACATTCATTTTGCAAAAGAATATTATCTGTCAAATTGAAAAACAAGATTTCAAGGCTCACTCTGATCCAGTCATTTTTTCCCAATGTTAATTTCCCTATGTGCACCTTACGTGTTTACATACTGTACACAAAGAAAGCAAAATTTAACGTATTAAATTCCATGGACGAGAACATCGGAACTGATTTCTAAGATTGTTCGCTGCATATAAGATACAGCTTAATATGTTTTTCGAAAAAATTCAGTGATCTAAAAATGTTTTGCTATCTTCATTAATAAAATCTTTTAATATTTATGAATCCGTTACTCGAAACAAATGCCCAGTGCAGTACATTATGTATAAGTTTCCACCAAAGTTTTTAAAACTCATATCAACGTCCAAATATCGCAGCAGATGTAAGTAAATTAAAAAAAATAAATTATAAAACACAATTTTTGAATAAATAATTTTACAAATCTTTGATTAACGTCTGAATAGAAATCTTCAAATAAATAAAATTGGTCGACAATTTTATTTATTTAAATAATTTAACATTTTGTACCAGGGCATGACAAAAATATATTTAAGTAAGTGATTTAGTATTAATATCGGTTAATCGGCTGTAATCTGGGAATCGGAAAATTTTCGGAATTGATTACTGCCAGTGGTGTGCTAATTTTTTTTTTTACCGGAACGCGTATATATAATTATATTTAATCCTGGGTAGGCGGCCGCTCTGTGCGGTCTCATGTCCCAAATTTGACGACGGGGGGGGGGATTTCCCCCAATTTTCGCCCGTCGCCAGGATCGGCCCTGTATATAGCATAAAAAGGAAAGGAAACGAAAATCATTACGGAACCCATTTTGTTCTTCTTTTTAATTTTTTTTTTTTTCAATACGTCAGCCAATTCTCGTTATCAGAAATCATCTTTAGTTCCGGAACGCGTTCCTGCCCAAAAAGGAAGAACCAGAACGACGTTCCGGAGCGTTCCGGCTCGACAACACCACTGATTACTGCAAAAGAGTTTGCACGTTTTCTTTTTTTTTTGGAATAACGTGTTAAACTTTGTACATAAAGTTGATACCAAAACATTTTTATATAAAGCCTGACGTCCACTAAAAGTGAATTGTTACTGTGTTATAACCACGAAGCCATAACCAGGAAAACCAGCTTGAGCGTAGCGGTGGACCGATATCTGTCGCATGAACCAATATAGCGTCAGCTACTGGCTAACGCATATACGTTCATGGCTTACATGTGTGTAGTGTCTGTGAAGTTAAACAACTTTGGTTACTATGGTGAAAACAGGTGGAAAGAACCGAAGTTTTCCCAGGTAGTGATAACAGCGCCATCTCGCGTGCACCAGAAAGCAGTCCATCTTGAAACACAGCAAGCATAGGAAGCTAGGCCTCCTGGTTGTAACCACGAAGGCGGCAAATTATTAGTAACATATTGTTTTTAAATGCAGACTGTTATGTGAAACTATATTTCAGATAGTTTGCCGATTCTGTTGATAGCCCAGCTTCACTCGAAATGGATGATTAGTCGATTGTTTTCTGCCTTAGTTAAGTACTATGTGATCAAATTAATAAAATCTTTACAAAATTCGATACTAAGAAAGGGTTATTTATTTTTAAATAAATCTACAAAGTTTGGTTGTAAGAAAGAAATGGTTATTTATTTTTAAATGTCAAATGTTAATGGGTAGATAAAATTTGTACTGTACATTTTTATTAAATGACAAAACATTTATAAATTTTGTTAATTAAAGCAAGCTTGATCTTTATATTTGGCGAATATACGTTAAAACAGCGGTTCCTAAACTTTTAAGGTAATGGAACTCTCAACAAATCCCTTTTATTTTATGGAACCCCACATCAAATGATTAATGAAAGACACTGCAATTAAAAATAAAAACAAAAATATATGTTGGGGCGAATTCTTGCTAATTACTTTATTATTTTAAGGACGTTCCCAAAAAAATAGTTTTCTTACAATTCTTTTCAAATTTTGAATATACATATTTATAAGAGTCCTTTCTACGTAGATATTTTTTTAATAGTTCTTGCGGCAGTAAATTTTCAAATATTGACTCAAAATTTGCATATTCATGAGAAACCTATCCCGATCGAATTTGAAGCGAATGTTTTATTAAATAACAATAGTAATTATCTTACGATTGTTTTGAAAAATTGAGAACCATTAATTAAAGATACAACAAATATAAAGTTGAACACGCCTGCCATTTAGGAACGTCCTTAACAGTCAAAAATGATTCAATGGCAAATATAATTTCTCGGAACCCTGGTGACTTTTCCACAGAACCCACTTTGGGAATCGCTGCGTTAAAAGTCCCCCGACAGACCAATATGAGATCAAATTATGTGGTGGAATATCGCGAGTGTAAATCGTAAACGGTTTTTTTTATGTTTTGATCTTGATAAGAGGAGTTGGGATTTTGGAAACATACTTTTTTTTTCAAATCTTTGATTAACGTCTGATTAGAACTCTTCAATAAATAAATTGGTCGATAATTTTATTGATTGAATACTTTTTTTTCCATATGGGTGTGTTCGTATTATAATAGTATGAGTTTCCATGGTTTCAGTGTAGAAAATAGGTAATTATGTATGCTTGTATGCTGTCATAAAATGGAAATTCATCGATCGATCCCTACACTAAACTATATTTCATTTACAACGCGAACAGAACTGTCACAATAAGGAATTATTTAAAAAAAGGTCTTATTTTATTAAACAAAGAAATTGTGTTACATCTGGTTACATTCGTCTATTAAACGCATTTGTTCAGTTTTGCAATTTCTTGCAATCTAATCGAATCATCGACCAAACGCAAATGTAGGTACTCCTTGTCATTCATGGTAGTTGTGCTCTGTGAGTTTCCTGCAAATGACAAGGATTTATACCGTAACATTACAATTTTTGGAATTTAAAAAAAATGTACCGTCAAATTTTTAAATTGCTAGATCAGTAATTTAAAACAATTTTTTATTTTATTATTTTTAATTTTACAATAATTTATATTACTTTGTAAATGTACAATAAGTAAATTAATCATATTATTGAAATGTTTAAATAATTTAAAATGTAATATTTTGACTTGTTACATTTAATAGTCTTTATAAGATGAATAATTTGTGAACTGTAAAATTCAAAGGTTAATTTTTCAGTGATATTTCCTTTGATTTTTTCGGCGCTTTAAAAAATGGAGAATTATTTAAATAAATGAAAAATACTAAGAAAACTGTTTTTAATTTAAATTGATTACAGAGATACCCAATCAATAATAACTTTCTGAAACATGGTGCTTTTGCAAAATGTGTTTCAACTTCCAAGTTGCTTTAATTTTAAGAAATTTCTTAAGCCGTGTTCCCCCCGCTTGTTTTGCCCTACACACTTCACGAAGACACCTACATGAAGCATTAAGTGTATGTAGTGTGTAGACTGTAGGGGAAACGCCCGCGGGAGATTCTGTTTTACAGGTAGTCAAATAAATAAACATAATTATATTAAATATGCATTTATTTAATTTAAATTAGACTTTTATTTTAAAAGTAATTTTCGAGGATCTTCAGCAAAACGGTTTATTCTCGTAACAGTTTACTGAATTAACGCTTCCGATTTTGGCGAATTTTAAAACGCAAACACCACCCCCCGTTATCGTTTTTTTAAAGAACTTCCTTGAAACGCCCTCCTCTTTTCACGGCGCAAAAAAAACGCCCTCGTATTGACACCACCCCGTTATAAGAAAGTCCCCCGAAACGCCAAATTCGGAAGCGTTATTCAGTAAAATTTTACCTAAATGTTTAATATCCACAAAAAAATATAGGAAAAAAATACCCAAAGCATTATCTCCGGTATTTTCTAGTTTAGTACTAAGTTGCTAACGTAGTGGATGAATAATTGAATAAGTTATGAGGTAATTTAAAAATAAAATAGGTAGGTACATCAGCCTTTTTGCGTAATTGTTCGGTATCTCAGTAAACGCATGATAAGTAGGCACAGACTTCATGAAAAATTTCCATAAATATTTATAAAGATATAGGCATTTCAAGTTATTTTATCAGGTATAATTTGGATAATGTTTTTAAATTTTTCTTGTGGATCCCGCGGTTACACAACTATTACGTCAGAAATTCTAAAACATTCTAGAACCGCTGTTCTATTCAGTACACACACTCACGGGAATATGTTATTTTATTAATTTATTACCGGGTAGAATGAAGTACAATAAAAGAAAATTGTATGCATAATTACAATAAAGACCAAAATAAATCCATTTTATAAAGAAGTGAGCTAATGTACTGCATTTTTTGGAAAAACAAAAAGCATATATTGATATTTATTTCAACATGGCAACTTATAACAAGTGAACACGTGAGGCACCGCTATTCAATCCAGTTTTCGCAAAGAAGCACATTGTCATTTAGCCGGCATTTTTTTATTTAAAAAATACAAATTATATCAGGTATTGTCTACTTAAATGTTATTTAAATAATATAAAAACAAATATCTGTAAAACGTCATTGATAAATTTTATTAATATGCAATAATTTCTGAAGTAAAATCGATTACAATTTGGTTTTCCGGAGCAACAAATTTGTACAAGAATTTTTTCATTTTTTTTCTACTTGTTAACTTAGAAACTAAATTATTATTTGACAAAGAAAATTGCCCAGGTTTTATTTGCTTTTTGGCTTCGCAATTTAATTGAATGATAATTTTTTTTAGTCATGTTCCGAGCTGCTTCTACTATTCGTGTAATTTGCCAAAGAAAGGCAGCACTAAAAGTTTTTAATAAATACTACGCCAAAGATGTCAGATTTGGAGCAGAAGTCCGAGCACTTATGTTGCAAGGCGTTGATATTTTAGCCGATGCTGTTGCGGTTACAATGGGCCCCAAGGTAAGGATCTGGGAAATTTGCTTATTAATTTGAAGTAGGTATATCATACACTGCTAGTCTGTTTCCCTGGGAATGCTTCTATTTAACCTTTGTCTGAACAAAATCAACATTTTTCCTATTTTGGATCTCGTAAGTGTCAAATAATTTATTACATGGGTTTGTCCCATTTAAAATAACAAAATTAAGAACTAATAAATATCACGAAGTTACAAGGGATCTACATTAAATATTCCAATTCATTAAAATATTATGTATATTATATCTTAACCTTTGAATAGGAAATAAGAATTTCTGTGTTTAACCATTTCACAACTAACAATATAAATAGCATAATTTGATATACTTCTATGGCCGTGCAAAGTTCAAATAGATAAGCTAGGGGTACATATGATACCTATTACTAATTCAATATTTTATTTAGATTTAAGTCGTGAAACGGCATTTTTCGAGGGACGTCAATACTTAAAATTAGAATTGAATTTTCTTTTAATTTTCAAAAAAGAACATTGTAAGAGTTGTTCATAATTAAATAGTTTGTATCATTGGTGACCTTGAATTCCTCATGAAAATTTTTAGCCGTTTGGCTTACTCTTTATATCTATTAAAATTGAAGTAATTATAATGTCTGCAGTCTGTATGAAATGTAATTTAGAATTTTCTTTTTTATATTTTTAGGGTCGTAATGTGATCCTAGAACAATCTTGGGGTTCCCCAAAAATTACTAAAGATGGTGTCACAGTCGCAAAGGGGGTTGACTTAAAAGACAAATTCCAAAATATTGGCGCACGTTTAGTTCAAGATGTAGCTAATAATACAAATGAAGAAGCAGGAGATGGCACCACAACTGCAACAGTTTTAGCCCGTTCCATTGCCAAAGGTGGTTTTGAATCAATGATCAAAGGCGCTAATCCAATAGAAATACGGAGAGGTGTAATGATGGCAGTTGAGGCAGCTAAAGAACAATTAGCGAAAATGTCAAAAACAGTAACGACACCAGAAGAAATCGCTCAAGTAGCGACCATTTCTGCAAACGGAGACGCTACAGTTGGCAAACTGATTTCTGATGCCATGAAGAAAGTTGGTCGAGAAGGGGTCATTACTGTAAAAGACGGAAAGAAATTAGTCGATGAACTTGAAATTATTGAAGGAATGAAATTTGACAGGGGATTTATTTCCGCCTTTTTCTGCAACACTACCAAAGGTATGTAGATTTTTTTTTTTTTATTTAGAAAGATTATAGCAATACTGACACATCTGTTAATTTATTGCCTTTTTCAGGTCAACGAGTAGAATATCAAGACGCACTAGTTCTTTTCTACGAAAAGAAATTACAATCACATCAGCAAGTATTGCCAGCTTTGGAACTTTGCCACAGCTTACGAAAACCACTGATCATCATTGCTGAAGATATTGACAGCGAAGCACTCAGTGCAATTGTATTGAATAGGTTAGGTCTAAAAATGTCTGATTATACATTTTTTTTTGTTGTCACATGCTTCACAAATTGTTTTAATCTGCAGATTGAAATTGGGCTTGCCAATTGCCGCAGTAAAAGCACCAGGTTTCGGAGACAACAGAAAGGCCACACTAGAAGATATGGCTGTTGCAACCGGCGGAACATTGATTGGGGATGAAGCGTCATCAATAAAAATTGAGGACATTCAGAAGCACGATTTGGGAGAGGTCGGAGAAATTATTATCACCAAAGACGACACGCTTATGCTTAAAGGAAAGGTATGGACACCCAACAAAATTGTCTATTTTGTTATGAGAATTAAACATTTTAAAAGTTTATAAGTTTATACTCTTATACCACCCAAGTTCACATTAAAATTTGGATCATAGATATTGACACACAACAAACTGTTTTAGTTTATTTTTTTAATCTTCCAATATGACTAGGGTTGCAACGATATATCAGTCAACCGATATCGATAATATCGAAACGAAAATATCAATATATTTACATTCCCGATATGTTATTATTGATATTAAGTTCGTTCCAAGTAGCCAGCAAACGGTTCCGAAACCGCCACCCGCATGCGCACTAGGTAAAACGAAGCTGTTAGTGGCGATTTTAGAACACGTTTTACCTACTGCGCATGCGGGTGACGGTTTCGGAACCGTTTGCTGGCTGCTTGGAACGAACCTATTATGTCATAAAAATATCAGATGGTAAATGTGACTTAAAGAATTTTGAAATTCATTGTTATTTTTTTTTTGTATGTTGGTAGAAGATGCGAGCGTGTGACTGGAACGTGTCGTTACTTGTTGAATGAATGAATGAATAAATTAGGGGTTATGGCTTAATAGCCCGTTATGCACGTCATCCTAGAAGAATTTTTGTGCTCCCCCTTGACCTGGATCTAGTCCTCCAGTATTTGGGATCTTCTCATGAACTCCAGAAGGTTGGTGACTAGATTGTCCTGAGGAATTATTCCACTCTCATCAATGTATCCAAAGATGGTTGTTCTCCTGTAGGCTAGAGCCTCGCATTCGAACAGTAGATGGTTGGCTGTTTCGTCCTCCATTTCGCAGTATCTACATTGTGTCGATTCCTGACATATCCCCATCGTGTGTAGATGTTTTCTCAGGGGTGCATGACCGGTTAAGAGCCAAACCACTTTCCTGAGTTTAGGTCTACTGAGTTTGATCAAGTCCTCTGTAAGCCTGTTTGAAGGGCCCGCAAGCATTCTTTTCCCATGTGAGTTTCCTGGATTCAAGCTCCAGTCAGTGGTTTGCTGATTGCGGGTCCAGCTTTTGACAGTTTGTTGAAAATTCGTGTAGGTTATTCCGCAAACTGGTTCTGGTCCAATGAACTTCGCAGAGGCTGTCCGCCATTTCATTGCCCCATATTCCTTCATGACCTGGTACCCACATTAAACATACTTTGTTCTTAGTTCCCAGGTCCTTGAGTAAGCGATGGCACTCCCATACCAGCTTTGAACTAAATTTATGGGATTGCAATGATTTGATTGCCGCCTGGCTGTCAGAGAGAATATGGATGAGTTGGTTTTGATAGCCCTTCTCAATGTTCTCCTGCGCACATACAGTAATTGCCATTACTTCAGCTTGAAATACAGTGGCATGAGTACCTAGGCTCAGATTAATATCTCTCCTTGGTCTCTCCCCATATATTCCAGCTCCAACTCCACTTGTCATCTTTGAGCCATCTGTGTACCAGATGAGGCCTTTTGATAATTGTGGAATTAACTTCTTCAGTTCCTCTCTATCGTTACTTGTTACTTTCTTTTGTTTGTTCAATTAAATCACAAAATATTGATATTATAAAAGGGTCGATATTATCGATAATCGATATTGGTCTGATGTTGATATATTTAACAGTATTAAAATCATTTTGCATCCCTACCATAGATATATCCCTACATATGTTTTATAATACAGTAACTATTCATTTGCGTACAATTTAAAATTGCTTTTGCCTGTATTGATGTCGTTGATATCCTTTTCAGGGCAATAAAACCGATGTAAATAAACGCGCTGATGTAATCAGAGACCAAATTGAAAATACTACGTCTGAATATGAAAAAGAAAAATTACAAGAACGATTAGCTCGCCTGGCCTCTGGAGTAGCTGTACTCAAAGTTGGAGGTTCTAGTGAGGTAAGTTCATCATTGTTTTCAAATATATAAACCAATTATAATGTTGAAAGTATTAAACAACAATTTAAAAAAAATGTAACCTTCATTTTATAGGTAGAAGTAAATGAAAAGAAAGACCGCGTCAACGATGCTTTGAACGCGACGCGAGCAGCTGTTGAGGAAGGTATTGTACCGGGCGGAGGTACTGCCTTATTAAGATGCATTCCTGCACTAGCCAATTTAAAACCAGCGAACCCTGATCAAGCAAACGGTATGATAAATTTAAGCAGTGTTTTGCATAATGAAAAATAAAAGTTATTGACAAACACAAATAGTCCAAGAACGATCTTCGTGAAATACCTAAAATCTCAAACGGCTAAAAATTTCAGGGATCGTTCTTGGGGTTACAAGAAACTATTCTGACTATGAAAAAGTGTGCTCCGATTTGCAGTTAGGGTAGAAACCGCCCCTTTAAATTTTGTTTTCTAATTATCTCACAAACTATGAGATATATGAAAAAAGGTTTCGACAAAAAGTTGTAGATTTTTATATTTGCTACGAAAAAGTGCTCCGCCCTCTTACCCCTATCTGCAATAGTTTACCCATAAATCGCCCCTAAAGGTAAAAAAAATTGAAAATCATTATTTTTCTCGACTGATTCGGGTTTTTTGTGACATTTTGAGAAGAAATTATTCTTGGTATTTTCTTCGAAAAACGATTATTTTAGAAATTACCAAAAAACGGATATTACCCCCTTTGCACAATAGTGTAATCTAATTGTCGTGAATTATTATAAAGAAATCGTATCCATGATTTTAAAATGTAAAACAAACTTAAAATAAACGTTACCATAACTATAATTCAAAATCAAACTTGAGAATTCAAAAAATTTGAATTATATTTTTACATTTATTTTAGAAATTTATTTGTACCGTTGTTTACGTGGCGTGTTTCTACGGTTTTTTAAACAAAATTTTTGAAATGGAAGTCACAGAAATGCCGCGCAAAAAAGACACGTTTCAATAATAATCAAAACATCTTGCCCAAAAAGTATATTTTTTTTTATTTCAATAAGAATGTTTTATTGAATGATTCCATGTGTTTGATAATTTTTAATATGATAATTATTGATTTTAAAATTATTTTCAAAAATTTTGCATATAATAGGTACCTATATTATGTTATGAATACTAACATTCGAATTTTTACTATTTTTTATTTATTGTTAAAAAATTATAATCAACATAAACTTGTTACCATGTTTTTTGTCTTATATTAATTGCTATGGTTAGTAATTAATGTTGATTTTCATAATTATTGTTTTTAATTTTCTGCATGTACTTGAAAAAGTCTAAGTCTATAGACGTCTATAGACTTAGAGTTTTTCAAGTACATACAGAAAATGAAAAACAATAATATTATGAAAATCAACATGACAAAAAACATGGTAACAAGTTTATGTTGACTATAAACTTTTAACAATAAATAATAAAAATTCGAATGTATAAAAATATTTAACAAATTCAATTTCAGAAAAATTTTTTGAGTGAATTTTTTTATGTAGGTAGATAGGTACTGACAAGCGAAATACAATATTATTATATCCTGACATAAAATTAAATGCATAGGTAGGTATACATAGGAAAAAATACGAAAAACGAAAAATAATAATTATGTTGCGACATAAGTAATTATAATTATTTAGGATTCTTCTCTTGAAAAAATAAGATTATTTTTATGATCTTGTGACAAAAAATATAATGTAAGGGCATAATTTTATTATTTTTCTTCAGGATATTTTAAGTTAAAAAATATTTTCAAAAAAAAATTCTGAAATTGAAAGTGTTAAATATTTTTATATAATATTTTGTAAAAATACTTTACGGTTTAAATAGTAAAACGGAGTACCATACCCCCTAACTTATATTAATTGCTATGGTTAGTAATTAATGTTGATTTTTATACTAATTGTTTTTAATTTTGACAGCTGACGATGATATAGTGGGACAAGCTCCGACAATCGCGCTATCTCTCTCACTACAGTATCGTGCAAAGGGGTATCGTTTTTCTGTAATTTCTATAATGTTCATTTTTCGAAGAAAACGCAAAGACTATTTTCTTCTTAAAACGTCACAAAAAACACGAATCTGCCAAAAAAACAAATGATGTCCATTTTTTTCACATTTAGGGGCGGTTTACGGGTAAACTATTGTAGATAGGGGTAAGAGGGTGGAGTACTTTTTTATAGCAAATATAAAAATCTACAATTTTTTGTCGAAACCTTTTTTCATATATCTTATAGTTTGTGAGATAATTAGAAAACAAAATTTAAAGGGGCGGTTTCTACCCTAACTGCAAATCGGAGCACACTTTTTCATAGTCAGAATAGTTTCTTGTAACCCCAAGAACGATCACTGAAATTTTTAGCCGTTTGAGATTTTAGGTATTTCACGAAGATCGTTCTTGGACTAAAAGCAATAGTTGTGGTTTTAAATTATAATGTTGCTATTTTTTTTTTTTTTTTTTATTTATTTTATTAGGTATTGAAATCATTCGCATTGCTCTTCGCCAACCGTGTATGCAAATAGCTAAGAATGCCGGCGTAGATGGATCTGTCGTGGTGGCCAAAGTCGAAGACCAAGGTGGCGATTTCGGTTATGATGCTCTCAATGGTGAATATGTAAATATGATTGAAAAAGGCATCATCGATCCAACCAAGGTTTGTAGAATTGATTTAGCGTATTTATGAATTACTAGCCGCTACCCGCGGCTACGCCCGCGATTGAGATGGAAATCGACTTTTGACATGCATATCAGGGGTTGAGGTATTGCACATATTTTGACAAACAATTTTCTTATTTTTCGTAAAAAATTTTTATTTTTTTTTAATAAAAAGTATCCTATGTTACTTCTAATACCTTCAGGAGTGTATGTGCAAAGTTTCATGATGATCGGTTAAGTAGTTTTTGCGTGAAAGCGTAACAAACAAACTTACATTCGCATTTATAATATTTCGTTTTCATAAAATTTGTAAGTCCGGTCCTGTCGGGCCGATTTTAATGAAATTTTAATAGCACATTTTAATCATTACTAAAGGGTTAAATTTCAATTTTGAAACGATTCGGAGAAATTTTTCGGTATTTTTGGGCCCAAAAAATGTTTTCAACCCTTTCTTATTTTTCGTAAAAAATTTTTATTTTTTTTTAATAAAAAGTATCCTATGTTACTTCTAATACCTTCAAGAGTGTATGTGCAAAGTTTCATGATGATCGGTTAAGTAGTTTTTGCGTGAAAGCGTAACAAACAAACTTACATTCGCATTTATAATATTAAATAATAATATGAAATATAATAGGTATTGCACATATTTTGACAAACAATTTTCTTATTTTTCGTAAAAAATTTTTATTTTTTTTTAATAAAAAGTATCCTATGTTACTTCTAATACCTTCAAGAGTGTATGTGCAAAGTTTCATGATGATCGGTTAAGTAGTTTTTGCGTGAAAGCGTAACAAACAAACTTACATTCGCATTTATAATATTAATATGAATGATACGCAATTTTGATTCATATTCTGTAGCATACCCCTTTGCGATTATTGTACAAGGATTATTCTCTGTTGCCTGCTTCGCGTTGACAACCGTTTTAGTTTTTTATTTTTTTAGGTGAATTTAATTTTGAAGAATTAAGATGTGTTAAGATGAGACATTTCGGTAAATCTGTAAAACATGTAAAAAAAAGCCTTAAATTTAATAGTTGATTAAGTTTTAGTGTGGTTATTTTGTTTCATTTCGTTAGTTGCAAATTATGCAGACGAAACATAAAGCGACAAAGAAAATGAAAAATATATCGCAGGAAATGGCAACTCTTTTCGCGGCGAAGATGAAGACTTACTGAATGTCCTGAGTGTGACAATCTCAAAATATAAATTGTTTTTGATTCCACTATTCATACCGACTTATCGATACAAATATTTAAATTAACCTCTCGAAAACTTGATTGGTCCGATTGACTTTTTCTTTTTTTTTTTTTTAGGTTGTGCGTACAGCTTTAACCGACGCGTCCGGAGTAGCATCGTTGCTGACAACGGCCGAAGCAGTCATAACAGAAATACCTCGTGAGGAACCAGCAAATGCAATGGTTGGAGGCGGCATGGGAGGAATGGGCGGCATGGGTGGTATGGGCGGTATGGGAGGCATGATGTAAAGATACATCACAAATGTGCTTCGATGCCACATCACAAACATTCGTGCATTTTGTAATTATAATATAATTAGCTCATTGGAATAGATCGAAGAACACGACGCCAACACCGGTTGACATTTCGGTTAATGTGTTTGTGAATCTCGTCGTATCAAGAGTTCAAGAAAACTCCAATGTTTGAGTTTGTGGAGCAAATATCATAAAAAGGAACTGTTGTTTGGAATGATCGAACGATATTCTTTTTAAAATGTTTTTCGACTATTTCATTGTGTAAGAACTGATTTTTTTATAACGTGTATAGACTTTTTCAGTGATAAACAGTTATTCAAAATCCATGCTAATCGTCGCCACGTGATTTAAGCTTATTTCTTTTTTAGTACAGTTTAGGATAATTTCGGTACATTTTTGCTCCTGTAACGAGTTGTGTCGACTTAATGACCCTCAACAAATGATACGATCACTAAAGTAATTATTGTTAGTCTTCTATGAAATTTCAAATTGTTTCCTAATTTTTAGTAGCTGTATTTTTTATATACATATATATTTTTTTTAACGTTTTCATTTTACATAGTTCAAGTGAATGGAAATTTTCATAATAACTGATATAAATAATTGAAAATTTCGTTTTTGTAAACAATGCAAATTGATTCTAGTTGTGTTAAAATAAAATGTTTATTCAGATTAAATTTTTTTTTTGTTTTCCTGTAAATCTATACGTGTTCCATAATTATACTTAATAACAGAGCTTGTAAAATAGCCAAGCTTCTTGTGTGCCTTTGCTGTGGTGTTTGTCACGAACCCTGGTGTTAAGAATCTGGACTGGTGAAAGTATCAATAAGATTTTCAGTTTGATAAAGCTCAGATTATCTTTGAATTTATGGGTTTAAAAAATGGTGTATACATAGTAGACAAACAATACCTTGCAACTTGCAAGTTTCATTTGGTTTAAAACTATCTTCGTAAATTACAATAAGTCTCTCGAAGATTATGAAACAACCCCATGATTACTAAATACCCGCAAAGGTCTTCTTGGAGTTCTTTGTATACAACTGCAGTTTATGGTAAAATTCTATTGACTGGGCACATGCCGAAACGATAATGGGGTATGCTTTTTGTTGCGCTGGGAAAAGTGAAGGGGGTAACTGTAAGGGGAGTTACTAAAAAAACAATTCTGGGGTGCTGATGCGAAAAGAACATGATTTTGTTTTAAATAATTTGTTATTTCAATTGTTCCTGTAGACAGTTTCCTGTAAATTGTAGGTGTCCATTCTGTAGAATGTTGCCAGTTTATTTTTGTTTTGCAACTATGTTATCCATATCAAACGACTACTGTAACCAAAAATGTTAGATCAACCAGAGAAAGGGTTCAACTTTCAATGAATTTCAAAATGTTAATCTCTGATGTTAATTGAGACATCCTTGTATGAAGTCAATGTCTCTGGTTTAAATAAATTTCGTAAACTTGTATAACCAACTTCAAACGTATGATAAATCAAAATAATTTTACAAAAGAGTCATTCCACCTAATATATTTGTTACTTTCTATCTAACGTGATTTCAATATCGTTGTCTCTTTTTATGCGACAGTGTTGGATTGATCCTAATTCTCATATGATAAATAAAATTTTCTAAAATGGTGGATTGTAGACAGGGTAGTTGCAGTTTTAAACAGAATTTCATTAGTTTTTAAAGTGCTTCTTCCTGTAATGAAACGATGGACGACTCCGAGAAAAGTCCAGCTGTCGTTTTAGACAAAGTTTGTCGTTCCTGTATGAACGAAGGAACAGACATGAAATCTGTTTTTAGTCAAGCAGAAATGGCGGGGCACGAAGCCCAACTAGCCGAGATGCTTATGGCATGTGCTTCAGTTCAGGTATTTGATGTTTTTATTGGTAATTAGATTTGTCGATATATTTCCTACCTTATAATAGAACCGGGTCGGGAAGATTCTCTAGCTACTGTCAATATTACGGCTGTTTTATTTTAGGTTGTATCGGGTGATGGCTTGCCAGGAGTCCTATGTGAACCGTGCGTACACCAGCTGAGCAGCGCTTACTCATTTAAGCAACAATGTGAAAATACAGACACTAAGCTTCGACAGCTACTGCCAAAAATTAAACAAGAAGACAAAGACTCCGACTCTCTCAATATTGTTGTTAAACCTGATATCGATGTAATGGCAGAAGAGTTTATGTATCCGGACACACAGTTTGACGATTATTCAGACTCCGGTGATGAATCGAAACGTACAAGGCCATCAAAGAATTCGAAAATTTCAGCAAACCAATGCAAATACTGCCTGAAAAAATTGGCTTCGAAAGAAGGATTGAAAATACATATGCGAAAACATACGGGGGAAAATTTGAGGCACTGTTTGGTGTGTAATACTGGATTTACAAAAACTAGTCACTTAACTAGACATATGCAGGTTTGATATTTCTTATATTGCTTTCTCAAAGAAGTGTCGACAGTTTTGAAATTTTCATTTATTCTTTCAGAGATACCAAATGTTTATGAGAATTGTATGATTCTCTTTTGTTTTGTGCTGGTGTAAATTATTTTAGTAGTCGTAGTCAAAACAAAATTTTAAATAATACATAATATGCAAATAGTATTTTACAAATTCTGTAACTGAAGTGAAACATTTTTTAATTTCGCTCAAATTTTACACTCACATATTTAAAAACTTAAGATAAATTATTTACCAGTAAATTTTTGTTAATTATTTTATATGACATGCATTTCGATCGGTTTTTTTAGGAGGTTCATTCCAAAATAAAATCAGAAGCCACTCCTAAAACTCACGTGTGCAATTTGTGCGGTGAAGGATTCACTAGAGCTTATCATTTATCCAAACATAAAAAGGAACATCGTGAAAAAGATGAATCGGTTAGTGACGACATCAAAACCGAAACACCGGAAAATAATGACGAAATTGACGTAAACGATAGTATTGCTGCAGGTATTTATTTATTTTTCGTAAATATATTTTTGGACAGTTGCTCTTTCTATTGAAATATTGAATTTTAACTCTGTTCATAAAACATTCACAAGTTTCTTTTCATGTGGCATTTTAAATTTTATATAAGACAAAATAACACAAAACACCAAAAGAACCATTTGAAGCGGAGCCTCTTATAGAACTCGTTCTTTATAAAGAATATTTCTATTTTTGTTTAGTTGTTTTTTGGCAGTTATATTTTATTACAAGTTTTAAGTCAGTAATATGTCTTAATTTCCGTAATAAATTTTAGATAATATAATGAACGATGATTCCGATAATAGTGCTGGAGATCCAAGCTATGCAACTCAGAAAAGAAAGTCGAAAAAATCAACCGGAGAAGAGTATCCGTGTAAGGTATGTCACAAAGTTTTGACAACATCGACCGGACTTGAGATACATATGCGTCGACATACTGGTCTCAATTTGTCCACGTGTCATGTAAGTTTTTACTGTCAAGTTAATTATCGTTGATAATGTTTGCGTAAACGTGTTGACATGTGTATCAATTCGCGAAATCAAATCATGTGTTTATTGAATATTAAGATTAGGGACCGCAAAACCCGAAACCATATCAGAACCATTTTCTTTTATGGTACCGGAACTGAAATCAATAATTTGTGAAATTTATGAAACCAGATCCAGAACCGTACCATATCAAAATTTTCAAATCGGCTTTTTTTCTTCAATTCTAAAATATTAGTTATTTCAAGATGCACTGAATTTAAAGGATAATAATTCCTTAATTTTATTTTAGAGATTAATTTTTTTATAAAATCGTAATCTGAAGCATTTTATAAATTTTTCGAACTGAAATTGGAATCAAACCGAATTTTTATTTTGGTAGTCGTGTTTTTTGTTATCAGTGTTTTGTTTTTTTTTTATGGAATGAAAATTTATAATCTGATTTCGATATATATTCCATAAAAAACTTTGATATTGCTATAAGACATTCCTAACATCTCTGGTAATAGTACCTACATAAGAAATTCAGTAGATACAATCCAGAAAAACTGCTATCCCAAAACATTATTCTATATTTGACATTTTCAAAGAAATAAGTTTAGTAAATCGTTATATGAAGTCAAATAACATTGACAAGAATGAGACCACAAAGAAATCAAATTGTCCTAAAACCGGTCGATTATTCTGCTTAAAGATTTTGAATATAAAATTGACATTCTTTAGAAATGAAGGTTATTTTCACCATTATGACGTCACTAGGTCGGTACTTCCTATCTTGTGCAATGGTAAGATAGAAAAAAAAATATACAGCTGATTTTGAAAAACTCTTTTTAAGCTGGTTCAACTCGGACGGTATTTTAAAAAAATCGTGACTCGTACACAACTTGACGTTAGAAAAAATAAAAAAGGTAGTTTCAAAATCAGTTCAGCCGTTTTGGCTGTTCACATGATTCAAAATAGCATAACATACAGTGTCTTAATCATTTATTTAACAATTTTCAAGGGTTGAACAAAAACGTTGGTTTACGAAATTGCCACAATTTGTTTATTGTGAACATAAACCCTCGATAACTGAGATCATAATCATGCATAGTATTTTATTTAGTTTGTAATTTAAGCAATATGTATTATGTAGTGCTTTAATTCCGATAAACTCACAGTTCTCATTTGTGCAATGAAAATTCGATACCATTTTTCAATTGTATTTGTTGTATATGGAGTGCTGATTTAATTGTTTGGTTTTTGTGTGTGGATTACTGTCTCTTGGTTAATTATGGTAACTTCGACGATGAAACCATCTGCACACAGATATGTAGTAAGACATTCACAAAAACAAACCATTTGAATCGGCACCTGACATCACACGGTATAACAGCTGAGCGAGTGTTCAAGGAGCGGAAATCGGAGTGCAAATCGAAAGTCAGCATGCCGTGCGAATACTGCGATCGGAAATTTGTCTATCGCAAGAGTTTTCAGCATCATCTGAAAACAGAGCACGGAATAAGCGACGACGAATCGTCACTCGCTAATTTCATCAAGACTGAAGAACAGCCGATTCAGCCAAAAGTAGAAGAGGGGGAAGTTCCTGCAGACTTACAGAGTGAAATCCAAAGTAAGTGTCACTGATTGATTTTTTTTTTCAAGTTTATAATTTCATTATTGATGGGTTTAAAAACCATAAAATAATAATCAGTTAACCAATGTGCTTTTTTATTCTGAATGTGTAGTGTTATGTACAGTTATCGGAAAAATAAACTGTCAAAATTTATAAATTCAAACGCGTTTCGTAGGACTTACCGAGGGTGTGGGCTTAGAAGATGAGGAAGATGAAGTGGATCAAGAAGGTTTTGATATGAACGATAAGAAAGCAAAAGTATACGAATGTCACGTTTGTCAATATAAATTCGATAGAGCGAATCATTTGACGCGTCATATGACTCTACATCGGGCCATTCTTACACATAAATGTGAACGATGTGAAAAGGCGTTCCTAACAGAAGAACATCTTGCGCAGCATGTACAGGTAAATAATTAAATCGGTCTTTACAAGCTACTGCAAAAATATTCACGGGTGAAGAATTCTGTATTCGCGGATCCAAAACTAACGATGCATATTATTGTATTTTTAGAATAATGCGTATTTATTTGTCAAAATAAATAATATACAGTATGTAAACAGCTACACATAGGGAAATTAGCATTGGGAAAAAATGAATGGATCAAAGTTAGCTGTGATTTTATGGGTTTTGACTGAAAGAACTAAATACCAATAAAACTTCTTGATTTTTTTATGTATGGAAAAATATTTGTGCTTATTTAAGGAAGTACCCTCGATAAATGAATTAACAAACAGAAAATTACGAAAATTTGCAAATATGTCAAAACCTTTTCAAAAATGACTCAGTTAAATTTTTGTGATTTTTGGTTGACTTTGAAAAAAGATATTGATAATTTTATTTCGCTGCACTTAACATGGAGTCTTATGGGAATATGCGATTTTGACGCACTCCATCATTTATTACGTTGGAATTGACAAACAGATTTTGATAAAATTTTCAGGAAATATAAACGAATATTCTATGAACATTTTTCTTTTTCCAAAATGTATAAAGCTTGCTTATGTTAATAAAAATAACTAAAACAAAGCCGAGCTTTTTAGCAATTCATAAACATGGCAACACCGCAATATTATAGTTTGTGGCGCGTCATTCAAAGGTAAGTTACGAAACTGCAACAGTTTTGATATCGTAAAAACATACGTAAATTGAGTAAATGCTAAAAGCATAGTATTCCAAAAAAATGATAGTATATTATTATTTCCGAAATGACAGGAATAAAGAAAAGCATTTTCATAAATTAATGCGAATTTGACACCGCGTGCTGACTTATGCTGCGTACATAAGCACTTGTAACTATGGCAATTGGCAAGGCATGCGGTGTTGCCAAATTATATACTACGTTACTCAAGTAGAAGACTGAAATTCTTTGACTTACTGCGTACCGAGGGTACTTCCTTAAGATATAAAGAGGCATGCTTTCACAAAATTTCATCAAAATTGAATTATTTATGCGAAAATGAAAAATAAGAAACAAAAGAATCGTTTTCTTTGCACATTTCGCATTTTTCACGAACATTTTGAGATCACAGTAAAAAGTGACCCCTATGAAAGTTATAGATCTTATTATGTTCTACAACTGTCCTGTAGAACATTTTTTGATAGAACATTAAGTTTCGCTGGAAAACGTAATATGTAATATATTTTGCCCCCCTTTTTTACACCCCCCCCCCCCTCGGATTAACCCTATACTACCCCTGGCCGGACATTTTTATTGTCTACGTTCATTATAAGCCCCTTTACCGTTTCCAATGGTGAAAGTTCTGTCTGCAATTTATTAATGTTGGTCTTGGCTTCTAAATCTGTTAATTTGCCTGCACTAGTTTACATACTGTATATCAAAATATTCATAAACAAAGAAATCCTGTCCTGTCCTGAAGCCCAAAGTCCTTTGACAAAAGCCGCCGCTGGCGCTGCTCGCTTACATGTGCCACTATGGCCTTTGATAGTAATAATAATTATAATCTTAATATCATTCCGAATTAAAAGACCTTTTATAAGCTGCAAAACAAGAAAAAATTACTAAGTTCTTTAAACCATTGCCTAAACCTAATAATAATAAAAAATATTGTTAAAATTTGTCTCAACAAGTTACTTTTATTATGATATTTTTTTATTGTTTTGCAATCTTGGAACTTATACCTTATATTTCCATATAAAATTCCGTATTCACGGTACATTTTCAGAACGTACCCTCCGCGAATAAGGAGCTTTGACTGTATACCTTTTTATTTATTTATTTTTGCAGGAATATCATATCGATAGACCGTATGTCTGTACTACTTGTGATAAACCGTTTGTAAGAGGAGAACACTTAATTAGACATTTGAAAGTCCATGAAAAAAAAGATGAAAGTGAACACAAATGTTCTATCTGTACCAAAGTATTTCAAAGGTATTTAATCATTGTTATTACAGTTGAACTCGATTACGTTGAGCATATCAAGAAAACCAATAAAATTATAAAATGTCCAGCGACTTCCATTTCTTAAAAGGATAAATAGAATGATAGCAGCTTATGAAAGATTCACGTGTTACGTAATATTCTTTTTTGTTATTTTTGTACAACCTGTACTCCATCATAACATAGCTGTGTTTGTTAGGAGTAAAATTTTCGAACTCTTTGAACTATTTGTACTTGGTTCAATCCAGGGGGATGAAACTTAGATGGCATGGGGATCTCTTAAATGACAAGGTCGGATTTTAATACCAATAGTGTAAAATGATGTGTGTGTGTCGTGGCTGCCCTGGGAATAATGTCACCCTCTACTTGTCACAAGCAGCTAGAACGCGTATGAAAATTACCGCTCATTACGTTGTGTTAGTTTTAAATTCATTTATCATTTATTTTCATTTATTTAAAAACTAAATTTTTAATAGTTCCTTCTGATAATGCGGAAAAATAGGTATTTAGCAAAAATATTTCATTCGCGATATTGAAATCAAATTGGTTTTCAAATAGTTAAAAATATTTTCATTAATTAATATAAGACAATATTAAAAAAAAATATTTTTCTCATGTTTTGAAAAATGGTTGATGTTTAAAATAAACCTCTTCTTATAACTGTAATTTTTTAAGAATTGAACAAAAAATTTTTCGTTCTTTTTTAATAAATAATATTGTTTATAATATAAAGTAGACAATTTTGAAACTCCCGCTTTGCTGAGCTGGCGCCCATTTCAGTGATGCCAATGACGAAAAAAGTTCGTCAAAACTACATTTTCATCAATTTTGTTACTCTCATGTTGGCATTAAAATTAGACCTTCAGACCATGGACATAGGAATATATAGGGACGGAGTATGATGCTGCGGGGGGGAAGCCACTCAGGGACGGGGACGAGGTAAAATTGGTACCAGTTTTCTATTGGCTGATGGTTCTGCGCGTGCGTAATAAGTTTGCGCATGCTCAGTACACCAAATTCCATGTCATAAACATGTCCATGACCATAAACCAGTGATTCCCAAAGTGGTCTATATCGATTCCCAGGGGTCAACGACAACTTGCAAGGGCTCCATGTCAGCGGGAAAAAAAATTGGGGGTCCATGAAATTAAAATGGGGGTCAACGATAGTGAATCTCCTAACAAAAAAAGAAACAAACTGGACATCGTTAACCAAGGAGACTTGAGATTAAACCTAACTAAATTGTTGCCAAATGTTAAAAAGTTTGGCGACCTCTGCCATAAATAAACTTCTCAAAAGGTTAGGTCCATTATCACATTGTGACAAATTTTAGTAACCTTTTTCAAACTTGATGAAACATAAACCATAATTTTTCAAAAACATTTTTTAACAACTAAGTTTAGCGCAAACCGTACTCATTGTGTTTCATTCAGCACAAAAAAGATTCTTTCACAAGGATAATTATAAATAATTATTATTTATCAAAAATCCATTTGGCTCCATGCATTCGATGCTAAAAATCATATTTTCTAATATTAATTAATAAAAAATTTTAATGTTACAGTACTATAACTACATTCATCGGTGCTTTACTTTAATAAAAAATGTATTTTAATGAATGTTTACAACAAATTAAAAAAAAAACTTCTTTTACTATTTGATGTTTACCCGCGCTGAGCGTACGCAGAGCGTCGGCCAATCAAAAGCTGGCACCCGTTACCTCGTCGCGTCCCGCAAATCGGCTTCACCCCCCTCGTCTAAAACCTCAGTTCATGCTCTGTCCCTATATATTCCTATGTCCATGCTTCAGACAAAGAAGCTTGAATAGCATTGGTTCAATCAGTTCTAGGCTTCTAGGAGCATAGAACTGTTAGCACCAAGTCCAAACAGTCGAAGAACTTGAATATTTGACCCACAAAGGCATAGTTCTGTTGAGTTCTTTATTGCCAACAAACACTAGCAGTTCAGAACACACACATATTGTTACATTCTGGATAACATTATTCCCAATGGGAACTGATTCTAGTGCTCTCTGGTGGCAGAAAATAAAAGCTGTGTAGACTTTAATCAATTTTAAAGTAAACATCATAATTTATTTATAGAGGATAATAAACAATTCGAAATAAATATTAATGATATTATTAAGTATTTGGGTAATTATAAAAGACCTCTAGTAGAAAGAGAACAGGTTTTTAAAGCGAATCACATTATTGTAAGTGGTTTGAAAGAAACAAATAGTATGGAATGCAGACAAATACTTGCACTGTGTCAGTTATTGTTTCGAGTGCAATACGTACATCAAATTAACTTATCATTCCTGTTCTTCACACTGAGTAATGTCACTGGCAAATTTTGAGAGGGAATAACCTTTTTTTTCAATTTACTCCTAATAATGCAATCTATACTAATTTATAAAGCTGAAGAGTTTGTTTGTTTGTTTGTTTGTTTGGTTGGCTGAACGCGCCAATCTCAGGAACTACTGGTACGAATTGAAAAAATTATTTTTTGTTGAGTAGTCCATTTATCGAGGAAGGCTATAGGCTATATCAGGCCTGGACAAATGGCGGCCCGCGGACCGGATCCGGCCCGCGAAGCATTTTATACATGATTATTAAGAGCGAAAATAGTTTGCCAATATAATTTGGCGCATAAAATTTTTTTTAGAAAAATAGTAAATAGCAAGGGCCGCCACAACAGACGAAAAAAGACCTTTTTATTGCGGAAATGAAAGGACCTTTTTTTTTTGCTCTCTTAATTTTTGGCTCATGATCAAATTTTCATCAGCAATGTGGCCCGACGATTAAAAGATTTGCCCGCCCCTGGGCTATATAATATCTCGCTACACCTATAGGAGCGGAGCTATGAAAAATGTAACTCAAAATTTGTCCGTCCGACAAAAACTTTGGAACGGTAACTCCAATCATCATGAAATTTGGACACAACATTTATCTCGGTAAACTAAGATGAACGTGCGTACTCATGTCCCCCCATCCGTTTTTTAGCACCCGGGTGAAACCGGGCGGGACCGCTATCATCTATAAATATAAATAATAGAAATATAAAATAAAATATTGTTTATCTAAAAAGGTAAAAACTATTCTAGTATATCGAATTCTATAAAAATAGTTACTGGTAGGAAAAAAATTAGATTTTTAAGTGTCGATGACAGATTCGCATTCTTGAAACATATTGCATCTTTAATGCTTTTAACTATTTTCTTATCAGTTTCTCATCATTGGGAAATTTATGAAAGCTAGATTAATTGCACTATCTTTTTTTACATTGTGACACATCACATAGTTTAAATTAACCTTTTTTCTTTAGTTCATTCATCACAATAAACAAACAATGTCACAGGAAATTTAAAAGCTCGATAGCTTTTATTTTCTCGCACCAGATAGCGGTAGAATCAGTGAATGGTGAAATGTTCCCTAACACGAGTTTCAATTTTTATGCATGTTATCATTATAGCTGTTATCTCGTTATTTCTGTGCTCGATTTAATAGAGTTCGACAATTTTTTTATTAATTATTATTGCATAATTTATGGCGAGAAGTAAAAATACATAAAATATTTTTACCTGCCACTTACACTATCTTGCAATGCGAATATGAACTAATTCGCGATGTTATATAATAATACACTTTAACGTTTGTTGAATTTCTTGCAAATAATTAGAGCGGATCATTTGGCGCGGCATGTGAAATTGCATTTATTACAAGATAAACGTCACATATGTACCGTCTGTAACAAGGCCTTTAACAGATTAGATAATCTACGAACCCACCAACGCATCCATTCTGGTCAGAGGGATCCTGTTCGTCTGCATCTGTGCGTCTATTGTGGGAAGGAATTCAATAATTCCAGCAACATGGTAAGATTCACAATGGACGTATGTTTTAAACTCGAATCGCTATGAATATACAAACAAAATCAATTTCCATGTACAGTAATACCTCAATAAGTGTGAAACAGAAGTGAAATCCTATTTCCTTTTAGTTCTCGCACTCGTTGAGGTATATGAAAATTGCTTTTGTGTAGTGTTGGTGAACATTTAAGTGTTTGAATACGAACATTTATGGACATAATTCAATAGTTAAAATGTGCGAATATTTTTAAATTTATAATTTTTACCAGATCGTTCACATGCGTCGACATACCGGAGAGAGACCGTATAAATGCGCCGAATGCGGAAAAGGATTTCCGCGTTCGCATGATCTTAAGTGTCACGAGAGAACTCATTCGGGTGAACGACCGTACTTATGTACGCTGTGCGGAAAGTCTTTCAATAAAAGCAACAAATTGGTATGTTTAATTGAATATTTTTTATTGTTTTTTATGCTCAATAAATAGACGAATGGTAATAATGCGATTAAAGTTGATTTGTTGACATTACCGTCCTTTGTTATTTTCTACATTTTTAAACTTCAACTGGGTTACTTTCACTGCTTGACTGGTACTTGATTTCTCATATACTCTAAGGCAAAGGTCGGCAACCTTTTGGCAAGCAAGGACCACATGTGGCAAATTGAAATAAAGGCGGGCCGCACTTGTTCATAATTTTAATAATAGGTAGTATTTGTGATATTAAAAATTCGAACACATTTCATTTGAATTTTATTAGAAATTTAACTGAGAACTTCAAAATAGAACTGTTCTTTTACAAAAATTAGTGTGACGTTTGAAATTGTATTTGAATGACTATTTGTCGTATGTTAGCTTCTAGGTTTGTAGTTGCAATTCGTAGAATAACTCTCAAATGCTCATCTGTGAGACGAGAAGCATATTTATTTTTTCTGTAATTGAGAATCGAAAAGGTTTGTTCGCATAAGTAAGTGCTACTAAAAATTGTAATTAATTGCAGAGCAAACCTTTTCGATTCGTCAAATTTAGATGGCAAACTGACATAAAATTTAACAAGATCTTTGATTTGAAAGAAAGAGTTCTTGAGAGTATCATTAGATTGGAGATCAATCGCGTTCATTTATAAATGACTAAGTACATCCTCAATATCATAAGAAAAAGGATTTGTGAAAATTAATTTAATTATTTATTTATGTGGGTAGGTATATAAGACTTTTATTTATAAAACAGTCACGGGCCGCGGGTTGCCGACCCCTGCTCTAAGGCTTCTGCTAAATATTATTACAACAAATGTAGATCCTGATTAGATAAGTCTAGATTATAGTCTGTTTAAACTCGTCGAAATTAACCAGGTCCGTCACACGAGGGTTCATACTGGAGAACGTCCGTACGTATGTTCGCTTTGCGGTCGCGCGTTCACTCAGTCGAATGATCTAGCCCTACACATGAGACGGCACACAGGTTCGAGGCCGTACGCCTGTGGTGTTTGTCCAGCTCGGTTCATACAGTCTGGTCAGCTGAAGGCTCATCGTCGCTCCCAAGGACATTGGGTTGAACAGGAACAGCAGTTCCGGGGTAATAGAGTGGAACCCGTCCATATAGAAGGCTTTGTCGAAACGCCAATTAAGCACAGAAATCGTGTGAGTAAAATAAAAATCGAACAGCTGTTGCCACTGACGACGTCAAGTATAGCTTCGAGCATAGCATCCAGTTTAGTGACTAGTATAGCGGCAAATATTGCGTCCGAATCGACGAATAATTCTACGGTTTCAGCATTTCTATCGCCGGCAGCCGAGAACGATAGCGGTGTTACAATCACACCGTTGCGCAATACAGAACCCAATACGACAAGTGCGTTCGTTCCGACCACTTCGTACCAAAATAGTGTAGCTACGACTTCCAACTCCTTTTCAGACAATGAAAATTTCAGTTTTCAACAGTATGGGTAGTTAACTGTCGTTCCGTTGTTTAATACAATAAAATTGTGAGATGGATATTTTTCCATGAAACATTTATTAATTTTTACAATGGGTATATTTGTTGGTTTCTTCAAAGATTACTTAAAAATTATGGGAGTCGTTCGCGCTGTCTAAGTATAAACTATGCGCGTGCGTTTCCCCATCATTTTGATAAAAATATTTAAAAAAGAAACCAACGAACACACTATTGAATATTGAAATGTTGCAGTTGTTTCAATTGTAGCACTTCAGATTTTTTATAGACAATAAATAATTGTTTTCAAAACGACATAAAAATACAGTGGCATTGCTTGGGATGTGGTGAAATCATCTTTATTAAGATAGTACGAGCACCAAGGCAATTTTAAATAAAAGACTTGATTTTTTTATATGAAGTTGGATTAAGTCTAAACCAATTATAAAAATTTTAGGGGGGGTTGCCCGATTATTTAAATAAATAAATGACTTCAAAAGTAGGCATATTTAACATTGGCTTTATGGTAAAACGGTAGATGGATGATATGTTTTCATTGATTTCTCCAAAACTTTTTTTTGTTTTCAATAATTTATTAAGGTTTTCACTTTAATTTAAATAGTTTTTTTTTTAATTTCCACCGACTAGTTTTGGAGAAATCAATGAAAACATATCATCCATCTACCGAAATATAAAAAAAGAAATCAAGCCTTTTATTTAAAGATGCCTTGGTGCTCGTACTACCTTAAACAATAGGAATTTTTCGATAAGTTTGGCGACACTTGCCTGTTGAATAGTTGGTGATGGTTCAGAATCGTCCTGTCAATATTTGCTGACGCCTATATATGAACATATTTCTTCGTAATAGAGAATGGCTGTTGCGCTATAAAGAGGGTATTAAAGTATGGTTTTTAAGGTAAACCAACCAAATTGTGAAAATTTTCACGTTATAGGGAGTTTTTCGTTATAATGAAGGCCGTTATAAAGAGGTTACACTGTAATACATTTTGGTAAATAAAGTTTTTAGGAATTCATCAAGAATCGATTAATTATTCATCAATATCTGTTCATGTCACCCTCGATTTGACCGAATATTAGCATTACGGTTTGGAAATTAGAAGCCTCCAGCAAACAGACACCGGAGTAATAGCAATTATACTTCAGTTTGGAAATAATAGATAGGCACTAATACACTTATATTTCACAATGCGATATAAGCAGCACAATTTTTATGCATGGAATGGGTCTGCTTTGCATTGTTTCATTGCTTTACCGCTCCATAGCTTGTTGATAACTACGTATGAATCACATATTTGAATTTTCAAACTAGAAATAGGTGGTAATAAAACTAAATGTGACGTACAAAGTTCTGTAAGCAGTACTCGAGCTGGTATCTAGTAGTCGACTGCTGATCGTGTATCCAATATTCGTTTTTTTTTTTTTAATAAGCACTGAATGTTCAATTACTATCTAAAATACATATCGTTAAATGAAAAATTCCACTGCACGATAAAAATTTCTTTGTACATAAATGACACTGACGCACAAATACATTATAATAATAATAATAAATTTATTGCCACAAATATCTTCACAAAACAAAAACAAATTATCAATCTTAAATTACGGAATTTTCCTACCCAACTTGACTTAAGTCAGTGCTAGGGTAGGAGTGCTTAAAAATTAGAAGATCTGTTGGATTGCAATGGTAATATATATATTATATACAATATAGGTATCCAGAATAACCAATTTGCAGTTGCGATAAATCTATTTTAAAATAAAATAGCTAGTGCAAGACCATAGCCAGGAATTCATTGGGGGGGGGGGGCAATATGGACCAGAGACTTTTTTTAAACAAACAAGTGTGTATTATAATTTTACATAAATACAAATTTAATTGAAAGGCAACCGACGTGAATATTCATCAGAAATGAAGCGCGTGATAACGATCTCTGGATTATTATGTATAAAATGGTGGGTTGGCTAAGGCAATGGGGGGGTTGACCTTCCCTTCTGTCTACGGCCTTGAGTTACTCATGAAAAATCTGAAGTGCTTATGGAATAAGTCAACATTATAAAATGCTAAAATATTTCCATTTCTAAATTTAGGACACCATTTTTGGAGATACATAAACTATTACTTTATACGTTTAAATGAATGATTTTCATTAACTTTTTTGTAACATATTTTTTACGCTTTTATCACAAATTCTTAAAATTACACACGCAAATGATTTAATTTATTGTAAAAAAATTTTAGATATATTTTGATTTTATTCAATGTTGAGATACAAAATAATATAAAATTGACGTTCTGGGAAGAAGACGTTTATCGTCCTACATTTTATTTTTGATTGTAACAAGTTCCCACTTCTGCGCGCCACGATCCATCCTTTCTATACGTAACCTGATACGTCTAGCGTAGTAATCTAATGCGCAATTCAAATATGTATCTGTTAGATTTATATTGAGATGGATTCTAGAAAGAGTGTAACTGATAGATCAACAGTGATGAGTTTTACTGGAAGTCTGCTACAACTATCTCAACTTTTCTGATTGCACTTGTATCATAAGTAGTTTTTTTTTATATTAATTATTTATACACAATTCCTGTTGAAGAAAATGGAGAATACATGGCATATATTTTGTGCCTGCTGGAAACTTTTTTACAGAAACGTGTTAATTAATTTGTGGTAATAATGCATAGAACTATTGTCTTTTGTTTTTTAAACATGGAGTGTGTATTGGTAAGATTTGAGTGTCTGTATTGGAAGTCGGCGATGTAAATATTTTAGCACTTTTGTTGATTACTGAGTTTATAATTAATCAGTGCTCAGTTCTGGTTTGACTGAAAACAATATTTAATGTTAGATATTTTAGAAAAATATTTAGGAGACAGTGAAATTGAAAATAATAAATGTTTTTAACGTTTTTTTTTATTACAATATTCTTGACTAAATCAGGTTGAAAATACATAATAAATAAAAAAGTTGTATATTAATTTTATGATTTATTTTACAATTTTAGAAATGGACCAATAATAAGATGAAATATTTTTTGACTACTATTGATTCATTTCTAATTTGAATGGGTTGGAAAAACCAAAAACGTATTGGTTAATTTGTTAGTGTTTTGAAACAATTTTTTACTAGTACATTTCATGATTGTAATTAAATACTAATTATTACATACTTTAATAAATATATTTTTTTTTTCATTTTAGACTTTCAATCAAAAATTTTGTTCATATGCTTGGTCTGAAGTGAAAAAAAAGCTAGTAAAACATATAGTGCTTTGTAATTTAAAATATTTATAATATTAAGTAGTATACTATCTAGAATTTAAGAACAGGCTATATTGCGAAAGGTTCAGTATTTATTTTATACAAATTTAACAAATTGAACATCTACTTTTTTACAGTGCAGGTAATGTTTTTCAAAATTATGTGGCTTATTGCTGAAAGATGTTCAATTTGTTTGGTCATTCTTAAATAATATTCGTAGTATCATAGATTGTTTAATATTGTTTCCAATTATTAAGCATAATACGTGTGAAAATAATGAAAAAAATATTGACGGTACTGTTATTGTACTAATTTTATTTTTAATAAAAAAAGTGTTTATTCTTAAAAAAAATATTTGCTTCAGGATTGCAAGACTAGAATATCTTGAATTTACCAATTTAGAGTTATAATGGATTTAAAATGAAATTTACAAACAAAATTAGCATTTTTTAAAGGAATGGAAAAATAAAAAACGTAAATATTTTTTGTTAGTGGACTTTTAAGTCAAATTTTAAAATATCATTGTTTGGCTACTTTTTAAAATATCTCAATTTTACATTGTCAATAGATATAGACAGTAGATAATATTCAGGTATAGCATTCGGAAGCTTAACGTTTTTCAAAAGATTTTTCTCAAAATCTCCAACTTCTGTGATATTCCTTCATTACAATCCTGTAGCTATGTGCATTAATTTACCATCCACTGCAACTTATTGCTCGTTAATTTCACAAGCTAATTTTCTCTTTAAAATGTTTGCATATAATGATGTTTCAAATCTAACATTAATCTATTTAGTGATAAGACGCTATTCTATGGTTTGTATATGTCGCAGGGATATTATCAAACCCGTGATACCTATAATTTAACTATAGTAAAGTAATTGCACGATTGACAAAGTTTCGTGATATTATAATTTCAGTAAGTGAAATTATAATATTATCACCGTTTGAAAATATCCCTGCGACATATGCATCTGTCATATGTGTTTACATGATGGGTTAAAGAGAGATATGAAATAGGTTGTACAAAATTTGGACAATAGAAACAACAAATATTTTTAACTTTTTGAAAATTTCGTAATTTAATTTTTTTTTCTGTGAATTATATGCCGACATGTCAACAATTTCTATAAAACAGCTTATCTACACTAATAGATGCATAAAAATTGTTTTATAGGAAAGTTAAACTTTCCTTCAGGTCGCCATGTTAATTATAAAACCCTATAGGCACGCCTATGTGTCGAATGCATTAATCGATGGAGAACTCGTTTGCTCGTAGAAAGAGTACGTTGTATGGTAATCTTCACAGGTAAGGAGGAACGAAACTATTGAGTTGAGTTTGCAAATGATAATTTTACACATCAGCTGACAGTGGTGCCGTCATTTTGGATATGAAGTGGCTTTGTGGATGGTTGGAGCGCGTCACAAAATTTAGTTTACCATTTTAAATCGTGTAAAGTGCAACGAATTTTATTAAATATTTCCATGATATGAAAAATGGATAATCTTGAATATAATTTTGAGCGCATTTGTCGCGCATGTAAATCGGAATCTGATGAAATGCAGTCTGTTTTCGAAACAAACGAAATAGCTGGACGACCTTCTAAGCTTGCCGAAATGCTCATGGCTTGTGCTTCAGTGCAGGTAACATGTTTGTTAATAATAATTATAATATTAAGTTGTTTCTAATATTCGGCAGACTTCCAATTGAATTAACATTTACGAGTAAATGATAGTGTGGTCGCCAAGAATTTTGTCATGGAAGAAATCTAAATCCTTCAAAAATTATTATTGTACCTAGGTATTATACTATTTATATATGTACCAATATTATATTTTATACAAATAATAATTCCATAAAAGATTACTGAATGGAACTTTATTGTGTGTCAACTGCTAATAAATCCACAGAATTTTGTGAATAACTTTATGTGTAGTATTAAACTTAAAAGAGATCGGGAAGTGACTTTGCCGACACAAAAAATCAGTAACTAATTTTTCAGATACCTACGTAAAATATTGCTACCAGAACGAAGAACAAGCAATCAGGAACAAGCGATATTCGCCCTTATTGTCAGTCAACACATTTGTCTTTTCTTTTATGTAAATGAAGCTACGCACTAGACTTATCATCTAATTGATTTGTAGTACATAGACGCTCTCATTTGATCTACAAATCAATATTTTAATATACCTTTGAACTTTCCTGGAAGTATAAATATTTCCGATTGTTTTGAGGCTTGTAGCATCGTAGTGCTTGGTCTTGTTGCGATATTTATAGTATAAATTCTACTATCGAACAGGCTTCCTAATACTTTCCGATGTAATTGGGACACTGTTTTTTAATGGAATGAGATTTATTCATTTGTTAATGTTTTAAGACATTAATCTGCGAGTGATTGAGTGAGTCGAGTAGAGTAGTCTTTTTAATATCAAACTGTGCTTTTTATAGGTAATATGTGGTGACGGCCTACCAGATTCAATGTGTGTTACGTGCGTACGTCAACTTAGCGATGCCTACACATTTAAAAGAAAATGCGAAGGCACTGATAATAGTTTACGAATTTATCTCAAGGAAAAAGGCATTAAACAAGAAGGACTACTACCTACTGTAAATGAAAATGACTTAGCAAACACAATCTTAGAATTTAATTCTTTGTATAATAATGGCAGTGGCGGTATAAAAACAGAACCGTCGGAAGGACTGCACATTATTAAAAACGAAGATTCTGTGATTTTTTCGTGTAGTATTTGCGATAAAAGATTCGCGTCGCTGGAAGGTTTGAAATATCATAAAAAACGCCATACTGGAGACGATTTACATAAATGCAAAATCTGTTCGAAAGAATACACTCGATTGAGTCATTTACAAAGACATATTCGACAACATGGGCCTAGAAAAGTACACATCTGTAAAATTTGCAATAAAACGCTTACGAGACTGGAACATTTGAAACGTCACATGATAACTCATGTAAAAAATAAACCTCATACTTGTGAGACTTGTAAAAGAGGCTTTAATAGACCGGATCATTTAATGAATCACGTAAAGCGATGTAAAGGCGATCGACCGTACGTTTGCGAAATATGTAACAAGGGCTTCAGTCGTGAAGATAGTTTGCAAGTACATATGAATTCCCACGCCCACAATGTCGATCTAAAACCCATGCTAGAATCACTCGACGATATAGAAAATCATTACATTGAAGTCGAAAATTACACCGGTTGCTCGGATTTTTCTGATTTCGAATCGTTCGACTCTGAAAACGAGTCTATAGAACAGCCTAATTTAGAACCGCAAGTAGATATAGTGGAATCGGACGATTTCCATAAACAGTTGGACGACGATGACGACGACGACAACGACGACGATAATATGGACGACAGAGACGACATTAAAGCGGAATTCGATATGGATGACGTCGACTTAAAGCCGCCCACTCCTGAAGTGCCGGTGAAACGCAAACGGGGCCGGCCTAGAAAAGGTGAAGTTCGACCGCCAAAACCTATTAAAATGAAGAAAAATCGAAAGGAGCATATCGAATTCAGGGCATCTCCAAACGCGGCTGGGAAATATCCGTGCGATCATTGCGATAAAGTGTTATCGACTTTGATCGGTCTGGAAATTCATATGCGCAAACATACCGGATTGAAATTATTCTCTTGCAGTGTGTGCAGTAAGAAATTCACACGTTCGAATCATTTGAAACGCCATCTGTCCATTCACGACGAAAATAAACCTTACACGTGTGACATTTGTCCGAAAACGTTCTCTAGGCGGGACCATATGCTCCAACATGTCAAATTGCATACCGTGTTAAAAGAGCACGAGTGCGAGGTATGTAGGCGGATGTTTGCTAAAATGGAACAGCTTCAAAAACACAAAGCTGTTAAACATAACATCGGGGAGAAAATAATGAATGAAAAGAAGTACATATGCGAAGTGTGTAAAAAGGGTTTCACGACTGAAAAATATCGTGATGTTCATATGAGAGGCCATACAGGCGATAAGGCATTCCAATGTAAAACTTGTATGAAGAAATTTAATTCAAAATCACATCTAACCGAACATGTTAAATTCCATAACGAATGTTCGAAAAAATTCTTGTGTTCAGAATGCGGCCAGCGATTTATTAGAAATGATTATCTTGTTATTCATATGCGACGGCACCGTGGTGAGAAGCCATTCAAATGTAAATATTGCGGTAAAGGTAAGATTGCATTATATTTTTTATGTAAAACCACTGACTGCCGTGGTTAGCTGGATGCAGTATAAATAATTTATTATTTTAAAATTATTGTTTTTTGTCAAATGAAAATCTTCCGCCAGTTCTCGGGCTAGAACTTGACGACTGACTGAGGTTTGCAATACACAAGTCACGGAAATTCCATAATAATGATCTTGATTTGTCTGAAAATTTCATTTAACTTTTCTTCAGCTTACCCGCTGTCAGAGAAGAGATACTGTATAGAAGTTTATTTGTAATGGAACAGTGTGGCCGGAAATTTGTTTGTTTTGCTTCTGTTAGATGACAGAAGGATCGAGGTTTAATGTCGATGTACAGAGGGGGGGACGTATATTTCCATCTCTCATCTTCAGAAGTTTTGAGCGTTCATCTAAACACTGTAGAAAATAAATATAAGAAATTCGTCAATTTTTTTCGATTTTGATTACGGTGTGAAGCTGAAATTATTAATTATCGCCACCTGACAATTGGGGTGGGAATTGCGCTTTGGGGTGATCGCCAAATATAACACAGGGTTGAACTTCTATATGGTCCCTCTTCTCTGCCGCCGTACCCTAACTACATTAAGTACTCAGTGGAATATTTTCTATGGAAATGCTACAAAATCTACATAGAAATATTTCATTGACTGCTTGAAGTATATAGTCAGTGTATCTACTGCGAATCTTAGTTATTATGATGTCTCTAAAAAAATTGAAATATATTTTATGAACAGTTCAATGTAACATTAATATATTTTGTTATTTTAAAGGTTTTCCTCGTACAACTGATCTTACGGTACATGAAAGATACCACACAGGAGAAAAAACACATTTATGTATGGTTTGTGGCAGAGGATTTGGAAGGTAAGAAAACATAAAAAAAGTAAATATGGCTGCGTGTACTTATTTATATACATAAGCTAGAAGCTATACTTCTTTGGCATAATTAAAAACTAATTTTAAATTTGCATGCAAATGATTTATTGAAATAATAAAAGGACTGAAGAGAGATTGGCATAAATACAGCTATTAAACGCTACGTGAATGCTGTTCTGTTAGTAGCCTTTTTCTGCGCTTAACTTCAGTCTATTAATGTGCATCATAAACATTAATTCCAACATTTTTTTCATAATGCGTTAAAAGAAGTATAAAGGCCGGTGCACACGAGGCTAGAAACGCTGCTAGATTCCTTACTAGATTTGCCTACTAGTTTTCTAGCGCTGGTTTCCTTGATTGCTGTTATGTGCTCGCTTTACACGAGACGTCTTTTTAAGCTAGTTTTGTGAATAAACCTGGTGCGCGCGCAGTGACAGTTTGAATATAAATACAGAGTAAAACGTGTCTGTTGTCTGACTGAGCAGAATGACGCCACGTTGGTTTGTGGGTGTTTGTTCAAGTCGCCCATGTGACAAGATACTGCTTCCTAATTGGTTTTTGCGCATACCTAGTAGCGTA
Source organism: Xanthostigma xanthostigma (assembly GCA_963575645.1). Lineage (NCBI taxonomy): Eukaryota > Metazoa > Arthropoda > Insecta > Raphidioptera > Raphidiidae > Xanthostigma > Xanthostigma xanthostigma. The sequence continues at coordinate 34,075,943 of OY754470.1, forward strand.
CCTAGCAAGGAAAATAGCCCCTGTTCTAATTTTGAAACCTGTCTTGTGAGCTAGCAGGCGAGCCTGCAGTGACATCATTTCCAGCTTTGTACCCAGCCTACCGACCAGCAGAACTCCTAGCAGCGTCTCTAGCCTCGTGTGCAGCGCCCTTAACTTCAAAAATTTCGTTTATTAAACCCTATAAAGTTGCTCTAAAATATCAGATTTTTAAATTCTTATTTCCGAAAAAACAAACAAAATACAACAGCTTTAGGAGAACTGAGCACATACAGTACAGTCATTTGGGACCGATAAAAGAGGTTACCTGGAAAGTTTTCTGGGAGTTTTTAAAATTGGTGATTTTATAGATTTCGATGTGCTCTTTCCGAATTTCGACTTTTCCACCTCGTATCTTTGCCGCTCGCGCCGCCATATTGGAAAAATGGCGCTTAAAAACAGTTTTTTTACAATATCTCCTTCCATACTCATTTTTAGAAAAATATGAATAGCGCCATTTGAAAAAACGGAAAATTTTTCGAAGGAAACATGTGTAATATGTTTTTTTCACATGAAATTCGAGCGAGCAGAAAGTTAACTAAGGTCACAAATTGACACGCGTCGATCGCCTATTCAGATTGGAATAGGCTGTAACTTTTGACTGAGACAAGCAAATGATATGAAACCAATTGCGGATGAAAAAAGTATCATTTTCTTGAAGTATTGCGTGTGTTCCAAATTTTTTTTTAAGTACTTTAACAATTATATATGTAGCTCTACATTGGAGTACTACGTAAGTTTTTAATTATTTGACAAAATTCGATGAAACATGAACAATTTTTTGAAAAAAAAAAATACAAACAAATTTATTTTCGGGTACTCAGGCCTTTGAAGTTTGTCCAATTGCGAAAATAGCCGTTTTCCTTTGCAGGCACCTACCTTTCGTTATCAATATTGCAAATTTTAAATGTGATATTGACACTTTATAAGTAGTCATTTTCAAGCTTACGATATGTACTATAAATAAATAAAATTATTTTTTCAGATCAAATATTAACAAAAATTATAAAATTATAATTCAATAAATCAATTGACGACGTATTGGTCCCGATTTGGATCTTCTTCAGAAATAATCTAAAAAATATAAAAATTAATTGGTATCCAATTATTTTCTAATAGGAAGACTTAATTCTATTTGAAAATAATTAGATATTATTTAATTTTTATATTTCTTAGATTATTTCTGAAGAAGTCCAAATCCGGCCCAAAACGTCATGATTTATTGAATTATAATTTTATTTTTGTCATTATATAGTCTGAAAAATTGGTCGATAATTTTATTCATTTGAATAGTTCTATTCAGACGTTAATCAAAGATTTGAATATGTACTATAAGCAATTATTTATTTTGTTTTATGTTTTAATGTTATACGTTTTAATGATTTTGTTTATTCAAGTAAGACAAACTTAACTTTTCGAATGAAAACAAAGAAAAACCGCGTGTTAAAAAAGTTAAACACATTAGAAAATATTTTTTTCTAATTTTATAATTGAAAACCTGCGCAGTGCTCCAATGTAGAGCTACATATATAATTAAAAAAAAAATTGTCGACCAATTTTTCTCAGACCAATATATTATGACAAAAAATAAAAAAATAACACATTATTTTTTATTTTTTGTCATAATATATTGGTCTGAGAAAAATTGGTCCACAATTTTATTTATTTGAAGAGTTCTATTCAGACGTTAATCAAAGATTTGTACATATATAATTGTTAAAGTACTTAAAAATATTTGGAAAATGATACTTTTTCATTCGCAATTGGTTTCATATCATTTGCTTGTCCCAGTCAAAAGTTCCAGCCATTTTGTATAGCGCGCGCTCTCCCACAAGCCTATTCCAATGTAAGAACGCGATTGACGTGTGTCACTTTGTGACCTTAGTTAAAAAATTGCTACTCGCCCGAATTTCATGTGAAAAAACATGTTACACATGTTTTCTTCATAAAATTTTCCGTTCTTTCCAATGGCGCTATTCACATTTTTCTAAAAATGAATCGGGAAGGAGATATTGTCAAAACACTGTTTTTAGGCTCCATTTTTCCAATATAGCGGCGCGAGCGGCAAAGATACGAGGTGGCAAAGTAGAGATTCGGAAAGAGCACACCGAAATCTATAAAATCACCAATTTTCAAAACTCCCGAAAACTTTCCAGGTAAAACTACCAAATGACTGTACTACTGCCTGTATTGGCAAATACACTATTGTTTTTGGCAGGTTCCGCACTGTGACCAGTGTTTTTAGAACAACGGAAAAATGTCAAATTCTATTTAGTCCCTCTTTTATATAAAATTATTGGTAATATAATTTAATTGAAATTTTATTTCACGCAGGGCTTACAACTTGACAGTTCACATGAGAACACATACGGGTGAAAAACCTTACCAATGCACGTATTGCGATGCGGCTTTCGCACAAGGAAACGACTTGAAGGCTCACGTCCGTCGACATACCGGTGAACGTTATCACTGCGACATGTGTACGGAATCTTTCCTGATGGGCTACTTGTTGACCCAACACAAGCGCACGGTTCACGGCGTCATCGTCCATTCGCATATTCGACGCTTGCAACCTAGTGAAAAAGTCAATCTGCAACCGATCGGACAAACTATACAGTTACCTACACCTTCTGTCACGAGGCCGTCGAATATGCCCATACCAATTCCCGTTATACCGACGCTTGCTTCGATACCATTGACGCTCCCCCAACCGAGTCTGCCCGATAGAGTTGCATAGCAAACTATGCAAAGGAAAGTCAGGAACAAATTCAAAATGATTTCACATTGAAGTTCGGTAAGTGAAAGCATTGAAACGTTTTCCTGACTCCTTTACCTATCCAAATATAGATGGTTGTGCCAACCAAACTGTTTGTATCGGTTTTGTGCGCAAAAACCAATACAAACAGTTTTGTTTTAGCTACTGCGCAAGACTGTGACGATAATATTACCGTTCGCAGAGAGCTTGGAACAGAGCTATAGTGTATCAACAGTAGGATTGTTCTTAATCTCTTTCTCAATTTAACTATATTCCGACGCTTTTTGGTTTACATGGAATTATGACAACGTGTCATAACCTAAATAACCTACTAAAATCTAATTGTTACTTCTTACGCTGTTTCAGATGTGTTCACAGAACTGCTACTCAAATAAAAACAGAACAAGAAGTATAGACGAACAAATAATCATTGATAATTTGTAAATTGTAAATTACATTATTATAATTGCCCTTTTGTTGAGATTTATTCTTATACATAGTGTAGCTTGTTTAACAGTCCAAGTCGGTAATTTTGTTTATAAATAAGCGTGTTTGTTTAGTTTCAGACGTTTTGAACTTTGACGCCAGGGAACTGTTTACATAATACATAACTACCCTGCGAAAATCGAATCAAATGGGATTTTTTAATAGTAGGTGTTTTTGTTAGCGAGTTCTGAACTACTAAAACCAGGGCTGTACCGACAATGATGCAAGCGGGGTGGTGCCGCGGGGCCCCCGACGATCTATCATTCGAATATGTTTAATAGTTCCATCACAAATATAAATCAAACAAGCACGACGACGAAAGCAACGTAAGACATGAATGACAATCTTATATCATAATTTGGAGCATAATAAGTAATGGCCTTTTTTAAGCACTTTTAAAATTCCACGTAGGGGACCCCAATTTTACTTCTTGCCCCGGAGCCCTCGAGGTTCCAGTTACAGCCCTGGCTAAAGTGCGTGTTGGCAAAACAGAACTCTTCGGACACAAGTGCGTGTTTGTTTACTTCTAACTGTTCTAGAAGTTTAAAACTGTTAGAACAAAATCCAAACAGTTCAGATTTCGATTATTTAACTGGGAAATACACACAGTTGTGTTCTGTATTTTCTACAGGCGCTCTAGCGGCTCAGAACCTGCCAAGACATACAACTAAAATTTATGTGCACGTTATACTCTCTGTGTATTAAATCTGTTAAGGTATATTGCCAACGCAACAAATTCAGTTAAAAATGAGTTATTTTGTGAGTTGTGACAATTAACAGGCTAATATTTCTGGGAAGATACAGTCCTGACAAATACCATAACTCCTGTAGTGATGCAACGATTACGAATTGCGATTAATTCACGATTATTGCAATTGTACGATTAATGATTACGATTATTGTCAAAGGTGCAACAGGCATGTGTTTGTGCAGCTACAGCTGCTAAAAGTATTAGTCTGTGAATTCGAAAAGACTATTTTTTATTTAAGACCACAGTATTTGCAAAATGTATGCTTTCTAAATACAAATTTGCCTAATGTAAACATGGGTTAGGCTTTAATCATATGCAATGTTTGTTTTTGTTCGTAGAATTGGTTTCAGTTTTGGTTTGAATTTTTATGAATTAATTTTTATATATTGATTTGTCAATTCTTTATTGAGTAACCATTACTAATTCATTTATAATCGTAATCGTACAATTGCTGGTTTGTTAATCGTAATCATAAAAACAGGAGTCGTTGCACCACTAAACCCCTATATTTGGCGATCACCGGCTAACTCTCTTTGTTACAGGTTTAGATTAGTCGATTAACAAACAGAATGCTCAGTGGAAATGTGCAATGAATGAAAATGTATATAATTATTGTCATTTTTAAAAATACCATCTGGTAATTCATGCGTTCTGGATTATAAACTATTCAATTTAGATCCACTTAAACTAAAAAAACATTTTAATTGAAGAAACTTTGTACAATTTAAATGACTATTTTAAGATAGATTTTTAGAAATACCAATTGTAACTTTAATATGACGCATTCTACACTGTATTTACAGTATTTCAGAATAAAGCTACATTATTATTATTGTGAAAAATAACTCTAATAATTTAGAGTGATGATGATCCTGTTTAAATGTTATTATTATTATTATCAGGAAAATTTCAGTGTAGAGCATTGCCCTAAAGCCGCATACAGACCGTTGTTCCAATAAAAAACAAGAGCAATCACCAACCAATTTGGAAATGTGCGTTGCAGTTGTCCACACCGAATTTTACATTAGACTTTGATGATCTTAATTACTGTTCAAAACAAAACTTGTTCCGGTGTGTTGCTTTATGAGCGAACCTTAGCCAACATCAACTATTTCGTTAAAAAAAATTGGAATGCGTTCAGAGATATTGTCTACATTAAACACAGCGGTTACAAATATTTGAACATACGTGCCTTCGATTGGGTCTTTGATCTGTATGCGGCTTAAGAGAGATTGAAAATAAACAGTATTAGGAGATCTTAATAAATTATGTTTTTCCGATTGAGAACATAAACATTCTCCAGAATCGTTTGAAACTATAACAAACACGGCTAAGGTTAATTTGAATAAGAAAGTTGTTTAAAATAATTAATTTTTTGTATATAATTACTATATTACGAATAAATAGGTGGATGTAATGATGCATGTTTTCTTGAAACTGTGTTTAATTTAGTTAAATATATTAATAGGGTGAGATATTTCAAATTTGTAAGTTGATGTATATAATTATGTATGTGAATAAAGTCACTTATATATATATTTCACTTATATCACATTATTTATATGTACAATATTGTAATAGTTTTTGTTATTGTGAAGTAAGTACATTAAAAAAAATATGTAGATGCGCTCTATTTATTTAAAGATCATTTTTCCCAGTATTTCCTTTTAAGGGTTCCATACCAAAATAGAAAAAAAGGAACCCTCAGGCCTCAAGTGAGACTCTGTTATCTGTCTATATGCCGCAGTTAAGTTTTTCGGTAACTTCACCATGTGCTATCAACTTGAAATTTGGTACCTAGTTATAGAGCTTATATGTCCACACGTAGCTGAAGAGAAAATCACAAAATAATTGTTTTTTGTCTTCTTGGGGAACTAAAAATTAACCAGTTCTATCGATATTGTTTAAGGGGTTAGGTACAGTCAAGATTTTGAAAAAATCGATTTTTTTTTGCATTTTTTTGTAGTATGATGTTTCGCAAATATTCCCTGAAAATTGCAAGTAAATTGAATAAATAGTTTCCGAGATAATTATTATATGATCCAGGATTAGGGCTTGTATAGGTAAGACGTAAAGCTTGAAACACGTTTTTCTCGAAACTATGTTTTTTGAATCTGTGACCACTGAAATCAGAGAACATAAACAAATTCAAGAACCACTTGATGGATTTGAAGGCATAAAAAACAAGGACTTGATGGAAGGATTTTTGTTTTTGTTGAAAACTTCGGCTTTTATTACTTGCAAATTCGGGTGAAAGCTTTTAAAAGTCGCCATTTTATTAATTTTCAAAAAAAAAAAAATGGATAAACCAGCACAAACTACAAAGTTATGATCTCTATGGTTATGATGGTCACCACAAGCATTACCCACTTGTGAGAGGGGTCCCAACCTTTGAATATAGGTCCAACAGATGGCTATAACTTTGTCCAATTTTTTTTTTTTTTTAATTTTAGTGGTCAAGAAATATTAGTTTTTTAAAATAAATTAAATTTTGTCTCTGACTGCCCCTAGCCCCTTAAACAATATAAATAATTCGTTCCCCGCCCCAAAATGTTTCTGATTTTCAATAATATAAAAACACGAAATTTAAAAAAATAATCAAAATCGAAGCTGTTTTTGCGAAGTTCGAAGTAAAACGCTTCATTGACGCGACTATAATAATGGCCGTATCCTCCTAATATATAAAATAGTCATTTTCTTAAATATCGATGCGTAAATTTCTTTTCGTGATATGGATTTTAGATTGCTGTAAAATTATCTCTGGGTAAAATGTCGCGGAATCGTACCGAACATGAGCCCGTAAGCCGGTACCTATTTGAATCTCCTGCACTAAATCATAATCATTGGAATTTGGATTTGCTATAATCGAACTCCATCGGTTGGAAAAAAAAATCAATTTCCTTTATTGGTTTTCGAAAACCAATAAAGCAAATTGATTTATTTTTTTTTCCAACCGATGGAGTTCTATCCCCCCCTTATTCCCTCAAAATATTTCTGGTGATCGGTGGTTGTATGGGGGGTGGGGGGCATATTAAATTTATCTGTAAACGGTTTTTCGAGCATATCTCAGCCGGATCTGATCCTACCAAATTTAAATATATGGATCCTACAAAAAAAATGTAAATGGCGAAATTGAAGAGCTTGAAAAAGCACGTAAGCTCTTTCAAAGCTGAGCCCGATATCTCAATCCGTTCGCGAAATATCTCGATTTGAAATTGCGAATAAATTTCGGAAGAGGGTGGAGTTGGGGCCTCAATTTTTGTTTAAGAGAAGGGTATCAGGGAGCACTTTAATGGGCCAGAGGAAGGGCGTGGTGGGACAATTAGGAGGAAAGATATGGGCCTAAAACTAATACAGCGGAAACGCTTATAGCTCCGAAAGTAATTGAGCTAGAGGGCCCTACGAGGGCTCATTTTCTTCGTTTTTCTATGAGCTAAAAGGTGGGAATGGCGAAAAAAATTATTTTTTGCTAATGCGCGCTTGGCGCGCAAAACAAAATAATGCCAATTTTTATCTCACGATTATTTTCGGAGAAAGGCGATTTAGTAATGCGTGTAACCGGAGTAACCTGTTGCCCAATCTAGAGTGGACAGATGTAAATAATAATTAATAATCAGGAGCTGCATGCCGTGTTTGCGCATTTGCAAAAAATAATTTTTTTCGCCATTCCCACCTTTTAGCTCATAGAAAAACCAAGAAAATGAGCTCTTGTAGGACCCTCTAGCTCAATTACTTTCGGAACTATAAGCGTTTCCGCTGAATTAGTTTCAGGCCCATATCTTCCCACCTAATTGTCCCCCCACCCCCTCCCACCGGTCCATTAAAGTGCTCGCTGATACCTTTCTATTAAAAAAAAAATTGAGGCCCCAACTCCACCCCCTTCCGAAAAAACTTGATTAAATTTTTTTTATTCGCAATTTCAAATCGCGATATTTCGCGAACGGATTGAGATATCGGGCTCAGCTTTGAACGAGCTTACGTGTTTTTTCAAGCTCTTCAATTTCGCCATTTACATTTTTTTTGTAGGATCAGATCCGGCTGAGATATGTTCGAAAAACCGATTACAGGTAAATTTAATACGCCCCCCACCCCCCCTTCAACCGCAGATCACCTGAAATATTTTGAGGGAATAAGGGGGGGATCGAACTTCATCGGTTGGAAAAAAAAATAAATCGATTTCCTTTATTGGTTTTCGTGCCGTCTATTTCGCCGAAGTGACCGCGCTATAAACAAAATAACCTTTATTTATCAACCGATTAGTTTTCTAAAAAAAAGGCATAACATTTTCATTTCCGGGAAAATGCTTGAAAACGGATACGTTTTATAGTAATAATTAAAAAATTCCCAGAAAAAGTATTAAATTTAAAAATCAAATTTATGAGAATAAGTTACTCCGTATCCATCCCAAAAATTTAAGAATTTTTATATTTTTCTTAGATACTTGTTTGTAACATTCTATGCAGAGAACAGACGACAGACACTTTATTTTCTGATTCTTTCTGATCTTCGCTGAATTTGCTCCATAGTCCATCAGCCATCTACTGACAGATCTAATAAGCTCCATCCTGCTCCATCTTTCTTAATTAAATACGCATATTTCAATACGTCCGCTTTTTGCCTGTTCTCTGCTTGTACGTGTACTTCTACTGGTCTCTATGGTCATTTTAAATTGTTGGTGCGCATGGCGTTTCATATAATGCCGCGACGCTATTGGTTGTTCACCAAAATTTCTACCCAGAATGCTATTCGTTGATGTTTTGGAAGCCGGTAGTACTGCGTCTTTTCCGGCTCCATTGATCTCTTTGCATCTGACGCTGAAAGTGTAAAGACGTAGTGCGACTAAGTATAATATTATTATAGTATTTATTTTATTCTAATGGCTGATAACCAAGACTATCAAATGGGGAACGGCGAAGATTTTTCTCAAGACGTTAAAGCCGAACAGAACTTTGGCCAAGATGTAAATGGGACTGAAAACGGTGGCGGTGATGCTCCCGCCGATAGCGGCAGTGCTGAAGCACCTGGACGCGATGACGACAGGTAATTTATTTATCTTATATAATGTTGCTTTCTTGTTGTTGTTTATTGATATATAATAAGTCTTATCAAAAATGGCCAGAAGGTAATTCAAAAGACTATAAATTCTTTGGCATGAGAATTTCACGGTATCACGGTTGGCTGATCGGCTCTGGATGATTTTAATCAGTCACCATCTCGTACAAATACTTGTAATCCTCAGTTAAATAATAAGTATAATGATTATTGTTTGTATTAATTTTTGATTATAGTAGTATTTTAATATTTTTCACAGCATTTCTACTTTAAATTTTATCATTTGTTTTTTACATCTTGTTTTTTTTTGCTAAATACAAATATGGCGGACGTAGTATAAGCTTCGGCGTCATTTTATTGATTTTTCAGTACCGGTATTGATTCGCAAATTTGTAACTTAGAGTTTTGCAGGGGGCACATTAAACATCTCAAATGCGACCAATCAACCAAATAATAATAGTAATTACTATTTGCTGCAGTATTTTCTTTTGTTTTTGGCAGATTTTTCATAATTAAAAAAAAATATATCTTAGCGTTTTGACACAAATTTGGTTGTTTTGTCATATTTGACTGAATATGTAGCCTGTAGTAAATGATTGAATTCGAGGTTGGGTTGTTCAGATTTCGCATCAAAATTATGATCATTTGATTTGGCCTGGCCTAAGCGAAATGTAGGCTGTGAAGGTTAGCACGTTGATGTGTCTGAACTAACCACACTTCCTTTCCCCAGGTGTCACTCAGGTCGAGCAATAGCCATAACGTTCAGTGGATCATCGTCAGGAGGCGACTGGGTGCTGCGGTTACAGCCCATGGTAAATCCTTGGGTAGCCTTTTCCAGCCTAAATTGAAGGCACAAATAGTTAAACCTACCGTTAGCATTTGCTCATTGTCTTTGGGCTAAAGAGCCATATTATATTTCATGTCATATTTTCCATCTTATGAATTAATTTTTATTGTAAATTTTTTTCTCTGTAATATGCTTTTTGTCACTTTTCTTAATTTTAAATTTACAGATATTTAACTTACAGTTTTTAATAGTTGTTCGAGATTTGCGGATCCAATTGATTGAACTAATTACTTTTGCTGATTTCGTTTCTCTTTTTCAATTTGTAAATTACATGTAACTTTAAGCATTCTTTAGCAACGGTCGGGTAGTAATGCTTAGGAAACAACAGGAAATCCCGATACTGACTCGATTCACTTTAATTTTCAGAAAACTATTTGTTGGAGGTCTCAGTTGGGAAACTTCAGATAGTAAGTACTATTTCTATTTTAAATTTAACAAGAACTGTATTGAAATTGAGTTATCGGAACTGTCCTAAAGTGTTGAGTGACTCGATTTTAAGCGGTGTTTTGTGTTGGCATATGTTTTTACGGGGAAGATAATAATTTGCATATTTGTTTTTCAGAGGAATTAAGAGATCATTTTGGGGTATATGGAGACATAGAAAGTATAAATGTTAAAACAGATCCCAACACAGGTCGTTCGAGAGGATTTGCTTTTATTGTATTCAAGCAGCCAGACTCGATCGACAAAGTCCAAGCAGCTGGCGACCATGTAATCAACAACAAAAAAGTTGATCCCAAAAAAGCGAAGGCAAGACACGGCAAAATATTCGTTGGTGGCCTCTCAAATGAACTTTCAGATGATGACATCAAAAACTTTTTCAATCAGTTTGGAACGGTAATTTATATTATTTTTTATATAATTATGGTTACAGCACAAATTCAAATAATTATAAAAACTGAGTATGTTTTTGCTTTCTTTTTCTTTTAACAGATAGTAGAAGTAGAAATGCCATTTGACAAAACCAAGAACCAGAGAAAAGGATTCTGTTTCATCACTTTTGAGTCAGAACAAGTAGTTAATGAATTATTAAAAACACCAAAACAGACCATAAACGGAAAAGAAGTAAGTTTCATTCTGTTTTCTGATCATTGAGTTGATATGTGAAAATTAATGAAAATGTTTGTTTTTTATTTTTTTTTAAGGTCGATGTAAAGAAAGCGACACCGAAACCAGATGGTATGGGCGGTCCTAGAGGTGGCCGAGGTGGTAGAGCTGTTCGCGGTACACGCGGCGGCAGAGGTGGCTATGGCGGCAGCCAAGGCTGGGGTCAAGGCTACGGAGGATATGGCGGTTACGGTCAAGGCTACGGCGCTGGTTACGATGGGTATGGAGGTTACGGCGATTACTATGGAGGCGGTTATGGCGGATACGGTGGTTACGGCGATTACTCAAACTACGGTAACTACGGTAAATACTCATTCTGGAATTAGAATAATGTAAATGCCTGACTGCCATAATTTCTGTTTTTCTTGTTGTGTTTTGAAAGATTCATTTCGGGTCACAACTTGAAAAACGTTTTAATATTTTTGGTAATATTTGTTTTCATATAATTTTTACTCTTCAACAAAAAAAGAAATGATATCACAATTTGTATTTTAGCTTTGTGCCAAGTTTGAATTTTATGGTTAATTAACTGTTTTTATTTTTATAATACTCATTGGTAAATTAATTTCAAAATTATGAGGAAATAAATCGTTGCATTTCATGAGTTTTAAAGTATGGTATCGATATAAATAACACGATTTGAGTTCAGGGTCTACATTTGGAAATTTATTCTTTTATCTATGAAAATAAATATTCCGATGTGTGTCGGCCAAATGTGATTTAAATATAGTATAATATCCATTTGTGATCTCAGGGAAATGCAACTACCAAATTATATATGTGCTATTCCCAATGTATTTGTGTCAATAAAGCGCTTATTGAGTACGCACAAGACAAAAAAACAAAACAAAACGATAATATAATCACTTTTCTCTTCTCTCTCTATCTCTGTCTCTTGTGGGTACTCGTTAATTTAAATAAGTCCGATATTTATTTTTTGACATACATTATGTAAGAACATAAAGTACATACTATATATTATTATATATTATAGATTTACAGTATATTATAAATATTATTATTTAAGAGTTAACATGTGAAACAATATTATATTGTTCCTGCAGATTTGCATGTTTTTAACATCCATGTTATGTATGGAAAATACATTGTGAAATATACTTGCAGCTTTTTGAATAAAGCGATTGTTGAAATCAAATTTCATAATGTGTTATTCCATATGGATTTTACCCCCTCTCACGCTTCCAACTTTTCTGTTTCAGTCATTACAAATTTTGTGACGATTGGTTTTTCTCACAAATAATATTGTCTTGCCTAAAACAGAAAATTTTCCTAGACGGCTCTCTGGGTTATTTTTTTTTTCTTTTTTTACAATGTGGTGTTTGGGTGAACGTTTTGTTTTTGGTTTTTTCGAAATTCGTGTTCCTCTCCTTTTTTTGAATTATTTTTTGGTTACTCTTTTTTTGTTCGACCGTTTCAAAATTAATGTTGCATGTTTAACAAAGATAAATTTCTAAAATAAACGAAAAAAATCATGTGCATTTGTGGTATTTGAAAGAGAATAATTGAAATAATGAAATTAAAATATAAAAAATGATTATAGTTTCTCTTATGATTTAAAATCGTTTGTTTTCTGTGCTGCCATCACCAGACTATGGTAACTACGGTAACTACGACGGTGGTTATTCTGGTGGGAGGAGCAGTTCACGTGGAAAAGGTACATTTGTTGATACCTATACTTTTTTTTTAAATAGATACCTTGAGAGAGTATTTGTAGTAGTTTTCTTTTATTCCTGCTTTAATGTAATTTTTTTGTACATATTAACATAGTTTTTTCCTTTTTTTTTTAATTTCGATCAAATCATGCAACAAAAAAAATGATGCTTTTCCTGACCTCACTCCTCTTAGTAGATTCACTTTTTTATTTCAATTTTAATTTGCACATATAATACTTTTATTTTTCATTTTTGTATTTGTTACATGTAGTACACCAAACTGTTAACTTAAAAAATACATCAAAAGAAAAACAGTTTAAAAAACAAAAGCAGAACATTTAAGTGTAATAATAGTAATAACTGACTGTCTTAAAACGTGTTTTTAATTGTTTGGTCAAGTGATTCAAGTACCAATAACTATTTGCAATTGTTGAGATTTTGAGGCGAACCTATTTTTCAATTTGCGAAAAATGTATGAAATCGCTTAGTTACTGGACCCCCAATCATTTGGCCATCCGTTTGTTTTGTTGTAGTATCTATGAGTCGGGTGTAATAGTTCTTAAATGTGTGTGTATGTGCGGACAGTTAGTTTGATTTTGAATTTGATAGTTACATAAAATAATTCTGCTTGCACAGGTGGAAAACAAAGAGGTGGAGGTCGTAACCAAAGGCACCAGCCCTACTAGGACAATTTCATCCTCCCATTGTGTATGTGTGTGTTTGTTATTTGGTAAGTGTTCTTTTTTTCTGACTGAACAATATTTTATTTTTTTTTTTTTATTTGATGCGGGTTTTGGAAATGATTAATATTTTGTAAACATCCTTATTTTTCTATGTCGATAAGACGTAGCGCGCGCGACTGTTTTTAAAAAGGCTGGCACATAACTCGAATACGAAGTAGCAGTGAAATCATATTACACTAGCGATTATTGGGGTAACGCGCACTGCTCGGACACGCGGCGAATTGACGCAATATAAATTCATTGACTCAGCTGCCTGTTGGTTTCTGAACCACTGGCGATTTTTTCTTTCCATTTTGGAAATTTGTTGTTTTAATAACAATTGAGCATGCGGGAAGTTCTCCCTTGAGCGCTAGACCCAAACGGAATAGGTGCGATTACGAGTGGGTTTCTTTTTTCCATTCGTACACACGCTGCGAAGAAATAGTTTCTTTTAGTTCACATTTACACAAAATGAAAAATAGTTTGTGACACTGCTTTTTTGTTTGAAGTATTGTGACATGAATAATTTCACAAACAAAATATGTACTTCTCTAATAATATATAATGTCTGTTTTTATGGTACCGATAATAAAAAAAAATACACTTAAAAAATACATTGGTCATAGAACACAATAATTTTGGTTTACAATATTGCAATTTATTTATTATTTCTTTTTTTGTGGGTGAAGGACTGGACGGAATATGGTAATCTAAAGACAGGCAAATGTTATTTCTAGTTTTAGGAGAGTGCTCTCAGATTTTAATGTTTCATTCAAATGATGTCATTCAACTACACTTTCAGATTGGATTTAAAAACAATTAAATTGTAGATAATTTGAAATTTATAAAATCAGATTTACAAAAAGAAATGATAATAAGAAATTTAATGATGATATTACTTTAAAAAGTCAGTTCTGCTTCTGATTACCTTTGATGTGTTTTTTTTTCTGATATATTTCAGGCGTCTTTTTTTACACAGTGCAAATCATTTGGATGTGCAATTTAACGATCATTGTTTCTTTTGTTTCCAGATAAGAAGAGATATAAGAAACATTAAGTATTTACTTCCATCGACGACACTGTCATCCACTCATCATTCCATTAATAATTCATCGTTCAACCACCAAATGACATCAGCCAAATCTCAATAGTCGATTAAAAAAAAATACCATAAATTATACAAACAACTTTGTTTTTGTAATTACAAAAGTGAGAGTGAATACAGACAACTTAGTTCTTTTTTATTAAAGAAAAACAAAAAAATAACTTTTTTTAAGTTTTGATAGTGCCCATTGCATTTATTTCACAAAACATGTCCATAATTGGCAATTTTAATTCTAGTAATAGTTATAAGATTTATAATATGTAAGTGCTAGTGGACAATGTACTTTTTTGAATAACAAGCTTCAATAAAATATTTGTGTACATACGTAATACTTAAATTTTGTGTTTATCTTTGGATTTTCCCTTTTTGTGTTTATTGTAAACAATAAAGTATTATTAACAACAATGTTTTTATGATTAAATTGTTTGGAGTTGTCAGAAAGTTGCTTGTTTTCAGATAAATGAAAGTAGATGTAATCACCAGAGAGATTTTAGCGCAGTTTCAGTAATTTGATATTTTGCGTATAAATGGCAAATTGCGAGTATCAAATATTGAGAGAAGACAAAATTAACAAATTGTTAACAGGATGATAAAACACTCCTCTTTCTAAAACCAAATTGTAATGCCCTTTTTTTTGTACAGTATTAATTAATTTGGTATGTGATACTTGAACATTACATTCATAGACCAGAGACAATACAAGTTTTCATTTGAAGCGCCACAGGATGGTAATAGGAAAATAATAAAAAAATTTAAAATGGCGGAAGAAAGTAAGCTAGCCTATCAAAAGAAGCTACTAGATTTCTCGGGACTTTTATTTTCGCTTCTATTTCCCATAGGCGGCGGTATTGAGCGTTTACAACCTCCAAATTTCCCATAGATATCGTCCAAGCAGCCAGCGAACGGTTTCGAAACCGTCACCCGCATGCGTAGTAGGTAAGACGAAGCTGTTAGTGGCGATTTTAGAACACATTTTACGTACTGCGCATGCGGGTGACGGTTTCGAAACCGTTTGCTGGCTGCTTGGAACGAACCTATTGAGTCAATACTTATAATAATCTTCCGATTTCTCAAATAAACGTAGTTTACTGATGAACGAAAATTGCCATTTCTAATTTAAATTTAGTATTTTCAGTGAGTTTTATCGTGAAAAACATGAATAACTAACATAATTATCTATAGGTATATATAAAACTCAAAATTATCTGCCTGACAAAAAATTTTGAATGATATCTCCGATCATCATGGAATTTAGACACATCATTGCATCTCGTTAAACGATGAAACTTTGTCTATGGTTCCTAATATGTCCATCTTATGGCCCCTCTACACTAGTGGCCAGCACCGCCACTTACAGGCACTCACGATTGTGTAGAGGGCATATTCGTAATCGGCAGTAATCGGTTGATTGTCGGTACATCAAAGGAATGCGTGGCCAGCATTGTGCGCCCGTACACAAAATCGGACCGGCACGATTGTGTGGAGGGCTAGGCAATCATCGCGGCGATGATGGACACTTGAGTGGCGGTGCTGGCCACTAGTGTAGAGGGGCCATTAAATACGTCCTGCTAATAAGTCATTTCTTTTCAAAGCATTTATTAGTTTAAGCCCTCCTTGTATATTTCTTTCTTTGCTTGGTCGTACGGCGTACTATGTTTCCGCTTCTTTTCACGTAAAATAATAGACGTTGCGGCTGCCAGCATATCTTCGTCGGACGACATTTTGTCAACTAATTGGTGGAGACAGCTAGTTGTCAACTGAAATGTTCCTCAAATTTTTGGCGACTTATTTTAATCCGGTGTGGACAAAATATAAACCAAAGTTGGAGACTTTCTGAAGAGTTGCCAACAATTTCAGTGTATACTGTATACCCGCCTTAAAATTATTGTCATATTTAACAATAGTTCACTATGGTGAACAGGTCACTGCTTGTTAATAATTTAAAAGTATATTGACGGGTAAAAATAATTATAATGACGTAGCATAGCTTTCTGTGAAAACACTTCTGAATTACTAAAAAACTTTGCTTATAGAAAAAAAAATTGGTTGTCTGTAAAGTCGGTTTACGGACGATAGTTTTCCGTGATAACGTATTCCGTAATACATAACCTAAACCTCCCAAAATTTGGTTTCAATCCGCTTATCCTTGGTGTCGGAATGATAAGAAATGTCAAAAGTGACTAGTAGTGGGCGATATAAATCGATATTTCAAAAAAATCGATACATGTACGCGATATATCGCTTCAATCCGATATTATCGAATCATCTAGTATCGAATGTAATATCGATATATTTCATCCGATATATCAAATATCGTGTCACATTTCATTTTTTTTTCTTTATATCTGTTTATTCCTTTAAATCTGCAACATTGTCAGTTTGAGTAAAAATATAAAACGAAAAACCCCTGATTATTGAAAACTATAGCCTTTACAATAACGAAACGCCGACATGAGATACTCTCCGCGTGGGCAGCAGTGCGCAGCACTAGTAGCAAATGTGGTGTATGTCAGATGTCTATAGTATAGACATACACCACATTTGCTACTAGTGCTGTTTCTTCTCTCTAAAGTGTTTTTACTCATAATTAACCTGATCCCTATTTAATATTATAAACTACCGTTGTTTGGGGTGAAATTTATCACCAAGGGTGAGATTTTTCACTAAATCATGATTTCGTAAATTTGAATCTGGCGCGAAAACTAGTGCGCAGATTCACATTATCTAACCAGTTGGCGTCAGAATTAAATTTACAAAATCATGACAATCTCACCCTTGGTGATCAATTTTACCCCAAACAACGGTAGTTAAATACAAGTAATTACTTACGACATTTTTAAAATATCGATATATTTAAAATATCGATATATGTGTTCGATATATCGCAAAGTATCGATATAACATTACGATATATTATATCGAAAAAAATATCGATATTTTTTTGACATGAACATCCCTAAAAGTGACGTTTGCAACTTACAAAGTATTATGTTCTAATAATAATTAGTTATTCCAATACTTAACTTAGAAGGCGTTGCATTTCACAATATACTAATGTCAAAAAATTGAATTAAACATTAGAAATGCAGCCGTTTTCATGTTAAGACAAGACATACGTTATCTTCTAATTTCCATGTACGGCAAACAAAGACAACCGACCGCGTCGCGCCATGCATGAGACAACATTGCATTTATACAGCTATTTTTCTATATAAATTTGTATAAAATATTTTTCTATATAAATTTGTATAAAAAAACTGTTTAGGCAAATTCTGTTATACGAAATCTATGTAAAATGTTCTCCTCTTTCGTTTAAGACTGGTTTCAAGCCGATCTGATTTAAATTGAGCGAGAAATTAGCAAAAAGCACGCACAGGGTCAGGCGAAACGTTACGCGTTAGGAACGTTACGTTACACTTTTTCGTACATGCAGTCGGTGTTTTATCAATTTATAAGATTGGTGATTCATCAATTTATAAGACGTTAACACGTTAAAAAATTGCCTGGGGGTTGGAACATCATAGATTTACGTTGCCAGTCGAAGTTCTACACCAGAGATTCTACACTCCTTTTAAACCTTTATTGCCTTTATCGACTGATGCAGAAAACATACACTTTGATGACTGATGTTTTTTTTTGAATCAGGCTTTACACTTTACAGTAAACTTGTTATGCGCATGAACATTTGCAGCTGGGTTCGAGATTAATGGCTGCGTGCAAATTCTGCGCAGTAAGCATGTGCATGGTTACATAGAGCTGACACCCAGAGTGCAGTACTTGCAGGGAGAATTTACAAACTCGGTTTTCCTATTCTGTTTTTATTAAGAATTTCTTAACCAGTGCTTGGAAGTGTATGTATTTTCAGTGATTTTTCACGAAAACTGCAGTTTTCTCTTTGAAGGTAAGTTCCGAAATTTATTCTAATCTTTGATACTAAATATTACTGTCACCGGGTTTTCTAATAGCGCATTGTCGTAAACTTAGGAAAGTGAATTATTCGGCAAATGAAGGTTACCATTGGGCATTCTTTTGATAATTTATTCTATTATAGCTGGAAATGTTATTGTTCTGTAATCGACGTGCTGCTAATATTCATTTATGTGTTTTTGTTAGGCAAATTTTATTATCTTGATTTTAATACCGAAAAGAAATTACCGATATCTGTAGCGTGAACACCCGCCAATCGCCATGTCGTGCTAATACTGCGTCCATGTGTTTGATTTTTTTTATTTTGCTAGAAGCTACGTTACTGAATTGATTCTTTACGGCAAAATATTTCTATTTCCGTTTTGAAATATGTGCTAAATAAAAGTAAATAACGTTTTCTGTAAGAAAATAGCCAGATTGACAAATTTTCTTTGTTCAAATTTCGTGAAAATATAACACTATCGTAGGTAGCCTGTTTGTCTAGAATAGATTCTTGACCTGCAAATTCGTAGTAAATTATACTAAAATACTGTATCTATAAAAAAAATCGGTCGCGAATGCTCGTTGGTTTTAGGTTATCAAAAATATTAAATATGAATTTAAAAGCATTTGACCATTTATGTATCTACCTTTTGTATGTCTACACCACGGTGTACACTTACATAAAGTTACTTTATTAAATTAAAATTCATATTTGAATATATTGCCATTATTATTATTATTTTTTTATTTTTTTTAAAATATATTTATCAAATGTGGTCTATTCTGACAACTCATTCATTTATATTAATCATTTTATCTTGATTTCAATATTGATAATTTTATGTACATTCATGTATTTATTTAGTATCAAAAATATATTTCGTATGTAAATTGGGTATAATTATACTTTGTTACATTCAAAGCTGGTTAAAAAAACATTTTAAACTTCATCAAGTGTTTCGTTTTACGCGAAAAACTCATGAAAAATGAGCATACCTAAAATGCATGCCCATTTTTCATGTTTTTTTGAACTTTCCTTAATTATTGCTTCCACGTTTTGTGAAAATTTTGTATGCTCCTGTACTTGATTAGTTATAGTCAAGGAATAATAAATTTGAAATTCTTCCCTTACCGAATTACTGAAAGATTGTAAAATATTACCTTATTTCATATTTCAATTTTGTAATATACCTATCTACCAATTGGCGAGAGTTTTTTTTATTAATAGTTAATTTTTGAAGGAAGTGATAAAGTAACATTCTTGAACTATGAACTAAAGCGATAGGTATTATACTGCGTGGGAACTGTTGACCAAATGCCAATCCCGTCGGGGAGACACAAATTAGTGCTTGTCAATTTAAAATTATAACCTTTATTAAGTACACTTTTGTCTTTGCTTTTTGATATCTGCCTGATATAATCATTTTTCTTAATAAATGAAGTATTTTGAATATGTGGAAAAGGAATTGTATCTACAATTAGTTCAATAATCCAGTATCTGCTATAATTCGAAGACACATCGCAAACATTTTAAACAAACTCTTCTTTTTTGTATTATACAGGGAAAATAAACACTACGTTGATTTAATAGAGATTTACGTCGATACGATACAGTCTTGATAATCCAAAATTTGATAGTTCGGATTCTTTGGTAATTCGAACAGTCGCGTGTATTATGTAGTTTAGCTCTGTTCCAAGCTCTCGGCGAATGCTAACAGAACAGCCAGTCTTGCGCAACAACTAAAACGAAACTGTTCGCACTCGCAGAGAGGCTTGGAACAGAGGGATGTTATCTGAATTTCTGCAGTTTCAATAAACAGTAATAAGAAGGGAGAGAGAGAGAGAGAGAAAACGCATTATTATCCCGCATAAACGGTCACGCTATCATTGCAAGTAGAAAATGAAAATTCTTGGGCAATTATAAAAGAGAGTCCCAAATATTAAACAAACTAAAATTACGGACTTTATGTATCAATGTGATGTTCTATTACTTACATTGTAACATGTTCATGATCGCTAAGTACAATTTATTATTTTGAATATTTTATATAGAAATTTAAGTTCTAAAGGTCTCTGCCCACATAACCGGAGCACACCATGACCGTGCTATGAACCTATCAGGCACGACAACGGATCGACAGCGTTCTATGCCCGTATACAACGCGCATTATGCTCGTTCGGTATCTGTTCAATAGCAGCACCGAATATTTCATTTTTGCATAGTGTTGCGTGGACGCTTGAAGTGTTGTCAATTTTTTTTTTTTAATTAAATAGGTAAGTATGGACATGGCTATTGATTGGCATGATTTTGGACGAGGAAAAAGAAAAAGAAAATAAAAAATGACTCGACGCTATTAGATTCACGATGCTCTAAGACAGGGGCGGGCAAATCTTTTGATCGGCGGGCCACATAGCTGATGAAAATTTGACCGCGGGCCAGATGGCTGACGAAAATTTCACCGCGGGCCAAAAATTTGCAGAAAAAAAGATCCTCACATTCTATTTCCGTATTTGGAGAGCAAAAAAAAAAGGTCCTCACATTCTATGCTTCGCGGGCCGGACAAAATTGCGCTGCGGGCCGCATCCGGCCCGCGGGCCGCCATTTGCCCAGGCCTGCTCTAAGAGAACGAAAAACCGAGGGAGAATATTGGACATTATTCAAGCACTTAGTTGATGAAGAAAAATTTGTTGGGTATTTTCGAATGTCTACATACCAATTCTACGAATATCTGAAAAAATTGAAAATGATACGCGACTATAACCCGGTTGGGCAACGTTGCGTGTCATACACGGAGCGTATCGGCACCGGCAAAATATTCTAGCCATGGACTAGTTGACGGTCCGGTCATGGCACGGTACATTGTTGGTTGGTAACGGAACGCTGTAGTGGGCATTGTTTCATATGATTTCATAGAAATAATATTTTTTGCCTGACACGGTCCTATTACGGTCATAGTATGATACGGTGTAGTGAGCAG
Source organism: Xanthostigma xanthostigma (assembly GCA_963575645.1). Classification (NCBI taxonomy): domain Eukaryota; kingdom Metazoa; phylum Arthropoda; class Insecta; order Raphidioptera; family Raphidiidae; genus Xanthostigma; species Xanthostigma xanthostigma. The sequence continues at coordinate 34,097,364 of OY754470.1, forward strand.
AGACCTTAAACCGTATTTTGAAATCAATGTCAATCCTATTTGTATAAAACCTAAAACCTCCTCAAAAAAATATGTTATTGATGGTATCAACTGCATTCAGATCCATTGAGTGGTGTTTACTGTTTAGTACAGACAGAAAGACAGAAATTGACACTTCATTTTATACGTGTGAATAGGTAAATGAACATTTTTATGTAATTTTTTATAGGCTCATCCATTCAACCACAACTGGCGCTGTATACGAGATAGTTAATTGCTCGGCAAATTCCTAGCAATTAACTGGATCAACACATTATCTTGTGTATCACTAGCAGTGTACTTAATAAATACAATAGGAGATGGTCATGGAGGCACCCCCAAGTCCTCAGTGCGTCGGTCGTGAGTTTGTTCGCCAGTACTACACACTGTTGAACCAAGCTCCAACCCATTTACACCGGTAAGTTTTGAAACACGTCCGCTAATTTTATGGTCTTTGTTCAACAACGACACAGCGCTAGATCAGCAATAGGAAAGTAACAACTCATGGATCAGATTCTGTCCGCAAAGCTGTGCCTGTCTGTCCGCCGCCAGTTGTCGATATTTAAAGGTCTACATTAGTGATGTGCTGGATCGTTAAAAATGTATATCCGCGGATACGGATCTGAATACGGATTTTTGGTTTCAAGATCCGCGGATACGGATCTTAACTTTTAGAGTACGCGGCGGTAAATGTTGCACATCGACCTTTGGAAAAAGACTATCTGTTATGGGAAAAAGTTATTGACCTCTTTAAGAGTTAACTCTCATAACAGATTGTCTCTTTCCAAAGATCGATGTGCAATAACTCATTATAAAGATAGTTTTTTAGTACCTTTCAGTTATGTACTATTGGTATGGTACTCACTACGATAAATGTTTGCAATATAAAGGTGCCAAATACAATTTAAAAAAATAAAAAATAATCTGAATGGAATTTAAAAGATCCGCCATAAACTAACGGATCCAGATACGGATCTTTCTTCTCCCTCGGATATCCGCGGATACGGATACGGATATCCGGCACATCACTAGTCTACATACATTCAACGGAGATGAAAATTGATGGTTTTAGGAACACGTTATTTTTAAATATTAGAAAAAAAAATTTAAGTGGGGGTATGTAATCCCTTAATTCTTTATTTCGCGGCTACATATACCTAATTCTTATTACAATGACCACCAACCCAGACACGTGCACCTAGCTATGTTAAAAACAATAGAAACAACTCGACATGATTACGTATCTCCGTGCATATTTGAACAAAAAGGTAAAATTAAGCTAACAAATTGTTTGTTGAAGTTATACTTTTTTTGGCGTGTTATGAAAAAACGATTAGAGTAAATTTTTACGATGCGCGCGCACACCGTGACGTATATGTAACATCAAAAAGTTGCTCGCAGAAAAAGACTGGCAACAGAATATCGTCATAGTTGTTTTTCAGTTCACCGAGTGCGGAAGATAGAGTATGCTAGAGACCATGTTCGCATGCGTAGCTTCTAATAGCTATATTTATACTAATTCACTACAGTCCTTTTATTATTTCACTAGCGGCTCCGCCCGGTTTAACCCGGGTACAAAAGAACGAATGGGGGGAGGGACATGATTACGCACGTTCATCTTAGTTTACCGAGATGAATGTCGTGTCCAAATTTCATGATGATCGGAGTTACCGTTCAAAAGTTTTTGTCGGACGGACAGATTTTGAGTTACATTTTGCAACATTTTTCATTGATGCTCCGCTCCTATTGGTCGTAGCGTGATATTATATATCCCGGTGTTTCCCAACGTGGGGCCCACGCTCAACAGGGGGCAATTCGAAAATGGACACGAGTTTAACCCTTTCGCTCCAGGCCATTTAAATGCATTGCTAGATTTCGGAGCCAAATTTAACAAAAAAAGCAAATTCTTAAATAATTGCGGTAAATAATTATTAGGTACCTATAATTACGCTTGACGAGACCAAAATATCAACTGGGTGTTTGGCGTCGTCAAGTAAACTTCCCTGCGGCAGATGGTAGGCTCCGCGGGGAACTCCGAACGTTTTAACATCTCGCTAAACAACGCAGACCTCACTAAATTAAAATAATAAATTAATATAGAAAAATCTTTATTAAAATTATTTGGAATTTGAATTTCAGTTTGTCATTATATTTTTTGAAAATTTACTCACTGTGTTGCGTTACCAATTTCCTAGTTATTTCTTCTTAAAACCTATCATTTAAGTTTCTTAAGTTAACAATTCAATTTTTTAATATTATCAATTATGTATGTTAATTGTTACATAGGGGGGGCTTAAGAATTTTAGAAAGGCTAAGGTGGGGCATGGCACAAAAAAGGTTGGGAAACACCGATATAGCCTATAGCCTTCCTTGATAAATGGGCTATCCAACAAAAAAAATCATTTCAATTCGAACCAGTAGTTCCTGAGATTAGCGCGTTCAACCACACAAACAACTAAACTCTTCTGCTTTATATATTAGTATATATAGATTACAATAAATTGTTTGCATGCAAATTAAAAATTAGTTTTTCATCACGCCAAAATAGTATAATTTCTAACGCGCGTACATGAGTACTCGCACCCATCTTTTTTTTATGGGCACACGGCCTACCAATAAAATTAATAGCTGATCGCTGTGCTGGCCTATTTTGTTGAATGGCTGCCGGCTGACTCGAAAAATGATTATATATTTATCTTGTGAGAGAATTAACTCTTACGCAATGATAGAAGCACGTGACAACAATTTTTATAAATTTTAATATAGATTCTACAACAATCAGTCATCATTCGTTCATGGCGGTCTCGATGCACCTAACCGCGAGACGAGCCCTATGATTGGACAAAAGCAAATTCATCAAAAGATCCAACAGTTAAACTTCCGCGATTGTCATGCTAAGATTACACAGGTCGATTCTCAAGCTACTCTTGGCGATGGTGTGGTCGTTCAAGTGACGGGCGAGTTGAGTAACGCCGGACAACCGATGCGTCGCTTTACCCAAACCTTCGTTCTCGGCGCCCAGTCTCCGAAAAAGTACTACGTCCACAACGATATCTTTCGTTATCAGGTATACTATATTGGTTTTACTTATAGATTTTAATAGATTTATGACTGATTTTTTTAAAGTCAAACTTCTTTATGCACGTTTGACATGGGCAGTAAGCTGGTGAATGGTAAATGCTCATTGCCTTCGATGCCTGTATGCTCCGGTTACTCTGTTGTATACACCCAGTTTATCAACAGTTCTAGACATTCCCAGATCAGTCTTGACTCAATTTTGTGTGAACATAGAGCCATAATAGCTGCTCTGCTATCCGATAGGTTGAATATTTTTGCATTTCTGTAGCCTTTGTTCAGGCAGTTTCGAGCGCAAAGTTGTATGGCGTATATTTCTACCTGGAATACAGTGGCTATGGAGCCCATGGGAGCTGGTATCCTTGTTTTAGGACCATAAACTTCTGTTCCTACCCTATTATCCATCGTAGATCCGTCTGTGTAATATACCAGGGATCCTCTGGGGAAGTTTATTTTACCTTCTTCCCAGAATTTGCGACTATATTGGTTTTACTTATAGATTTTCATAGATTTATGACTGATTTTTTTAAAGTCAAACTTCTTTATGCACGTTTGACATGGGCAGTAAGCTGGTGAATGGTAAATGCTCATTGCCTTCGATGCCTGTATGCTCCGGTTACTCTGTTGTATACACCCAGTTTATCAACAGTATCTAGGCATTCCCAGACCAGTCTTGACTCAATTTTGTGTGAACATAGAGCCATAATAGCTGCTCTGCTATCCGATAGGTTGAATATATTTGCATTTCTGTAGCCTTTGTTCAGGCAGTTTAGAGCGCAAAGTTGGATGGCGTATATTTCTGCCTGGAATACAGTGGCTATGGAGCCCATAGGAGCTGGTATCCTTGTTTTGGGACCATAAACTCCTGTTCCTACCCTATTATCCATCGTAGATCCGTCTGTGTAATATACCAGGGATCCTCTGGGGAAGTTTATCTTACCTTCTTCCCAGAATTTGCGACTTTTTAGCATTGAATCTTCTGTCAAATTTGGATCTGACATCTATCAGATCCAAAAATGTTTTAAATAAAAATTGGTCAACTATTTTGCGTCAATAGACGCTGATGAGCTTAACTGTTGGCGTCTATAATCTATCTATTTTGCGGTAAAAATTGTGTAATATATTTAGTGTTATGCATAGAAAATATTCCAGCCAGGTGGCACTATGACGTATTCGAATGGGGGCAGTACCGCAGTGCAGTGTTTCAGTATTAAACGATACTGGACAAATCAGATAAAGTTTTAGCCAGCCTTTTAGTAAAATCAATTGAGTTTGATAGGATCTGGGAAGAGCATTGATATTTAGATAAATTTCAAAATCCTTGATAAAAATAATGTGTCAGTTCACTTAGTATTTTTAAAGTATGTGTAAACATTTTCTGTGGGTCTGTACGGAATAGCTAATATGTGCATTGACTTGGCTGCGCATTCAGTTCGTCACGTTGTCCCATCAATTTTCTGAGATTATTTTCATAAAAGAAAAATGGTTCGGAGGGAAACTTGTATGTTTGTTCAAATCTTTGATTAACGTCTGATTAGAACTCTTCAATAATAGTTATTGGCGTAACTAGTAGTCTAAGTCATTCATGGCGCTGACAGGTCATGACTTAGCCTACAAGTTACGCCCATAATTTTATTCAACAATTGCGCGTTATTCATGTTTTATTTATTGTTATTAATGAGATGTTGTAAATATCTATTTATTTCTTTATAAAAAAAACTCAATACTAACAGCACCAAACAGCACGATTCAATGTTTTGGTTTGAGGTTAGCCGGTTATGAATAAACTCCATGTCGAAAACATTTGGCCTCTCAATTTTAGCCTCAATGGGTAACAACGGAGTTGTTGTTACCGACTATTTCGTTACGACTCAGAAAATAGTTACGTTTATTTTCATTACTCCACAATGGCCGAGCTAGTAGGAATCTTCAGTGAGTTATGACAAGTAATTGTCACCAGTCGGTAAATGGCTATTTAGGGTTCGGTTTTTAGGCATGATAAAACATGAATAACGCGCATGAGTTGAATAAATAAAATTATCGACCAATTTTTCAGACAATATATTAACAAAAAATATAAAATTAATACATTAACGTTTCAATCCGGATTTGGACCTTCTTCAGAGTTGATCTAAAAAATATAAAAATAATTAATATTTAAAATCTAATTCGCTTTTTGTAGAATCTTTCAAAATTATTTATGATTGAAACGTTAATGTATTAATTTTATATTTTTTGTTAATATAGTGTCTGAAAAATTGGTCGATACTTGTATGTTTGTGTGTATATGTTAGTGATGTGCCGGATCGTTAAATATGTATATCCGCGGATACGGACCTGAATACGGATTTTTGGTTTCAAGATCCCTGGATACAGATACGGATCTGAACTTTCTTAGAGTACGCGGCGGTAAATGTTGCACATCGACCTTTGGAAAAAGACTATCTGTTATGGGAAAAAGTTATTGACCTCTTTAAGAGTTAACTCTCATAACAGATTGTCTCTTTCCAAAGATCGATGTGCAATATCTCATTATAAAGATAGTTGATTTAGTACCTTTGAGTTATGTACTATTAGTATGGTACTCACTACGATAAATGTTTGCAATATAAAGGTGCCAAATACGATTTAAAAAAATAAAAAATAATCTGAATGGAATTTAACAGGTTTTCATTATTACCTAATCACCTATATATATATAAAATTTCATCTATGAATTGAAAATTAATAAGGTAAAAGATCCGCCAAAAACTAACGGATACGGATATGGATTTTTCTTCTCCCTCGGATATCCGCGGATACGGATATCCGGCACATCACTAATATATATATATATATCGTTACAATTTTGTGGTAAAATTTATTGGACGTCTAGTATACTGTTAGCTACAAGACATTTGCAGTGTGTATTTATACGTTTACGATCGTATCTATAGGACGAAGTTTTCACTGATGAAGAATGTGATCAGGAATCGGGACGGTCGGAGCCAGAAGATGAGATTGTACCAGAACCGGCAGTTCAAGAAGCTCTACAGGCAATCCCTCAGCAACCGATGGCTTATTACGCTGCTAACACTGTCACAAACGCCCCCATGCAACCTCCAGCTATTCAGGTACTTTTCGAAATTGTTTATTTTTAAAATTTTGATATAGCTTTCTTTTTTTCGTTACTAAAAATAATTTTGAGTTCTTTTGAATTGAAGTTCTTTAGTACTTGGTTCTAACGTTTTGAATTGCTAATCAGACTAGAATTTTAATGCGTTTATAATTTGAGGAATTTCTAAGAGACTCATGAACAGAATGTCGCGTGCGCATAAGTTATGTGCATGCAACTGCGCAAATTTTATACCAAAGACTCATAGAACTGACAAAATTTCCACACAAGACGTGTCTTTGTACATTAACTACCTGTCGTCGACAGCCACAATCTCTTGTAAATGAAAGTGGCAAAAACTACTTTGGAAATTTTGAAAACGTTGGAATAACTCCAGTCAGTAAATGGTGAAAAAATAAAGTGTAAAAACTACGCAACTAGTTTTTACAGCCGAAACCGAAACTTCATGTTTTTGTGGGAAAAATAAAGTAAATATTATCATAATCAGGCTTTATTATTTTTTTTTTATTTTTAAATTAATCACATATTAATCATTCAGCTTCTGATAATTTAACTAATCATTAACTTATCATATTATCATATTAATATTATAAATGCGAATGTAAGTTTGTTTGTTACGCTTTCACGCAAAAACTACTTAACCGATCATCATGAAACTTTGCACATACACTCTTGAAGGTATTAGAAGTAACATAGGATACTTTTTATTAAAAAAAAATAAAAATTTTTTACGAAAAATAAGAAAATTGTTTGTCAAATATTATAAATGCGAATGTAAGTTTGTTTGTTACGCTTTCACGCAAAAACTACTTAACCGATCATCATGAAACTTTGCACATACACTCTTGAAGGTATTAGAAGTAACATAGGATACTTTTTATTAAAAAAAAATAAAAATTTTTTACGAAAAATAAGAAAATTGTTTGTCAAAATATGTGCAATACCTCAACCCCTGATATGCATGTCAAAAGTCGATTTCCATCTCAATCGCGGGCGTAGCCGCGGGTAGCGGCTAGTTATTTCATAAAGCACAAGTAAATATACTTTTTTTTTAATGTTATGAAATAAAATAAAAGCTACAAAACAAAATTACTTTTTAGTAAAAAGTATTTATTTAATAAATATGTTTAGATTGGTACACACAACAAAAAAAAAAAAACACTCTTAAGAACAAAATTATTTCTTCTAAACTTTGGTCATTTTGAATGGTACTCTTGTTAACGAACTACAATAAAATTAAAATTAATAAGTAGCAGCTACCAAATACAACCAACTAAATAAATATTTATAATGCAAATAATTCTTCAATCGAAAGTATAAAAATAAAAATAGTTTTCTCTCAAACTAAAAAAAAAGACACTTCGTCGCTCGCAGCTGCACCGCATTTCAGCGCGAAACCTCCTGAATGTAGTTTCGGTTTCGGCCGGTCGGGCAGCCGAACCGAAACTAAGCCGAAATCGAAACCGTAATTTCGGTCGGACACTAGTAAAAACACTTTCTGCATATTTGTAGATCTAGCCTAAACTCATTTGTTTTTGCTAGAGGGAAATTAATATGCTAAAAAATTTTCGCTGCTTTGATCTTGTCATTATTCGGTTTATGAATATGCATAAATAAAGTGCAGCACACAGTACTTTCATAATAATCGTTTTCTACGTATTATTAGATATTTCTTACATTAAAGCTTAATAAAAAAATGTTTTTGAACATGCGTTTATGTCTACCTTTCTTCAACAAAAACTCAACATTAAAAAAGTCACTGTAACAGATGGACGGACACCAAAGTGAGTTCCGTTTTGCACGGAACACTAAAAACAACTCCAAGTTATATTAAATAGTTAAATGAGCCAAGGTTTGGAATTGATAATGACTTTAGATTAAAAGATGCGTGTCTTAAGATACAGAAATTGTTCGTTTAGCTTGTGTATTTTTTTTTTTGTTACTTTCATGTGTTGTGTATTTGCTTACAGTATTTCATCCAGTTTAGCCATTTCGTTTTGAGCGGTCATAAACCATATACAGTAGAATCTCGATAAGTTAAAAACCTCTGTAACTTAAACATTTTTTGAATTCCCTTCCCCTCAAAGCGTAAAACCTCCATTACTTACAGCATATTTTGATGACCTCCATAACTTAAAGTATTATCAGTGAGTAAGTATACAAATAAAAGGTTTTGCCAAGAACTTTATTAATTTTCACTTCAGTCTTTCACTAAATCGCTTTACGTATTGCTGTGCGCATGAAATATTAATTAACGAGTGATAAAATGAAGCGCAAATTGAGCACACTAACATATTCTGACAAGTTAAGAGCAATCGAAGCAGTGAAAAGTGGTATACGGAGAAAATATGTTGCTGCTCAGTTTGGAATTCACGAGAGTACATTGAACCTCGTTAAGTTAAAAATCGAACTTCCAAAACCTCTCTAACTTCAACTCTTGATAAGTAAAAAACTCAGTAACTTAAATTTTTCAGCGTTTCCCTTGAACTTTAACTTCTCAAGGTTCTACTGTATTTATAGGTTACAGTGTTAGTCATTATTTTAAACAAACTTTGACACTAAAAATGTTTGGCAACGCTTATGATTCTTATAAAATAAATTTTTCATGTTTGCTAGTTTTAAATCACTTCTCGTATATTTAATAAAACAAAAAAGAAAAGAAAAAGGGAACTAGAATAAATAGCTTGAACTAAACTTATAGTATAGTCTGGCGACATAAATGATATTATTGTGGACAGTGTTGTCTTGATTTATTCATTAAATGAATATATTTTGTTCAGGTACCCCATCATCCCCCGCAACTACCTCCTGTTATAACCCCTGCAAATGTGGCCACCGTCAATGGCAGTGTACATCCTGAAGACGTTTTGATTCCACAACAGGCCCAGCAGCAGCAGCAGCCCATTCAACCGACACCGTTGACGGTCCCGACTGTCGCTTCAGCTACCGTTCTGGGACTTCCAAATCAAGTTCCGCCGGCCATCTCTCCTCCCATTGTTGAGGACACTCCCGCTCAGCCAGTTTCAATTGTTGACCCCGAACCAATTGAAGAACCCGATGTCGCGATCGTCGAAGAAACAGTCGAGGAGGAAAAAACACCTGAACCGGAACCTATCGAAGACCCTGTTATTCAAGAACCTGGTAAGTTTGTTTACACACTTCAAATTCGATACAGTAGATTCCAGTTATCAGGCAGCCATTTCTAGAACTGTACGGTTTTTGCTAACCTATAGTCGTGTTACAAAATAGCAACGCCCCGTTTGTTACCCGTCATACCTATATTTATAGTCATATCAGTCTAAGTGCTCACTCAGGTAGGCAAACTTTGAGAACAGAACATACAGTAATAACGATAATATAGCCCAAGAGCTCATGACCCATTTTTCATGAAGTGTTTGATTCACACAGAAATTTTGTCCAGTGGTACGGAGATAGAATAGATGGACAAGAAATAATATGCTTACTTTTGAAGTCAATTATTTATTTAAATAATCGGATACCCCCCGCTCCCTTAAATTTTCAGAATTTGTTTAAACGTATTAAAACTTCATATAAAAAAATAATCAAGTCTTTTTTTCTAAATTGCTATTTTACTCGCTCATCCTTAATGTCTGATTTAATTCTATGATGATTTTTGAACATTTTATTTAATTAATTATATATTAAAAACTCAAAAACATAAAAAATTCTATTTCTAATTCTCACATTTCTTACGGTTTGCCGACTTCGGCCGGCCTGTGAGCCTGTGATTGACTCTCACTAGGTTGGCTTAAGTTGGCAACGCCAACATGTAAGAAATGTGAAAATTAGAAACCGGTATTTTTATGTATTTGTGTTTGCAATGTTCAGTAAATTTTTATTTAGTAAAAACGCATACCAGTAGACCCAGTGCACTTATTTCATATTGTTCTGGGGGGAATTATGTATGCAACATTAAAATGTTTTTGCAATTACTCATAAGTGCGGTCTTTTCTTATCAAATTTCGGCATGCTTATATTGCAAAATACAGTTATGTTGAAAAATTATGTTAAAAATGTGCTACGTTTCGGAATCAAATGTTCGAACCAAGTTTTAGAATTTTACGACTATGTAGCCAGATTCCTGATAATTACCTCATATTCAATAATTATTCCTAGAATCTAAAGAATATGTTTAGCGATACTTGTTAATTATCGGTGATTGAATAGCTACTGGATTGTAAGCTTTCAGTACAACTATTTAAGATATTCTGGTATAGAAACATTGTGCAATGTCTTGTACACAATAAATGACATTCCTCGTTCGAACGGTGTTATTATGTCGCTTTTTGCCAGTTCATGGCGACCTGACACCGTTGTTAACAGACTTCAAACAGCTGTTAACAAAATTACAAAATTCACACATTGTTGGAAAATTAAACTCAATGCCACTAAGACCGAGGCCATATTATTTACGAAACGTAGGCCTAACGTCGTCAAGAATGTTCAGGTTCAAGGTAATATAATTTCCTGGTCTACTAATGTAAGCTACTTAGGTCTTATTCTCGACAAAGGTCTCACTTTCAGTAAACACATAAAACATGTCACTGATGCGTACGCTTTATTTAGCCAACTATAGCCAATATTTAACAGCAAGAACTTTTTAAGTGCTCATAATAAATGCATAATCTATAAAACCATCATTAGGCCAACTCTAACATACGCATGTCCCGTTTGGAGTTCAACATCTAATTCTAACTATGCCTCCCTGCAAGTAATTCAAAACAAAGCTTTTAGAATTATCACAGGTTACCCCAGATATACTCCTGTTATCTGGTTACACGACATGCTAAATATGGTACCCATAAAACAATACGTCCATGACCTAACAGCTAAGTTTTTTAATAAATGGGAGATGTGCGAAATTCTTAAGTCTAAGTGAGCTATCTTACAAATATAAACACAAATGGATAAAACATGCATTAACCAAGTGACAAAATAACCCTAGTATCATAATTGTAGACAGTCTAGCCCAGGCCTGTGCAAATGACGGTCCGCGGGCCGAATCCGGACCGCAGCGCAATTTTATCCGGCCCGCGAAGCATTTTAGAAAATTTTAGAAAAATAGTAGCAGAAACAGAATGCAGGGACTTTTTTTTTTTTTGGTCTCCACATGCGGAAATAGAATGTGAGGACCTTTTTTTTTTGCTCTCCGAATGCGGAAATAGAGTGACGACCTTTTTTTTTTCTTTTGCTCTCCACATGCGGAAATAGAATGTGATTCTGCAAATTTTTGACCCGCGGTGAAATTTTCGCCAGCCATCCGGCCCGCGGTCAAATTTTCATCAGCTATGTGGCCCGCCGATCAAAAGATTTGCCCGCCCCTGGTCTAGCCTCTAGACCAGACAGATGTGCGCCTACACGACGACAATGTTTTGTGAATGTTTGGGGTTTTTTTTATTTTGTATTTTTTCCCATATTAATACTTTGTAATATTTCATGTTTTTATTTTTTTTTTTACACTATGCAGTTGGTTAACGGAACGCTATCTTGTACACATACTTGAGAATTTTGAATGCTTTATGATCTTAGTAATGCAAATTTTGCTGTATTTTTTAATGTTTCTATTTTTTTTAGTAACACCTGTGCTGAACGAACCGAAAACATACGCAAATTTAGTGAAATCAGGCGGCGGTGCTAGTCCGATGTCATTTTCTATGTCAGCAATGTCAACCAGTCCGAGCCAACCTTCAAAAACAACAGCGTCTTCGCCGGTATGTAAAAATACAGTGAAAAAAAGTAATGTATGTCTTTGTTCTACCCGACGAATCCGTCATAATGCTTATGAGTAAACTTCTTGTAGAAAAGGAAGTTGTTCAACCTCAAAGATCGCAAAAAAAAGTTAAACCGTGAAATTTATTTTTGATGTGAAATATCTAATCGCGCGTTTGAATGTGAGTAAAAATGTGCAATTGGCGCGACACTGCGATGATATGTCTTTACGTTTATTAAGGCTGCTGCACACGAGGTTAGATTCCCTGCTAGATTTGCCTACTAGTTTTCTAGCGCTGGTTTTCTTGATTGCTGTTATGTGCTCGCTTCTCACGAGACGTCTTTTCAAGCTAGTTTTGTGAATAAATGTGGCGCGCGCGCAGTGACAGTTCAAGTATAAACACAGAGCAAAACGTGTCTGTTGTCTGACTCTGAGCTGAATGACGCCATGTTGGTTTGTGGGCGTTTGTTCAAGTCGCCCACGTGACAAGATACTGTTTTCTGATTGGTTCTTGCTCATACCTAGCAGCGGACCTAGCAAGGAAAATAGCCCCTGTTCTAATTTCAAAATCTATCTTGTGAGCTAGCAGGCGAGCTCGCAATGACGTCATTTCCAGCTTCGTACCCAGCCTACTGGCCAGCAGAACTCCAAGCAGTGTTTCTAGCTTCTTGTGCAGCGGCCTTTAGTTACAAGTATTTTGTTAGATGACAGCGTATAACGCTTGCTGTGTGCATGGCTTTTTTGACGGTGACATCTAACATATTTATTATTGTCACGCAAGTGGCGCTGCAAGCAACTTAAAGTTGCATTGTCCATAGGATTTGAGGAAGTGTAGAGTATCTATATGGCTTTAGGAAGTATCAGTATGGGGCTTTGTATCTTAAAGTTTCATTTGGAAAGCTTACATTTATGTTTTACATTACCCGGCGTCGCACGGCGGCTCACACTATTTTTTTTTTATTCCAGCCGCCAGCTTTGAGCAGATCGGAGACTCGCGAACAGACACCGATGTCTAATTCCAGTATTGGAACAGGTTCGTCGGCTGTTCTTGGTCAACGTGGACCTCCACGTAGAGGTGCGGGTGCAGTAAGAGGTATGCCCAGACAGGACTCTTCGCGTTCAGGCCCAGGACGAAATTCTTTCAACGAAGATGGCGGTATATAAATTTATATTTAGAATTAATTGTTTAATATACATTTTGTTTGATTCCTAAACAGTAAACTAATTACTTGATCAATAGATACACTGATTCGAGACAAACTCTGTTGAGTTGAATATAAATTTTAAATATTGACAATACTTTTTGCTATCGACCTTAAACGCGCTGCTCAATAGGCATGATGACAGTATAAAGGAATGGTTTTAGAGAAAAATATATGTCGAAAGGATTCTAAAAAAGAAATACAGATATAAATATAAACATTGAGATTAATAAGATCTTTAATAAAATAACAGTATAAAATGCTGCAATCGGCCTTGTTGGCTGAAACGCAGAATGACGTCACGCCTTCTTAAATCAAAGATATAAACAGTTGAAGTAAATGATCCACCTTGTCGCTTAAATTTTTGTTATGATCATTCATTTCTGCATCATTTAATAATTAGTTGATTTGTTTATTCGTTTTTTGTGATATTTTATAACACTTATGTCATTGGTTATTTTTGAGGCTAGTTAACTTGCAATTAAAGAAAACCGTACTATTTTTACAAATCATATCATTTAGTAAATTTACATACCTTTCTAAGCAATACCTCTGAACCACAGTTCTACACCCATAAATACAACACTAAGTGTGCATTCCTAAATTCGCTACTGTAGCGAATTTAGGAATGCACCCCTAATGTCAACTGTCACTAAGACGTGACGTCACAAGCGTTTTCGCGATTACTTCAAAATAGGAAGATAAAAATGCAATAATTTGCGTTAAAATTCAATTTATTGTTGAAATAATGTTTTTTTTTTTTTGTAATAGACGTGTACCTACATTATAGAACTGGATTTCAAAATCTGTTATCATGCCTATTCCTCAAACTTGAATGCATTTTTTGATGCTGTTTTGCTAAGTTTTGCGAACGACCGCTATAGTGCGCATGCTTCGACTATGTCAAATGCGCGTTATTATTTTAAAATTCATTTTGTAACACTTTCGAATCAGTTTTTTATGTCAGGCAATAAATTTCTCATATATCACTTTACTGTATGTTGTATAGTTCAGCCGGTGTACTGCAGTCTAGGCCACACATCTTATTTTACATGTCTGCTCGCTCTTCCCCATTGGAGTATAATTTCAATTAAGTTTTGAAATCATTGAGATATTAGGTTCGTTCCAAGCAGTCAGTAAACGGTTTGAAACCGTCACCCGCATGCGCAGTAGGTAAAACGTGTTCTAAAATCGCCACTAACAGCTTCGTTTTACCTAGTGCGCATGCGGGTGGCGGTTTCGGAACCGTTTTCTGGCTGCTTGGAACAAACTTATTGTTTTTATAAAGCTTTGGTTTAAAACTACTACAAAAATTCAAAATTCCCTATAATCTGTTTTAACAGAAATTCATTCGATATTTGTTTTTTTGTTTTTTATAGATGATCGTCGGCGCAGTAGCGGTCCAGGAGTTGGATCACAGTACGGCGATAACCATCAACTGTTTTTGGGAAACTTGCCACATCACGCAACGGAAGACGACCTTCGGGAAGTCTTTAGTCAGTTTGGAGCGATTGTCGATTTGCGGATTCACAGTAAACCGGGCGGAAAAGGAATGGTAGGCAGCACGCGTGTGCCGAACTACGGATTCATTACTTTTGAAGACCAGGCCGCCGTTCAAAGTTGTTTGCAAGCCAGGGTATGCATATTTTCGAATTAAGTCCGCGACTACAGAGATTTAGAAGACTTAAATTGTCACTATCCTTATGTTGTGTCGCAGAACACATTGTCAAAATATAACTTGTTTACGCAGTTTAAAAGAGATATTGTTTCATTTGACTTGTTAATTTCTGAGCAGTGTCGATTTGAAATTTGACAATGTGTGGTAATTTGAGTATAATTAACTAGATTTTCTGACAATGCTTTCTGCGGCGCAACGTTAATGGGTCATATTAAAAAAAACAGTTTTATTATTCAGAATAACATTTTCAGAGACAGAACTGCAGCTCCGTTGACCAGGATACTGAATTTGATTCAGTGTCGTTTGGCCAGCCTTATATGGTCTGCTTCAAGCACTCAGTGGAATATAGTGGAATAATGAAGTGGAGTGGATTGGGAATTTCAAACCGGTGTGTTTTGGTAGCTAAGGAAAAATAATTTTGACGACATAAGAGAGAGACAGTTTATGTAACAATACTTTATTTCGCCCACCAGCAGTTGAGTTTGAGAGATTTTTTTTTTCACTTGTCACATAAAAGTAGATCGAAAAAAAAGGCGTCTGGTTTAGGTTGATACGTCAATTAAAACCAAAGCTATGAGAGATTTAAAAAAATTCGTTTTCCCCTTCTCTTGCCGGTTCTAATTGACCCACTGCGTCCAGCTTCCAGTGCAAAGAAGGGGTCTTTAGTATCTTTGCTATAAAAAGAAAATTAAGCTCTTAGTTGCAATGGTTTTTTTAAAAAATGGCATTAAATTTTTCAAAATTTCGCGCACTAAAATGGCGATATCACGCGAATGGGTTGTCTGATCAGACCCGGTCTGGAATGAGCTTACGCGGATTCTTTTTCTCTACAACTTTTGTGGGAACATTTTTTTTCCTAATCCACTCCACTAATAGAAAATATTCCTCTGACTGCTTGAAGCAATCCGTGTAAGGCTGACCTTAGACAATTTTTTTCACACCAAAGTCCATGATATCATAGGTCTCTGTTGAATAGCGTAATATTTTTTTAGCCTCTCTATTTCCCGCCAAACTGCGAGACTGGCCAGAAGTTAAATGTGGAAGAAAAGAAGACTAGACCGCGTACTACGATGGACGGCGGAGTCCGGATGGGTCCCGGAGGACAGGACTCGGGCGTGAGCGCCGGTCGACCGGGCAACGGTCCCGGTCCGCGAACGGGCAGCGGCGGCGGCGGAGGTCCGGGCATGATGAGAAACAACGGTCCACCGCGTGGGCGAGGCGGTTTCAATCGTTCAGACGGCAGAAACAGCGGCACTGTCAACAGAAGCGGCAACAGTTACAATAATAGGCGCTAATAGCCGGCGCCTATCTTACAACAAAAACAACATCCAGCCACCTACTACGTAAAAGGACCGTTTTCGTTTATTGTTTTACTTTTCCTTAGACTGAGCAGCGGCGATCGATGCAGTATAATTAGCTCTGCTCGTGTAGGTGACATATATATACACATAAATATATATAATAGACTTTAATTATATATTAAATTAACAAAACAACAAAAAAGTAATAAATAATAACTTCTAGTTCTTTGGACGGATAAAAATATGGAAGTCAATCATGGTATTTGTGAAACAGCACTAACAATTGTCATTATTATTATTATTATCATTCGTTATTATTATTATCTTATGTTCATTTTTTTTTTTTTTGTATTTTTACAAACTGAACTGGATATTTTTCAGTGCTTCTTATTTAACCTGGCGCTATAGGTATTTGCCAAGCAACGGGCAAATATAAACCATTGAAGGCCCTGATTAACGAGTGGTTTAGTAATGTGTGGTATACATTTAAATGTATTTCTCTGTTGTCGGTACATATATTAAAAACAGATTACGAGTTTACTCGGTTTTGTTTTCGCCAGAATATTATTGAAACATTAGTGCCAAGTTTTAAACATAATAAAAAATAAATAAATAAATAATAAAAATCGTGAGTGGAGTGTTCATCGAGAAAACGTTATTTAAACTAGTATTGTGTGTTTGACATCATTGGCTGGTCTTGTGATATATTTTTTTTTTCTTTTATTCACTAACGGCATCTTAAGTTCGTGATTTTGTTGGGATGAGGGCTACCAGACTTTTCTACCATCTGATGGCGCTACTAGCAGGTGACGTTACTGTCATTCAAATGTCAGTTCTGTTTTTATCATCGTTTAACGGCTAAATCACAGTTTTTGTATTTATTTAATTATTTGATCCCTAGTAAGGGATAAACAAAAGAATGACTGAACACGGTCTGTTAATTTGTAAGCGTTCGATACATATCTTATTTACCACTAGCACCATCTTACGAATAAAAAATGCAAATGTTTCACACAGCTTACTTGCTACTAGCGCAATCTGACGAATAAAAATATGGTGGCCCTTATTGAATCTGATTATTCTACCGTTGCATATGGTAAAAAAATCCACCATTTTGAATCGATTTTATCCAATGCTTTTGAATCAGAACGAAAGTTCAATGAATGAACGCTTTTTTTAAATTATTTAGGCTTGTTACAGATGACGGAAATCCCATTTGCAAAGTGATTTCGAAGACATAGGTATTGGGAACGCATTTTTTCGAAATAAATTGAAATTGTGCATTTATGAACGAATACTGGAAAATTTATTTAGAAATTTGTAATCAGATTCAGTCGACATGTAAAATAACCGGTATGTGTTTGAAAAATTATTAAATTTGAATTACATAACCTATATTTTGTAGTTAATGTGAATATAAAGTTCTTAACCTTTTTTTAATTTATATAAAGACATTTTATTTATTTTTTGCTGTGTAATGCACGGCTTTGTATATATAATTTACCAAAATTATACAGTAGTTTATTAAATAAAACAAGTACAATTCTATTACAAAAAAAAAAAATATTACTTTAAACTCGCAGCCGTGTATTTTTCACAAAAATATAAATTAAATGAAAAATAATTTCTTGATTTAATTTAAAAACAAAAATTTTATCAATGGTCTTTCAGTAACATTCATTACATATTATAATGTAGAAAAAGGCGGATACAACAATTTTCTTCCGTCAGTTTTATATACACTGATCATTTTTCAAACACTTGTCAGTTACATTTTTTTTAAATTGTTTTATAGAAGCAGTTTTGAATTATTATTATGTGCTACAGAGGACATTTTTTTAATCAATTTGTCAGGAAATTTTAGTTCTAAATTACTAAGTCACTCCCTTTAGAAGTCTGATTATATGTTTCTTCAACCGCCTTGCCATAGCGCGCAACCCAGCTACATTTTTGACGACCCTGAGATGGTGAGTCACAATCGTCCCAACGATTTGTGATATGAGAGCACGATAAAACGAATCTCTATAAGCTCAGCTTGTGAACGTTTGTTCTCCGTAGCTTATGACCGTAGTTATCGCGACTCTATAATCCATTTTGGCAACAAAAACCATGCCAAGCTGTTTCTTTTCTGTGCCATGTGGTTCGGTGTATTTGGTTTACCATAATTACCGAACCACATGCGTGCAACTTGAATTTTCTGCTTAATTTTACGGAGTAAGTTATTAACTCATTATTTGTGCGGGAGGCGCATTTGTAAAAAATAATTGTTTTTGAATAATCAATGGAATATGAATTAAGATTACCCCTTTTGGCACTGAACGTTCATACAGAATATCGAAGTGTTTCTCCTCAAAAATAAGTCTTTCGTCACAGTTGAGGCTATTTTTGCGCATGGTCTTTTCAGTTACTGTGAGCATTACAGTTGCTTTGCCATGCGTCATGACTGGTTCACTGGTGTCATGGAATGGTTTTAGTGAGGGAAAAGAATCATGGCCTTTTTATCATAATAACCATGTATGTTATTATTATTATTAAATAATAATTATAAATTGACCTTGGATGCTTGTTTTCATTGATCACAATTATTTTTCAGGAAGATTTTGTTTAGTAAGCGAATTTTTTTTTATCTTGTGATATTTTTAATTGTCAGGGAACAGAAAATTGACATACTTTAAAATAAACGGACAATATTTTAACGAAACACTGAAAATTATTTTTAAGTGTGTATTAACAATGATTATGTACGTCTGAGTTTGGATTTCGGATAGTAGTCTCGCAACCTGAATTATTTGGAATACGCTAAATTTAATTACGACTATTTACATCAGTGTCGCAGGCCTTAAATAATGAGTTAGGGATTTGGCTATCTGAAATCTATTTCAATAATTTACTTCAATAAAAACGTTTTCTCGGAAAATAAAACTTTTCATTGAATTTGAGCATCTGGAGGTATTATTTCGTGATTCCATATATGGAAGTAGTATTTAAATATAAAAAAATAAAAGTCTGAAACTTGCTTGTTTCGTAATAAATTTCAGCGATTTATTATTATAATACCTGATATTTAAATTTGGATGAGTATTTTTTTTGCGTATTCTTCTAGTTGAGTTTGTGTATAAGAATTTTTTATTTGTATTTTGTCCTCTGAATTTTTAAATGGATTTGCAGTGATTTTATTAAAATTACATCGGCTTAAGATAAAAACAGTTTAAATTGTTTTTTGATATTGTGTTTCTGCATTTAGTGTGACCCTTCTCTTGCCTTAACAAGTGTCCTGATATTTTATACATTTTTGTCAGTTTAGTTTTTAATAATATCCCTTTTATATTAATTTTTTTCTCCTGTGATAATTTTTTTCTATATGTGTATTCAAGTAACAAAATTTGAGTTGCTTTATTTTCCTTTTTCATTAATTTCACTTAACAATGACAATATATTTTGACGTTTATATTAAAATATTCAAATTTTGTTAAATGGAATCTTAAATTATATTATTTTAAAAATACAAACACATTTACAGTCATAAAACGGCATTCCTTTTTTTTAAACAGTAACTGACTATTGTACAATTTTCACTAGTCAAAAAAATATACATAACATGTAAAAACGGAACCTGCTAATTTTTGTTTCCACTTTCTATTGAATTCCTGTATAGTAGAAACTCGCATAAGCTACAGATCCAGATCCGCTGTTCTCTTCGAAAACTTGTACTTCCCATCAATTGTTTCTCCGTCTCGGCTTCAGTCTTCATTCAGATCGAAACTTCTTTCCTAGTTGGGGAGCGTTAGAGGAAAAAAGTATATCTTAAATCAGACAGTTACCATAACTCAAAGGTTAACGATTTCTGCGAGGCTTTATTATAACTCTATTTTCCTTTGTGATGAGATCTAAGATTGATACACCTCAGATATTACTTCTATTTTGTTGGAGCGCACACCACGGCTAGGGATGGTGAAACTGACTCCCATTTTAATTGAAAGTCAATTTTTTAGACTGTCATCAAAATCAATTAATGATTGACTTGGGTTCAATTTGGGTCACAATGGTTGCGATGTGATTCCACAGACATCATTTTCATGAAGTTGAAAATATGTGCGCATGCTTTTCTGTCAAAATGAAGAAAATTTTCATTTAGGGTTTGCCAAAATATATACGACTTCACTACTGTTGACAATTTTTCGACAACATAACCGTAAAAAATCGACATTAAGCATATATAATAACTAGCTTTTGCCCGCGGCTTCGCTTCGCGCCAAGTTTAATGATAGATCATTTACGTGATCAACGTCCCGACACACCTTGAAAATAACACCCATGTTTTTTTTAGACTATTTAGTGTATTTACCTCTTTTCATCCTTTGGATGGGTTCTTTTTGAAAAACACGAAACACGTGTTTATTTGTTGACTGAAGTAATCCCGCGCATTTTTGAATTGATACATCTATCTTATATGATTTCTCCATGCAAGTTTTGAACCCCCGTTACAACCTGCTAGGGGTTGAATTTTCAAAAATCTGTTCTTAGCGAATGTCTACGTCATAATAACTATCTGTGTGCCAAATTTCAGCCCAATCCGTCCAGTGGTTTGAGCTGTACGTTGGTTTTCCATGCAAATTTTGGACCCCCGTTACACTCTTCTAGGGGTTGAATTTTCAAAAATGTGTTCTTAGCGGATGTCTACGTCATAACTATCTGTGTGCCAAATTTCAGCCCAATCCGTCCAGTGGTTTGAGCTGTGCGTTGATAGTCAGTCATGGTTTCCTTTTAGATTACTATATCAAGGATTGTCTATTTACTCAATGTGCGGTGAGAGAAGGCAACAAAGCGTATCGAAAATATATCTGTGTCTCTTTTTTCGAAGTAATTTTTTGCTTATTCCGAAAATATATTAGTATGGAGCTCTCTTTGAGTCTATCAAAAGTTCTATGGCATTAGTCGATCAAAACCAACGAACTTTTACGAAAAAAAAGACAAATATATTCTGCACCTTAATGGTTCGATTGCGATTTTATTCCTATGCTTGGTATATAATATGTCGCAGGGATATTGTCAAACTCGTGTTAACAAGTGAAATTATTAGTGATGGGGTACTCGAGTACAAGAATCGATTCAGTACTCGATTCTTCAAAGTACTCGAGTACTTGTAACTGGTATTCGAATACTGTAGACCGAGTACACATAGCAGTACAGGAATCGAATTCTTCCTACAGTTGATGCGTTTTTGGCTTTTGCACGTCCTGCGCGAATACACACTTGTACTCAAATACACACTGCAGTCAGCGCAGTGCACTGTGCAGGGATTGAATTCTTTTACAGTATGCGATTCCGTGCCTACACGGCGTATACTCGAATACCGAATACAACCTTATTATAATACCTATTTATAGCTGATATTAGGATCATTCAGTATTCAGTGTTTCCAGCACAAGCTAATGTGCGAGCCGACGGTATTCGGTTAGCATCGATTCTAAGCAGCTGACAGACTATCAACTGCATGCAATGAGAAGGTCATTTTAGAGTTTAGACAGTACTCGGTACTCGGATAAGTATTCGATTCTTAAGAGTACCGAGTACTCGATTCTCAAAAAAGACGATTCTCCCCAACACTAGAAATTATAAGGTAGGTTCAAGCAGTCGGCAAGCGGACACGAAACCGTCACTATCGTGCGCAGGTAGCTAAAACGTGTTCCAAAACCGATACAGTTTCGATGTTTCGTTTTAGCTACTGCTCATGCGGGGGACGGTTTTTGTCCGTTTGCTGGCTGCTTGGAACATACATATAATATCACGAAACTTTGTCAATCGTGCATATAAATTCACTATTGAAATTATAATATCACGGGTTTGACAATACGAATCATTTTTCCTGAGATATCGCGATTCCAAAAGTTGAAGAAGTATTCTGCATAATATGCACATTTCCGCACCACCACCTGTGAGATGTGTACTCAGGGGCGGCGGTTTATATTTTTTCACGGTGTGGAGTAAGATAATGATTTGGCCTACTGGTGTATATATTCGTTCGTTCCCTCACACTTCGATAGCCGCCCTGAGATGCTCTGAATCGGGAAGGTGAACAAAAATTTTTTTGAACTTATATATCTCAGAAAAAACTTATATTTCAAGGTTATTGAAAAAGGACAATGCCCAGCCCTGCGTACACTGGACATACGAGCAGAATCGGATTTCGGGGACAGTACTGTTGAAAACTTTTTCCAAAAATGTTGGTATGGAATTCCATACCACTGCTAATTCAGGGTATGGAGTGCTCCATACCAACCATACCGCAAACGCCGCCCCTGCAGTGTACTTGGCAGATTTTTTTAACATTGTTTCTCCGATAGGCATACTCCACGATCTATTGTGATTCAGTTTTATTAGACAATATTCTATTAATTAAGTTGAACGAATTGTTTATTTCAGAAACATTTTAGTCTGATTAATAATCTTCAAATTCTGCTTCAAGAGTAATGTCTTCTTTGCTTTCTTCTTTTTCTTGGTGGATATGTAAATTGTTCGAAGAAAGATGCTTCAGTTGTCTCCTCAATGAGGAGACAACTGATGCATCTTTCTTATGAGGATTGTTATTTGTTGTATCAATGAGGAGTCCTCATTGATATAACAATCCTCATCTGTTGCATTTGATTAAATATTGGAGCAAGACCCTTGACGATTGGTACATACTGGCGAACAAAATAATCCGATTTTTTTACAGCCACAGTTTGCACTACAACCATTTTTGTAAATACAAAAAATAGTGTTAATAAGTTTTTTTGGAGCAGGTGGGAATAAAGTTTGAATTGGCTCCAAGGTATTATCTATTAATTTCCAACCCGTATTCTGCATCCAGTTGATTGCCTATAGCAACACTTGAACTTTTTAGTATACTCGATGTGAGTGTTGATAAGCAGACGCAGATGCTGGAGGAAGACAAGATAGTTGTACTCTTTTATTGTTCCGTGTTTTTTTTTTTACAAAACTTAAATATCTATACTTGTCTATACCATCAATTTTTTGGAGCTCCATATACCGGGTGAGTTTTTTAACCTGGCACATCCAAATATCTCGAGAAGTAAGCATTCTGGGGAAAAACTCGGATCAAAGTCAAATCATTTCATTGGGAAAGACTGGTGCAAAAATTACTTCACCCCGCTTGAGGGGGGGACTTTGAAATGCTAAATGGGGATCCCTATTTTTTATCGCGGATTCGGACTCCCCAACTAAAAATACAAAAGTTTTATCCCAAACACTTTACAAAAAATTGTAAAATTGACTCAGCAAATATTGTCGATTTGACCAATTTTTTGTCAAACTAACCGAAAAATTAGTCAAATCGACAATATGTGCTGGTGCTGAGTCAATTTTACAATTTCTTCTTTACAAGAAAATAGCAGTTTACTTTTAAAAATCCTCTTTGATACACCCAGCATTTTACATCGACCTCCATTTCTGTTCTGAACTTCTGATGGTTTGCTGACGATTATCCGTGTTTACGGTGTTTACATGGGAACGCAACCTTTTTCAACTTCCCGCTATAAAAAAAAATCCAAAACAAAATTTTTTTATCAAAAAAATCGGGAATTTTGATTTCACCCGATTTTCGAAAACTGAGTTTTCGCCAGATCTCGACGTTTTGAGGTCCTAGGAAGATATTCGGACTATTTTGGCGATGTCCGTAG
The DNA here is from genome assembly GCA_963575645.1 of Xanthostigma xanthostigma. Taxonomy (NCBI): domain Eukaryota; kingdom Metazoa; phylum Arthropoda; class Insecta; order Raphidioptera; family Raphidiidae; genus Xanthostigma; species Xanthostigma xanthostigma. The sequence continues at coordinate 34,121,163 of OY754470.1, forward strand.
GGCTGTGTGTGTGTGTGTGTGTGTGATAGAACAAAAGTGCATGTTTATTGTTTCTGAACAGAACACACAATGACAATACGGCATAGTGTTTGTGGGCGTTTGTTCTAGTCGCCCACGTGACAAGATCTTCCCATGGACATAGATGTCCATGGTTCTTCCTCATACCTAGCAGCGGACCTAGCAAAAAAATAGCCCCTGTTCTAATTTTAAAACTTATCTTGTGAGCCAGCAGGCGAGCCCGTAGTAACTTCATTTCCAGCCTAGTAGCCAGCAGAAGTCCAAGCAGTGTTTCTAGCCTCGTGTGCAGCGGCCTTAAAAGCATTGAGTGTCAACCCGCTGCCCTTGACTAGTGACTACGATCAAATCTGCTTCCAAAACATTTGATATAAAATTTTTAAACTAAGGCACATACATTAACACCAAAGTCAAAGGAGTCTTAAAATATCTGCCTTTATGTTGGGAAATTGTTAACATCGAAGTAATAGCAAAGGGTTCATTATACTCTTTGAGTAATAGTTATCTCTGGTAATAGTTATGAAAGATTTTAGTAATAACAGTAATAATTTAGGTTATATTGACATGTTCTCTGATGTTGATAATATGGTTTGATACTTTGATCATATAATTTATATGGGTTCGACCAAGCTAAACATTCTTGGATTTGACTGACTTAAGATTCTAAAGTAATGGATTTTTCTATGCAAAAGGTTTGTCGATCATGTATGTCGGAATCACAAGATATGCGTTCGATATTTAATGCGGAACGCAATATGAAAATATCAGAAATGCTGATGGCGTGTGCCTCTGTTCAGGTAACAATTATCAATGTCAATACTCAACTTTTTTTGACAAAACGGAAATGATTTCATTAAAAGTCTTCGTAAAAACCATAGTTTGTTGAAGTCAGACTCTTCCGAAAGAAGCTAAAATGATCTGTACCGATAAATGGTAACAGTTTGTATTGGCAGTCGAGTTTTAATTAAATTGATTTTTATTGAGAATTGAAGTGTTCTGCGACAAAAGAAATGCATCTACGGGCTATAAAAGTTAGCCTCTTATTACTTGTATTTTCAAAACGTCATTACTAGCCCCATAATACGTGTACCGAATTGTGCTACCAGGTACTGAGAATCACTAAGAACATTTGTACTTGTATGAGAGTCCTTCCTGCATCGTATCCTTTGAGTTGAGGAGCTCTATAGGCGTGTATCAAATTTCTGAAATTTGATTCGTTGCTTAAGAGTTACGGGCAAAACAGACAGACAACATCAACAGTTATGTTATTAGTAATTGTCTTTTTTTTCTAGGTAACTTTAAATGATGGTCTTCCCGAATCAATGTGTGTGTCTTGCATTTATTTATTAAATTCAGCATTTTCCTTCAAGCAATTGTGTGAACGCACAGATAACACTCTAAGGGAATATTTCATTAAATCTTTACAAAATGTTGAGTCCTCTCAATTTACCATAGAAGAAGTAGACATTAAAGAAGAAATTGATTCAGATAATTCTTGTGACAAAGTGTTGTTAGAGCAGAGCCCAAAAATAAATAGAAAATCCAGAAGAAAGCAGTTGCCTGCATTGAAAAGGTTAAGCAATTTAAAGGGAAATTATACATTAAAAAGAAAAACCAAATTAAATATAGACAATATTAATGTTTTAAAATTTGAAGAAAATGACGAAAATAATATTGAAAATTCACTGGAACTAGCTCTAACATGCAAATTTTGTAATAGAGTATGTGCAAATCAAAATGCTTTAACGAAGCACGAAAAATCACACGCTGTGGAAAAAGCGGACAATACAATAGATTGCAGTGTATGTGATAAAATATTTGTTTCGCGTCAAGCGTTAAAAAATCACAAAAAGATACATTATAAGCATTACAACTGTAAATTGTGTGATAAGAGTTTTAAGTCACCTCATGGATTATCGTATCATATGAAAAGACATAACGGAATAAAAGATTTTGTATGCCCTGTGGAAAGTTGCCAGAAGAAATTTACAATCAAACAAGCACTTTCAAAACATTTAAATGTACATTCGGCCGAGAAGAAACATCTTTGTTCCGAGTGTGGAAAATCATATTCAACATACGATTCGCTTAGCTACCACCTTAAACAGCATTTAGGTCAAAGACCGTATTTATGTATACATTGTGGTAAGTTATCTCATTTTAACGGTTAATTAGCAACTAAACTTTGGAGCTAGCGCGAAATTGAAAACCGTTCAAGCACGGACCTTAATCATTCGCTATTGTTTTTGTGTAATCTTTAACAACAGCATTAAATCGGATGGCAAACAGGCGGTTCGCGATAAGTTTTTTGGTGACTTTGGCCAATTATTCGAATAACGAATGTTATAATACAAAAACGCTCATCATAATAACCGGGCAATATAATCGAAAATTATATCGATGTAAATGGCAGGTCAAATTAATCAGAGTCACTCATTCATTCTAAGCAGGCTATGGTACCAGTGGCGGACTAATGGGGGCGGCGGGAGCGTTTCGCTCTGGGCCTCCTTGGCAATAAATTTCCACGCCATTTTTACCTCAAAAAATAAAAATAATTATCTTTATTATTATTTTTTTTGAAGAAGCCTCAAAATGATAACTTAATAAACATCATAATAAGCAATATTATTGGTCATTATATACGGGGTATTAATAAACAGATTTCACTGTGCATATATTTTTAATGTTCACATTATTAGGCCTAGCACACATGAAGAGCGTTCAACGCGCGTTGGTCCAACGCGCGTTTACAACTTCTATACAATTGTATGATAACGCGCGTTCAACGCGCCACCAACGCGCGTTATCATGTAAACAGTTATATACAATTGTATAGAAACTGTAAACGCGCGTTGGCCCAACGCGCGTTTACAATTTCTATACAATTGTATAGAACTGTTTATATGATAACGCGCGTTCAACGCGCCACCAACGCGCGTTATCATATAAACAGTTCTATACAATTGTATAGAAATTGTAAACGCGCGTTAGGCTAACGCGTGTTGAACGCTCTTCATGTGTGCTAGGCCTAAGGCTTTTGAGCATACAATTTTTTTATGTAACGAGCGTGCTAAGATCGGATTTGTTTAGAATTATTAATATAATTAATTAATTTCAGGCAAGACATTTAAACAGTCGTGTCATTTAAAAGCTCACATGTGGGTCCATAGTGGAATCAAACCTCATAAGTGTGAAGGTTGCGGTAATAGGTATACCAGTGGTCATCAACTAAAAAAACATTTACGAAGACATTGTGGAAAGAATATTAATAACACTACCAGTACAGCGATTTGTGATTCTAATACAGAAATCAAATTAGCAACAAAAGTACAGCCATAATCCACTATTCAGACGATCTTCAGCTTGGTAATATTCTGTCAATAATGAAATATTATTCGCCTGACAACTCTTCACATGTAAGATCTTATGGGTTCTATCAAGCTTGAAGGAGAAATAAAGATATTTTACACATAATAAATGTATCCTGATTTCACTGTTAGTTGTTTTTAAATTATTTTATGTATTGTTAATTTATATATTTATACTTAAACATTTGGAATTTAAATGAATTTTTGTCAATATAATTACAAGTAACTGAAGATTTCTTATTAGTTTGGTCAATGAGTGCTCATAAGGGGAATCTAGATGGAAAAGTCGAAAGCAGAACATTTGACTTAGGAACTTTGTTTGGATTAGTTAGGAGATAAACATACTAAAAGTCCTTGCCCCTCTGAGGTACGCCCGAAGGGGGGGAGCACAAAGAAGGTCCCGTTTTTTGGTTTTTTGCTTTCATCTCGAAAACGGTACGTCGTACGAAATTTTGTTGTAATACATAATGAAAGCTGATAAAATTCTCTACAACTTTAGTTTTCACACTTTTTATCTATCTCCAATCTTTGCCTAGCTATGAGCTCCGAAAAATGGTCGATTTTCAAAAATGTGTTAAATTCTCTGTAACACATTGTAACAATACGAATTTTTCGAAATCATTTCGTATCGCTCATCCACACTATTAAAAACACCCACACACTATTAAAAAATAACATAAGCTTTAACCTATTGGAGGCCCTGGGCACATTAGGATAATGGGGCCCCTATGACCTTAACAGAGCACTATTTTGTTAGAATAGACAAAGAAAATAGATAAACAAGGTTCTAGATTCTAAGTCGAGGAATGTGATATAAAATGCATATATTTAAAAAGATCACGTTCCCAATTTTAACATGGACACAAAAAAAAATAAGTATATGAAAAACTAGTTCACTGATGATTTTTGTTTTAAACAGTTTAGGTACTTAGTATACCATTAAACTAGGGGGTCCCTATCGATCGCGGGGCCCTGGGCACGTGCCAGAGTGCCCAGTGGGAAAGAGGGCCCTGCGTGGAGGTACTCCCAGCTTATGTTATTTTTTAATAGTGTGTGGGTGTTTTTAATAGTGTGGATGAGCAATACGAAATGATTTTGACAAATTCGTATTGTTAGAATGTGCTACAGAGAATTTAACACATTTTTGAAAATCGACCATTTTTCGGAGCTCATAGCTAGGCAAAGATTGAAGATAGATAAAAAGTGTGAAAACTAAAGTTGTAGAGAATTTTATCAGCTTTCATTATGTATTACAACAAAATTTCGTACGACGTACCGTTTTCGAGATGAAAGCAAAAAACCAAAAAACGGGACCTTCTTTGTGCTCCCCCCCTTCGGGCGTACCTCGGAGGGGTAAGGACTTTTAGTATGTTTATCTCCTAACTAGTCCAAACAAAGTTCCTAAGTCAAATGTTCTGCTTTCGACTTTTCCATCTAGAATTATTCGTTGCTTAAGCTATATCTACTGGCTGCTTCCCGCGGCTCCGCACGTGATTGTGATGAAACTCGGTAGTGAACACAATAGTGGAGCTTTCGGCTATATATTATACTAGCGGTCTCGCCCGGTTTCACCCGGGTGTAAAGAACAAATGGGGGGGGGACATGAGTACGCGCATTCATCTTAGTTTACCGAGATTAATATTGTGTCCAAATTTCATGTTGATCGGAGTTACTGTTCAAAAGTTTTTGTCAGACGGACAAATTTTGAGTTACATTTTGCAACATTTTTCATTGATGCTCCGCTCCTATTGGTCGTAACGTGATATTATATAGCCTATAGCCTTCCAAGATAAATGGGCTATTCAACCAAAAAAAATTATTTCAATTTGAACCAGTAGTTCCCGAGATTAGCGCGTTCAACCAAACATACAAACTCTTTAGCTTTATATATTAGTATAGATATAGATTATAGAGGAACAAATAAAAAATACCTAAGCAAACAAAAAAGTATGATCTAACTGCTAGAAAACAATTTTTTAAAGTGCGTTGTGACAACCATCTGCAATAGCCCCCGCGACAGGCAGCCTTTGTGATATTAAGTCGTTGGAGGGGGAAGCGGTGAGTGGAAGTTTAGGTTTTACGTCTGGAGAGTGACATTGTTGGGAAGTAAATTTTTCTTGTATAGTAATTGTAACTAACAATTTAATACGAATGTATTTTGACACGAGCTACAGTTTTACTTCGAGCACCCACGGAGTCGGTGCCTTTATGTATAAAACAAAAATAGAGTAAGATCCCAGAGCCGCCAGACACAACCTATTTTTAAATAAATGAAACCTTACGTTTTGAGTAGTGTTTTATGTACTTAGAACGCTTGGCGTACCTGATACCTCCATCATTGAGTCTGTGACAAATGTACAGGTACCAGGTGAGAAAGGTGAGTAAAAATAAAGAGTAACTTTACTTAAATTTAAATGGATGATATTTATATATGTTTTGTAAAATATCACTATAAATTAGTATCCAGTATCGCCAGACACTTTCCGTTGACCACAACTTCTGACAGACGCTTTATAGCTCAGAGAAAAATGAATGAACTTTACTTATTTTTAAATGCTTAATTTTTATATATGTTATTCAGACAACTATTACAAAATTATATTTCAACAGCCAGACAAATTGGAATGACCAAACATCCCCCCAGACCGCAGACGTAAAAAATAGTCAGTCATGTGCGCAGCACAACGCATACTGTATTTCAGATACATTTTTTCTTTTGTTGCTCATTCTCAAGGGTCTTCGATGGAGACCTTAACCCTGAATTTGCGCGTTCTCCAAATTGCCCCATCCACCGCCATCTTGGATTTTGTTTTTTTTCGTTAATTGCTCATATCTCGCGTTTTAATAATCCCACAGCAATCGTTCTGGGGTCGTTGGACTCGTTAGGATTTACTCTTTAATTGAATGTCTATCAAGTAAAACTCTCCAATGTACTGGAAAAAAGTTATTAGCGTCCAAAGTTATAAGTTCTTTGCCAAAAGTTCTTGCGCCCAGTTTTTCCGCGCGCATCTCTTTCCAGTGCATCTGACACCCCCACCGACAGTTTACTATTTAAAGTAGACCCAATTTCCAGTATTTAAAAAAAAATCATTCCGATCGGTTGATCCCTCGCCCACCAATCCACGTTCGAAGTTGCGCTATTCATTTCGTGCTATTTTGAAGCCTCTAATACTCGCGCTTCGCGCTGCATTTCTCGCTTTTGTAACTAATATAATGCAAATTAATTAAGACCAATGACATATTCGTTAAATCTGTGCTAAGAAAACGCCTTTTACATACATTTTTACTTAAATTTATAACTCAGATCAATAGTGGTGTGTGTGAGTCAGACGATTCTTGTGTTTTCAGCAGCGGCAGCCTTAGGGGGTGGCGAACAGGGTAATCGCCCGGGGCCTCGCTCTTGCAGGGGCCTCGCGCAACAACCCAAGCAAATTTTAAAAAATATAGATTTTTTTAACTATATTTTTTTATTTACGACGTTTGACTTTAATCCTTAATTATTTATTAAGGTTATAACATGACGGTAAATTAAAAGTACAAGATTGTTTTGAGTTTTGGTGGACGGATTATTAGATAAATAATGATTTTTAGTCCACAGCATATTCACAACAATTAAGTTGTGAATTATATCAGACAACACTGCGGCTGTCCTGATTGTTAGGCCCGACAGCGGCATTTGATTTTTTCTTAAATATAGCCTAACACTCAGGACAGCCACAGCCCGCAGTGTAGTCTGATATAATTCACAACTTAATTGAGACCTACTTTCGCATCACATAATTTTCACGAAGGACAAAGGGCCTCGCAAAGACCTGCCGCTCGGAGCCTCGTAATGGGTAAGGCCGCCTCTGGTCTTCAGACAATATTTTTTCGAATTATTCCCACAGTTTACGACACAGCAAACATATCAATTAGATGTTTTACCATTCAAGACTAAGGTATGGTAAAGACGATTAAACAAGTAACGACAAATTTTATATAGTAAACCTCTTACGTTTCATACCCCTGGCCATACAAACTGAATGCTGTTTTGTGCTTCCACCTACATTACGGTTAAACCAAAAGTTCAGATATTGTCAAAGCTACCTCTATAATACCAAGGGCGGGCAAATCTTTTGATTGTCGGGCCACATTGCTGATGAAAATTTAACCGTGGGCAAAAAATTTAGAGAGCTAAAAAAAAAGGTCCTTTCATTTCTGCAACAAAAATTTGGAGAGCAAAAAAAAAAGGTCCTTTTATTTCGGCAACAAAAATTTGGAGAGCAATAAATGGTCCTTTTTTTAATTAAAAAAAAAAGTCCTTTCTCATTTCTGCAACAAAAATTTGGAGAGCATTTTTTTGCTCTCCAAATTTTTGTTGCAGAAATAAAAGGACCTTTATAGAAGTGAAACTTCTATGTGGTCATTGGAAAAAAATGACAATGTGTTACGAGAACGCATTACAGAAGTGAAACTTCTAAGTGGCCAAATGGAATAAAAATATGTTACGAGAATGCATTACAGAAGTGAAACTTCTAAGTGGCTAAATGCAAAAAAAATTATCTGAGAGACGGTCTATCCAACAGTCGGTATATCCGATAGTCGGTATATCCGACAGTCGTTTTATCCTACAGTCGGTCTTCCGACATACGGTCTATTTGACAGTCATACAATCCGTCAGTCAGTCTATCCGACAGTCGGTCAATCCGATAGTCGGTCAAACCAACCGTCGGTCTATCCGACAGTCGGTCTATTCGATAGTTGTTGGATCCGATAGTATAGGTCTATTCAATAGACGGTGGATCCGATAGTAGGTCTAACCGATAGTCGGTTTATCCGACAGTTGATCTACCCGATAGTCGGTCTATCCGATAGTCGGTCTATCCGATAATCGATCTATCAGATAGTCGGTCAACCCGATAGTCTGTCAATCCGACAGTCGGTCCATTTGAGTTAGTCTATCCGATAGCAGGACAATCGATAGTTTATCAATCCGATAGTCAATCTATCCAACAGTCGGTCTATCACAGGGGCGGGCAAATCATTTGATCGCCGGGTCACATAGCTGATGAAAATTCGACTGCGGGTCGTATAGGTGATGAAAATTTGACCGCGGTTCAAAAATTTACACGGCACAAAAAAAAGTTCCTCACATTCTATTTCCGCATTTGGAGAATAAAAAAAAAGGTCCTCGCACTCCTTTTCGTCTGTTCTGGCGCCCTTGCTATTTCTTTACTATTTTTCTAAAATTTTTAAAATGCTTCGCGGGCCGGACAAAATTGTGCTGCGGGCCGGATACGGCACGCGAGCCGCCATTTGCCCAGGCCTGGTCTATCCGGTAGTCGGCCTATCTGATAATTAATCTATCTGATAGTCGGTCTATCCGATAGTCGGTCCTGACAAACCTTGTTAAATGACATCCATGTTGACTTTTAGACTATTTACCTTTTTGCATCCTCTGAAGGGGTTGCTTTTGAAAAAGCACGAAACTCGTGTATATTTATTTGTTGACAGGAGTAATCCTGCGCATTTTTGAATTGATACATCTATTTTATATAATTTCTCCATTCAAATTTTGAACCTCTATTACACCCTTTTAGGGGTTGAATTTTCAAAAATCTGTTCTTAGCGGATGCCTACGTCATAATAACTATCTGTGTGCCAAATGTCGTTATAAGTAGTGTATATACGTCCCGACAAACCTTCAAAATGATACCCATGTTGATTTTTAGACCACTTACCTCTTTTCACCCTTTGCAAGGGTTGGTTTTGAAAAAGCACGAAACACGTGTTTATTTATTTGATGACAGGAGTAATCCTGCGCATTTTCGAATTGATACATCTATGATTTCTCCATGCAAATTTTGAACCCTCGTTACAGTCTTTTAGGGGTTGAATTTTCAAAAATCCGTTCATAGCGGATGACTACTTCTAATAACTGTCTGTGTGCCAAATTTCAGCCCAATCCGTCCAGTGGTTTAAGCTGTGCGTTGATAGATCATTTGTCAGTCAGACAGTCATGGTTTAATTCCTTTTATATATTACTAGCGGTCCCGCCCGGTTTCACCCGGGTCACGGGTGCAAAAGAACGAATGGGGAATGTGTCCAAACTGCATAATGATCGGAGTTACCGTTCAAAAGTTTTTGTCGATAAAAAAAGTAATTAGGTATACTTTTTATAAGTATAGATAATAAATTTCTTTTAAATCAATAATTACTGGAATTAATAAAATAAAATAAATATTTAATTCAAAACACTGTAGGAAAATTATTTTTTATGTAGGTCCCTATAGTTATAACTTTTTTCAAATCAGCTATTAATTAGATTTATTTAATGTTAATAAGTCGTAAATAAAATTAAAATAAATTTAAATTATAAGAAAGTAATGTAGAAAATAAAAAAAAATTAAAAATATATTCGCCCAACGTGGGGCTTGAACCCACGACCCTTATATTAAGAGTCACGTACTCTACCAACTGAGCCAGCCGGGCTTCTGATGTGCAATATTGGTATATTTAGTTACGGCATTTCACCTAAATAGAAGCTTATTTTTGAGATACATTTTGCAACATTTTTTATTGATGCTCCGCTCTTATTGGTCGTAGCGTGATATTATATAGCCGATAACCTTCCTCGATAACCAGTAGTTCCTGAGATTAGCGCGTTCAACCAAACAAACAAAAAAACTCTTCAGCTTTATATATTAGTATGTAGATTAGATTCCGTGTCACAATTTTGGCCACGCTAATTTCCGAAACCACTGAATTTAATAAAAATTTGTAAATGTGTCTTGCTTGGTGCAACTTACGCTACAGGATAGTTTTTATTAAATATTTTGTACAAAATTAAGGTGTTTTCTTAAAAAAACTGTTTTAGTAACATGTAACGACATCTGATAGAATTTAATCAAAGTTATTAGTTCAGAAGCAAACAAAAAAATGTTTTAGTACCAAGTAGCGACATCTGTTAGAATTCGCTCAAAGCTATTAGTTCAGAAGTAAATCTGGTAGCATTTACTCAAAGCTATTAGTTCAGACGCTGGGCCGCAAACGAAATACATTTTGCAGAATTATATCTATGTTTATCGCACACGGGTTAACCGGGACGAACCGCTAGTATAAAATAAAATTTTGAAAACCAGCTAAAACATTGTTACAGGAGTTAATTTTTTTATTAATTCACAGAATAAAGCCACACTGCCTACATTAGCAAATACACTAATTATTGTCGGCAGGTTTGGCATTGCGACCCGAGTTTTTTCAATTAAAACGCTTAGCATAGAATAACAATAACTTTGAGGTTACAATCTACCATTTTAAACCCAATTTAAGGCCTAGGTTTTCCGGTAATCCTTGTCTTCCCGAATCAAAATGCTCAAAATACGCTCATGACTCTATAGATATTTCTATAGTTAACACATTTTAATAACCTTGTATGGGGCCACAGTCTTATACGCCCCAGGTGTGCAGTGGACATTGGCTGCTGTGTCGCGCCTATATAAACACTGAGCGCTGTCACTTATATGTTTCATTGTTGTAGCGATTGTCCATCGTTGCACCTGTTTAATTGTTTATTTTATTGTTGAAATAGTGACGGGAAAGTCTAGTGTTTTTTTACATTATGATTGTTGCAGTAAGTTTAATATTTTAAAACTATATTCTGTTAACACAAAATTGCTTTTTTCACTGTAAAATAAAACCTATATAGTTTCTTAAAGAACAATGAAAAATTGTAATTTATTTGATAAATGGTAGGTGCCTAGTGCTTACCTACTTGAAAAAATATAGTTTGTGAACATGAGGATCAAATAATACCTAATCAAATTATTTTCTTCATTGATTTTTCGAAAAATTTGTATTCATCTTCAGGGCCAAACAAAAGTCGGTATTAAGTATTGAATATTATCTACTTACATTTCTTTATTTTAAGAAAGCCGATCAAATTTAGGTGATGCTTCGACAAATTATATCTTCTTCAAATACATTTTTTCTATTATTATTTCATCTCATTTCTCGAAATTGCATTTCTCAAGAAAATATTTTATTTTATATAATTAAAAAAAAAATATTAGATAAATTATCATACAGAATATATAAAATTGATATTTGTCACTTACTTGCTCGTTAGAGTCACCAGAAAATTCTTGTATTGTGTATGTATTAGGTACAATAATTAGCTATTTGGCTCAACATTTTTTTCTTATTTGGGAAATCTTTGGATGATTTTTAAAATTAGCGTGTCTTACGCATGATAGTAAAAATGGGCCCGCAAATCTATTCTATTACCCGTTGAAAAATATAATTGATGCCTGGTGGGACCGATGTAGTGGATTTTTCAGTTGTCAAAGATTTCTAAAAAATGGAATTTTTAACGGCAGACGGACAAGTCGAGGGGGTTACTTAGGTACTTCTCGCCGATGGGAAATTGTAAACTTTTAAGCATCTCTGTAGCTCTTAAACAATAAAATAAATAAATACAAACTTTTTAAAAACAACATACCTATTTCTATTACACCAAAAATAGAATATAATTTTGATCAGAATAATTTCCAACATTTCTAAAAAGAAGAGCATTACCAAATTATACTGTTGCTGTTTTTATTATAGCACCCGTTGGTTTTCATTTGACAAATGTTGAAAATTATTCTGATCAAAATTATTTTCAACTCTTTAGTGAAAAGAAAACCATTGTTCTTATTTATTTTATTTTTTACTTTTTCACCTTAATACGTTATTTTAATTATATTGTATACCTACAATTTAACACATTATTTTAATAAGACAGTTAAAAAATATATTTGTCCTAAGTGGGACTCAAATCAACGACCCTGCTGCAGTTATAAGTACCTATATAGATAATGTGTCATGCTCACCGACTATGAGCTTGCACAGCTTGTTTATATTATAAGTAAGTACATAATATCTGCAGTTTCACGTTCATTCATTAATTTGAAAAAAATATATCAATTATTTTTTAATAATTAATTCTAAAAAATATTGATTCCCGTATTGTCATATAGGGAATATATATGTGTTTCAGCTGAATTGGTTAACGGGAAGTGGGTCAAATTTCAATATTTGAATTTGACCCGTGCGCATACAAAATTTCGAACTTACGAAAACTATTGAAAAAGAAATACCCTTATAGCAGCTCATTGCACCCACTTTGAATTCATTTCGTTAGCTGTTTAAAGAAACATGACAGTTTTGAAATATATCGTATTCCAAATATTTACCAAAAATTAAAAGTAGGTAGTCCATACCAGGATTAGGTATTTGGCCTTAGATCTTTTTCTAACGGATAATCTCTATAATAGTCATATCCAATTTTAGTACGCTTAAAAAAATGCTCACTGAATTTATAATGTAAAATAGTAATTACGGAAATAAAAAAATATATCTGAACCAAGTTCGTCGCTTGCTTGCTCATTAAAGTCACCGTGTAACGCAAGTCGCAAGTGTAATTTCTGCACTTTTAGTTCGACGCAAATACAAAACAGGTCAGTGCATACAGTATTGTATAAGAAACGCAGTATAGAGCGAATGTGTTAACAATTTTTGCACTGCAGTCCTGCAGGAGCACAACACCAAACACATCTTATATATTTAGGTACGTGTTTGTTGTCCTCATTTTTTTTTAATATTAACGTACCTAATGTTTTCTTTTAAAAAGGTTTTTATGAAAGATTAGTGGTTGATTGTAGATTATAGACACTCGACAACTAAGGTCAATAGGTCAGTAGCGTCTTAATTGCATTTATCGAAAGAGCCGTTTATTTGAAGTTCCTAACTTTGAAACAATGTTAACTTAATTCGGAAAGCTGAACCTGAGAATTAAAAATAATATTATTAAATAGGTACTGCAGACCACCAGTCAATACTCACAATTAAATTTTGTAAATTTCATTAAATTTTATAGTATTTTGGCCATTTCTATTAAAAATTAGATATACGTAAGCATTTTTTGACTTCCAGTACTATTACATTATAAATTTAAATGTCTAGCTGTCTTCCTCCTACTTAAAAGTTTATTACCTACTACATCATACATGTTATCGATGATTTTTTTATCCTAGAATATACATTTTTTAACGCTAAATTGAAGTTAATTCACCCCTTTTGGGGTGATACACGTCAAAATAAGATCGAGAAAGTACGGTAAAAATAATAAATGTCTGCATTAAAATTTTAGAGAAAATATTTAATTTTATGAATTTTATAAATATATTTTCTCCCTCATTACCTACTTGACATAATTCTTAGTATGTTTTCGTTAATTACTAATAAGTAATATATTTATAAGTATTATACAATAAACTTTTACCCAATGAATAGTAATTCCAATGCGCAATAAAGTGTGCAATAATTCTGAATTCTCGATAAATTATAAAAATTTCTATTCTTCGCTTGGAAGATTTTTTTAAAGAATTGTTATCAGAACGATATTTATGTATCATATAGGTAGTTGTTTTTGCTTGTTATAGGTATAATAAAAATTTATTTTTCAACGTATGTCATTGTCGGGACTTAAACCCGAAACTTCCACTATCGCGGCGCAGTTAGTCTACAAATGACACATCAGAATAATCAATCATTCTCACAATAAAAGATATTTGTAGGTAACTGCAGACTAACATTGATTAAGTCATTCGCTGTGATAAGTTTCGGGTTTAAGTCTCGACTGTGACATTGTTGAAAAGTAAATTTTTCTTATATATCATTGTAACTGTAACAATGCGTGTTTCATACACAACATTGGCAAACTATGTGCTATAAATTTATATATTATGATTTTACGTTTCACTATTCGTTTCCATAGTATAATATTAGTTAGATAAATAGTAGGAAGTTGGAAAGGTTGATAAATTTGAATTTAATTTTATTAGTAAGTTGCTGATGAAGTCATAATTAAATGACGAAACGTCCAATTTAATAAAATTAAATTCAAATTTATCAACCTTTCCAATTTCCTATATTCAAAGCAATGGCACGTCAATCCGGTGTCGGAGAGGCAACCGGATGGCGAGTGGTAATCTGGGCTTTTGAGTGGTACAGAGCCCCCTGGTAGCGGCCAAAGTGACCCCAAATGGACAGGGGCGGCGATATGGGGGTGGAGCAAAATCGAAAAATGTTTGAAAAGGCAACCGGATAAAAATGCGGTTGCATTATACCCTAATTATATAATAATTTTTTTGCCAGCCGAAACACGCGGGCCGTTTTTGCACTAGCGAATAAAAAAAAAGAAAAAAAAAACTGAAAAGGCAACCGCTTCAAAATTAGTGAGCATACTTATTGACACCACCAAACGTTGGAAAAAAATTGCCATTCGATCCTGATGGGCAGTTTCGGAGAAACAACCCCTCGAATTCGCCGAAAAACCCTTTTTTTCGATTTTTTCAACAATAAGTAAAAAAACACACTAAAAATTGTTCAAATCGGATGGTATTCGAAATTTATACTGTCCTAAGTACAAATAATGGTGTGTATCAATGCCATCCGATTTCGATTAAATTTACCCCTATTTAGCCACGCCCCAAAACTCAATAACTATAACAATAATGCCATACGCTGCATAAAATTGTTATTTTCATGAGTTTTGGGGGGTGGCTAAATAGGGGTAAATTTAATCGAAATCGGATGGCATTGATACACAGTATTACTATTATTATTTGGCCACTACCAGGGGGCTATTTACCACTCAAAGGCCCAGATTACCACTCGCCATCCGGTTGCCTCTCCGACACCGGATTGACGTGCCATTGCTTTGAATACTATATGATTTATCTATAAACTAAAATAATGATTTTACGTTCTGTTTTCAGTAGGTATAATTAAAATTTGATATTATATGAAACATTAACGTTAACTAAATTTCTTGCAGACATTTTTAATAGTGACAATGATGTGCGCCGTGGGCAGTGCGCAACAACAATACACAACACCGGTTCCGATCCTTAAGCAGATCAATAAACACAACGAGGACGGCTCGTACAGTTACGGCTATGAAGCAGCGGACGGCTCGTTCAAAATAGAAAGTAAATATCCCGATGGTCAAGTGTTTGGAAAATACGGATACGTCGATGAAAGTGGAAAAGTGCGACAGGTTGAATACGGCGCGTCTAAACGTGGATTCGAACCGGCAGGTTCCGGAATCAACGTACCACCTCCGACCTTGACCAACAACAATCAGATTGCACCGCTCGGACCGAACGAACAAGACGACGGACAATACCGAGAAGATCCGAGCATCTACTACAAGAATGAGGAATTCAATAGACCGGCGCCTCAAACGGCTTTCAGACCCCAGACGAACTTTAAATTCTATAACTCACAACCATCGTTCCAACAGCCTCAACAACACTACCACTCAGAACCTCAATCTCAACAACAATATTACAATCCACCTCAACAGAATCAATATTATAACCCACCTCAAAATGATTATTACAATCCTGGTCCTCAAGCCTACAACAGACAGCCGATACAAGTTGATCCTAATTTATTCAGAGGACATCCGGCTAACAATTTTGATGTTAACACAGGATCTTATAGCATCAATTATACAGGAAGAAAGTAATAATTTTGTGTGATTATGATTTGACATTTTGTGTGCGCGCATTTTTATCGATTTTATAAAACACGGTACGTCATTTTTTTATTTGCTGGTTTTACAAATGTCTTCAAATGTATTTCGTTGGAAGATCACGAGAAATCGTTATTTTTGTTAATTTGAATCGTGGTTTTGATAAATATTTTTCATTCTTACTTTCAAAATAACGTGAACAGTAAATTTTTCATTCAAATTTTAAATTTCAGAAATTATATTCGCCAGTTTTAATAGAGGCTGAAACTAGAGTATTGTTTTTGACGTGTAGTAGATAAAACATTATTTCTTTGCTCTGTGCTAGAATAATCCATAAAGTAGAAAATGATTAATGCATATTAAAACGCTATAGATTCGTTTTGAGAGTATAGACTTGTGCTGTTTCTCTTGTACTAGGATGATATATTAATAAATTTTAATAAAAAAAAGGCAATACAACCGGCTCCTTCGTTTTTCATCGAATGTGTCGTAATTTCCGCGCACGAACTTCTCTAAGTTTTTGCGCAATGGCGGAGTCGAAATATATGCTCGAAAAAAAAATGCATTTTTAGAAAATTTAGGTTGACAACGAATATTTTAAACTATAAAACTACAGTAAAAATAATTCTCAAACAGATCTTAAATAATTAAAATTTTGTGATTTCCGTTGTCAAACGTCCGCAGTCTATACAATTATTATCTGTCGCTAGAAAAGTGTTAGGTATTTAATAATTGCGTTTCACAAATAGTGCCTTTTTCCCATAGAATTTGCATGTCAGGTACTGATTTTTGCGAAGCAGTAAAAACGATTGTATTTGAACATAATAAATGCAATTTAAAATCAGATAATATAATTATTAGAATGTGAATTGAAAACAGTGCATTTTTTATAAAATCACTTGAGGCGTTTTAACTGCAATTCTTACAAGTATTTATTTTTTATAAGTACAGTCAATTTTTGCATTACATTTTTTACAACATCAAATGTCAAACCGGAAAACTGTATCTGATAAGTTAAAAAAGTCCCATCTGTGAATAAATGATAATTATATTCATTTTATCGGTCTTTTCTGGAATAAATAAATATTGCATAACAATATCACGTCTTGGTTTATTCCGTTTGTTTTATATATTTGCATTTCTACAGATCACAAAGGCGTGTCCCAAGATTAAAGGACAACTTTTTTTAAATTGTTTTTAATTGATTCATAATTTAAATGCAAAACAATATCGCGTCCTTCAAATTCAATTATATAGTAACATTGATAAAAGGTATTTTTATCTTTAATATCTTTTTATATTTTTAGTTTTGTAAATAATAAAAGAATTATCACATTTCCAATCAGGGAATAATTTTTTAAGACGTATAGTACTAATTATTGTATTTTGATTTTTTTATGTTGTTTGTATTTATATAAAATATAATAATGTGATATTTCATTACTTAAATGTTTGTTTCTTTTTATACTGATTATTTTTCACTGCCTTAAAAAATAATATATTTTATTCAACACGCTTGAGTAATATATGATTTCGGGGCCCTGCTAAATTCGGGAGAAATAATAAATTACTTCATGTTGACGCGTATAGTGCGAATAATGAGTCGAAACTGTACGATAATATATTACTGCACAGTTTCTGGATCAATAGGAACGCGGTAGCGATTTGTATATATGAAAACAGCATCGGAATTCAGCGAAAGTCAGGGCCATCTTGTGTGCATCGAGGGCGGTGGGTACGTCAATCAATGAAGTGATTTATTATTTCTCCCTCTTTTATCAGGGCCCCGATTAAATATTACTCGTGCTAGTTGAATAAAGTATTATGTGCGACTATTGATCGAAGGAGAATATTCCATTCACGTGTTACCGCACTCGCTACGCTCTTGCGGTAAATTTCACGCTCATGGAATCTTCTCCTTCTCTCACTAGTCGTACAATATACTATTATTGCAGTAAAAAAATTTATATTATCTACTTCTTAAGTTTTCCTTTTTGAGATAAGTTTAAGCTTTTCTTTGAAACATGGGAAACTGAACAAACTAGGTATAATTTGTGAAAAATATTTCCTAGGTGCTAAAGTAATGAAAGGAATTATGGATTACACAACATAATATTTTGAAAACTGTGGGCTGACAATCTTAGAAGTTAGAATGTGCGACAATATATTCCCCTATAAGAAAAAAGAATTAAATTATTTTTGCTAAAAAAATCGACTGGAAGTTATTCTTCATAAAAGTAACACTTTTCTAGGCATTTCTAACGAACTTGGGTGTAAAAATAACCATTTATATTTCTGTCAATCTCAAGTTCTACATAAAATCTGTTCTTATTTAGGCAGATAAAACAAAAACTATAATTTTATTCAGTTCATTTTTTCTGACCATTAATTGTAGGTATTAACTGACAATCTGTGAAATTTCCAGTCAATCCTTGAAACAGCACGACCTAAGAGCCAAAAGAACGCGAGATCCCCTACTTTCTCAATATTTTCGCTCAGTGCAATTTAACAAGCCTAATGAACAAACTGTATCTTCTTTTTCATGAATATTAAAAGAGTTTCCACAAGACACAAGCACCTTTTTCCCGATGCACGTTTCACTAATTGTGTTAGCATCATCAAGAGATGAGTAAAGCCTGCAGTTTTAATCATTTTTTGATGCTAGAGAAACGTCCATAAAAAAATATGAATTGGTGTTTTGTTGAACATTTTTTACTCTTAACGCACAGTAGAGTGAATTGAATTCAATTAACAAAAAGCTGTAGCAATGTTACCATGGCAATGAAAAAAACTAACATTAGACTGCCATCTGTCCAAAGTGGTTGCTATAATAATTATAGCCTCCGTCAAATGCAACGTCATTTGTGTTGGGTCCAATCGTCGTCGGAAGCCATTTTGACGGCGAGAAATTAATTGATAACATCTATTCATTTGGAGAAAGTTCTGTCAGGTATACGCAAGCAAAATTTACAAGGCAGATATATAATCTGTATTTTCATCAATTGTTGTGTTGAATCGTATTCAATTGAATTATTCTGCGACCGATTTGATATTTTCATCATATCTATTATACTACTATACAAAAGCAGAAGAGTTTGTTTGTTTGTTTGAACGCGCTAATCTCAAGAACTACTGGTTCGAATTGAAAAAAAAAATTTTTGTTGGATAGGCCATTTATCGAGGAAGGCTATAGGCTATATAATATCACGCTACGACTAATAGGAGCGGAAAATCAATAAAAAATGTTGCAGAATGTCAGTCAAAATTTTTCACCATATACTTATATTCAGGTGAAATGTCCTAACTGAATATCCCAATATTAGCAACGCACGTACAGAAGCTCAGTTAGCTCAGTCGGTAGAGCGCGCGACTCTTAATTTCATGGTCTTGGGTTCGAGCCCTACATTGGACCCATATGTTTTTAATGTTTTTTTTTTTTTATTTTCTACATTGCTTTCTTTTAAGGCTATCATTAAAATTTATTTTAGTTTTATTTACGACTAATTAAAATTAAATAAATCTAAATAATAGTTCATTTGAAAACTATTACAGTAGGTACCTATATATAAAAATAATTTTCCTCCGGTGTTTTCAATTAAATATTTATTAAATTTTATTAATTATACAGTAATTATCGATTTAAAAGAAATAATTATTACTTAAAAAAATATTTTCATCAAAAATGAAGGTTTGAGTTTAAAATAAGTAATAAAGCAGGGAACTGCCGAAAACTGCAAAAAATTTGGATCTAACATTCATCTCGGTAAACTAAGATGAATGTGCGTACTTATGTCATTCCCTTCCTTATTCGTTCTTTTGCACCCGGGTGAAACCGGACGGGACCGCTAGTATTATATATATCTGCAAAATCTAAATATTGTTAAACTTTGGGTGCCTACGTAAGGAATTTTTATGTTAAATAATTAAATCTCACCAGCTGCCAACATTATTAACGTCGGTCTCTACGCATGAAATTGTTAAATCCCAACGCTGGCACCATTGTTAACCTTTACGCCGTAGTCGACCAATCAAATCAGAAAAGTCATACCACGTGCGTACGGTATTTAAAAAAAAGGACGGGTTCTGTCCCTAGCGGATCTTTATCGTTGTTCAGTATTGGTAGCGTATTAAAAGTAAAGCTTCATCACACGAGATCAGATATGTACAATGGTTTATTTACAAGAATGAAATTTACATTAACTACGAGTATACAAAATATATAATAACTACTTCTAACAAATTCTTAATTCCCTATAATATACTATTATGCAGTGGTAGACATTGCTGCAAGCAATGTCTAGCCTACCGAACTACGAAACCCAAAAATGTACTTACATGATAATCTTCGACAACCAACTTCAACGACCGATGAGCAAAGACTGAATGATCAGTAAATGAATGATGAATAGTGAAAGAACAAAATGATTAATGAATGAACAACAATTAATGAATGAATGAATTTTCGCCGCGTTCTGCCCTTTTCTCAAAATTACCCCACTCTTAACTCGTCTGCGAGCGCATGCCTTCAACCAATCGCAAACGGGCATGTAATCGCGTTGCGCCTGCGTAGTTAGTTATACTGATTTTAAGGGGTTGAGATAGGGGGGTTCTACGAATTCTGTTGGTTTTTATGACCTGACCTTCGAAATAGATACCATGTATGTTTCCATTGTTTTCCGTATCAACTAAAGTAAATATTTACGTCTTGGGTTCATTTGGATTTCGCATTCTACTCTTATCTCTAATTTTCTCTATATTCTTTGAAAAACCCTTAATGTATTTTTAGTCCAGTGGCGTACCAGAGATTTTTATTCTTCCACTGTATAATAATATTAAAAATATGTTTTGGCGTCGCCTGGTTTGGCGCCGTTAACACCACTCCCCCCTTAAAAAAAAATTTTAGTCTCAACAGGGACTAAGATTCTTTTAGTAACAAAAAAAAAACGAATTTTACGGAGTATTGACTCCCCCCTCTTCTGGTACGACACCGGGCTCATACTTATGTCTATGAATCAACTTATTAGTAACCATTGTTGAACTACAAAAAAAAACTTATAACTCTTAACACTTTTCTATGACCAACCAATTACGTTTTTAACCTCACAGTTAGTTAAAAAAAAAAAAAGGAAATTATTCTTCTCCACTCCCTGGTTTAGTTTAACTATTTCGGGTTATGTCGTGATGTGCCGGCGTCTCTTGCAGCTGGATTATTACACCCTTGTACGGTGTCACGGCTGGTTCCGGTCGGGCTGCTGCTGGCTCTGGTAGATTTGAAAACTCGGGCGGTCGCTCGGTGGGTGGATCTTGCTGTCGTTGCATCGCCTCGGGTGTAGCTAGTGATCAGCTTGGTCGTTGCTTCTTTGCTGATCGCGTTGCTGAGGTTTATAACTTGTAGGTTTGTCGGAGTACCCGACAAGCTTCTTGTCAGCGTGTTTACTATGGCTTGGCGCTCGACGTCGAACCCTCCCATCACTTGGGATGCGTGAGAGTACCTCCCGCAGTGTGTGACTTGTCGTTGGACCTCCACCTTGCATTGGACGATCCGTGTAGTCGGCGACTTGCAGTAGCTGTATGCATGCTTCAGCCTACTAGATATTCTTCACCTGGTATTGACAGTCTTTTATCTCCAGTAGTGATATCGTCGTAATGTTTGACCGCGACCCCGCACAACACCGTTAATATTAAATTCTCGTACATCATAACTTCGCGCTTTCGAACGTCTTGTTAACTAGTATATATTATAACAAAAAGGTCTCTGCCTTACACACTTTTACACAGTTTACTATGCCTTAGTCACTCTTTCACTTCTGATTAATGTATCTCGCGGCACTCACTTAAGTTTATTAGCTCACATACAGTTTTGTCTCTTTTTGGGTCATAGAAAATTGGTCTCTAACAACATAATATAACATAAAAAAAATATTGGTTACACTCTTCAAACAAGGAGAATTCCACCATTATTAACGTCATTGCTACATATGTATTCTTTCAATTATCTTTAGGTTCCCTCTATTGAAATGGTGTAATTCCCCTTCATATTACAATAAAGGCGTACTATTTACTGACTCTCCTCCTCACATTATTCAACTTATCCGTAAAAGTATACTCTAACTGTCCCAACAAGAACCAAGATCTTCACAATAACTATATCACCCGAAAGGAATAATTTTTCTAGATTAAATATGAAGAAAATCTACCTATTATGGAATTTATTACTACCGCTATCCCTTTTTATTTTCGACATCTTGGTTATTGCTGTCCGTTATGACTTATATTATGGTTACGCTCATATTTACAAAATACCCAACAGACAGAAAAAAAAAAGAAAAACAACAAAAGAATCGGCTCTGAAACAAAAGAAAGATTATTATTAGATTCTTCTTCTGAGCACCCATGGTGCGTCAGATGCTGGCCCTTGACTGCGTGTATGATACCCCTCGGTTCCGCTTCGGCTTGGTGTCCGATGGCTCGGTGGTGCCTCGGCAATCGGCGTGTCGTCTTCGGCGTCGTCACTGCTGCTATCGGACCCTGCGGCGCTAGGCGAAGGCCTCCAGGTGCTCCACTGAGGTCCCGTTTGCGGGGTGGACGGAGGGTCGGTTTGGTTGTTACCTTCGCTAGGATGTGGTCCTTCTCCGTTGTCAGCAGGCGCTATCAAAATTTCAAATTGCGCTGGCAACTCCTCCTGCTTTGCTAATCTGTAAATCCGAATAATTATTTTTGTCCCTTGGAATACTTCCTGAATCATCTCTTTAACTCTTTCCCAACTCAGCCCGTCTAGACCAGTGCCTATTCGTGGCATAGCCAGTTTAGTCGCGTGCACCCTTCTCATATGGTCCCTCATTGCAATTAGCGAATTGCGTAGATTCGCTAAGGTGGGTTTATGGTAGTACCCTTGTTTGGTCACTAGATAATATACATACCGGTCGCGATCCTTCAGCCACACTACATTACCAGGTTGTGGTGTCTGTTTCTTCAGTTCGTCTGTCTGACCGAACTTTCGGCGGAAGCACGCGGCGATACCCTGCCCCATCTTCAAGTCTGCTGACACGCAATGTGCTAACGAATAGTCCCCCGGCGCTGTAAAAAGGTCCCCGACAACCTCGGTAATGTCGGGCGGGCCTGTCTCCTGAGCGCTTCGCGGCTCGCGGGCTGTTGAAACTTCTCCCGGGCCTTCTTCGGTTGCGGCGTCTGCTGCGCTCGCACTGCACTTCTTCAGTCGGTTTGCGTGTACCACTTGCGTCGCACCTCCCTTGACGTGTTTTATTTTGAAGGTCACCGGTCCCTTCTGCTCGGTGATCACATATGGGCCTACCCATGGTCGCGTTAATTTCTTCGACCGGTGCAGCTGATTGCTCGGGTCGTGTAAATACACTCTGTCGCCTACCTCGAGGCTAATCTCCTTAAAGCGCTTGTCGTGTTGGACAGTCGTCAAAACTCGCGCTGCCAAAATTCCGTGCACTGGAATTTTGACTGGCTCGATGAGTAGGGACTTCTTGGGCTTTCCAATTTGTTGTCTCGCTTGGCACACACACTCGGTTCGGGCGGGAATTTTGAGGGCCTCTTTCAGCTTTACAAAAGGTCTGCCAACCTTCTGCTCGCTGTCGTTCGGGCACCATGGCAGTGGCGCCGACGACGAGTCTTCTAGATCCCCTCCGCATTTGAGTGTTGTGGCTGTTCGACTTTCAGCGTCTAGCCCATTTCGCGCTCCTACGGTAGTACATCTAATATTTTTACGTACCTGTTTAAAACTTCTGAAAATTTTTGATTTTGCGGCCCCGTCATTACTTGCTCGTTTGTTGTTCCGCGACCCCTCTTCGTCACGTATGTTCTGGCTGTGTTGCGAACCCCCAATATAGCATTTATTATACTTTACTCTTCCCCCGGCATTACATATGGCGTAAATTTTGTCAAGTTCACCTTCTGCAGACAGTCTTTCTGGCACCCCGTTTAAATAGATCGTGCCGTTTCCCATATCTATCATACCCTGGTGTTCCTGTAAAAAGTCACGGCCCAAAAGTCCGTCTACGTCTATCGGTAACTTGTCGCACACTACGGATAGTGACTGCAGCGTCCTGTCGCCGATAATTAAATTGACCTCCACGGTTCCTCTGCTTTCCAACTCGTGCCCCGTAATGCTTGTTAGTTTAATGTTATTATTGTACTCACCTGTACACCCCGGTATTACTACTGGCTTGATGATAGACACTGCCGAGCCTGTGTCCACCATCAAACGTATGGTTTGTGATCCCACCTCCGCGAACAGAATATGTGGAACACCCCTGCGATATTGTGCATTGATATGTATCACCGTCTCGCGTTTGTCCGCGCCTCGGGTTGGGGTAGTCTGTCCGAAGTGCGACTCGCGTTTAAAGACCTCTCCTGCTGAGTTTGTGCTGTAGCTTCGTGCTCTAAATGTCGCGACCTTTCTTCTGGTGGCGGCGCTTGTGGACGTCGCGCCCGCAGCTGAGGCGGCTGGCTCCACCTATTTGGGCCTCGTTGCGTGACGCCATTGCCTTGGGCACGTTTTTTTGAGTAGCACTCTCTCTCCTGGTGCCCCGATTTTTTGCAATAGCGACACACTACTGCTGCTTTACAATCGCGTCTCATGTGTCCCATCCTAAAACAATTAAAACATTCCATATTTGTCCCGCTACTTACCTGCCTGTCCATGGTGTGCGCTCGTTGTTTTGGTGCTGCCGGCTGCCAGTCTGTGTCCGGTAATACGGCCTGGACTGTGCCCCGCGTCGTGTCCAATAATGCTCGATGTAGTTCAGCCTGTTCCGCTATAGCCGCTGCGGTGTCGATCGTAAGACCATCTTGTAGCGTGAGAGTGATGCCGATTGTCTGTTGCATTTCTCGCTTCAACCCGACCTTGAACTGTGTTAGTATGTCGCGCGCATTCATACGCTCTATCCCTGGTTTTTCAGCTTCAGTGGCTGTCTTCAGTTCTTCGTCTAGCAGATCTTGTCCCGCTAATTTCACTCTTGTCGTGAATTGGCGAACTGTTTCCGTGGCCTTTTGGTAAACCTGAGAAAGCTTAAATCGCGCCACCCCGGGTATTGTCGGTGGTTTAAAATGGTTGATCAAAGAAGTCTTTACCTGCTCGTAAGTGGCGGATGCCAATTTTGTATCGCTGCGATAGTATTGGTATGCACTTTCGCTCAGTTTGCACCTCAATACTTTCACCAGTTGTTCGTTCGTGATCCCGTCCAATTCTGCTCTTTGTTCCAATCGCTCAAAATATTCCGCTACTCTTTCTTTACCTGTGAGAGGTTCTATCGTATTCGCGAAACTGCCTAGCATGACACGCGGCATTTGCACCGTAACTACTTGTGGGCTAGTGCTATCACTCGACACTCTAGATGGCGTGGCCATTTTGACTGAATGTTAATTTCTAACCGGGTATTTGAATAGGCAAAACAAAACTTTTCTACAAATTAAAGTTAAATTTTTGAAGCACTCATATACGCGCGACTCGCAAAACCCCTTTTTTTTTGACAAAGTATGAACACAATAAAAATCGATAAAACCGAACTTCTGCTACTTGACACTCTATTAACTGTTTATTATTGTTAATAACTCACTCAAACTCACTTAACATGCCCTTGATTGTCCCCGTGGTTATTTATAACCCGTTTGGCAATACTCGCCCTTCAATATCCCGTTTACTCGTTTAGTGTGCCAAAATGCACGTGTTTCTATATCCGCAAATCAACTTATCCATCATACACTGCATCTCGCACGACGTTGCTTACTTGTTTTTTTTTTCTGAACTACTTAAAGATCCCATACCGCTGCCACCATTGTTAAACTTTGGGTGCCTACGTAAGGAATTTTTATGTTAAATAATTAAATCTCACCAGCTGCCAACATTATTAACGTCGGTCTCTACGCATGAAATTGTTAAATCCCAACGCTGGCACCATTGTTAACCTTTACGCCGTAGTCGACCAATCAAATCAGAAAAGTCATACCACGTGCGTACGGTATTTAAAAAAAAGGACGGGTTCTGTCCCTAGCGGATCTTTATCGTTGTTCAGTATTGGTAGCGTATTAAAAGTAAAGCTTCATCACACGAGATCAGATATGTACAATGGTTTATTTACAAGAATGAAATTTACATTAACTACGAGTATACAAAATATATAATAACTACTTCTAACAAATTCTTAATTCCCTATAATATACTATTATGCAGTGGTAGACATTGCTGCAAGCAATGTCTAGCCTACCGAACTACGAAACCCAAAAATGTACTTACATGATAATCTTCGACAACCAACTTCAACGACCGATGAGCAAAGACTGAATGATCAGTAAATGAATGATGAATAGTGAAAGAACAAAATGATTAATGAATGAACAACAATTAATGAATGAATGAATTTTCGCCGCGTTCTGCCCTTTTCTCAAAATTACCCCACTCTTAACTCGTCTGCGAGCGCATGCCTTCAACCAATCGCAAACGGGCATGTAATCGCGTTGCGCCTGCGTAGTTAGTTATACTGATTTTAAGGGGTTGAGATAGGGGGGTTCTACGAATTCTGTTGGTTTTTATGACCTGACCTTCGAAATAGATACCATGTATGTTTCCATTGTTTTCCGTATCAACTAAAGTAAATATTTACGTCTTGGGTTCATTTGGATTTCGCATTCTACTCTTATCTCTAATTTTCTCTATATTCTTTGAAAAACCCTTAATGTATTTTTAGTCCAGTGGCGTACCAGAGATTTTTATTCTTCCACTGTATAATAATATTAAAAATATGTTTTGGCGTCGCCTGGTTTGGCGCCGTTAACAATATAACCGTGACTGACTGACTGATCTATCAACGCATAGCTCAAACCACTGGACGGATTGGGCTGAAATTTGGCACACAGATAGTTATTATGACGTAGGTATCCGTCAAATACCGATTTTTGAAAATTCTATCCCGAAAAGGGTGTAACGCGGCGGTTCAAAATTTGAATGGAGAAATCATATAAGACAGATGTATCAATTCGAAACTGCGCAGGATTACTCCTGGCAACAAATAAATAAACACGTGTTTCATGCTTTTTCAAAAACAACCCCTTCAGACGGTGAAAAGAGGTAAATAGTCTAAAAATCAACATGGGTGTCATTTTCAAGGTTTGCAGGACGTTGATCACGTGAACGCCATCAAATTTGAAATTTATTAGGAGGATCTACGTCGAGAAGGGAGTAAGCCAAATAATATATAGGTATGCATCCGTGTTTCGTCTCAATCGCGTGCGAAGCCGTGGGTAACGGCTAGTTCAATAATAAGATTTTAGTCCCTGCTGTTCAGTATAGGCTTTTGCCCGGTTAAAGTTTGTATAATTTTAATTAACTCCGAAAAATTTCCAAAAAACTTAAGCATGCGTTGACCGCCGATTGAATTCGTTTGTTTTTTTCCAGTATTTATTACTTATTACAGTATACTTCATATACTTTTCCGACACAATGTTCTAATTAAATACGACCTCAACGTGACGACTTCCTTGAAATTAATTCAAAAATCGTAATTAAATATCCGTATAGTATTTTGTGTGAAGTGAATTTATAATTGATGCGAATTCAATGAAAATTACTTTCTTTATATTATTAAGTATTATGCAGGTATATTGTCTTATCTACATTCTGTGTGTCCAGAGAAAGTCATTTTTGCGTGATATGCGTGAGCAATGAATAATGAATATCGAAGTAGGTGCGCGATCATTATTAATTACTTAATTGTAATGTTTACATAATATCTAGAACATAATATATTATAAAATATGTTTAATATAATTATGTGTAATATTTTCGTCATTGCAGTTAAATGATTGTATAAACATATGATTTAGTGAGCACAGGTGATCCAAATTTATTATAATGAGCCAATAAACACCGTTATTTTATTCAATCATTAGAACGAGCTCTGTCTAACAAAAAAAATGCCATTGGTATTTTTTGTCTACAATTAAAACGGCTTCACGATAAATGTTTGAAATTATGGTTAAATAATAGTATATTGTGCGACTAGTGAGAGAAGGAGAAGATTCCATGAGCGTGAAATTTGCCGCACGAGCGTAGCGAGTGCGGTAAAACGCACGCGAGTGGAATATTCTCCTTCGATCAATGGTCGCACATAATACTTTATTCAACTAGCAGGAGTAATATGTAATCGGGGCCCTGATAAAAGAGGGAAAAATAATAAATCACTTCATTGATTCACGTACCCACCGTCAGTGTATTAACACAAGATTGCCATGACTTTCGCTGAATTGCGATGCTGTTTTCATATATATAATACCGCCTACCACGTTCCTATTGGTCCAGAAGCTGCGTGCAGTTTTTTTTCATTATTGCACGCTTGAGCTTGCAACTGCGTTTCTATTGGTCCAGAAAATTCATTATCACACTGTACGGCTCATTATTAGCACTCTACGCGTCAACATGAAGTAATTTATTATTTCTCCCGAATTTAGCAGGGCCCCGAAATTACATATTACTCACGCGTGTTGAATAATAGTATATTGTGCGACTAGTGAGAGAAGGAGAAGATTCCATGAGCGTAAAACGCACGCGAGTGGAATATTCTCCTTCGATCAATGGTCGCACATAATATTTTATTCAACTAGCACGAGTAATATGTAATCGGGGCCCTGATAAAAGAGGGAAAAATAATAAATCACTTCATTGATTGACGTATCCAGCGCCCTCGATGCACACAAGATAGCCATGACTTTCGCTGAATTGCGATGCTGTTTTCATATATACAATACCGCCTACCACGTTCCTATTGGTCCAGAAGCTGCGTGCAGTTTTTTTTCATTATTGCACGCTCGGGCTTGCTACTGCGTTTCTATTGGTCCAGAAAATTCATTATCACACTGTACGGCTCATTATTAGCACTCTATAACGCGTCAACATGAAGTAATTTATTATTTCTCCCGAGTTTAGCAGGGCCCCGAAATTACATATTTCTCACGCGTGTTGAATAAATATATTTTTTCTTTCAAGAGACTGACGTGTCCAAAGTCGCATCGGAGTGAAATACAAAATGTGGATGATTTAAATCTCTGAATTCAAACAACTCGAAAATTAATGTATAATGACGAATTTGTACACTCTCACAGCAATGATTATAGAGTTATACTATTTGAGAAAAGAACCTCAATAACGTTCAAACTTAAAAATTTAATGAATTACGGTCAAACTTCGATTGTAAATGCATAGAGTACTTATACTGTTTTTGCATTTAAGTGTTAATAACAATAAAGTGTTTAAATTTTAATATAAAAAGTATGTAAACCTTCAAATTAGCGTTAATTACTTCTGGATTACGTCATGGAAAAACAAACTGATCTTGTTTTACACATAACTTTAATTTATTAATAATAATAACTTAAAAGTAATTCTTTGTAGTTTGTAGCTATATATTTTTAACCTGACAGGTGTTCATATAATGATTTTACTCCAAATTCAAATTCCTTTTTTTAGTCGGTTGAATTACGTTTACCGAATGTAAATAAATTGTGTAAGTATAGCATACATTACCCCGCCTTAATAGTCGAACATGATTAAGCTTTAATTAGCTCAGAAATATACCCAAAAACTACTTTTTGTGCAATTTCAACCAAATTGTTTGATTGTAAAAATAATCTAGGCACTGACAATTGTAGAGGCAAGAGCGGCAAAAATTTAAAAGCCTATACTTGGGAAATGTGTGAATCCGCCACTGTCTCGATGGATTTTTCATATATCCCACGAGTATTACTGGTTATATGACGTCACGTAAAATCAATATGGTGGATGATAAACGCAAAATTCAAAAGTCAGCAAAACTCTTTGTGTGGGATAGGTACCAAATGAAAGGACTTGACGAAAGGCTTGCAAACATAAATATAGTTAGATAATTAATTTTTCAATAAATAAAATATTGATCAAATTGTCTGAAAAATTGGTCGATAATTTTATTTATTGACGAGTAACCAGACGTTAATCACAGATTTAAATAATTTATTTTTATTAAAAGAAATACACAGTGTACACTGATTTAGGTACCTACAATAGTTTAAGGTAGTACGAGCACCAAGGCAACTTTAAACAAAAGACTTGATTTTTTTTCCTATATTTCGGTAGATGGATGATATGTTTTCAAATAAATAAAATTGTCGACCAATTTTTCTCAGACCAATATATTGACAAAAAATAAAAAATAACAATTTATTTATTTGAAGCGTTCTATTCAGACGTTAATCAAAGATTTTAATGATATGTTTTCATTGATTTCTCCAATACTAGAAGGTGGAAATTAAAAAAAAAAAAAACTATTTATATTAAAGTTAAAACTTTAATAAATTATTTAAAACAAAAAAAACTTTTTGCCCGACTAATTAAAATCTTTAAAATCTTTTTAATTAAATATCTTTTTAATTAGTCGGGCACAACGGGTTTTTTTTGTTTTCAATAATTTATTAAAGGTTTAACTTTAATTTAAATAGTTTTTTTTTTAATTTCCACCGACTAGTTTTGGAGAAATCAATGAAAACATATCATCTACAGTTCTACAGTTTTACCATAAAGCCAATGTTAAATTTGCCTACTTTTGAGGTCATTTATTTATTTAAATAATCGGGCAAACCCCCTTAAATTTTCAGAATTGGTTTAGACTTAGTCCAACTTCATATAAAAAAAAATCAAGCCTATTATTTAAAATTGCCTTGGTGCTCGTACTACCTTAATATGTACTTAAGGAGGTTGAGCCGTTTTACGAAGATAATGAAAAAAATCTGAAATAAAGTTTTTTTAATAGATTTTTTTATAACAAAGTTTTCTGTAAAAAATCCAAAATCATTAGGAGATTTATAAAGTCAAAATTTAAAAAAAACTTTTGCATGTAGTCTTATGGAAAATATGTCAACTTAGCATGCAAACGGTACGTTTTAATTTTTTGCAAATAACCAAATAATGTCAGCAGTTCCGAAAACTAACTATGTATGTAAAGCATTGATGTCTTACGCATATTGTAATATTTTTTCCAATTTAATTAGGAGACTTTTAATCAATAAAAAAAATTATTAAACCTTAGCACTTTTCAATTATGGACTTTTATTCTTGACAATTTTAACTGAATTTTCAACTTTTTATTGATTTAATTTTTATTTTTATTATTTTTAATTTCTTTTTTAAATTATTTACTGCAAATAATATGTAAAATACAAATATTTACATAAATTTATTTTTCTAACTTTGTACAAATTAAGTAAAACACTGAAATAATTAAAATAAAAAATAGAGAATAGTTACTTCTTACCACAACAAGTTTATTAGTGGATGTACATTTCGAGAGCTATGCTCTCATCTTCAGCAATACACTAAACTAGGTTCATAAACAAAAATCTTTACATTATATAGCAATTACAGGTATAAATTAAAATAATAATGTAGGTACTAAAAATTAACCATAGACTTATGAAAGTCAGGTAACGTCAATCTGGTATATCCTGAAACTATGTCAACCAAGCGCTGGTCCGTGTCAATGAAAAAACTGTAAAAAAACAAAGGAAAACAACAAAACCAAAAAACACAAAAATTAACGAACTTCGGTTACAAAAGATCGAATAATGCTGAAAAAGGTATAGGGCCATTATCTGAATTTAAAAGTTTCTGTGTGTCACTCTTGGCTATGTATATACTTTCAAAACTATCCAACTGCTGTTTATTATGTACTGTTTTTAGCAAACTTAAGTTATTTATGCTAATGTCATGGTTAGTTTCTAAAATATGGTTAGCTACGCTGGATTTGTCCGGTCTACAAAATTTTATATGGGAGAAGTGTTCTTTCCATCTGGTAGCTATTTGACGTCGGGTTTGTCCTATGTATAATTTGTCACACGTACCGCAATTAATTTTGTATATACCAGACTTTTCTAAAGTGGGTATGCTGTCTTTCGGGTTACCTAGGTGTTTACTAATACTATTTTCATTTTTAAAGGCTTTAATTAAATTAAGGTTTTTGAATATATTATCTAATCCTTTAGTAAGAATGGGATCGTATGTTAGGCCAATATATTTTAATGGGGGGTTATCTGTAATTAGTGTCGTTGTTACTGAAATAATTAATAATATTAAAAAAAAAAAATATTTAATTTAATAATTTATTGGTATCATCGACTTACACCTTTTTGTAAAAATTTCTTATGGAAAAGTTCCCATTTAGAATTCGACTTACTTTTGATTGGGACTGTAACGGATCAACCTCCTTAATTAATAATTTATATCTACAATTAAAAAATAGAAAATAAATTTTAAACATCAAGAAACCATACTGACAAGTGTTATATGTTTTATCAAAAAAAGCCCTAAAATTAAATAATATGAAAACCTTAAGATATTGAGACTTCAATCGCATACTTCTCCACCTCTGAGAGTTTCGTGCTGAACCGGATCGATAGATTATTATAGATGCTCGACAACTGAAGTCATTAGTGCTGTGAAATGAATCGATTCAGTGCACGCATTTTTAGGGGAAATTTTGAAAGAAGACTTTTATTTGAAACATTAAAATAGCGAAACTGCACCAATTTCCCAGTCAGTCATTTAATCAAAAGATATATATGAATAATTCATCTTCTATAATATAATATGCAACGTTTTGCAATTGTAATGTGATGTCATTGAAACTATAATACGTTTTAATAATAATGAATAAATTTCCTCAGTTTAAGCGTTGATCTACAGTTATTCAGAGAACGCGTATCGGAATGGGTGTGGTGCCATCAGGAGGTTGGCGAAACGACCTTCGGCATTCTTAATCATTTCATAAATACTATAAAAATATGTACAGACTGTACTGTAATTGTAACATAAACTATTCTGATGAAAGACTGTAATTCCTCCAAATTGGTTTCAAGAAATTTTTAAGATCACCGACAGCTGTGGTTATTTGGGCCTCTATTATTTGATAAGAAAGTAGGTATACTATTATGACAGGAAAAAACGACGCTAATGTCAATTTTCTCCAAAAGCAATAGGGTTCTTCACATTTACATGTTAAACATATTACCAAAATTTGGTTTCGATCCGCTCAGCCGTTTGATCTCTATCTGCTCACGGACAAACCCGAAACAAACTTTTTCCAAAAATATGTTTTCGGACTCGGGGGACTTTATAACGAAAAAATATTGAAAAATTTTGTAAAGTAAATTTTGACCCTATTCGTGGAGTTGAAATGGTAAATAGTGCAGGGAATAGAGACAATTTGACTCTGGAAAAATTAGTGAAAAGCGGGATTTTGCATGAACTTTCCTTTCGTGGTTCTAAACAATATACCAAAAGTCCCCATGGATACATGTGACGCTGGATGAGAGGGCACAAAAAACGGGTTTTCGCGAAAATCTCGTTAACGGTGACTTTTGTGAAAAAATAAAATTGCCTATAAAAAACATAGTATAACTTTTACCATTCCAACCCACAAGTGGGGAATGGTACTAGTTTAGGTCAAAAATCACTTTTCAAGAATTTTACAATATCTTTCCATTTTGAGGTCCCCCGAATCCAAAAAACATATTTTTGGTATGCAAATATGAAGAGACCTATTGTTTTTGGGGAAAATCGGCGCATGCACAGAAGAGATATTTGCTATAACGGTGTTTTTTATATAATAATGGTATACTTTTTATAAGGGCTTATTATTTTATTTATCTTTTCAAGAAAGTTGCGTAAAAAAATTTTTTTCTAAGTTTTATAGTTTCGGAAATATTTTGAAAATAAAAAAAATCAGCCGCTCTTTTGTTTTATGGATCTGTCAGAAATAAACAAGTTCGGCATGCTTTGATTAATGTTTACATGACGTGGAACATATGTAGGTAACCATGGCAACGAATAGCAAATATCATATTGAATACTAGCAACTACCCGCGTCACCTCACATGATATCTGAAATTTTATTTTCTTTATTTTAATCAAATGTCAACATTTTTGAAGTTAGAATGGTCCCGTCGCCCAATTGGCTGGAATTTTTTTCTTAATATTAACAGTTTTCGATCAAATTTGATTTAAAACGTAACAATTATCATCATCATTATACTTAGTATAAAATAAAGTCGTCCTTCCACTCTGTCTGTTTCTCCGCGGACTTCTTCTAAACCACGCAACGGATTTTGAAACAGTTTTCACTAATAGAAAGAGCGATAAACGAGCAAAGTTTGTATATATAATTGGTAAATAATTTGTACAAAATATGGCTGAACTATGACGGTGTTTTGTCCCCACCACAGACTGTTCTGTGGTCCCCACTATATATAGTGTTAAAACCAAGTCGCCGTTTCCCTCTTTCTGTTAGCCGCTTAATTCTTCTCAACCACGCAACGGATCTTGAAACGATTTTCACTAATAGAAAGCTGGATTAACAAGGAAGGTTTGTATATATATTTTGTAAATATTTTGTAGAAAATATGGCTGAACTATGACTGTGTTTTGTCAAAAACCACTATCACTACGTCTAATATAATATATAGCTATATAAAAGTCAACAGGAACAGTCGAAAAATCGAAGAAATCTGAATTTTTTGTACTTATATGTTCATGATAGTCCGAATAAGATTTTTGGGGAAAGAAAAACTGGAAAAGTGACTTTGAATATGGTGGAGCCGAAGGCTTCACTATTGTTGTCACTGCCGAGCTGGACGTAGTCCCGTGAGGCAAGACTGTAATATGGTAATTTTAGTCTTACGGAAAAAAGTAATACGTACTATATTTTTGCAGGCAATTTTCTAAGCTACAAATTTGATAAACGCTATTCTTGCTATAAAAGTCACCGTTAGCGAGATTTTCGCGAAAATCCGTTTTTTGTAACTTTTGACCCGCGTAACATTTTTAGCGGCACATGTATCGGTGGGGACTTTTAGGACATTGTTTAGAACCACAAAAGGAATGTTCAAGCAAAAAACCAGCTTTCCCCTAATTTTTCCGAAGTTTTTGTCTTTATTCCCTGGACTAAAAGTAATTAAATTAAAATAAAAGCGTCATCAGTTTTTGTGCTAAGTGGGAAGGTACGAGCTCACGGTTATATAAGATAGATAACTTTTTAAGTCTTTTATAGACTGTTGGAGTTTTTTTAAAATTGTTAATTACATTATTATATTTTAAATATGCTTTCTCTCTCTCGGATCGACACACAACTACAGGTACAAGACGCGGGTGCTTGGCTCACTTCAGTACCTACCGCAGGGGTCTCAAGAAAACAAAAAAGCTACACTTTTTTAATTTCTAATATTTTGTAAATTGATAGCAAATATAGGTACATAGCATTTGAGAGAGGGCTTCCAGATGTTTAATCCGCTACTGCTTACAGAAGAAAGGCAAACAACCGGAAGCCATAAAAATCTATATCGGAAGTAAAATACCAATAACAGCAAACATAAAAAATAACGAAGCAATAAACTGATAATTAATTTGGAAATGCAAAAAAAGCGAAATCTCTGAATATTACCTTGCTTTAATTATGTTTGATTTTATAAATATTTTTCTTAAACTCCAGCGGGAGTAGGTATAGATCAGGGGCGGGCAAATCTTTTGATCGGCTGGCCACATAGCTGATGGAAATTTGACCGCGGGCCGTATGGCTGATGAAAATTTGACCGCGGGCCAAAAATTTGCACAGAGCAAAAAATAAAAAGGTCCTTAGGTACATCTATTTCCGCACTTGGAGAGCAAAAAAAAAGGTCCTTACATTCTATTTCCGCATTTTACTATTTCTCTAAAATGCTTCGCGGATCGGACAAAATTGCGCTGCGGGCCGCTATTTGTCCAGGCCTGGTATAGATCCAGTAGAGTGTAAACTATTGAAAAGATTATTATAAAAGCGAAAAACTGTGCTGTTTCGAATTTAATTTAGACTTGAAATAAAACGTATGCTGGATTGCAGAAAACAATATCAGAAAATCTATTTTGACAATGATTATAGATTGTGACATATATATTTCTCGATAAGAAAAGCACTGAAAAATTTTGAATCGATCCTGATCGAGAAAATAAATGATCGATTGAAACAGTTTTTTTCTAAACTGTGTAACAATTTCCACTTCAAAACTACGTTTGTTCACGCGTTTTAAAGAAAAATCGGTTCTTTGAACCGTAATAGTACTAACAGACGGTCGTACTTGGTTCGAAGCGGACAGCGGATCTGGTCCGCTCCGTACCAAATCTGTTCGTCTGTACAGTAGTCTGCGTGTCCGCCCGGTTCGATGGGAACAGATTCGGTCGTCTGTTGCAAGATCCGCCGTACCATGTCCGTTGTCGGACCGGACCAAGTTCGAGCGTCTGTTAGTACTATAAGATATTTTGTAAAACTCAAATTTGACATTGACATTTTGTTCAATGTCATGCAGCTAGTTAAAAAATAAATGCACTTTTTGATGTTAAATTTTTAAATTATTTTCAGATTTCGAGAAAAAATAGTTATGAAAAAAATTGCCTGTAAATAATTTTATTTGTCTATGATTTCAGTTAGCCATTAATAGGTGTGTTTGCAAAAATGAGATGGTCATGCTTTTTTACCCGACTACGGCGAAGCCAAAAAGGAGGGTTTTCATTTTTTTTTGAGCTTATTTTTTATTTGTTTTCAATTTTCTCTCCTCTATGACCAAAATTCAAAAATAAATGTAGCCTATGTTACCCGGGCCATAATAACGAATCGATTGACACCTTATTTATCAAAATCGGATGAATAGTTTAGGCGCTACGATGGAGCATCCGTAAATACAAACATACATACATAGACTACTAAACTCATAACCCTTTCTTTTTGCTTCGCCGTAGTCGGGTAAAAAATAAAACCCGACTACTGAAAAGTATGAAACATAAAAATATTCTCATCTGAGGATAGCCGTGGTCGTATGTCATCTCATATATAGAGGCCCCTCTAAATGTATAGACTATAGCCTGATGAAATTTGCCCTAGGGCCTAGAGCTTATAATCGCTTATTCCTGTTAAAATGTAATGTTTTGTTAGGGTAGGGTGGAATACGACCACGGCTATCCTCAGATGAGAATATTTTTTTGTTTCATACTTTTCAGTAGTCGGGTTTTAGTTTTTGAATTTATTTTTTATATGTTAAGAATATGAAAATATGGTAAAATTTTGTTACCTAGACGGCTATACGGGCATTAGTTGAATTTGTTTTTCATCAGCCTCAGTAACCTTGTAGAGACTGTTATCTGATAGGTAATTCGTTCACTCTTGCAGTTTTAATAATGCAGAATTATTACTGTTAATTATATACACGACCATAAGAGGGTTAAGTTCAAATCCGTTGATCAGCTTCTTTACAATAACCTTAAAAGAAGAGATACAGCAGTTTCACTTGAAAAATGCGATTCTTTGACGCATTTACAGAAATATGTATTATAATAATTATTCACCATAACTGGTGTTACATTTCAAATAACCCGTCGTCGTCCCGTAGAAAACCACAAACAGTGTGCGGTTCTTGTCGCTATAGCGGACCTGCACCTTATATGGGTCATTAATTATATTACCTATTAGGCAGAGAGCTCACCATCAGTTTTCCTGTATGAATCGAATGCACAGACAAATTAGTCGATGTTGGTCAATAGATTAATAATAGGAGCCACAATTATTATTATTATTGTTTTGTTAAACCATGGAATACTTACGTCACTTTCGGCTACTTTTACCATTCCAACCCACAAGTGGGGAATGGTACTAGTTTAGGTCAAAATCACTTCTAATCACTTCTCAAAAATTTTACAATATCTTTCCGTTTTGAGGTCCCCCGAATCCAAA
The DNA here is from genome assembly GCA_963575645.1 of Xanthostigma xanthostigma. Taxonomy (NCBI): domain Eukaryota; kingdom Metazoa; phylum Arthropoda; class Insecta; order Raphidioptera; family Raphidiidae; genus Xanthostigma; species Xanthostigma xanthostigma. Next base: position 34,158,905 of record OY754470.1, read on the forward strand.
AAATATATTTTTGGAAAAATTCTGTGCGTCTGTTAGTCTGTTTGTCTGTGAACACGATATAGGTCAAACGGATGAGCGGATTGAAACCAAATTTTGGGAGGATATTTGGTATGCAAATATGAAGAGCCCTATTGTTTTTGGGGAAAATAGGCGCATGCGCAGAAGAGATATATGCTAAAAGGGTGTTTTTTATATAATAATGGTATACTTTTCATAACGGCTAATTATTCTATTTATTTTTTCAAGAAAGTTTTGAAAAAAAATGTTTTTTCTAAACTTCTTAGTTTTGGAAATATTTTGAAAATAATAAAAAATCATTCCTTCTTTTGTTTTATGAATCTGTCAGAACTAAACTAGTTAGGCATGCTTTGATTAATTTTTACATGACGTGGAACATATTATGTAGGTAACCATGGCAACGAAAAGTTAATATATTGAATACTAGCCATTACTCGCGTCACCTCACGCGATATCAGAAATTTTATTTTCTTTATTATAATCAAATGTCAATATTTTTGAAGTTGGAATGGTTTCGTCGCCCAATTGGCTGGAATTTTTTGGATTGTCTTACGCCGTCGACTTCATAAATAAAATTAACGTCAAATTGTCAGTTTCAACAAGCATTGTCTTGTCATCATGGGACCTCCGAGTTCATTCTGCCACAACCCTTAGCAGCCAGGGTCGGATTAAGTCACTCTATTTTTTAACTTCCCGCTAAAAAAATTATCAAAATTTTTTTTCAAAAAAATCGGTAAGTTATTGTTTTCACCCCGATTTTCGAAAAACGAGTGTTCGCCAGATCTCGACGTTTTGAGGTCCTAGGAAGCTGTTCTTACTATTTTGGCGATGATGGACACATACAGCCCATGTGTGTGTATGTATGTAGGTATGTAAACCTCTTATATCTTTTGAACAAAGTGTTTGATTGAAACGCGGTTTGCGGAATCTGACGTGACCTTGCTGAAATTAGATTTCCTGAAAATTTGGAATTATTCGGCCCAATAAATTTTGAATAATCTCAAATATACAAGTTTCAAAATTTTTTAGAAATTTGTTTTTTGGGAATATTTTTTAAACTATTAAGTCGATTATTTCCAAAATCTAATCAGCTCTTCTCCTTAATAAACTGCATCGATTTTCGCTAACAGCATCAAAATCGGTTCATTTGTTCACGAGATATCGTAAACGAAAAATTTGAAAAAAAGTGTTTTTTTTTTATTAGGTAGGTATTCTTAAAATTAATTCTATCAGATCGATTTTTCCTAATAAAATACTTTCTTAGGTTAAAAAAGCTGCGTCGACAGCCGCAAACCGCATCAAAATCAGTTCATTTGTTCACGAGAAATTAGTAAAAACGTGTTTTTTTTAAAATTACTCGTAAAATTCTTATCGTATCGATTTTTTTGTGATATTTACTTTCTTAGGTTAAAAAAACTGCGTCGACGCAGCAAGCCGCATCAAAATCGGCTCATTTGTTCACGAGATATCGTGAACGAAAAATTTGTAAAAAAGTGTTTTTTTTTTAAATTACTTAAATTACTTATCAGATCGATAATTTGTAATAAATTACTTTCTTTGTTTTTTTTTGAACTCGAAGAGCTAAAAAATTAACTTCTAGCTATATTTACCTATATATTTGTTAAAGTTTTGAACTCAAAAATAGCGGGAAGTTCCAGGGATGGCCTGCAGGCTCAAACTTTTTTTAAATTATCCAAATATGTAGGCTTTCATGGCCGGTGTTGATCCAAATCTTCTTGGTTTCCGGGCTTGTATGCCGTGGTCCTTTGGTATTTCTACCTGACGTTTCACACTTACCTGTGAACAGCCTAGAAAGACACTTCGTCCGCTACCACATCGCCTTTGATAATGCCTATCGCAGTTGTAGACGAAACGTCAGGTAGAAATATACCAATGAACAATGGCATACAAGTTTAGAAACCTAAGAAGATTAGGATTTTTAAATTTTTTTTTTTTCAGACAGAATGAAAATATTAATAATTGTGGCTCCCTATTTGGTTACCGCAATATACAAAGTCACACAGACAAATATGTCTGTGTATTCGGTAAATAAGAAAACTGATGGTCGGCTCTGGTAGGTACTATAATATAATCAACTTCCAACTATCATTGTAATATTACTGGTGAGAGAAGAGTGGAAATGTCAAGCGTTACAGTGACACCCGAACCGATTTCTTTTCCATAGAATTATCAAGGACAACATTCCAGTTTTAACTCTCAGTGCTCGACATTTTCATGGACGACGCGCCGGCTGAATGGCCGATAAAACTGATTTTTTTAGAGCAACATAGAATTAAAATATTTTGATAAATAAAATTATCGACCAATTTTTCAGACAAATATATTAACAAAAAATAATAATTAATACATTGACGTTTCGGTCCAGATTTGGAACTTCTTCAGAACTGATCTAAAAAATATAAAAATTAATTTCTAATTACTCGTATCTAAAAATTTCTCTTCAAGTTTTTGATTAAAATTTAAAAACTTGAAGAGAAAATTCTAAATACGAATTAGAAATTAATTATTAATTATTTTTATATTTTTTAGATCAGTACTGAAGAAGGTCCAAATCCGGACCGCAACGTCAATGTATTAATTATTATTTTTTGTTAATATATTTGTTAGAAAGATTGGTCGATAGTTTTATTTATTGAAGAATTCTAATCAGACGTTAATCAAAGATTTAAAATACTTTGACTCAACGAGTTCAATAAGCATACTTTGAATTTTTAGGGTTCAAAATGATAAAAACGGAACCCTTTACTGTTAGACTTCGATGTTTGTCTGTGCTGAATTTCTTTGGCACTGCGACAAAAAAAACTTCGAATGAATTGCTACAATTTAATATAGACAGTAGCGATCTTGAAAGTAATTTTGATGCGAAATTTCGTAGAAAATTTTCGGTGTATTGACTTACTAATCAAAAAACAGCGATACTAAATATTGATGCATTTATTACAATAACTTTTCAGGAGATTTATTCTCATCTTTACTTGAACTCTGAAGATTGCTGTGTTTTGAACCTAACAAAACACAGATACTTTTTTGATATTTCACAAATAATATTCCAGTAGTTGATTTACGAAAAAAAAATGCGTCCTCTGCAATTAATGAGATCTAAATATTTGTTTTGTTTCAAAATGTTTAATTTTAAAAAGACTCGCGGAGATAATTAAACAATAATCAATAATACATATAACATATAAAATCTCCTTACTTTTCTAGTTCAGTCTGCAAGGGCTTCACCTTTTGTAGTTACGCCACTGACGTTATAACTATTTACCAGGGCATAGAATAAAGGTTAACAGCTTTGTTTTATTTTCAGGTCCCATTTATGGGTTTGGATGTAGATATTATTTTAATCTTTTCAATTTTAAATTACTGGTTTGTTGGAAAAAATTCCTAATCATTGTCCTCATATATTTCAATTTACGCCAATGTTTACTGTCACTTTTATAGTCAAACTGTCGCTTACAAATGTTTTTTTTCAATTTATTTTATTACTGAAAAAAAAATAGCCGATGAGTCATCACCACCTATTGAAACAATTTAATATGTTAAATTATTACTTCAGAAATTAATGAATATATGAATACCAATGTACAGTTACGGCAATTTGGAATGAAGGCGATTGAAAACAATATTGCCAAAAAAATGGAAATATAAGACAATTTATTAAATAATTAATATTTTTTGTTTTTTACTGACTTTTTAGGTCCTGAACTTTTTATTTTTCTTACTTTAAATCTACTGAATAATATGAGTCAGGTATACCTACGTAACGAATGCATTCAAAGTTGCGAATATTAGCATGTTACGAAAATTGACTTTGGTATTTGCAAAAAGACATGCGCAGGTATCTATATATATTTTTATATCAGAAAAATTATATAAAATCGATTTTAATTGATAATTCTCAACTTTGATGAAAACATTATTCACAACATTATTAATTTCAATTAGCAAATAATTTTTTTAAAACCCGATTCAACGATATCTTTTATGACGTACGAAAAAAAAATGTTATCCCTTTCTATTCGTATTTGCGTAGTGCATTCACTTCGTTATTCGACGTGCATTTTGGGTAGACAACGATTTGTTTATTTATAGGGAGTCGGTGTTGAGTTTAAATTGAGTTTTCGGAACGAGAAATAACCCCATTCAGTCGCCATTGAACGGTTTAATAGTTTTTTCGCCTAGATACTCTGTAACTGTGAATCTTAACAAAAATTTTGTAGGCGCATCAACTTTATATCTTGAAAAACCAATGCAGATATCTTAAATTAAATTTCAAACAGCTGTATTTAATTTAGAACCAACGCATATTTTTAAAACATGGATATCATACTTAGGTATAATATAAATAATTGATATAAATAAAGCAAAAAACAAAACTTCAATTTTTTTCTGCGTACACACAATGTGAAAAAACGATATTCTTACCAATATATTTGTGAAAATCAAAACATTGGTCGAATGAAAGTTTTCAAGTTGGAAATTGGGATCAACGTATAATACTTAAAACGGTTCTACGACGTATTATCCGTGGATACTACATCCGCGACATTATATCCGCGACTTTAAATCCGCATGCAAATATATCCGCGACAATATATCTGCATGCAATTATATCCGCAAAAACTACCATACCCGTTTATCGTTCACCCTGGAATTATTTTTTTAAAACCTCCACATTTGTCCCTTCCCGTTTCACTACGAGACAATTCGCATACCCGTTTATCGTTCACCCCGGAATTGTCTTTTTAAAAAACTCCACATTTGGCCCTTCCCGTTTCACTGCGAGAAAATCGCAAACCCATTTATCGTTCACCCCAGAATTACAATTCGCATTCCCCTTTATCGTTTACCCCGGAATTGTTTTTTTAAAAACTCTACATTTGCCCCTTCCCGTTTCACTGCGAGACAATTCGCATACCCGTTTATCGTTCACCCCGGTTTATTCGGACATATTGTCGCAGATATATTTGCAGGCAGATATAGTACTATCGCGGATATACTGTCGCGGATCTAATGTCGCGGATATAATGTCCGCGGATCTTATGACGTGTTACCACTTAAAACGCCTGCAAATTATACAATATATGATTACCAATCAGTGAAAGTAGTTGCCGTAGTTCATTGTTTATAACATATACTTTTATTCTACACTGAGCATAGGAATAAAATCGCAATTGAACTATTAGAGTGCAAACATATACTTTTGTCTTTTTTTACGCCGTAAGCACTGGCGTATCTAGGAGATCAAAACATGCCCGGGAGACCCGGCTTAAGAAATTTCTAATTTGCCCCCTCCTGGGCCAAAAACTAGGTACGCCCATGTTAACGTCATAGAAAAAGACAAAGTTTTTGAACCAGAGATACTTTATTCAGATTGAGTGCAAGTACATCAGCCAGTCTTATCATCGGAGAAATCAGGGAATTACATCGAAGAAAGAGACGCAGGTATATTTTTGATACGCTTTGTTGCGCTCACTCACCGCACATTGAGTAGATAGGCAATTATTTATATAGTTAATTAATAGATATAATATGGTGTATAATAATAATGAAAATATAGACAAGTTGTTCTCGAGAAACATTGTATTAATAATCCCGATTTACATTCGGACGAAGCCAGACCGGACAGTTATTATGGAACTAAGCCTTCCCCAAGAAATAAAGCTATCGAATGTTAAAAAATATAGTTTAAAAAAAACTAAAAAACACGCTTTATATCGGACTAAAAAGTAAAAAATAATTGTTTTAAAATAAGCTTAAAAAGCGTGGGGCGCTTTGTTCCACATTTTCGTACATCGAGCGCCCAACGCTTTTTAAGCTTATTTTAAAACAATTATTTTTTACTTTTTAGTCCGATATAAAGCGTGTTTTTTAGTTTTTTTTAAACTATATTTTATTTTTCACTTTTTAGTGAGGATCTATAAAAGAATTTATTAATCCTGGGGGTCCTAATAAGGATAATGGGAAACTGTTATCAAATTATTGCATTGTCATCGGTCCTTGATACGTATGCAAAGTTTCAAATTAATCAGACTTCGGTAAATTGGTGAAAATTATGCTCAAAGATTCCGTTACGGACATACATACATAGTTACAACCCAAACTAATATAAAGCGTTTAATAATAAGGATAATGGGAAACTGTTATCAAATTATTGCATTGTCATCGGTCCTTGATACGTATGCAAAGTTTCAAATTAATCAGACTTCGGGAAATTGGTGAAAATAAAGCGTTTACTACAGAGGATCTATAAAAGAATTTATTAATCCTGGGGGTCCTAATAAGGATAATGGGAAACTGTTATCAAATTATTGCATTGTCATCGGTCCTTGATACGTATGCAAAGTTTCAAATTAATCAGACTTCGGGAAATTGGTGAAAATTATGCTCAAAGATTCCGTTACGGTAGTTAGTTACATACATACATACATAGTTACTTACAACCCAAGCTAATATAAAGCGTTTAAAAACCGCATTCAAATTCGTTCAATTCTCGTGTTTTTTAGCGGACAGTCAGACTCGAATGTAAACGTTGCTTTATAATATGTGTAGCGTAGGTGGTGGTGATAAGTAAGTTTAGATTGGTTAATAAATATGATAAACATATGAAAAATAATTTTATATCGCCACTCATTAGACCATTTTTATAATTCAATAATTTCTTTTAATTACATTTATTAATTTTTATAAATTTATGTTCAGATGCCAATATAAAGCCACATTATAGAGATCACCGATCACTGAGTGCTTTTGAACCGTGATAAAACTGCGAACATATTTCTCTGTTGTGCTATGACGAAAATCTAGGAGCAAAGAATTCGCAAATTGCATTGGGACATAACTCAACAGAGAAATGTGCACGCGGCTTTATGTTATACATTTTCAACAAGACGAATTTTGCCGTCCATCTATAGCGGTTCAAAAATAATTTCAGTGATTCCTAAGCACTTGTTTATCTAGCTTTTTCATTGCTCATTTTACGTTTATTACAAAATCCGAATTTTAACTTTGACACTGGTTCTTCAATGTATTATTAAAAATAAAAATTCGGGTCGCAGTGCCAAACCCTGCCGACAATATAGTGTATTTGCTAACAGACAGTGTGACTTTATTGCGTGGACTAATTTTTTTTGTTTTTAGGCAAAATAAAAACTTAACCCCTTAATACATCCCTTAAAATAATATTTTTTTTATCTTAATTTCACTATTATTATCAATTAACCAAATTAAATTTACCCTTCACTAAGTAAATCCATATCTACAAGCTAACGTTTTCATAAAATTTTTAAGTCCGGTCCTGTCAAGCCGATTTTAAAAAAATGTTTGAAGCGCATTTTTATATTTACTTGTGGGTTAAATTTCAATTTTGAAACGATTCTGAATTTTTTTCGGTATTTTTGGGGTAAACAAATTTTTGAAGCCCTAAAACCTACCCCAAAATTTGCCCGATTGGGACCATTTTAAATAGACATTGTTCGGTGGTGGATTTCAATACATGGTCCAAATTTCGTTAAAATTAATTAACTCCTTCGAAAGTTATTGCCCGTACTATATATATTATATATACAGGTGTCCCTAAAAAGTCTTTACAAAAGCCTACCACATATTCTTCAGGCCAAAACAACTCGATACAAGCAAACTTACCTCAGTACAAAGTTGCTTAGTTTGGGCGCTAGACGGCTCTTAAGTTACAATTTTCAAATCGTTTTTGCTTTATAACTTTGAAACGGCTCATGAGATTTTACTCAAATTTGGTACGTTGGCATAGCTTTATTGGGCAATAAAACCCATATCATAATAATGATGAATATCATTCCATGGGCGTAGAACTTGATTTTTTCGATAATTAAACATCTAAAACTTCTACGCCAATGGAAAAAAATCAGTTTGAGTATGAAATCTGGATCACGCGACTCATTTACTACAAAAAAGGTACTCTTGATAAAATTCGATTACTCTCATAGTTTCGACAAAATTTTAATTTTAGTAATTTAGAGCATAATTAAATATTAAAACTCAACTGCAGCAAAGGTTGGATGGCTGGGTACGCAACAGTGATATTCATACCCAGCCATCCAACCTTTGCTGCAGTTGAGAGGCGTCTTCGGGTAACCGGTCATTTTGCTCCTAGAACTGGTGATTATGGAAGACAACGTTTTGTGAGGATTCCTGAAGTCGAAGAAGATATTTTAGACCTTGTTGAAGAAAATCCAGAATTGAGTACTACAGTTTTAATATTTAATTATGCTCTAAATTACTAAAATTAAAATTTTGTCGAAACTATGAGAGTAATCGAATTTTATCAAGAGTACTTTTTTTGTAGTAAATGAGTCGCGTGATCCAGATTTCATACTCAAACTGATTTTTTTCCATTGGCGTAGAAGTTATAGATGTTTAATTATCGAAAAAATCAAGTTCTACGCCCATGGAATGATATTCATCATTATATTATGATATGGGTTTTATTGCCCAATAAAGCTATGCCAACGTACCAAATTTGAGTAAAATCTCATGAGCCGTTTCAAAGTTATAAAGCAAAAACGATTTGAAAATTGTAACTTAAGAACCGTCTAGCGCCCAAACTAAGCAGCTTTGTACTGAGGTAAGTTTGCTTGTATCGAGTTGTTTTGGCCTGAAGAATATGTGGTAGGCTTTTGTAAAGACCTTTTAGGGACACCCTGTGCATATAAACAGACTTTTCCAAAACTGGTGCCAAACTTCTTAGGAGGCTAGGTCCCGCAATCCGAATAACGTCAATAGTGTAAGTGCCTTATGGCAAATACACTGAAAGTATGGGTTGGTACTAGGCCCAAAACGCCCTAGCTGTTGCCTTTTGGTAGGTTTAAAAACATATCAGCTTGAATAGTAATTTACAATATTTTCATGGTTTTATTTAGTATATAAGGCATTTCTTTTTTTAATACGACCACTACACTCCCTACATTATTTGTTACACGTATAAACCAACTGACAAAGAGGAATCGCATAGAATTTGATTTAACTTTCACAAAATGCAAAAACTGAGTACGTATATCTACTTTTGTTCTGCATGAACAAAAGACTTATTTGAAATGGCCTTGCAAACAAAATATAAATGATTAATTGAATATTGATTTCATCGAGATCAGAAGTTAGGAGATTCTAATAACAGACATGTAGCGAATTTAAAACACCGAATTTTATATTGGTTCTGGCAATCATCAAATTAACTTTTTCTTCTCATGTCCATCTTTAAAAAATTAGTAATAATTTTTAATTTTGCAAAAAATTGTTGAACCTATTACCAATTTTACTTTTTAAGCTAAATCGAGTTAATAATTATAATTTTTTCTGTAAATGTCGGTTTTGTCAAGAGCCTTCAGCTACGAAATCATTGCATAAAAACAAAAAACTTATGGTCACTGTAAAAGAGTGCAGCGCGAGTTAATTGAAAACACATACTTACCTAATCTAAACATCGAATAATATTCTAAATTTTTGAAGAAAAAATTGTTCCGAGCTTCTTGCTTAATTGGTTATTAAAAGTATGATGGTCATTACAAAAAAGATTTGGTTTGTTAACTAAAAGCACATTATTAAAAAAAAATTAAATTTAAATGTCAAAAATAAAAAAACATTTTTTATAATTTCATACCAGGATTCTGTCTTGATCGGCTGTTCATATCTTCTAGGAGCCATTGATTTTATGTCTGTAAAATAAACATTAAAACACTTTTTAATATTTCTATTCCGGGCCTCTGTCTTGATTGGTTATTCACATCAATGCTGTTAACGAGCGATTGATATTATTGATTGTATGTGTTGTAAAATAAAGATGCAAGGTTTCACGTCCCTCATTAAGATCAATTAGTGTAGCACTTCACGGTTAATAAGTTAACCCTTCTGTAGTCGCGCAGATCCAGTAGTCGAATCTATGTATTAAAATGTTCCCTGATTCGACAGAACGTTGGTATTGTTTGTAATACAAGCTTTTAAGATCGGAAGGCGTTGAGTTCCACCAGCATAGTCAACGCGCCAGACGAGTTTTGCAGTCGAGTAGGGCTAAAGACTAACTTGAAATTCAGTTAAAACCATTCTCGGATTTTAACTGACTAAACAAAAATATAATATAAACTACATTGATAAATGAAATTAGTTGTTGCTCATTTCTGAGTTAGCGATACTTCTATTTAAAAATGACTAGACCAAAATAAAATCACATCGGTTGAATGAAGTCAAGAGTTTCTAATAAAATCTGGCCAATTGCGATCTTGCTTGTAGCGTTGAAGGCGAGGCCAGCGTAGCCCGTGTCCCCCATAACTTAGCGCAATAACGGACAGTCTAACGGACTTCCAGGTAATGCTTTGTACAACCGTGAAAATAAAATTAAAATCGGTCAAGTCGTTTTCATGTAAATTGCGAACATACAGACAAAAGCGAAAAGTGAACTTCTGTCTGTAATTAAGTTATTTATATAGCAGATTTTTTAATAGATGTTTTGTATTGTTAGGGCTCCGTACCTCAAAAGGAAATAGGAACACTTACAGGATCACTTCGTTGTCAGTCTGTCAAGACTCTTGGGAATCAAAACCTATAGGGTACTTCCCGTTGATCTAGAATCATGAAATTCGGCAAGAGGCAGAGTCTTATAGCATAAGTAAAGGGAAAAATCCGAAAACCGTAAATTTGTAGTTACATCACAAAAAAATAATGTTTTTGCTGTAACAAACATGCTACGCACGTACACAGTAACAGTTCTAATACAAAACAAGCGTCCACTAACTGTGCGTTTATACAGCAGTATAAATTAGTAATTCAATTTAAACAAGTCTTCACAAGCGATGATGGTACAGTGGTAGAAGATTCCCGGCCGATACAACTATTATTTTTTTTTTTTAGAATTATTGCGAATTACTTGATTAATTTTTTTTATACTGACTCACTTATCTAAACCTTTGAACTTTCCCGTTAACCTAGAATCTTGGTTGGCACGAAAGAAGGCTGCACAGCGCAAGTAAAGAAAAAAAATTCTAATATCATACATTTTTTATTCTATATATAGAATTACTAGCGGCCCCGTTTCACCCGGGTGTAAAAGAACAAATGGGGAAGGGAGGAACATGAGTACACACATTCATCTTAGTTTACCGAGATGAATGTTGTGTCCAAATTTCATGATGATCGGAGTTACCGTTCAAAAGTTTTTGTTGATAAAAAGCAGTATTTATACTTTTTTAAACTAATAATTTTTTTTAATTAATTAAATAAAATTAAAATAAATTTAAATGTAAGCCTTCGAAGAAAGCAATGTAGAAAAAAAAAAAAAATAAATAAAAATATATTGGCCCAACGTAGGGCTCGAACCCACGACCCTGATATTGACAGTCGTGTGCTCTACCGATTGAGCCAGCCGGCGCTGTATTCTGACAACGCTAATATGAGTAGGTATATTTAATTAGTGCATTTCACCTGAATAGAAGCTTATTTTTGAGATACATTTTGCTGCATTTTTCATTAATGCTCCGCTCCTAATGGTCATAGCCTGATTTTATATAGCCTATAGCCTTCCTCGGTAAATGGGCTATCCAACATAATTTTTTTTTCAATTTGAACCAGTAGTTCCTGAGATTAGCGCGTTCAAACAAACAAACTCTTCAGCTTTATATCTTAATATATAAAAAGTACGTGTCACATATTTGTCCGCGATGGACTCCTAAACTACTGAACCGATTTTAAATTTGATTTGCACACCGTGTGCAATTCGACCCAGCTTGAAAGATAGGATAGCTTACATTTCAATTTATAGTCGCAATATTATTTTATTGCAAATTATTATTTGTCTATTCCTTGACAGTCAGTAGGTGAATAAGGGGGTTTGTGGGCCACTTAAAAAATAGCTTGAAAACAGCTCGGCACGACGGCGCAGCTGGAGTGCTCGAAATAGAGCAAGTGTTTTAAAGACCAGTTATCCACGAATACTTTACGCTATTTTTGACGTGATAACGTCTTATAAATTGATGAAACACCAATCTTATAAATTGATGAAACACCGGCTGCATGTACGAAAAAGTGTCACGTTCCGAAATCTGTCCCGTTCCAAAATCTGTCCCGTTCCGCCTGACTTAAATATGATATTCGAGCGGCAGATATCATCAACCGATTGAGATGAAAATTTGTATACACGTTTAGTTTGAATGACAATGCATGGTTAGCTGTGTGACGTCACTCTAAATCCAATATGGCAGACTTCTAAAGATGGCGGAAATGCCTTCGGTAATTTTGAAGCAGATATCATCAACCGATTGAGATGAAAATTTGTATACAGGTTTAGTTTGAATGACAATGCATGGTTAGCTGTGTGACGTCACTCTAAATCCAATATGGCGGACTTCTAAAAATGGCGGACTAATTTTATTATGCTTTCCTACAATATGGGTATCAAATGAAAGGGCTTGCTGAGAATAACTCGAAAAATAAAGTGACGTCATTCTAAATCCAATATGGCGGACTAATTTTATTATGCTTTCCTACAATATAGGTATCAAATGAAAGGGCTTGCTGAGAATAACTCGAAAAATAAAGTGACATCACTCTAAATCCAACATGGCGGACTTCTAAAGATGGCGGACTAATTTTATTATGCTTTCCTACAATATGGGTATCAAATGAAAGGGCTTGCTGAGAATAGCTCGAAAAATAAAGTGACGTCATTCTAAATCCAATATGGCGGACTTCTAAAGATGGCGGACTAATTTTATTATGCTTTCCTACAATATAGGTATCAAATGAAAGGGCTTGCTGAGAATAACTCGAAAAATAAAGTGACATCACTCTAAATCCAACATGGCGGACTTTTAAAGATGGCGGACTAAGTTTTTGACGTGATAACGTCTTATAAATTGATGAAACACCAGCTGCACGCACGAAAAAGTGTAACGTTCCGCCTGACCCTGTGCGTGCAAGCGAGAGCGCAGTAATGTATTATTAAATATGATATACGAGCGGAATACGTTATCACGTAAAACTATCGTCCGTAAACCGACTTAACAGACAACCAATTTTTTTTTTCGAGCACGACGGCGCAGCCGGAGTGCTCGACATACACACATATACGCCCATGTATATTTTAAAATAGCTAGCAGTTAATAAAATAGATAGATAGATAGATAGATGTTCCAATTAAATTGTTTTATTATTTCACTTTATACGTAGCGAAGCACGTACAGGGCCGCTATATTAGTATATATTACATGACAGATTTAATTTTTATGAAATAACGGTAGTACGGAACTCTTAGGACAGGTGTTCTACTCGTACTTGTCTCTCTTTTTTTTATATAATTTCCTCAGCACGTTTAGTATTGTGGATATGAAAGACAACTACTTCTGAAATGACATGAAAATCGATTGTAAATTTTAGGAGCAATGAAGCTGTTACAACCGGACGGACGACAAATACAAAATTGACAGGGTTCCTACGGAGCTCAATTAATAAAAGACTACTTAGTGATCCACGAGTCAATAAAAGGGTTAAAATCATAATGTCATTACTTCATTGTGACGCGTAGCGTTATTCATAGAAATAGCAAAAAGAAGGGGCTGACATTCGCGCAATACTGACGCAGGCTACTGCCGTGCCGGTTGCATAAATTATGTTTTAACTAATTTAAGTAAATATTCATAATAATTCATAAACTTATTAACAACACAGGAAATGAATGAAAAATTGAACTATTTATTTCAACCTGTCGTTGTTCCGGAAATGAATAAAGTGTTTGATAAACCGCATCCTTCAATAAATTATAAACGTAAAATTTACTTTGTACAGAATGTTTCATGAGATATCGATATCAAATAAAAAACACGATTTAGGGCTTCTTTTCCCTTATGAAAATATTTACTTTCAATTTAAAATTATTGATAATTTGCTAAAGAACAAAATACAGCGGTTGAAAAGGACACGTCATGTTGACACCGCGAGGTGATTTTTTCTTAAGCTATTTTGAATTTTTTTTTGTCGATACCTTTCGAGTCTAGTGTCTGACGCAGCTCGATAACAAACGGCGCAAACAAAATACAAACGCTTTTTTGCCTATAGCTGTTTAAGTCTAAATTCTAATTTAATTATCTGTCGATAGAAATGATGTATCTAAATATAATTTAATAAAAAATAAAAAAAACGATCCACAGAAATTGATAAAATAAAGGTAATATTGTGTGAAACCGATTTTACAGCGCTGAACGCCCGAGGTGTTATTTTTCTGTTGTGGAGGTCACCCTGTTTGATTTTTTATATAAAATGATATGTATTGTATAAATATTGTAATTATACAAATGGCACTCGGTTGTTTTATGTTAGGATAACGACGTCATACAAATACTGTATTTACTCTGCGACTGGGACTTCTGACATTGGAGTTATTATACATTCTCTCTAGCATTATGACACCCACAAGTATTCAAAAAAAGAAACCTTCACCCCTGTTATAACTTCAGGAGCACGACTTCAGTCGACCTTTATCGTCTGAATCTGTAACTTCGTATTTCATTGTCTTCGTTGAATATGATATTAACAAATAAAATTATCGACCAATTTTTCAGATAAATATATTAACAAAAAATATATAAATTCAATACCTACATTAACGCTTCAGTCCGGATTTGGATCTTCTTCAGAACTGATCTAAAAAATATAAAAATTAATTAAAAATTAATTAGTTTCTATTTGCTTTTTGAAAAAAAAATCGCTTAAGTTTTTAATTATCAAAATATATCGAAAAAAAATTGTTTGTTACCTATTTTTTCAATATTTGATAATTAAAAAATTGAAGCGAATTTTTTTACTTATTAGAAACTAATTATTAATTAGTTTTTATTATATTTTTAAATCAGCTCTGAAGAAGATCCAAATCCGGACCTAAACGTTAATGTATTGAATTTATATATTTTTTGTTAATATATTTGTCTGAAAGATTGGTCGATAATTTTATTTATTGAAGAGTTCTAATCAGACGTTAATCAGAGATTTGAATATATGTTGTTAACCCTAAAACATCGTACTGAGACTTCAGCACACAAGAAAATCGTCCTTACAACGTTTGTACCATCGACTCGTACCTCTGGAGTCTGGACGTGTCCTAACGAATATTTCGAATTAACGCATGAGTGAGGAGGATAAAAGTATTGATATGGTTTGTCTCTATCCTTTTTTGTACAAAATTACGGCACTAGTTTGAAACAGATAGAGCTTGACCACATATTTTTCTTTCGAGGAGAGACACTTTTTATAAACGTTTATAATATTTCCAGTAAGTATAAGTCGATGGTGTAAACTCATATGGGTTCCGTACCTACAGCTTCGTAGGAGTTTCAAAGTTATCTCAGAACCGACTTTGATTGTACTTATTATTAGTAATATCTTCATATTTACTCAATTTCATGTTTTTAATTGAAGTAGTTCAAATGCGACCAGGGGACACAATGTTGCAGCAAAATTAACCAGCTTTGAACAAAATAAAAACAAAACATTTCTTACCGGTATCACTCGAGCATCTTTCGACATATTTTGATGAAATTTGGGTTACTATTAGTTGGTACCCAAATTTAAATTATAAGCTACTTTTTATCTGTCTACGTCTTTGCTAGAATAATTTTCATTAAAAACATACATTAGATATTAATAAATATTACAGTTGTACGGACATGATAATGTAGTAAGGGAGGGCAAAGAATAGTGATACTACTGTAATTTCGCCTTAGATAGTATACGGGCCTGTTTTGTCTGCACTCAAACTCGGCAATCTTTACATGCGAACTAGTTACTATATATAATAAGAACTGAATGGCAAATGGCATGCCATGTTATAATATACTTACAGTTTTCCTTCGCCGATGGCTGATACTTTTATCCGCGTTGTCGCACCACGCCCATTTCAAGGTCAGTCGACGTCTACTTCACGGTCACTCTCACTTATATTATAAATATTGCCCTAGGCACCATTCCGTAGCTAAATATGGCGCCCACCGTTCAGATTAGGGAACCGGAATTCATACAGCACCGGCTAACCGGAAGATATACCAAATTTATGACGTAATGTATTTTTCTCTCCACAAAGCAGGAGAGAGAGAGAGAGAGAAAGATTGTAGATTATATATTACATAGACATTCGACAACTGAGGCCATTATACCATACAAAGCAGAAGTATAGATAGAAATAAACATTTAGAATACTCAATCGTTTAGTACCAGATATAGATGTGTAGCTTCGGGGCAGGAGTACCACATATTCACGGACTCCTCCAAATTTTAGTATTTCACTTTCGGTTAAGATTTCGAAAGGTTCAGATGCGTTCAGCTCCAAAAACCATGCCTTCCACCGGAGATTTTTCTTAACTTTCCAATCCAATCGTCAAATCCCGGCCACATTCCGAACATCGAGCGTCTTACATATTTAGATAAATAGGTTCACCATTTTACATTATTTAGCATAATGTTTATGTTCGCTACTCTAGAACTGCGGAGCGAGATCTTTTCGCAATCTGCGGACACTCGTAATATTTATTTCCTTCAACGCCAGTGAAACAATCGAACGATATCATGCCTCGGGGAAAGAAAAAGTACAAAAAAGGAAATTTTTTATTTTAATTACGTCTTTAGAACTGTTCGACGCAAGACTAATTCAGATACTTTCGGTATCTGAATATGTACTGATTATATTCGAATATGGAATAATGGTGTCGTGTCGGATACGAATACCTAAATTGAAAAAAATATGTTTTCACCTTTAGATACTGAAGCATTCGGGTATTACCTAGCTCTGAGATTGAGTTTGACTTTATTCACATACCTGCACTGTGAACATAATATATATACCTACTTACGTTACCTATTACAAAAGACCATTAATAGAAAGTAATGTTATTAGATAACATGGATATCAGATGCAGCTATTGTATTTGTGTATTGCCATGCACTGTCTGACCGACCGACGACTCCCCCAATCGATATAAACTGATTCGTGATCAGTGATCAGCGTTGCATTGTCCAAATATGCACCGAGAATAACTTATTTGTTGCTTTTTACAACACGTAAATACGCTGATTACTACAGCTATTGAGCATCTATAATCTACAATCTATCTATTTATACAACACGTAAAAAATGCCTTCGTCGTTAAATCTAAAGTAACCAGTAATATAGGATTCATTGTCAAAAGACCGAAAATGTTTCCGTATTTTGAACCTCCCTGGTTCTTCTATTACAATATCCCAGTTAGTTCCGTATATTTAGGAATCCTGGTTCCCCTGGCGATTTCGAAAGGAGAATTTGGCGACCTCGAAGAGAGTAGAACTCGAATTTCAGTAGCCCTAGGCGTAGTCCATCTCCACCAACCCCTTAATACGGTAAGAAACTGGTAAAAATATCAATTGGATTTTCAGTTTATTTTTACAAAATAAAAACAAACTGAAAACACGAATTGGTAACCATATAACCCTGAAAGCTAGTGGTTTCAAATCCAAAAACGCAGGCGTTTAAGAACAGAAGTCAGTACAGAAAAAAAATATAAAATCACAAAATAACAGAAAAAATTATTCAGGGGGAAAATTTTATTTCTGTTTTATATTTATTTACAGGATAGGAATGAATGCATGAATTATTATTAATCAGATTACAAAATTGAAAAGAAAAATCAATTGAACTGTACACATCGTATATAATATTAATAACAATTGACGAATTGGTGATTTGAATAATTCATTTTTGACGCGGGAATTTCTGTTTCCAAACTGCATTTCTACATAAAAATTAGTTAACATCTTCATTTCATCATTGTTTTGACATCGCTACTCACCGACAGGTAATTGTTTCAGTTTTTGGACTCATTTGTTTGCCTTAGCACGCTTGATTACAAAATGTCTACATAATTTTAAGAGATTTACCTGGTCGCATCATAACTTTATACAGCGAAACCGTAAATGATGGACACTCCTGTATAAGGAACAATTCTTTCAGTTATAGAGTCCCGACTATTTTCCACGAAGTTCTACCACTAAAACGTATAATTTATTGCAGTCACCCCTATATAATAAGCGTGTACAGTATTTATTAGTTTACCCTGATTATTATTTACTTTGAGTAGTACTTTAACATTCGCACCCCTTCGAATACTCTTACGAGCAAAGAAAAATATTCTAACTTTGAAAATACGAAAATTTACTGAAATTCAAAATACAAATATTTATAAAAGTATGAATTAACGTTATTATAAAGGAATTTAATAAAGCGATAAGCAGTGAAATGTGATAATTTTTAATGAGAATGGTGAGCTTGGAGTTTTTTTTTTGTTTGCAATAATTTATTAAGGTTTTAACTTTAATTTAAATAGTTTTTTTTTAATTTCCACCGACTAGTTTTGGAGAAATCAATGAAAACATATCATCCATCTACCGTTTTAGCATAAAACCAATGTTAAATATGCCTACTTTTGAAGTCATTTATTTATTTAAATAATCGGGCAACACCCATAAAATTTTCAGAATTGGTTTAGAATTAGTGCAACTTCATATAAAAAAAATCAAGTCTTTTATTTAAAATTGCCTTGGCGCTCGTACTACCTTAAGAGAACCTACGATTGATGAGAACCTTTTATAGTAGTTATCGGGGAAGTATAACCTGTATAACTGACCCCTGACGGCCTAATTACAGCGGGAACATTTTCCCTGTATCTTCAAGTTTAGATATCATTTTAAAATTCCTATTAATGAATAAATTCATGTTAAATGCAAATAAAAACAAATACCGATGGCACAGTAATTTAGAAATTCTGTAAATTTTACGAAATTATTTCTGAAAATTTTATGAATTTGAATCCATTGTGGACATTTCTCTTAGGTGAATACTTCTTGCTGGGTATCCAATACTGAGAGGCTTTACTGTACTAGCATGTAAATATCCAGACAATGGTTGTTTAAAGTGAACTATTATTACTGCATGATGAAAAGTGTTTCACGCTTTTTATAACACTTCATTTTGATTGTGTTTAAATTTTTTTTTGCAACAATAAAAAGAGACAATCTTTTGGACACTATTATTTAATATAAGTTGTAGTGTGAAGGACGAATAATACAGAGTGCTAATAAAATAACGACGTTATACGGTTATCAGAGTGTTTTCCATTATGACAACAACTGGGTACAGTCGACTGTCTCTAGGAAAGACGGTACCGGACCGAAACAAGAAATTTTTATAATAGAGAAGGCTGCACCGTCATATTTCCTTGTGTATTGAATACACAGACAAATAGGGAGCCACAGTTATTATTATTATTATTTACCCAAATAAAAGACTTTTAAAAAATCGAACCTCCTTAAAACAATTGAACCTCCTTAAAAAAACTTTTAAAAAAATTTAGCCTCCCTTAAAAAAAATTCGCTAAAAGGTGTAAAATAACAAAGTTTTAAGGTCGACGCCTATTTTATTACTATCACATTTTATGTACATACATAGGTAGGTATATTAAATTGACGCCGATCTCAAAACTTTATTATTTTACTCTTTCAGTGCCCTTTTTTGAAAAAAATGTTTTCATACGATATTCATTCAAAACTTAATACATATTTTTTTCAAGCTTTGAATGAATATCGAATGAAAACATTTTTTTTTTCATAAATAGCCTAGATATTATTTAAGGGGTTAGGAATAGTCAAGATTTTGAAAAAAAAATCAATTTTTTTCCATTTTCTTGTAGTATGATGTTTCTACAATATTCCCTGAAAACAAGTGAATTGAATTAATATTTTCCGAGATAATTATTATATGGCCTAGAATTAGATGACTCGGTTTAGGTACCTAAGACCAAAACTTTAAACACGTTTTCCTCGAAACTATGTTTTCGAAGTCGGTGAAATTCACGAACCACTCGATAGATTTAAAAGAAATTTTTACAGCCTATTGAAAGCATAATAAAAATTAAGTTCAAAAACTAAAACCCGACTACTGAAAAGTATGAAACAAGAAAATATTCTCATCTGAGGATAGCCGTGGTCGTATGCCACTTCATATATATTGTCATATAGCGCCCTCTAGATGTATAGGTAGCGTTATACACTATACCCTAAAGCTTATGATCGATTTCTATTTTTTAAAATGTATTGTTTTGTTAAGATGGATGGCATACGACCACAACTATCCTCAGATGAGAATATTTTCTTGTTTCATACTTTTCAGTAGTCGGGTTTTAGTTTTTGAACTTAATTTTTATTTAAATTATGTTTTTTGAACTTACTTTTTAATTGTTTTCAATTTGCTCACCCCTGGGACCAAAATTCATAAATAAATGTAGCCTTTTTATATTTTGTCTCAAAAATCGTCTCTCGGGGGTTTTCGAGGTCGCTGATTATGAATTCGAGGTTTGTAATCAAATAAGGGTAGTTCCAATCCTTCAAAACCACCCCCAGTCTACGTATAAGTAGAAAGTATGTATAGAACGCCCCCTTTTGTTACAAAAATGAAGGTTAGCAGTTGGAGAGCGAAATTCAAAACATAAAATTACATTTTCGCACGTCAAAAGGGGTTGAAACTACCCTCACTTGATTACAGACCTCGGATTCGTAATCAGCGACCTCGAAAACCCCCGAGAGACGATTTTTAAGACAAAATATTATTTTTTACTGTTTTTTTCATTGCAGTGCATGGTGGTTTTGAGGGGTTGGAACTACGCTCACTTGATTACAGACCTCGGATTCGTAATCAACGCTCGAAAACCCCCGAGAGCCGATTTTTAAGACAACATTTTTATTTTTTTAAATTTTTTTCCACTGTTTTACTCTCTCTTGCTCCTACAGTGTGATACAGACAATAGACCTGCACTGTGTCTTAGATATAATAAACGTAACTGGCTATGATCACACTTCTCGTAAGGCTCTCGTCACGCATTCACCAGCTTACTCCCCAAGTCAAGCGTGCGTAAAGAAGTTTTACTTCGAAAATTGTCAAAATCGAAGCTTTAATATGTTTTATGTACCTATTCATTGACGCGACAAAATTGGCTGTAATTTTTTAAATGCATCAACAAAATGAGGACTTTGAAATGATTGTCGAAAATCTGACATACGCCGTCTTGTCTTATAACCACATATATTATTGCTAAAGCATTATATAAATAAATTACAAACTTGCTAAAAACTATCAACAAAATAACAATCTGGCTTCAAATATTTCTAGAGAAATTATCAATACAAAAATCAATAGTTATACAAACAAAACATGAAAGTATACAATTATAATTACCTACATTTTTGTAACTTATTAGTGTATTTGCCATAAGGCACTTACACTATTGGCGTCGGTCGGATGGCGGGACCTAGGGGTCGGACCAAAATTTCTCGACGTTTCATAAGTTTCTAAGAAGTTTGGCACCATTTTTGGAAATGTTTATATATATATGTATATATATATATATTTATATATTTATATATATATATATATATATATATATATATATATATATATATATATATATATATATATATATATATGTGTGACCACGATAACTCTCGACAGACTTAATCGATTTAAACGAAATTTGGTCCACATGTTGGAATCCATCATCGCAAGAAGCCTATTTAAAATGGGCCCGATCGGGCCATTTTAAGGGGGGTATTTAGGGGTTGAAAAATGTTTTTGGGCCCAAAAATACGGAAAAAATTCTCAGAATCACTTCAAATTTGAAATTTAACCGTTTAGTAATTATTGAAATGTGCTGCTAAAATTTAAATAAAATCGGCCCGACAGGACCGGACTTACAAATTTTATGAAAACGCAAGTTTACTAATATGGATTTACATACTGAAGGGTGTATATAATTTGGTACAGATGTTGAATTGGTATGTAGTATTGAAATTAAGTAAAAAAATGTTGTTTTAAGGGGTGTATTAGAGGGTAATTTTTTTATTTTGTCCAAAAACAAAGTTAAGTTCATACAATAGAGCCACACTGCTTATAAAAGCAAATACACTATATTGTCGGCAGGGTTTCGCACTGCGACCCGAGTTTTTTAATTATTATTACTATACATTTTCACGCCTTGTATTTCACGGCTCGACTACCTTTACATAAGCATACATTTTTGGTAAAAAAAATGTTATGCTGTATAAACATTTAATAAAATGCAGGTTATTTGTTAACATTTTCTGGTTGACAAAACTTGCTCAGTGTGAAGGCCATAATTTTTAGCTGTGGTTGACATCTGAAGATACAGTTTGTTTAAGCGATTTTTAAATTTCATGGTCCGTTTGCGTGTCCCATTTTGCATTGATAAAATGGAAAAGTGGTCATTTTTTGTATAACATATTGTGTCCGGCACGGCACGGCGAGTGCATTTGGATACTATTTGGTCTGGAAATTTAGAGTTTGGTAGTTCACGAATGCAATTTAACGACAAACAAATAAAAAAATTATTTTGTTTTATTTAAAGTGTAGTGTCTCATTTAAGTGGACATCTCTCATAAATGAACAGAATAATTGGTGTCCGCCTATAGAAACTTTCACTGTATAATACTTATAAAGGGTGTTTTTTTTGGAGGTTTGGTTTTGAAATTGGCAACACCGTTTCAAGTGACAGTTAATTTGACAGTTGACAGATGATTTGTGGTCAGTATGTTTTGCCATTTCACCATGAATAGACTTACATCAGTACAACGCTTACAAATTGTGCAAATTTATTTTGAAAATTATGGTTCAGTTTGCCAAACTAACCGTGCGCTACGTCCATTTTACGGTCGACATAATCGTCCATCCGAGCAAGTTATTCGGAAAACCATGGATCTTTTTCGAACTACACATACTCTAGTTGATAATACGCATCCACAAAGACGCCATACAGTGCGCATAGAAGATGCCACTGCTGCTGTGGTGCGTAGTGTTGAGGAGGACCCGAATGAGTCGATACCCCGTCGTGCACAGCAATTGGGACTGTGCCCATCCACGTTGTGGAAGATTTTGTGAAAAGATCTTGGCTTACAAGATCCAACTTGTGCAAGAGTTAAAGCCGCGTGACCATTATGCGCGCCGTCGTTCGGTGAATGGGCCGAAAACAATATTCAGCTTGATCCTCTTTTTCAACGCAAAATTTTGATCTCACACCTATGGATTACTTTCTTTGGTGATACGTGAAGTCACTAGTCTACGCCGATAAACCACAGACGTTGGATCACTTGGAAGTCAACATTCGCCGCGCTATTGGCGATATACGGCCCCAGATGATCGAAAATGGGACTTCCCGATTGCGCTTCATTCAAGCCAGCCGTGGCGCCCATATGCCCGAAATCATATTTAAACATTAATGGCATAATATTATATTTTAAACAAAGCCAACAACGTGGTCAGCAACCTTATTTTTACGTGTTTTATTTCATTTTAAATTTGTATACTTCTAAAAAAAACACCCATTACTACCTATACCAAGGATTCGCAACAGGAGGCCCAAGGTTTGGATTCAAATCGCAGAGAATAAAAAGTCAAATCGCGCTACCAAAGAGAGAGAGAGAGAGAGAGCGTTTTTAAAAAGGGGCAAATTTATGTACAAGACTATCGAAAGGAATTTACAGCAAATTTCCAAGACTTTGCAGAGGTAGGGAGATTGTTCCAGTTTTTTAAAACTCTTCATGAATTTTTGTTCAGCAGGAGAATGGACTGATGTAGCTGTGAAGTTTTTTCAATTTTTCGAAATCATCAGCTGAGATGGAAATTATCGACCTGCATGAAGATATTTCCTTGAAATGTACCAAACTACGTCTCCAGAGGGGTTTTAGGTTAAACATGTTTTAAAGCAGTATCTGAATTGTAAAAAAAATGGCTATCATGTTTGGCTCCACATACATATGGTAAGAAAAATGAACCTCTTGAAGAACAAATATCGTTCAAGATATGATGGTTTCTTTGATGACACAAGGCTCATTATTTGTTCTCCACGAGAAGCAAACTTAAAATTTGACTCAGGATTAAATAAATAAATTTTTTTGGTTAAAAAATTCCAGCTAATTGGGCGACGGGGCCATTACAACTTCAAAATGTTGACATTTGATATAGGTACTATCATAAAGAAAATACAATTTTTGATAACACGTGAGGTGACGTGGGTAATAGCTAGTATTCGATATGATATTTGATATTCGTTGCCATGACTACCTACATAATATTATGTTCCACGTCATGTAAAAATTAATCAAAGCATGCTTAACTAGTTTATTTCTAACAGATCTACTAAACAAAAGAACAGCTATTTTTTTTCAAAATATTTCTTAAGCTGAAAGTTTAGAAAAAAAATGTTTTAACAAAACTTTGTTGAAAAAATAAATAGAATAAGGAGTCGCTATGAAAAGTATACCATTATTATATAAAAAACACTGTTATAGCATATATCTCTTCTGCGCATGTGCTGATTTTCCCCAAAAACAATAGGGATCATGCTTGCATACTAAACATCCCCCCCTTTATTTGGTTTTAATCCGCTCATCTGTTTGACCTGTATCGTGCTCACAAACAGACTAGCAAACAGACGCACAGCGTTTCTCCAAAAATATGTTTTCTGGATTCTGGGGACCTCAGAACGAAAAGATATTGTAAAATTTTGAAAAGTGATTTTTGACCTATACGCTGGGAGAGTATCTTTTATACATGCAAGCTTTGCGCCATCTTGTGTTTGATTTTTAAAATCTGGTTCACCTAAAACTTACAAACACATGGAAACCAGCTTCATTCTTAACCATAAAAAAATAAAAAAATTATAACTTACGCAACAATGTCAGTAAAAAAACTACAAACTATTTACAAAAATACATACTATTTATGTAGTATTTACAAAATTTTTTAAATCATATTTTTGTTGACAAAATACCAATTATGATATTTTTCATGAATTTAATAATGATTACAGACGTAAAATATTTTTTTTTACCCTTGACGACGTACTGCTGCAGTCCATTTTTTCCCTCTCTGATTCATAAGAAAATCCAGGAAAACGGTGGAATTGTAATTCTGGTTTTTAGTTGGTGTATCTTTACAATCAACAACACAGCGTTTCCGATTTAATAACATTTTACCCATTTCATTTAACAATTAATCGTTATTAAAATGCACGTATAACATTTATGATACTAAGGTTTTGGCTGAACCAGAATTAAAAAAAAAAACACGAGAGGGCGCATAGATCGCGTGTCAAAAGATACTCTCCTAGCGTACTAAGTACCTATCATTCCCCACTCAGTGGCATGTGTGAGTCGGAAAAAAACTCGAAAAATGTAAATAATTTGAACCGGAACAAGATTACCTCCCCCCTACGTTTTCGAGGATGCTGAACACGGTGGTGATATTAAAATTTCTCTTTGGGGTTGCGCAACCAGCCAAAACGGCCCAAAACCACCCCCGAACGAGGTTAAACGCCCATTACGTTATTTTATTTTCGAAAAAAAAAATTTCCCTGTTTTTTAGGATGCTGAGTGGTGTTGAAAATTGCCGCCGACACTAACCAACCTCTCCATCGATCAATTCTCACCCCCCAAACCGATGAATTTTTTTTATATCGTCGACAGAATTGGTTATAACCACGTTTTCGAGGATACTGAGCACGGTGGTTGTGTCGAAAATTGCCGCCGACTCTCACCAACCCTTCCACCGGCTAAATCTTACCCCCGAAACGGGTGATTTATTTTCTCGCCGGCAGAATTGGGTTTTTCCCCGTTTGAAACCAAATTTTGAGAGGATGTTTGGTATGAAAATATGAGGAGCCCTATTGTTTTTGCGAAAAATCGGCGCATGCGCAGAAGAGATATATGCTATAACGGTGTTTTATATATAATAATGGTATACATTTCATAAAGGTTTATTATTCTATTTATTTTTTCAAGAAAGTTTCATTAAATTTTTTTTCCTAACTTTATAGTTTCGGAAATATTTTGAAACTAAAAAAAATCACCTGTTCTGGGGCTGAAATTTGGTCGGTGAAGTGGTTGGTGAGACTCGGCGTCAATTTTCAACACCACCGCCGTGCTCAGCTTCCTCGATTACTTGAAAATAACCCAATTCTGCCGGAGATACAAAAAAAATCACCCGTTTCGGGGATGAGATTTGACCGACGGAGGGGTTGGTGAGAGTCGGCGGCAATTTTCGACACCACCACCGTGCTCAGCATGCTCAAAAACAGAGAAGAAACATTTTTTCGGAAAGAACATAACGTAATGCGCGTTTAACCGCTTTAGGGGGTTGTTTTTGACCGTTTTAGGGCGTTGCGTAACCCTAAAGAGGAATTTTAATATGACCACCGTGTTCAGCATCTTTGAAAACGGAAAATTACTTGACGACCCCTGACCTATACCATGGCGTAGGTATCTAGTCTTCTTTTATTAATTTTAAGTACCTATTACTATTTACATTTATTATCACTCAAATCTATTTTAGTGGCGTGTGTAAGTCGGAGGACTGGTAAATATTTTGAGCCGAAATGAAACTACCATCCCCCCCGTTTTCGAGGATGCTGAACACGATGGCGGCGTCAAAATTTCTCGTAGGGCTGGCCCAACCCCTCAAACAAGCCAAAAACCACCCCCGAGAGGGGTTAAACGCGATTTACTAGGTTTCCCTGCAGAAAGAAGTACTTTACCCCCGCTTTCAAGGATGCTGAGCACGGGGTGTTGTTGGATGAATACTCACCCCCGGAAGGGGTGATTTTTTTATCATCACCGGGAAACACATTTGTCCCCGTTTCCGAGGATGCTGAGCACGGTGGTGGAGCTGAATATCGCGTTCGACCCTTACCGACCCCTCCAGCGGCCAATACTCACCCCCGAAAAGGGTGAATTTTTTTCCCATTCTCAATATCCTCGGAAACGGGGACAAATGTGTTTCCCGGTGATAATAAAAAAAATCACCCCTTCCGGGGTGAGTATTAACCGGTGGAGGGGTTGGTAGGGGTCGGACGCGATATCCAACACCAGCACCGTGTTCAGCAACCTCGAAAACGAGGGGAGAACATATATTTACCGTTGATATTGCAAAAAAAAATTCACCCCTTTCGGGGGTGAGTATTGGCCGGTGGAGGGGTTGGTAGGGGTCGGACGCGATATCTAACACCACCACCGTGCTCAGCATCTTCGAAAGCCGGGGTAAAGTACTTCTTTCTGCAGGGAAACCTAGTAAATCGCGTTTAACCCCTCTTGGGGGTGGTTTTTAACTTGTTTGAGGGGTTGGGCCACCCCAACGAGAAATTCTGACGCCACCATCGTGTTCAGCATCGTCGAAAACGAGGGGAGGGGAGGTAGTTTCATTCCTGTTCAAAATATTTTCCATTTTCGCGTTTTTTCCGACTTATACACGCCACTATTTCCGGACAGATTACATGGTTAGATAATCCTGGTTGTTAGTGTACATGAACTCTAAAAAAAGTTTACTACATGAAAATAGCAAAACCTAAAAATCAAAAATACTAATGACATCTGCGTTGTTAAATTATTGGGTACCTATTTTAATTAAGTCTCATTTGTTATGAAGGTACATGTGGATGGATTAGCAAGAAGTCTATCCAAAAATGTGGTTCTTTAACGAAAACTAAAAACTAACGTTTCATCAAAAATCTCAATAGCGTCTATCATTCTCTGTTTCATTCTAAACCGTTATACGGAATTGAAATTTGGGGTAACTCAACTGCAGTTTTAAAATTTTTTTGATTAAAAATAAAAAAGTTGTGTGGTTTTAAGAAACCACGACGCAAGTGAAACTTTTATTGGATTGTAGACACTTATCCATCACGATTAATTATAAACAATAATATTCACAGGAATACACGAATAAAAACATGTAAACACTGTACAGCACTTGCCCGCATGACAGACTGACTATGTGTAATACATACTACACGGTCAGCTGATGCTAACCATGGGCGCCGCCATATTGGCCCTGGCTGCTCTACCGAACGCCTACTCCGAACGCCTTTCACTTTACTCCTACTCCGCGGCCGCCTTTAATGCGACATGCAACAGACGGCCAGAAAAATTCGGGGCGATAAATAAAAGTTTCACTTTAAAAAGCACTTCGTAATTAACGGTGCTGGCTATATAGTTAGAAAGATGGAGACAGAAATGATCAAGGAACGCTGGGTGGCAGAAAATCTCCCTTTCGTGTAGTTTGAGCCCCCCTCTACAAATCCGCTTGGAGGAGTAGAGGTCTAGCGCGTTGCGATACGCCGCTGAGGCGATAAAAAAAAACGGAAAAATTCAAAAGTCCTCTACTAAATCGCAGAAAATGACTGAACAGCATCTGGGGGATCTCCTAATTGCAGAAAAAATATGTTCTGCCAATTTACCCCCTGAAGAGACTGTCAGCATAATAAATAAATACAAAGTAAATAAATTAAAAAAAAAACAATCTCGGTGAGTGACTCCGAGCTCAAACGGTTGGTCTTCTTGTAGAGAATCCCGAGGTACAATTTTCTAACCAAAATCGACCTTGCAAAAACGCGTCATGTTCGCGGAAAGTTTAACATGGTATTCAGGTAAAGCATTAATGACAAGTACATAAATTGGCAGATGATATTTTTTACAAACTGTTTGGGTAGGTACTAATAGAAAGCCTGGTAAGAGTTTCTGCTACCGTGCAAGGACTTCAAGAATTTTTGCCTGTGCAAATTGTGAAGAATCATCGAAAGGAAGAGAAGTCACTTGGAGCCACGAAATTTTTCTCGTATTCCGGGTCACTGAATCAACCGTTCCGTGTAGTTTAAACTTCAAATTCAATTTTTTTTGGCAGAAAACATTTTTCCTGCAATTAGGAGGTCTCTCTAGATGCTTTTCAGTCATCTTCTGGCATTTAGTAGAGGACTTTTGAATTTTTCCGTTTTTTTAATCGCCTCAGAGGCATATCGCAACGCGCTAGACCTCTTCTCCACCAAGCAGGTTTGTAGAGGGGGTTCAGAAATTTCTGTCGCAATCCTCTAATACACAAGAATGTAGGCCGCTATTTAGACAATTGAAAATCTTGATAATTTACTCACAGTTTATTTTTAATTGCTTGGTTTTCGTAAAAGAAAACAATGAAAAATTCAATGGTCATCTGTACATCAACAACACTAGAAATAAAAATGATATTTGTCTACCACAACGCAGATGTAAAAAAGTACGTACGGTCCTGACTGGCTAATGGTTATGCATGGAATTGTTTAATAAGATATCCTGCTCGATTCGTAACTGAAGTACGGAAATTTAAAAGTGTAATAAAGAAATATTTGACAAATGGGGTCTTTTATTCTGTTGACGAATTATTGACTGCAGAAATCAAAATAAGCTAAATTACTGAATATTGTACTGAATTGTAATTGACGAAGTTTCATCCACATTGTGGTTTTTTTCAACTAATAAAAATTATTATTATTATTTATTATTACAGAAAAACATCAAAATAAATAGTTTTGCATTTCGGCCATAAATATACCGGTATTGAATATTGATATATTTTGGTTTATATACATTAAATACAATTAAAAATATTAATTAGCGGATGCATAAAGCAGAAGAAACGATTACTATTAATAATAATATAATGTAGAGCAAATACTGAGGTGGATAATAAGTAGCGTTAACGTCTGGTGAATATGACGGGACCTTGCCCCCCTTGTCCAAAGCCGAGGGGGGCGTCGATGTGAATTGACATTTAGCCACAGGTATGGTATAAATCGACTTGACGACTAGTTTACCGGCTTAGTAAAAGACTGTTAATCTGCAGATCGTGGTGTGTGGAGTGCATATTGTTTTATTGTTTAATCATGAAAGGATATAGAATTGTAAGTAATTATACTAAATACAGTACTAACTTCAAGGTTATCCGATACTGCTTCTGCATTCAGTCGGACAATACTCATAGCGGTGAATATAACTGTACCTACATCCAGATTTTAATAAACAACCCTCGCAAAAAATCGCAGCTTTAAAAACTTCCATAATAATAATCTTTTTTTTAATGGACTCAAAATATTAGTTATTTATTTCCACGACTAGTGTTGTATATTCAGGGGTGATCTGAGTAAAAAATAATAACTTATAACAAAATTATCCACTGAATTTTTAGTTTATTTTTAAAATTAATAATAAATTGAGAATATGAATCAGCACTGGGCCTAAATAACCCTAATAGTTGGCGATCTTAACTTCTATTTAAAAAAAATGTATCTTTCACCAAAATTGTTTCTAACAATCCGTTCTTGGGAACTGCCCCACAATTGGAAATGCCTGTTTTTTATATCAATGACTGGAAACTGTAATAAAGGATTATAGACGCTCGATGAAATCAAAGACCACAGATAATACTTTAAACACATTGCATGATTAGAAATTATTTTCTATTTTTATAAGCTTTTAATTAACTTGCTTTTCCTATCCGTGTCTCCGTTACAAATCTTGTTAATTAATTTTGACGCACTTTTGATTATTTCAATTTTGATAGCTATAGCTGTTGCTTGCTTGATATTTACATTTCTTAAACTAATTCTTAAGTAAAGAACGATTATATGAACTAAATGTTATTATTCTAAGGCATTAATTTATCAATTAATTAATCTACATTTTTTTAATAATATTTAAATTCCCTAGGTAGGCAAAATTATAAAAAATATTTATCTTTATACATAAACTTCCGGTGTTCGTGTCTTCGCAATTCTTCTCCTCCTAAACAGCTTCACCAATTTTGATGAGATTTTTTTTGTACTTATGGAATCACCTGGATGGTTCTTAACCCGGTTGGTGGTGCTGTTGTCGAGATCCAGATATTTTCTTTTAATTTCTCGACCAAATTTTGTTTTTAATTTTGTTGGATTTCTCACACAAAAATATATATTCCCTTTTCAGTCGCTCAGCACTTTGAAATATTTTTTGATTCAATACTTTTTTTATAATTATGACTTACAAGCGTTTCATTCATAACTGACTGTTTGCCCACCGGGTCTGCTATTATTCTATAAAAAAGTCCGCTGCAGCATAATATTATGTCTATGTTTAATAGGTAAACTACAAACCCTGGCGAAGCCGAACCGGGCAGCTAGTTATTATCTAAATAAAAGGAAACCGTGACTGACTGACTGACTGGTTGATCTATCAACACACAGCTCAAATCCCTGGACGAATTGGACTGACATTTGGCACACATAGTTATTATGACGTAGATATCCGCTAAGAAAATTCGACCCCTAAAAGGGTGTAACGGGGATTCAAAATTTGCATAGATAAATCATCATATCAATTAAAAATGCGCAAGATTATACTCCTGTCAACAAATAAATAAACACGTTTTTCATGCTTTTTCAAAAACAACCCCTTCAGAGGGTGAAAAGAGGTAAATAATCTAAATATCAACATGGCTGTCATTGATCACGTGAATGTCATCAAATTTGAAATTTATTAGGTGGGTCTACGTCGAGAAAGGAGTAACTATGCCAAATAATATAGGTATGCATTGCATCCGTGTTTCGTCTCAATCGCGTGCGAAGCCGCGGATAACGGCTAATAATATATAGGTATTTGGAAGTAATTATAAGGCAAAAATTTTGCAAAAAAATAAAAAATAATTTGTGTGAAATATTGCATTAATTGACCTTGATATTTTACGTATGTGTGTAGTAACTGTAGTTCTATATATTAGATACTTGTATTTTTTTCACGAAAGATATTATCGTAAGTCAACCCGCAACCGGTCTAACAGCTCTTGTTACTAGGGTGTGGGACTCCATGAGATATTGCTTGAGAATAACAATAGATTATTTTTTACGCATTCTCAGTAAATTTATATGTTTTTACGCCAGTGCCACTGATAATTGATAATTAGATATTTAGAGGCAAGCAATACATGAGCCATTCATGAAACGCTACATAAACAAAGGCGTCCCTACGATGTCTCTGTAGATAGAATTTAATAATATATTTTTTAACATGAATCCTTTCGCATTTAAACCAGATTAAAAAATCAATTGCATTTTCATGGAAGA
This sequence comes from Xanthostigma xanthostigma, assembly GCA_963575645.1. Taxonomy (NCBI): domain Eukaryota; kingdom Metazoa; phylum Arthropoda; class Insecta; order Raphidioptera; family Raphidiidae; genus Xanthostigma; species Xanthostigma xanthostigma. The sequence goes on from OY754470.1 coordinate 34,190,944, forward strand.
TTGAATTTAATATATCGCAACAAATTCTTATCGTGACTTAAAATTCGATGAAGGCAGCTATTAGTGCAAGTGGCCATCAAATATTCAAGACAAATTTAATCACCCAATCAGTTTACTATCTCTTTCTATTGGTGTAAAAAAATGATATATGGTATTGCAGATCATTGGCGTCGGCCAATTAAGGTCAACATCTAACTATATAAAAAAATATATAACGTCTTGCAAGATCTGCAAAACTAGAAGATTGTCGATTTCGTCCATTTTTCGGATGAAATTAGACCGAAAAACCAAAGCAGGTTTTGTACAGTTCGAGTTCATAGCTGATCTTATCTACTATGTATTAAATTTTGAAAACGTATGTCATTCACACTGCAGTATGGCAATAATCGTCGAAGTAACACAGCTGTTAACGTGCTTACCTGACCTATAAAGTTGATTATATTGCGGTATGAATGATTTTTGAAGTGAAACTTCTTTAGCGATGAATCTGTTTAAAATTTTCCGCAACGTTAAAGGAGAAATGATTCAATTCAGCGGAAATATAAAAGAAATATTGGAAACGAGCTCGTTTCTAATATTTAACGTTGAGGAAAATTTCAAACAAATACATCGCTAAAGAAGTTTCACTTCCCCCGGAAATTTATTTGGATGAAGATCACGCATTTTTTTCGAAATTTAACATCCCTAAAGATAAGACCTATGATATCGAATAAAAAGTGTTTCAAATTTTGAATCTAGTTTCTGTCAAAACAAATCAATCGAAATCAGCGATTCCTCAGAGATTGCAGATTATAGACGCCTGACAACTGAGACTATTAGCGTCTCGCCTTGTGTCTTGTATGTCGTAAGTAATTACCCAGTTCTGAAAACGTAGTGACACGATCAGAGAGGAAGAGTTGCATATTAGATTCAAATTTAATTGGTACCGATTTTACGAAGATGAAAAGGTCTAATCAAGCAGGTTATTAACTATTTATTGATCAGCAATTTTTTAACAGTTGCATAATATCAAAATTATGCAACAACGTGTAGGTTCGATACCATACAGATATGCGTAGGTAATTTAGATATTCAATCGAAATGATATGTATAAATTATAACATATTATAATTGCATGTAGAGTTATCGGAGATTTACAATTTGATGATCCATTTCTCATGCCATATAACATACGTAGAGACAAATAGTTATTTACAGAGCAGTCATAAATTAATTCTAATCATATTTCTGTTCGATTTTAGCACTCAGTTATCTTTTATTTGTACACATTCACACGGAAACATTGTATGGCGAGAAACTTAAAAAAATTGTCATTTGATGGACAATTCTGCAGTGTTTTTTTTTTCTTTCACCTCTACCTATGCCAGCACGCATAGTATCTATACTAATGTATAAAGCTGAAGAGTTTGTTTGTTTGTTTGTTTGAACGCGCTAATCTCAGAAACTACTGGCTCGAATTGAAAATTATTTTTTTATTGGATAGCCCATTTATCGAGGAAGGCTATAGGCTATATAATATTACGCTACGACTAATTGGAGCGGAACATAAATGAAAAATGTTGCAAGATGTGTCTCAAAATTAGTCCATCCGACAAATATTATCAGGTGAAATGCCTTAACTAAATACTGCAATATTAGCGCGTCAAGGTACAAGCCCGGATAGCTCAATCGGTAGAGTGTAAGACTCCTAATGTCAGGGTCTAGGGATCAAGCCCCACGTCGGCGAATATATTTTTATTTTTTTTTATTTTCTACATTGCTTTCTTCTAAGGTTTACATTTAAATTTTTTAAAATTTTATTACGACTAATTAAAATTAAATAAATCTAATTAATAGCTCATTTGAAAACTGTTACATCTATAGGCACCTATATATAAAAGTAATTTTCCTACAGTGTTTTCAATTAAATATTTATTAATTATAATATTAAAATAAATTTATTACTTAATAAATATTGCTTTTTAACGACAAAAACTTTTGAACGGTAACGCCGATCATTATGAAGTTTGGACACAACATTCATCTCGGTAAACTAAGATGAATGTGCGTACTCATGTCCCTTCCTTCCTTATTCGTTCTTTTGCACCCGGGTGAAACCGGGTGGGACCACTAGTAGCAAATAAATTGAAAATTCAATTGACACTTTCACCAGCTCTCAATATTTCAGACCAGTGAATTAAAAAAAAACTATATTTATCATCATCAAGCCAGCAGTCGACATCATTTTTTTATTTTTTTAAGTAAAACTTCTTTTGGAAAGGTAGGGACAATTTGATTCATGAGATTGAAAGTACAATGAAACGTTGCTATATATGCACGTATACTGTATGTACCAGGCCTGGGCAAATGGCGGCCCGCAGCGCAATTTTGTCCGGCCCGCGAAGCATTTTAGAAAATTTTAGAAAAATAGTAAAATGCGGAAATAGAACATGGGAACCTTTTTTTTTTTTGCTCTGCAAATTTTTGGCCCGCGGTGAAATTTTCATCAGCTATGTGGCCCGACGATCAAAAGATTTGCCCGCCCCTGGTATATACTATAAAAACCGATTGCATGGCGTTGTGCTATGGTGGATGAGATGTATAGTGGTTGCCTCGTAACTTAAAGGTGATAGGTTCGATCCCGGCGGTCGGTGTCACCATTATTTTTTCTCTTACAATTATACCAGTTTTATTTCTGTAGTGTGTAGTGTAGAATAGATATTTATTCTTTTACTTTTTAAAACTGGTTTCGTATCCCCACTGTAAATATCGGAGGTGTTGTGATCCTTAAGTACTGTCCTGTTGCTTTCATATGAGTATGTTTTTTTCTATGAAATATTTAACTATTCAGTACTATTTTGTCCATAAGAAATTCAATGCAATATTTAAATGATTGATGATATAATATTTTTATGAACTGATCTAAAAAAAAAGTTCAAAAAACCTGTCTCATACATATAACGAAACCAGAGGTACGTAAATGAACTATAAAAGGTCAAATGACTTCTTAATTTGTAACAAAAATCGACCTTGGACATTTCGAGATCGAAAGCAAATGCCAACGCCTCGAAGTCTATTCTGAAGAAACGGTAATCATTAATTATAATACAAGTATGTCACAAAGACTGTAATCTTAAAAATGACTAAAAAAAATTGGTTGTCTGTAAAGTCAGTTTACGGACGATAGTTTTACGTGATAACGTATTCCGCTCGGAACGTGACACATTTCGGAACGTGACACTTTTTCGTGCATGCAGCCGGTGTTTCATCAATTTATAAGACGTTATCACGTCAAAAGCAAGGGAAAAAATTCACTACAAAAGTACTGACTTATTATTATTTTTGTTTTTATAATTTAGTTTTGTATAATTTCATCGGTTTTGTCTATACAGGGTGAGTCAGACCACCCGTATCAGTCGTTTTTTTCGAAAACGGTTAGTCGTAGAGAGTTGTCTCAAAAATCTGTATTATAAAAGCCCTAATGAAGAATCGAATGGTGATATTTTTTCCCCCCGGAAAGGTCGGCTTCCCTGTTAGTTTGCTCCGGAATGTTCAGAACTCCGGAATGTTAAATGGCACGATAGGTTGAAAGTGGTATTGTTGAAAAGATCTTTAAAAAATAAGCAAGTTTTGTAAGACATTTTTTTTTTGTTACTGCCACCCCTGTTAAGTAATATTCGTTTGAAATTATTAAATTAACATGTCAGAATAACTAAAAAGTCGGCATTTAAAATCTAGTTACCTAATTAAACAATGTCACAATAAGTTTTCAATAATTGCAATTGTTTTTTTTTTTGTCGGAAAATACTTCCAGGTACTCATAACATATCTAGAAGAGCTCTGCAGTGTTTAGAAGTAAATTGAAGACAGTTTGAACATTTGTGACATTGTTTAATTAGGTAACTAGATTGTAAATGCCAACTTTTAAAATTAAGTTTGTTATTTTTACATGTTAATTTAATAATTTCAAACGAATATTACTTAACAGGGGTGGCAGTAACAAAAAAAAATGTCCTACAAAACTTGCTTATTTTTTAAAGATCTTTTCAACAATACCACTTTCGACCTATCGTGCCATTTAACATTCCGGAGTTCTGAACATTCCGGAGCAAACTAACAGGGAAGCCGACCTTTCCGGGGGGAAAAAATATCACCATTCGATTCTTCATTAGGGCTTTTATAATACAGATTTTTGAGACAACTTTCTACGACTAACCGTTTTCGAAAAAAACGACTGATACGGGTGGTCTGACTCACCCTGTATAAAGACGTACCTAGAGTTCGTTTATTTTTTTTATCACGATGACCTTAGAAACTGCCTACTTTATCAATTTGAAATACTATTCCATTTTTTTAAATTCTATTTTTTCCCGAGTGACATAAATTTCAACAGAACAGTGAGCGAACATATAAGGCGAGCTCTGACGATCTACACCGAGACTAAAGTAATTCGCTGCCGAATCACAGTCTATTCGGGCAGAGCTGGGCCGCTATGCTTTATTGTTCTTAGCTGTTCTTTTTTTCAAAAAATATAAAAAAGTCAATCATAATAATTAATTATTATACATATAACTGTGTAGTAGAACGCTTAACTTTGTCGTATATGAATTATATTACGGTGAAACGTAACATTATTGTTTAAAACGTGCGTCAGTGAATTTTTAAAGTCACACGGGCCGTAATAACGTTACGTATAAGACATTTATGGTATTTTTTGCACGTACCTCGTATAAAATAGTTGGTTTTGACATTTTTGTCAAAATTTTAAACAGTTCACTTTTAGTAGATTCTAAGAAAAACAACTGGTAGACAAATAGTGATTTACTATGGAATTACATGCCTGTGTACAAGCATATAATAGGTACAGCTATTTTAGAGAAGCTGCAAAAATATAGTTTTAACTTTGTGCCCATGATTTTTCTCATCTGTTATTACAAAAAAAAAAAAATACGAAAATTTTCCTGAAAAAACAGCAACATTTTAACATTTGCACAATAACTTTTTATACAGGGTGTCCCACGACATGACTGCCATAGCCCGGGACTGTGTTGCTGGGGTGATTTCAAGTAAAAAATGTCTAATGAACATATACCCGGAACGCTATCCTAACTGAGTATTTGAAATTTTAGATAAGTAGTAGTAGGAATTTCCTACTAATTTAAAAACCATTTAAAAAGAAATCGCTTTATTGAATTAGTTGTTCAAAATGTCCACCCAATTGCTATATACATAGTCTAGCTCTGTAAAGAGTCACAGGATCAGCACGAATAAATACTAATGGTGATTCACAGCCATCTGGTCTTTTTAATAAAAAAATTGGTTGCCTGTAAAGTCGGTTTACGGACGATAGTTTTACGTGATAACGTCATAAAGAAACATTGATGAACTCTCTGACGTCACGCGAGAAGAGAGTGAAATGCGTACAAGCCGACGCTTGGGCCGATCGTGCCTCTCTATCGCTTATACCGCGCTCTCGCTTGCACGCTCAGGCTCAGGCGAACCTGATACCTGCATTAGTGAGCTTACTTATTTAAAATTTCAAATGTTTCTAGCTCAGTTAGGATAGCGTTCCGGGTATATGTTCATTAGACAGTTTTGACTTGTAATCACCCCAGCAACACACTCCCAGGCTATGGCAGTTATGTCGTGGGACACTCTGTATATTATGTAGAACCGTTCAATGTTCGTAAAAATTGAAAATTATTTCAATATATTATAATTATTCATGGATAAATTGAGCACACTACTCTAATTAATTTGCATGCATTTTTACACCTTTTTTTAAAATATTTCTTTAAATTTTGATCGGTTTCTTTCCTTTCACACATCGTCATCACGGTTGACTGAATTTAGCAATATCATGAGTAGGTATACATAAATTACGACCTAGTATAGGTAAACTTAAAATGACATTACTATATGCAACCTGTCAAAATTACCTTTACATTTTTTATTTATTCAAATATATGAACTAATCTGTGTAATCATTATTTTAATCTTTTGACAAATCAAGGGCGACACATTTTTTGATAATTCAGTAATCTAAATAATATAATTGAAAAATCGATTGGTGAACACTATAATTTTTAATCAATTGCTGAATGGTTAGGGATGAAAACCCCGTGTCCCATATTAACATTTGTTCCGGAAAATGTTCCGAATTAGATAACTCATCATATTATGTGAAGACTATATAATATTCGATTATATTTTATTCGCTCGTCTTTGCGTACATGACTATATAAAGGCATTCACTAAATAAATATAATATGAAATGCACTTTTTTTTACTTAATGGCTGTTTTAAAATGACACTTTAAAGGATTTTTTCAGAAAAAAATTCCATGCGCACGTATTTATGTGTGCTTTGCACTCAGTGAACGCACTTTTTCCGGCATATAATTAAGTAAAAATCCAACCTAGTACTGATCATGCCAACCAAGTTAAGTGAATTAATTTCTCAAGTTAACATGATTTACCAGCTGTACCTTTATTAATAATTGTAAAATCAATATAAAATTATCATTTAAAAATTTCTTTCTGTGTTAACTATGCATTTCCTGAGAGACATGTGTAGATACTATAGATAGATATATATGTAGTTTTAGATCAGAAATTGCATGTTAGAACTTCGATTAACTTTTCATTTTCACTCACTGCTAATTCTCCTGTTGTCTTACTGCAATAATATAGGTACATTGTAATTAGCAGTGAGTGAAAATATGCGATTTCTAACCTAAAACTATATATATGCTGAGATAGATAGAGTGAAATAATTTGTGGCACGTGATTATTTCACTGCCAAATCTATCTGAGCGAAGCCGGGCCGGAAAGTTAGTTTGATGATATTTTAACTATGCATGTTCTATTAATTTATGACACGTAGAGCGCATATTAATTGACATTTAGCATTCAAGTAAATGCATGTATTAAAAATAAGGTTTGTGTACATAAAATACTCGAAATTTATATTCATATAGATATGGCTATAATATGTAACAGAGAAAGTAAACATAACGCGAACAGGGTTGAATTCATTGACATTACTTTCATTATAGCTACTTTTTGAATGTGTCCAATGTCCATTCCATCGTTACTTCTTGAAATGTTACTTCTTGTGCAGCGCTACTGCCTTGTTAATAAGTTGAAGGGGCAAATGCTTTTTAATTAAAAAATGTAAATTGTTTCAATAATATAAAGTTTATTATAAAAAAAAAACTAAAAATTCATCTTCAATAGAAACAATATACTGTTTTCTAACTTGGCTTATTTATGCACATTGCACAAATCGATGCGCGACGATTTAAAAATGTTTTGACGTGATAACGTCTTATAAATTGATGAAACACCAGCTGCACGCACGGAAAAGTGTAACGCCGTAACGTTCCGCCTGACCCTGTGCGTGCAAGCGAGAGCGCAGTATAAGCGATAGAGAAGCATGATCGGCCCAAGTTTGACAGCTACTAAAATTTAGGTTATGTATAATTAAATATGATATTCGAGCGGAATACGTTATCACGTAAAACTATCGTCCGTAAACCGACTTTACAGACAACCAATTTTTTTTAAATAGGTATAGATACGGATATTTACATTTCTCTGGTGTGTCCTGTTTTTATAAAGCGGTGAATACACGGCCAATCGTAAACACCAATATTCGTGATAGACAGTGCCGGATTAAGACTCCTTGATGCCCTAAGCATTTCTTGCCTAAGGGCCCTCATCTCTAACAGCAGTCTAAAAAAAGTCTAATATTAACTGTCTCTGTCATGTTAAGTTTATAATATTATTTGTTTTTATTTTGAATGTCATGTGCTTAAAATTAACAGAAAACAGTTAAAAAGCATAGAATTTTAGAAAAATAATTGAATTTTACAATAAATGCTCTCACTGAAAATTTGACTGTCTATAAAATTCAGTTAATTGAAAAAAAGTTACAAAACTTTAAAGTTAAAAAAAATTTTTTTTCCTTTTCAAAAATTATTATTTATTTTTAACTTCTATACTTCTAAAGACAGTTTTATATCAGTAGATCAATTTTTTGAGAATATAACAAAAAAAATTTGTTGAGACGGTCTGGTTGTGATTTTTGGTGCCCCCTGAGACGTGATGCCTAAAGCAGTTGCTTACTTTGCTTATAGGTTAATCCGGCACTGGTAACAATTTAATTAACCACGATAATTGTTATCAATTTTCTTAAAACATCTTGTTTGACGTTTATTTATTTATATAGGAATAAATATAAGAAGCTTAATTATTTGCTTAATTCTTTAATGGCCAACGTTTATGCCTTAGCTTCTTAGGAAGACTTTAAAATCACGGAAATGGTTCAGACAATGGATACAAATAAACAATTTCTTTAAATCTTGAAGAATCACAATTAATGTCAAACGTTGACCCTTAAAGAATTTATCCCCTTCTTTTATTTTATCATTCATATCAATCTTGACTGTCAAACACGTCATTAAGTCATTAATATTGACCTCGGTGCAGTAACTAGGAACTGGCAACAGGGGCTCGCACCAGGAACGCATTCGACAATGCGAGTATGATTATTTTATTTGAATTGGTCAATAAAATATTTTTTTTTGAGATCGCGAAATCAAACTCGGGCCCTGAGCGCCGATGATCCTAGCTACGGCACTGATTGACCCTCTTAATTAAAGTATGAATATTTGTCAGCAAGGACTATAGGTATTAGTTTACTTTTGCTTCTTTATAATATTAATATTGGATTTTTATCAAATCAGTATGTACAAAAATGATAGACAAGGAAGTGGGAGACAAAACGGTAACTGTTTGAACAATTTCCCGTACGAATGACATTGAAGAACAACTACTTTAATACGGAAAGAATTAATTGCGTTAAAAAGCTAGCATTTAGATCTAGAAAAATGACAACTTGGCAAATAGAGTTTCATCTAAGACCTTGTCCGTTTCTTTGAGACCTATGACTTTGGTGTCTCGACACGGAGCCTCTTAACTTCGGCCCTGCTTTTACAAAATAACCTTAATGAGTAGTCACTGGTCAACTGCTTATTGTTAATAGTGTTATACCTACTTAGTTCCAGCTGGGAGTGGTCAATATTATCATAATAAAGGTGACAGAGAAAAAACTATTCCTTATATTCAATGTAATGCGTGTATAAAACTGAAGCGGTGAAATGTTTTTTCTCTGTCAGATATAAAAGTATTTTGTAACGAGAGCAGTGATGTAAAACGTTCACATTCCTATATTCAGATACTATTTGATACTCTGATATTGATCATTTCAACATAATATTGCATATAGAATACATAATTTACATAAAATATATAGAGCAAAGGCACCAGTACTCGATCACTTACCTGTGGTCAACGGTTTTTTAATAAAGTTAACAGAAAATATTATTACATGACATATGCGCAATAGAGAAAATTATTGTTATAATTTTTAAATCTCTAGTTTCGTATTTTAACGACCATAAGATACCTACTCTCTATATTGGTAGGAAGAGAAATTAGAAAATATACATTATTTCATTATTTAGTCACTACTCACTCCAATAAGCGAACCCTACTGCACTTTACTATTTCGGAACCGTAGTACCTGTACATTCTGTCTACTATAAAAATTAAACTGGTCGGGAACCGGCATCTTTACTCTATTTACTTACTCTACATTTATTGCTTTATAATTACATATTTTTCCTTTGTTTTCTGCGGTATATCACACGGGCTTCCGGGTTCAAAAATTTCCATATATAAGTATTTGCATCATTAGTTTTAATAATAAGTAGTTATGAATTAATTATTATTGCATTTTGCAATTATGACACATCTTTAGTTAGTTATGAAAAATGTGTGAGAAATTGTATTCTTAATGATGAGAAAAAGTAGTTTATATTTGAATAATGGTTAATTGTAGTTTTTATACCAATTATAATAATGTGGAAACTATTTTTTTGCATTAATGTGGTGAAAATAAATGAATAATTTGTTTTGAAAATAATATTAGCATATTGAGGTATATTATTAATTTACAAAAGCAAATAAGTACCGATTGTTATAGACCAGGCCTGGGCAAATGGCGGCCCACGGGCCGGGTCCGGCCCGCAGCGCAATTTTGTCCGGCCCGCAAAGCATTTTAGAAAATTTTAGAAAAATAGTAAAATGCGGAAATAGAATGTGTGGACCTTTTTTTTTTTTGCTCTGCAAATTTTTGGCCCGCGGTGAAATTTTCATCAGCCATACGGCCCGCGGTCAAATTTTCATCAGCTATGTGGCCCGCCGATCAAAAGATTTGCCCGCCTCTGTTATAGACTATATATAGAGTACCTATATACAATAAATCTATGGCTTCGGGTTGTGAACGATGTAGAACAATTGGCTACATTATTTCTCTCTTTCTCTAAGGAAAATTGAAAAAAATCTGAAAAAATCTATTTCTTGATCTCTTATTGTTGGAGTGTAAGTATCCCCGAAAAGCCGAACTGAATTATAGTTATTACTTAAGTATATAGCCATAGGTGCCTTAAAGCAAAGTGGGGAATAACTATAATGAATAGTGAAAAACGCAATTTATTGAAATCGGTTAAATAGTTTCTGAGGTCCTTTCCAATTTTTACCCGGGCTAAATCGGGCCGGCCAGTTATTATATAGCAAAGTATTGCCTATCGTCTATCGAACAGTGAAAAAAAATTGAAATCGGTTTAATGGTTTCTAGGATTCCTACCAATTTTCACCCGAGCGAATCCAGATAGACTAGTAATTATAGCCTACGTCCCATAGCAAAGTTATCACCTATACCTATAATAATGTGAAAATTTTGAAATCGCTAAAACAGTTACTGAAAAGTGAAATTACTCTCAATTATCACCCAGACGAAGCCGGGCCGGTCGGTTATTATAGCCTGTGTCCTAAAGCTAAGTATCACCTATCGAACAATGTAAAAAAATTGAAATCGCTTCAATAGTTTCTGAGATTACTCCTAATTATCATCCAAAACCGGACGGATCAGTTATTATAGCCTATATATATTATAATATGTCCTAAAACATAGTATCACCTATCGAACAGTGAAAAAAATTGAAATCTGCTTAGTAGTTTCTGAGATTATCGTCGAAAAACAAACAAACTTTTCTTCTTAGTAATATTTGCCGACATTTCTTATATATCGACGTCTCAGAGATTTTAATACATTGCTAAGACGGAAGCCCCATATATTATGTTATTAAATTAATGTTAATAAATAAGTTCAGTTTTCTTTTTTTTACGCTTAAACGAATGATAGATTTCAATGAAATTTTGAATATACATAATAATATATATCCCGGCTTAGTCTGTAGGCTATGTATCGTTACGCTAACCGTCCCGGCTTCGTCCAGGTGATGTCAGTGTTTTTAGCAGGGAGCTCCATCGTTTTCAATATTCTATACAAGAAATATTATTATTATATATTATTAGAAATAGTTTCAATCGTTCCTGGGACATTTTTCCTGGAAATATGTCCGCTCAACAAAGGAAACGACTTTTGTTGGTTCCGTGTTTGGAACTGTTTGGTGCAAATCAGACTAGTATTATATATAGGTATAGCCCGCCTTAAATGTGCGTTCTTCTTTAAATTTACGATGTCCTCTATCTAAAAATTGGTTCTAGCTTTGCGTGAATATTTTGCAAATTGATAAATCTGCATTAGAAATAAAATTGTAGTCCTTAGTTATCAGGTATTTAAGAATCTATTCTTTTCAATAATTTTCTTCTACTCGGAAAAAAAATTCTAAATTTAGTTTAGCTAATTATCGCAAAGAATGTGTAAAAAAACTGTTGCAAAATATCAGTAAAGATATAGTTACCTGAACTTATTACGCAATTTTTAAATACATGCCCAATACTTAAATCGTATAACACAGGCGGAATATTGCAAAGATATTTTATAGATGTTAAAGTTTAGACAAAGATAGTTTCTTAGTAAAAATACTAGGTAATGCATGGCTGATACTTTAAACGTTATATTATGTTATTAAAGGTTCATTTGAATGGTAATTTGCAAAACGTGCATGATTTAAAAAAACAATGAAACTTATTCATCTCATTGCATTGGTCTATTAAACAAGCGTGATGCAAATTGAAAATTTTAAATTCTTCACAATAATTAGCGCAGATAATCTGCTTGCAAATATCGAGGAATTGAAAAGTGCGTACTTATTTTTTTTTATAGTTGCCTCGTATAGTTAGGGTTGCCATCTGTAACTAGGACAAGCTCAAAAGAACCGAATTTTTTAATTCAAAACTCGGACACAATTGCCAAGGAAGATTCTTATTTTACTGATGATGAAATTAAATAATACGGAAACAGCATAGATGAATTTTTTTACTATATTTGGAGCAACTTAACGTACAAAATTAAAGTAATATATGGAATTTTACAAGCTTTCATTTAAGTATATCTCTATTCTCTTTGGTAATTAAATTAAAGAGCTGTATAAAAATTAAAAAAATCAAACAATAACTCTACTTTCTTTATTTCAATAAGCAAAAATACCTAAATCTTTTTTATTAAAGAAACAAAATTCTACTATCGTCAAATAAAAACCCGGAATGCAAACAAAACCCCGCCCGGACGTTCTTAAAAAGAGGAGAAATCCGGGGAAATCCAGACAGATAGCTACCCTACACGCCAGATTGATAAAAAGATATTATATGTACGAAATAGCACACAGGACTCTACTCGTAAAGTTTATTGTACAGATTATACCAAATTTTAATTTAAACTTTTAGTTTTAATTGTAATTTAACAGATAGTGGATCTATAAACATTTACATATTTGTTAATATCAACAAGCCTCGAAAGTGTTTAATATTTTGTATTAATTTTAAAGACTCTAAATTCCTCAGTTTATTCAATATCAGTTGATTTTGAATTATTTTTAATCTTACGCTATCAATTTTTTTCAGATACCACTTTTAGTGGCATTAGCTGCTTTATCTTGCCAAGCGCAGGATTACGATTATGACAGCGTACCAGTGCCAAGACGCCCAGCCCCATCTCGTATCCAACCAGGATATTCCGGTCCAGCTCAACCAAAACCAACTCCAGTAGCAATCCTTAAGCAGATCAACCGTCATAACGAAGATGGTTCCTACACGTACGGTTATGAAGGAGGAGATGGTTCGTTCAAAATCGAAACAAAATTACCAACTGGTGAAGTAAAAGGCAAATATGGTTACGTCGACGACGCTGGTAAACTTAAGGTAGTCGAATATGGTGCCAACAAATATGGTTTCCAACCGGCCGGTGAAGGTATCACAGTTCCTCCTCCTACGTTGGTTGACGAGTCAATCCGCAAAGACGGTCTTCAAGAATTCGACGATGGACAATATTATCAGCCGGCTCCACAAATTCGTGCTCAGCCCGTGCAAGCGACGCCTCGTCCGAGACCACGACCTGTTGCTCGTCCTCCTCCACCACCACAATATGAAGATTACAGTGATTCTCCGAGCCCTATCCCTCAACGACCTCTTCAAATACCCGGTGCTATTCCATCAGGAGTCGTTTATTCTGAACAGCCAAGATCCATTACCCGACCATCGCATCAACAAAACTTCCAGTCGGTGCCACAAAGGTCGTTTGCTCCATCTTCACCACCACAGAGGTTCGTTATGACATATCCAATCATTTATTATTTATATGAAATCATTTTCTAAAATATTTTGCACATATGAAATGCTTATAAAGTTAATGAATTGAAATTCCTTGGATCAATACGCACGGTAATCTATAGCTGTACGTATCTCATATTTGACTACCGTTCCAATGTAAAGTTAAAATTGAGGATCTGTAGGAGCTAAGAGGATTATGTAAACGATGAATGAAAACATATATTTTTTCCACATTTATTTATTTATTCTTCTCTTTCCAAAACGAACATAACATTTTTTTTGTGAAAAATAACTCTAATAATTTAGTGATGATGATCCTGTTTAAATATTGGAAGTTTAAAGGATGAATCCTAGTGGCATAGGATCGATGAACTAAGCAAATACTGGAGGTTTTTTTTAATTTCATTTTATTGTCTGACGTTTCGGCAAACTTTATGCCATCTTCGGAGAATCAATGCTGTCTGTTTTCTCAGTATTGATAAATTAAAATAAAAATACTCGTTGATGACATTTTGTATTTTAATTTATTTTATACATAACAATACTGAGAAAACAGAGAGCATTGATTGATGATTGATGGCATAAAGTTTGCCGAAACGTCAGACAATAAAATGCAATTAAAAAAAACCTTCAGTATTTGCTTAGTTCATCGCTCCTATGCCACCAGGATTCATCCTTTAAGCTTCCAATAAAATTTTTTTCTTCTCAGTTGACTTTATTCAGCGAATCTTAAATAATATATATTTTCAATTTTAGATTTATTGCTTTAAAGAAAAGGAAAACTGTTAAACTTTCAAATTAAAACTAATAAAAGAAAACGGTCCCAAAATCCAAACATCGAAGCAGGACCACAAACGCAAAATTCAAAAATATTATGAAAAAATTAATGTTTTTTTTTTGTATACAGATTTACGCAACCTAAATTCGTCAATGCACCAGCTCCGGCTCCAGTGAGATCTTTCGCTTCATACATAGAACCAGCGCCAGTCAAACAAAACTTGGACGACATTACTTACGCTAGACCAATTCCTCAACAACAATCTCCTCAGTACGCTCCGGCACCTCAAACCAGACCTGCACCACAACCGATACAATACTCTGCCCCTAGACAAGCTCAAAGACAAAGTGGCGGAGGCATCTTAGATCAATTAGCGAAAGACTACGCCCTTCCATCCGGTGGAGCACCTGCGCTGCACGATATTAGTTTTGGTTATTATTAAATTTAAACAAATTCAATTATAGAAATAATCATTAAAAATCAACGATTCGAATTTTATCTATTTCATAACATCGATTCTAAGTCGCAAGATAATTTCTCAACTTCGTGATAAGTTGTTGATTTGAACTAGTGATGGGCGACATTTTTAGCTTTTGTGTCTGTCATTTGGAAATAACCAACTGATAAATAATTTACAATTAGGTACTGTTAGAAACCAACCAATATTTAAATGTATATAGTACACTTTATTGGCGACCAAAAAAAGGCATTTTATGATTTTTCAGCATAATTATTTATAAACAAGTAACGGTAGATAACGGGTAAGACCAAAAAAATCTGTGACAGTAAATAACAAATAACTGGAGATAAGAGAATCGTTTCAGCAACTATGATTTTCGGAACGCGGTTATTTTCCAGTGACAGTTACTACTAATACGTTAATTTGTTCCATCACTAATTTGAATAAGTCGTCTAATTTGAAATTAAAACCAATATAACTGCGAGATATGTTTTTTAATTAGTCTGTAGTTATTACTCATTTTTTTTAAAATTATATTCATCGATGTTGAATATGTTTTACTGCACATATATATTATTTAACACTTTCATTGCCGAATATAATTTCCAAAATTGGAAATTAAAAAATGCTTGGTATAGTGAAAATGATAAAAAATGTCAATCTTCTGTTTGATAATAATTTATTTTATAGGAAAAAATAGTTTTTGTATACAAAAAACAAAAATTATGTTGTAGATATTTTACTTCTTTCTGAATTGTAAAAAAAGTTCTTTTTGTACGTTTTGTATAATAAAATTGTTTTTGATAATTTACTTTTATTTCATCTATATATATATTAGTTCAGGACATTGCAAACGGTAAGGTCATAAATGCCTAAAATTTCTGTACATATTCATTTCAAAAATTAAAATTTATTACCGAGAAAAGTTTCTTAAGGAAGTACGAACACGATACCAAAAAAGACTTGATTTTTTTATATGAAGTTTAAATACGTCTAAACAAATTCTGAAAATTTGAGGGAGGTTAACCGATTATTTAAATAAATAATTGCCATCAAAATTAAGCATATTTAACGTTGGTCTTATGGCAAAGCCACTGATCCGTGACATGTCTTAATAATTTTCACCCAAAAAAATGAACTAATTAAAAGTTAAGATTAAGGAAATTAAAAAAAAAATAAAAAACCGTAGTGCCCGTCTAGATTAAAAGATATTTAATAAAAGGAAAATTAGCTTGCGTTTGGTCTGCTGTGTTGCCGGTTCGTTTCAGAGATAATAAACGCAAGCTAATTGTCCTGAATAGGTGATCTTTTTTATTAAATATCTTTTAATTTAGCCGGGCACTACATGATTTTTTTTTTTATTTCTTCGACTTTGGGTGAAAATATTAAAACATGTCGCGGATCCGTCGCTTTGCCATGAGACCAATGTTAAATATGCCTACTTTTGAAGTCAATTATTTATTTAAATAATAGGCTAACCCCCCCTCAAATTTTCAGAATTTGTTTAGACGTATTTAAACTTCATATAAAAAAAATCAAGTCTTTTTTCGGTATCGTGCTCGTACTTCCTTAATCTGCAAATTTTCAAAATAAAAAAAACGAAGTAATTCATTTTAAATTAATTAATTTTTTTACAATTAACACAAAACAAGGAACAATTATTGTTCATAACAAAATAATAACAAGTTTTAATTTCATTTTCGTTGTACCACTTATTTTTAATTCACAATAAAATTATATACAGTGGGGTCGCGGCAACCGGGCATTTGTTTTGTATGCTGCCTTTCAAATTTCAATAAACAAAATTATCCAAGTGCTGTTGTTAAACATCTTGCAGTTGGGCGATTCGTATTCAACTGTCGTACAGGTACAACACTGAGCAAAAATAAAAAAGGACATTGGGACTGATCATTCGCACAGTTAATGTGAGAATAATAAATATTAGTTTTAACATTTTGCCCATGTCGGGTCGGTACCTGTGCCCGATTAAGAGGCGCTGAACTAAACGAGGTCACGATAAGCGACCCAACTGTATTAAATACACTAACGTCGTTTTATTTTCAAACATATTTCATTCTTTGGAGTCAAAATAAATGCTTTTGAATCAAATTTCAACGGTATATCAGTTTTCTCGCATACACCAACCGAATAATCTTTCAATATAGACACGATACCGATTTTGACTTGCATTTTACCCATTCGTGAGCCTAAAAAGAAAAAAATAAACAGTAAATTTTACACGAATTTCTAAAATATCGTCAATGATGAATCTCCAATAATAATTATTTAAATATAATATTAATAAGCATTTCATGACCTATGTGTTCAAAAACATACAGGAGTATGTTTATAAGTTTACGAATTGCAGTGAAACTAGTGGAGAGGGAATTTAAAAAAAAAATCCTGATTCATCGCGCTCTCATTGTAATTATTATTGACTTTGAAAGGATTCGATTTATTGACAATATTGGCAGAGTTATTAGGGATGCACACACCGCAAACCGCTCGAACACTGGATTTTACTGTTCAATAATGTTTTTTTTTGTAATAAATACCAGTTTAAATCAGTCGGAAAAAATATCATTAGGAAGGTAAACTTCTTAATTTTATACCACCGTAGAAATTCTATCAATTTGAAACTGTTTGGGGTTAAAAAAGAACTATTTTGTCTAACCTCTTTGGATCTTGGAAATAAATCGATCGTAGAACACAATCCCTTCGGAATGTACAATAAGAATTACTAAATTTTTAATAATCTGCAATATTTTTTTGCGGGGCCCCCTCAGGAGCGAGGCCGTCGGCAGTCGCCGACATTGCCGACACCTAACGCCGCCACTAGTGTGTATTTATGTAGGTACGTATGATTTGTACTTGACTGTGTATTGAGATGCATTGGAAACAACATTTTATTTTCCATGGTAATTCAGTATTAAAAGCACTTTGAAATCAGATTTAGTGTCTAATAGGCAAGACGGCGAGGAGTTTTGTACTCCACTAGTCACCAATGAGCCAACCCGGCTTCCGTAGTTTTGAATGTATTTTTCGGGCATAGACGAAATTGTTGTTGGAATCGGTTCGTTTTAGGGTGTAGTTCAACCCCCCCAGCGTGCTTACAAATTATTGGTGTGCTTGATTTTATAATTAACAATTAGTGACGAAAATAGTGTTTTTTCTCTATTTCCTTTAATATCTCCGTTCCTCTTGACTTTCAGTATAGCATATGCATTGAGAAAGATGTTCCTTATGAAATTTTCTAAAAACTGAGCACTGACAGAGGTCACTAAGTGCAATTGTTAACTTGCAGCCCCGAAAGTTAAAAAAACACGTTTTTTTCACTATTTTTTTACTAAAAAATGACCACACATAGATGGCTGAAAATTCTCAAAAATGATGTCTATGTTGACCCAAACATGCATGAATAATTTTAGCGTCATCGGTCGATTACTTCTTGAGTACTTAACGATCACTTTTTTCTTTGTTTTCTTAATTGCAAATTGCGTCATTTTTTTCACAAACCGGTTTCGCTGGTCGGACCAAGTCAGAAAAATCACAAATCCATTCAACTTCAGTATTCCGTTGGAATTTTTGTAAAAAATTAATTCTAACCGATTTTATAACGATTGAATATTGGAAAAGTTTTATACGTTTGTCTAAAATTGGTATCGCTAAAGAAATCGTTGTAAAATCGGTTAGAATTAATTTTTTACAAAAATTCCAACGGGATATTAAAGGAAATAGAAAAAAAAAGATTATTTTCGTCACTAATTGTTAATTATAAAATCAAGCACACCAACAATTTGAACTACACCCTAAAACGAAGCAATTCCAACAATAATCTCGCCTGTGCTCGAATAATACACTTTTTAATGGTTTTACTCCCTCGCCGTCTAGCCTATAAAGTTGTACTAGAAACCGAGCATTAATGCAACAAATTTACGTCTGCAGGGCAGAATAGGCTGAACTTCTGTATCTCTAATCCCAACTTTCCTCTAGTCTTTAAAATAATAATGCAGGCACACCGTCTGAATTTAAGGTTCGTCGTACATTCTCACAACAATATTACAACAGAAATAATTTGTGTAATTCACTTTTCCGGTAAGGTAAAAATCTATCAATCAATAAAATCTGCCATGTCTGCTACAGACGTCGGCAATCATGGATTTCCACTGTTCGCGGTTATCCGCAATTCTTAAAATGTCTAATGAATTTATATTAGTCCTTAAACTTTTCAGAAACATAAGTCTATTTCTACCTCTATTTTTTTTTCCTTTAATTTTCCCAGTTAATATTAAATGTTCATAACCTTTTCCACGTACAACATGACCCAGAAATTCTATTTGTCTTTTTCTTATCGTAGCTAAACGTTGTATTCCTACACCAGCGCGTTTTAATACTTCTGTGTTAGATCTATCAGCGATTTTATTATTGAAAAATATAGGCAAAACAGAAATTTGAACTAGAAAAATATTAGTCACAAAAGTTTTTATACATTATTTTTAATATTATTACTTAAATTGAAGTACGTTTCAAGTAACGAAAGATAACAATCGCATTATGTTAATATTATGCGTGGATGTCAGAAAGTTTTCAATACCTACTAATTTGGTTCAACGTACCTAGAGGCTCTACGTTCTATGTACACGAGGCTGGTTTTGCCGCTATAGTCTCCTTGCTATATTTGACTGCTAGATTTCAAGTGTGCTGTGGCGCTGGGTTTATGTGTTCGCTTCACACGATGCGTGTATTGAAGCTTGCTTTATAAATGGGTTTGGTACGCGCGAATGTTAACAAAATTGAACGTTTATTGTTTCTGAACAGAACACATAATATGACGCCATGTTTGTTTTTGTCCATATCGCCCACGTGACAAGATATTGTTTCTTGATTGATCCTTGTTCAAAACAAGCAAAGAAACTAGCACGAAAAATAGCCCCGGTTCTAATTTTGAAATCCATCTTGTGACCACGCACACGAGCCCACAATGACGCCATTTCCATTCTCGTGGCCAGAGCGCCAGCCAGCATAAAACCCAGCAGTGATTCTATCGGAAAAACCAGTCTCGTGTGTAGCGGCCTTTAGTCTAATAGTTCTCATTTGGCAGTTGTAAAGTTAACAATTTAATAGGAAACATCTTACAACTCAAAAACCCGTTACTGTTATTTATTAAAACTTTTCGTGAAATTGAATTATATTTGCTACTTTCAATCTAATATTTTTATTGTGCTATATTATGACATAATATGTATAGCACTATACATTGTGTGAATAGATACTTACCTATACAATTCCTAGGACCTTCACCGAATGGCAAATAACAATAAGGATGTAGGTCTATTTTATTCAGAGCCAAAAAACGATCAGGATCGAATACTTCTGGTTTTGGAAAATATTTTGGATCATTGTGTAAACCCATTGGTGATATTATAATTTTAGTTCCTTTTTCAAGGACGACATTTGTCCCTGGGATTGTGTACTCCTGCGTGCATTCTCGATTCAAAAATCCCAGAGGTGGATACTTGCGCAATGTTTCTAAAAAATGTTTTTGACATTTCAACTGCTAGATTATTCGCAGGTGAACAGATTAATTAAAAGAACTAAATATAGGCATTAATTATGTTTTTAATTACAAATTTAGTCAGGGACCTAGCCAAAAATTGAAATTAGAGAGTAAATTCTTTTGTAATAATTCGTCTAATATTTGTTGCAGGACGCTATGTTTACTGATCACATTTTTCATTAATAAATAATGATTTAATAGAAGATTTTTGGGGGATGACAATGCACCCTAAAATCACTTTGAAACAAGTTTTATACCTGACATAACATTATCGAGATAATCCATTTCTTGTATCGAGTCGTAAGTAATTTTGCCATCATGTTTTTTAAGCACGTCATCGATTTCATTTTGTAATTTTACTTGTATTTCTGGATTGAGAGATAATTCATACAAGCAAAATGATATTGTAGTGGACGATGTCTCGAATCCGGCAGCAAAAAAGACAAACGCCTGGGCTGTCAGTTGTTCAATAGTTAAGCTCTCGATTGACTCTGGAAATAATAGTTCGTAAGCAGAGATAAACATGTAGATTTTCATCATATTTTTATCAATTTTCTTAAAAAACCTTGTCATAAGTTCATTAGCTTTAAGATTATGAAATACAAGGCACAAGAAAAGCAATATTTATTCGCTATAAATTCTTTAATGGTGTTGACTTTTTGGTCATTAAAATATTTAGCAAATATTGTTTAGATTATAGATAAGGTCAACTAACTTCTTTTCCTTATTGATTCTTTAGAAAAACAAACTTTTCTAATAATGAAAATGTATTACGTACTTCCGGAATAAGCAGACTGTCCAAAATCATCATTACTGCCAACTTCGCCTTTGTTTTTTAACATAATTAGCAACTGTAGAAAATCGTTTCTAACGACACGATTCTCTTCCCTATATTTTATGGTTTCTCTGACGGTATCTAGCATAAACTTTGTGGCTTTTGGATTCGATGTATGTATTCGCAAAAAGCTTAACAAACCAGGTAAAGCTAATTGTAGGCCATTTATTATTTGAGTTCGTAAATTCGATTCGAAAATCAACTTTCCATAGTGACGAAATTCAGCATCTGAATTTCGTAGCGAATTACATTGAAGCCCGAATGCCACGGAACCGATAATATCAGTTGTATATCGCGCAGCATAATCTTTTACCTAGAAATAGTAGACTAATAATGGTATAATATACTATATATAAATTAATCTAATCTATTCTAAATCTAGTACATTGAGCTACAAGGGAGGAAAGTTGGTCATTGCAGCGAGTGTAAAATTTTTCACCCAATCGAAATTTGAGATATAATATGCATTCCCTAATTTAAGTATCAAACAAAATGAGCAAAAATGTCAAGGAAACTAAATTGTAATTTATATTGAATAAAAAATCAATTTCGTTCCTCTTAAAAAGCGGCTAACAGTTATTAAAGACATTGCACTACTTCGGTTTTCAATTACCTCAAATTCTCCTCCTTTGGCGACGACATCGTTCAAAACACTGTTCAATTCCTCACCACAATCAACAAGCGTCTGAAACATTACTTTCAGTTTTCCTGACGTGAAAGTTGGTGTCAGTTTGTGTCTCAGATTTCTCCATTTTTGTCCAGGTAATTTAAATAAATGCGCCGCAATTGGTTCGAAATTTTCATCAATTTTAATGCCTCGATCGTGAAAATATCCAAAGTCTTTTACTAATATTGTTTTTATTAAATCAGGATCCTGGAAAAATAATTCATTGAGTTTTTTACAATGCTATTTATTTGTCTAACCGTCTAACGTGTACAACGTATATAAGCAGAATGGAAGAAGAGAAACATTCCTGGAATCTTTCCTAGAGATATGAAGAAATGTTTTCTTTTTTGTAGTCAATTGATGTAGCTTTGAGCAGCGCGATAGCTAGGGCCTGACAACAGATGGTTGCGCCAGAGGTGAACACCGAAAACAGCATCGACTTGAACAATCGAACATTTCGATAAGAGCTCCGAGTTGATTTTTGACTCGATTGCTATTTTAGTCAATTGCAAGTGTTTCGATTGTAAAAACATTTCGCAATTGTGTATAAGCTATAGAGGTTTGGGACGGGCGCGTTTTTAAGCGACGCAAGCAAAATGGCAAGAAATCAAATTCTACACTCACCTTTACTAATAAAATCGGTGTTGTAAGTATATAAGCACCTGCAAAAGGCTCGTCAAATTTATTATAAAGGTCTTTATGAAGCTCAGTAACACTTTTTCGTCCAAGAATATTGCTGCCTGAGTTACCAAATGGAAATATAGGTCCGAGCGTTTTGACGCCCTTGCGACCCCAGTACGAATATTTTGATAAGTAGTAGATGTAGACAGTGACAAAAAGAAGTAAAAATGAGATTATTAGATTTGGAATCGTCTCTTCATAAAATGCTCCCATATTTTAATTTTTCTTAAAAAAACACAAGAAAAAATATATTATTATTTGATAAGACGTATGATCAAGTCAGCAAGATTATCATACCAAGGTTATCATGAAGTTAGTTCCTAATCATATTTTTAGATCAAAATTATTTTTAATTTGAAATTGAAAATCTAATTGAAAATCAGTAATTTTCAAATTAAAATTTGAGAATGCAAAATTTGCAATAAACGACTCATAGACACGCTATAACAACAACGACATCGCTACGAATTTAGATACTTTGAAACTCAAATCTGCAGAGCTGAGAACTGGCCTTCTTTATCAATGGGATTTTCGATTTCTAAATGAAAATTTTAAATCAGAAATACTGACTGATACCAGACCCAAATAATTTTTTTACTTGGCGGCCGTAAATAAAAATATATTTTTTTGAACAATGAAGATCGTCGAGGTACTGTTGTAGGTATATATTAATCTAATAATAATGTAACATAACCACGACTCCTTCATTAATTAATTTGAGAATTGGTGAAAATATCAACTAGATTACAGTTTAATATTAAAAATAAAATAATACAAACAGGAAATCTGACCAGTTGCGACGCATAACTCATTTTGATAGTTCGAAGGCCTTTAAACAATAATAATAACAATGGTGACTTCTTATATAAAACGAAGCACTTACCTCCACGTTCACAAGATCACAAAAACTGTAACATATTTTCACCAAAAATAGTGACTTTTGATATAACAAATGTCGCTCTTATATAGAAAACACATCACATTATAACATACTGTTATTGTTGATATAATGTAAGGTAAATATGCACTTGTTAAACATTCTAGGAAATATGTTATAAAAGTTGACACACACCTTCAATTTTATATTTTGTAACGATTAAACTTTGACCGTAAAAAAATCTAATGACATTGGATAACACTACTGAAATTGTATTATCGAATTTTATAGATTATGAAGTGAAAAACCAGTGGCGTATCAACTGAAGTGAAAGCCTCAAGCGATAAAAATTTGGGACCTTCAAACTAAAGTTAAAAATAGAAATCAAAAGAAAACTCTCGTAAACTTATTAACAAAAAAGAAAAATTTCATACCATTACACATGAAATAAATTTATTTAAAAAATATTTTTACATGTCTATATACCTATTGAATTATTTCTTGCAAAATCATCAATTATTTTGTCAGTGTCAATGCGGTTTAAAATTTCCAGCTTTGTATACAAAATGGCCGAGTTATTTAATCTTTTTTCTTTCATTGTATTCCTTAAATCATTTTTACTCCCTTTAAAACAGAACAAAATCTTTCTTCGGACGCATGGGATAACGGAATTGTTAGACAAAACTTAAATAACATTTCAATATTCGTAAATGTGCCAAAATTTCATTCGCGGCTGTGATTTCTATCGACACCACTATCGCACGAAGAATCATGATGTATGGATTGTCTGGTGTTCTCGTTTTCTTTTTGAAATACTGAGAAGTGGTCCAATTCATCTTCTAAAGAATCAATATCATTGTCCTGTAAAACTTGTGGTTATTTTTAATAATTCAATTAAATTTTTTTGCAAAATAAATGAATGCTGTGAATTTCGGGGCCCTATAGAAAGCATTTTATGGCTCAAAATTGTGAACAGGTATTTTCAAACTAAAGAGTCAAAAGATAAATTACTACACCCAGATAAGTAAATAAAAAATTCTTTTGTTCAAAAAATGTTAGGCGACTAAAATACATGCTTCACAACACAAACAATTTCTGAAGGTATATGTTTCCCTTTAGTACACATGAGGATTCAGTCAGGTGTGTAAAACCAGTTTTAAAATTATTATACACGTGCTGAGAGACGGTTATCCCATTTCAAGGCACGGTAAACAAATAAAAAAAATTCATCGACGTTTGTCTGAGATTACTACTTACCTACTGACCTTATCTTTTGAAGCCATTGTCATGGACGTTACTAAAATTATAAATTAGCTACATTTACCAAGGACTGTACCTACACCTACGAGTACTTACGTGTTTTATTATTTTGTCTCGGCAATAAAAGAAAACTCAGATCGCATTGCCAAAACCCTGTCAACAATATAGCGTATTTGCTAATATATGCATTGTGATTTTATTATGTTAAATTTGCTTTTAAAATAATAAATTTTGTTCTTAATTTCAATATTATTGTCAATCCAACATCTGCACCAAATAATCCGTATCCGTAAACTAGCGTTTTCATAAAATTTATAAGTTCGGTCTTGTAGGACCGATTTTTTTAAAATTTTAGCAGCGCATTTTATTGTTTACTAAATGGTTAAATTTCAATTTTCAAACGATTTAAAAAATGTTTTCGGTGTTTTTGGGCTCATTTTAAATAGGTTTCGTGCGGTGATAAATTCCAACATGTGGACCAAATTTTGGCAAAATTTATTAACTCTTTCGAATGTTCATGCCCTTACACAAACTCATAAACACGCACATACATTTTGGCACCATTTTTTAAAAGCTTTATATTTTTCAATAATGCTGCCAAAATGTTCAGGAGGCTATGAAACGTCGAGAAATTGGCAAACCTGCATGTCCCGAGCCCAAAATGGAGATAAGTTTGACATACCTACAATTTACCCAGCTTCACTTTAGTCTGTATCGCCACTATGGTCTATACTCTGATCATATTATATGTTCATCAACCAGACAAAGATAACACTTAGATATCAGTACGATAAAAAAATTGCATAATATTATGTACCTATATTAAATATGATATTATAGGAAAAATAATTTTATTATCTATATAAGGTAAAAAACCCAGTTCTTGACACTGCCCAGTTTCTGACACTATTTTAAATAAAAAAAAATATCTCGAATAGATTAATATTTTTTTTTTTTATAAAGAAATTCATTCTAATTAATGGCAATAACAAAAAAAATAACTCAATAAAATAAATCTTTAAACCTGAAGTAACTGTGGAAGCAGTGGCGTAACTAAACTCTTTAAAGCCCGTGGCAAATTTTACAAAATGTCGTAATAATTAATAAAACTTAGGATCCTTCTGTTCTCACGGCCTACTCAGGTCGGGGGCCCTCTCCTATAGCGCAGGCCTGGGCAAATGGCGGCCCGCTGGCCGGATCCGGCCCGCGAAGCATTTTATAAATGATTATTAAGAGCGAAAATAGTTTGCCAATATAATTTGGCGCATAAAAAAATTAAGAAAAATAGTAAATAGCAAGGGCCACAACAGACGAAAAAAGACCTTTTTGTTGCGGTGCGGAAATGAAAGGACCTTTTTTTTTGCTCTCCAAATATTTGGCCCACGGTCAAATTTTCATCAGCAATGTGGCCCGACGATCAATAGCGTAAGTTGCACCAAGCAAGACACATTTACAAAATTTCATTAAAATCTGTTCAGTGGTTTCGGAGATTAGCGCGACCAAAATAATTTGTAACTCGGAAATTAATTTTATTCGTATATAGATTAGATATAGATTAACACATGACTCACTGGCTTCGCTTGAATTTAAACTAGAATTCAATTCAACGTAATATTTATCTGATTTGCACCCGTATGAAGTTGGGTCGGGCAATGAGGTATAGACCTAAACCTTCTTCGAGAAAGAAGCTGTCGGTTGGTAAAAACCGCATTCAAATTCACGTAAAAATTGTAGGCTATATTCGTATATAAATACTAAATATGTTAACACTGAACAATGAACATATTATATGACTAGCGGTCCCGCCCGGTTTCATCCGGGTGCAAAAGAACGAATGGGGAAGGAAGGGACATGAGTACGCACATTAATCTTTGTTTACCGAGATGAATGTTGTGTCCAAACTTCATAATGATCGGAGTTACCGTTCAAAAGTTTTTGTCGTTAAAAAAATGGTTGTCTGTAAAGTCGGTTTACGGACGATAGTTTTACGTGATAACGTATTCCGTAATACATAACCTAAACCTCCCAAAATTTGGTTTCAATCCGCTTATCCTTGGTGTCGGAATGATAAGAAATGTCAAAAGTGACGTTTGCAACTTACAAAGTATTATGTTCTAATAATAATTAGTTATTCCAATACTTAACTTAGCAGGCTTTGCATTTCACAATATACTAATGTCAAAAAATTGAATTAAACATTAGAAATGCAGCTGTTTTCATGTTAAGACAAGACATACTTTTGCTTCTAATTTCCATGTACGGCAAACAAAGACAACCGACCGCGTCGCGTCATGCATTACACAACATTGCATTTATACAGCTATTTTTCTATATAAATTTGTATAAAATATTTTTCTATATAAATTTGTATAAAAAAACTGTTTAGGCAAATTCTGTTATACGAAATCTATGTAAAATGTTCTCCTCTTTCGTTTAAGACTGGTTTCAAACCGATCTGATTTAAATTGAGCGAGAAATTAGCAAAAAGCACGCACAGGGTCAGGCGGAACGTTACGCGTTAGGAACGTTACGCGTTAGGAACGTTAGGAACGTTAGGAACGTTACGTTACACTTTTTCGAACATGCAGCCGGTGTTTTATCAATTTATAATATTGGTGATTCATCAATTTATAAGACGTTATCACGTCAAAAGCAGTATTCATACTTTTTTTAAGTAATAAATTTCTTTTATAATAAATATTTAATTGAAAACACTGTAGGAAAATTATTTTTATATAGGTACCTACCTATAGGCCAATCATATCTAACATTAAACTCGCAAACTAACGTGTAGTTCTGATTTTTTAATATATTGTTAGGACCACTACCAGTAGCGTATATCCAAGTTTGCAGCTTCGAAAGACCTGTGCTAACTTTGCAGCACTCAAAAAACTGCGAAATTTTCGCACTTTTTTTTGTCTCAGATTGTAACAATTTTAGTCTACTTAAAAACGTATAAAAAATATTTTATAAAAAAATGCATAGTTTAAGACCTATATTGAGAATACCAAAAAAAGTGCAAAAATTTCGCAGTTTTTTGAGTGCTGCAAAGTTAGCACAGGTCTTTCGAAGCTGCAAACTTGGATATACGCTACTGGTAGTGGTCCTAACAATATATTAAAAAATCAGAACTACACGTTAGTTTCCGAGATTTTTAGTGTAAAATATGACTGGGCTACTATAGTTGTAACAGTTTTCAAATGAGCTATTAATTAGATTTATTTAATTTTAATTAGTCGTAATCAAATTTTAAAAAATTGAAATGTAGAAGAAAGCAATGTAGAAAATAAAAAAAAAAATAAAAACATATTCGCCGACGTCTGGCTTGACCCAAAACCCTGGCATTAAGAGTTTACGCTCTACCGAGTGAGCTATCTGAGCTTGTGATCGTCATGCGCTAATATTACAGCTAATATTGCAATATTCAGTTAAGGCATTTCACCTAATAATATATGTCAAACGGACTAATTTTGAAATACATCTTACAACATTTTTCATTTATGTTCCGCTCCAATTGGTCGTAGCGTGATATTATATAGCCTATAGTCTTCCTCAATAAATGGGCTAACTAACAAAAAAAAATTTTTCAATTCGAACCAGTAGTTTCTGAGATTAGCGCGTTCAAACAAACAAAATCTTCAGCTTTATACGGGTGACATATGGGAAACGGACGTTTTTAGAATGGCTAGTACACAGCTGTCAGTGGTGGAAAATTGTTGCGGCTTAGAACGTTCGCTTCGAAGTGACCTACCGTTTTAGATAAAATGGAGCAGTGGACGATACAGCAGCGAGTGTTCGCGTACGATACGTTCGTTCGAAATGGTGAGTCTGTTATTGCAACACAGCGAATTTTTCGTCGCCATTTTTATATCGGTCGGAATGGCGCAATTCCAAGCCGTAATACGATCCTGCGATGGATTAAAGGTTTCAGATTAACAGGAAACATTGCAAAGAAAAGCCTTCAGGGCCTGGACGAAGTGCGAGGACACCAGAAAACGCCTCATTTCGCGTTTCGGCGACGTGCACTGGCCCCCAAGATCACCGGACTTGTCCTCCTGTGATTTTTTCCTATGGGGATATTTAAAAGAGCGTGTTTATGTTCATAAACCCCGTACTTTAATGGAGTTAAAAGATGCCATTACAGAAGAGGTGCATTTGGTTGAACGAGAGC
Organism: Xanthostigma xanthostigma; assembly: GCA_963575645.1. Taxonomy (NCBI): domain Eukaryota; kingdom Metazoa; phylum Arthropoda; class Insecta; order Raphidioptera; family Raphidiidae; genus Xanthostigma; species Xanthostigma xanthostigma. Next base: position 34,219,849 of record OY754470.1, read on the forward strand.
TGTTAGCGAAAGTTATGATAACTTTCGGCACAGACTTGAAGTGTGCATTCAAGAGAAAGGCCGCCACCTGAATGATATAATTTTTCATACCTAACTACCTATATTAAATCAAATGGTAGGTATTGATCTGTCGTTTTTTAAAACAAATTATTTTTTTCATCAAAAACAACTGATTTTACATTCATTTCAAAAACGTCCGTTTCCCATATGTCACCCTGTATATTAGTATAGATATTGGTGTAGGTTTCATTAAAATTCGTTCAGGAGTTTCTGAGATTATTGCAGCTCACACAAACCAATTGTGCTTCATTATAATATTGCAGTGGAGATTGGAGAACAGTCTACTTCGAAACTACAATGCTACCGCGATGCAACGTCTCCGTCGTTTCGAAGCCATATTGGAAGTGCCGGATTACTCCTTAATACCAAGCATTTCTTGCCTATGGGCACTCATCTCTAACAGCAGTCTAAATAAATTCTAATATTATCTGTCTTTGCAGTCATGTTAAGTTTGTAAAAATTTTTTTTCAAATTGTGAATGTCATAAGCTTAAAATTGATAGAAAAAAATTAAAAAGTATAGAATTTAAAGAAAAAAAATTGAATTTTACAATTAATGTTCTTATTGAAAATTTGACTGTCTATAAAATCGGCCCTTAGGCATTTTTATACAGTTAATTGAAGAAAAGTGACAAAACTTTAAAGTTAAAAAAAAACATTACCTACGTTTTCATTTTCAAAAATAATTTTAATTTATTTTTTAATTTCTGTGCTTCTGAAGACAGTTTTTTATATCAGTAGATCCAATTTTTGAGAACATGACAAAAAGAAAAAAAATTTTGTTGAGACGGTCTGGTGAGGTACTTTTCATCTGAGTTGTGATTTTTGGTGCCCCATGAGACGTGATGCCCTAAGCAATTGCTTACTTTGCTTATAGGTTAATCCAGCACTGCCTATTGGACTCAAATTGAACACGAGACCCAAGTTAGGTTGTTAATACGTTGCTCTCATTTGATTATAGCTGCATATTAAAACGGGAGAGCAGCCTAGCATGTGATTACGGAGTCACTGCGATATTCAAGATCTTTACATGCTATCACAAACAATAAATTATATATCGAACACGAAACTAATTATTGTAGTCGATTGATTGCCAACTAGTTCTCATTTAGATATCGATGAGTTTTACAGGTGTAAGGGCGGCTTTAGTAGCACTTTTTCCAATTGTTTTTCAGAAAAACATCACGCCTATATATATACAATTTTTGAAAGTTTGTAATGATTAAATCTTTAATTGTTCCGAGAAGTAAACTTTATAAATATATATTTCACAATATTTAATAATTTTATGCACATAGTTGTGTAATATATTTCCAAATTAAAACTAATATTTGTTCTACTGCACATATCGCTTCACTAGCGGTATGTACTCTATTATCGCTTTGAGCGTCAGAACACTTTCGGTCATACAAGACGTTATATCATGTTAATTTCACACGAAATCCATTCAAATCAGCCCCGGATCTACTAGCCTAAGAGCTCGTAACACTAAAACCCTATGGACCTCCGAATAGGCCAGTTCCCGGAAATTTGGGAAATTTAAACCCAGCTTAAGAAAAAAATTTGAAAAGAAGTTTGACCCTGCAGGCCATCCCTGTAACTTCCCGCTATTTTCGAGTTCAAAACGCTCAAAAATATATAAAATATAGCAAGAAGTTTATTTTTTAGCTCTTCGAGCTCAAAAAAAAAAACACTTTGTTACGAAATTTTCGTTCACGATATCTCATGAACAAATGAACCGATTTTGATGCGATTTGCGGCAGTCGACGCAATTTTTTTACCTAAAAAAGTAATTTAATACAGAGAAATCGATCTCATAGGAATTTTACGAGTAATTTAAAAAAAAACACTTTTTTACAAATTTTTTGTTCACGATATCTCGTGAACAAATGAGCCGATTTTGATGCGGTTTGCTGCAATCGACGCAGTTTTTTTAACCTAAGAAAGTAAATTATTACAAAAAAATCGATTTGATAAGAATTTTACGAGTAATTTTAAAAAATTACTTTTTTCCTAATTTTTCGTTTACGTTATCTCATGAACAAATGAACCAATTTTGATACGGTTTGCGGCGATCGACGCAGTTTTTTTAGCCTAAGAAAGTAATTTATTACAAAAAAATCGATCTGATAACAATTTTAAAAGTCATTTTAAAAAAACACTTTCTTACGATTTTTTCGTTCACGGTATCTCGTGAACAAATGAACCGATTTTGATGCGGTTTGCGGAAATCGACGCAGTTTGTTAAGGAGAAGAGCTGATTAGATTTTGGAATTAATCGGTTTAGTAGTTTAGAACATTTTTTACAAAAACAAATTTTTAAAATTTTTTGAAACTTGTTTTTTTAAGATTTCTCAAAATTTTTTGGGCCGAATCGTTTCAAATTTTCAGGAAGTCTAAGTTCTCTAAGATCACGTCAGATGCCGCAAACCGCGTTTCAGTCGGACACTGCGTTCAAAAGATATAGAAGGTTTACATACATACACACACACATACACCCCTACGGACATCATCGCCAAAATAGTTTCAATAGCTTCCTAGGACGTCAAAACGTCGAGATCTGGCGAAAACTTGATTTTCGAAAATCGGGGTGAAACCAATAACTTCCCGATTTTTGAAAAAAAAAAAAATTTTTTTTTTAAAGCGGGAAGTTAAAAATACAATGGTTGGCAGGCTGGAGTGGGTAACTTCCGGTCACACAAAAAAAAAGGTTATCCTATGCATCTTCGAATAGAATGTTGTTTACTTTATTTTGAAGTTTACGTTTTTAACGTATCCTCAAACTCGTATGGTTGGCGGGTTCCCATGGGCCGAACCCCCCTATATGCATAGAGTGCACATTGATTTATTTTATTTCGACAATCATACCTTGCTTACTGTTATATAGATACATTCAGCAAATGGTTAGAAGTGTCTATTTTAAATGTACTAATGCCAATTCTGTTATAGAAAGACTTCGTATATTATTTTTTCATGTTTAGGTCTTCCAGCCGAGATAGTTTCCGATAACGGGCTCCCGTTTAACTCTTCTAAATTCATAAGATTTTGTGAATTAAACGGGATAACAGTAACCAATTCACCTATTTGCAATCCTCAAAGCAACGGTTCTGCTGAGAGGAGTGTGCAGACAATTAAAAACTGTTTAAAAAAATCTTTTCGATCATAAATATATAGAGGATTATCACTACAAGCTAAGATTGATAATTTTTTTATTTCCTATAGAAATACTCCGTGAACTGTTACCGGTAAAGCTCCGTCTGAAATAATATTTTTATTTAAACCAAAAACATTGTTGGATAATTGAAAAAAATAATTCTACCTCGCAGGTGGTAAACTTTGAAAATAATGATGCAAAAAATAATTTTAAAAAGTCAAATGAAAATAAAAATCTGATTCAATATAATTGTTTTTCATCGGGTGATAAAGAACTTTACAGGTACCATTTTAATGAGCATGTTAAATGGAAACCTGCAATAATTGTTAAGCGTGTAAGTAATTTATCATATTAATTTGTTCATCGCAATCAGTTAAGAGAATTGAAACTGGCTGACAAATATCACGTCGATGCCTCTTTGTCTACAACAGTTGACGATAATATAATTAATGCCAGTCGAACGGCGAGGAACAGAAAGCCACCCGATCGACTCCGTTACGATACATTTTAGAATAAACATATTTAAATGAAATGTAATGTCTATAATTTTGTTTTTTTTTTTGACGTGAATTGATGAATCACGTCAATATAAAAAGATGAAACACCGGCTGCATGCACGAAAAAGTGTAACGTTCCTAACGTTCCGCCTGACCCTGTGCGTGATTATTAAATATGATATTCGAGCGGAATACGTTATCACGTAAAACTATCGTCCGTAAACCGACTTTACAGACAACCAATTTTTTTTGTTTGAGAGTTATCTAAAAAAGAGGGTATGATAATATGTACTTACATTTAATAAATTATCTTTATGGTTTTGCTGTACATTGTACTTTTAACGTAGATTACATAAGATTGATTTTGTAATTCTTAACATTTTTTTTCCATTTAAGGTAGTACGAGCGCCAAGGCAACTTTAAACAAAAGGTTTGATTTTTTTTATTTAGGTAGATGGATGATATGTTTTCATTGATTTCTCCAAAACCAGTCGGTGGAAATAAAAAAAAAACTGTTTAAATTAAAGTTAAAACCTTAATAAATTATTGAAAATAAAAAAAAACCGTTGTGCCCGACTAACTAAAAAGATATTTAATCTTTTTAATTATATTAATTAAAAAGATTAAATATCTTTTTAGTTAATATAATTAAAAAGATTAAATATCTTTTTAGTTAGTCGGGTACAACGTTTCTTTTTATTTTCAATAATTTATTAAGGTTTTAACTTTAATTTAAATAGTTTTTTTTTAATTTCCACCGACTAGTACCCAGTCTACCCTATTATCGCGTTAAAATATAAGCGCTTTTCGTGGAGACCTATTTTGCAGCGTATGTCAACGAAAAAACGATGTTCCTCTTGAAAAGTTCTAAAAAAAGGTCCGCGACAACATACTTATGTCTATCTTCTAAGGATAACTTACAAAAACCATTTTTATCTTTCAAATTTAATAAAAAATAATGAACTATTTACGAAGCTGTTTTAACCGGTATAGTGTTAATCTATATAATTTAAATTTTGTTTATTATTTTAAATATTTAATTTAGATTTTAGAACATATATTCGACAAAATAATTCTGGCGTCGGTCGGCGGTGGCGGGAATGTCAGCGAAGGAGAGGCTCAGGTATGCGAAGGGGGAACCTAATAAAATAAATGATGTATTACGAGCAGGCCCTGGAAAAACAATGTATATTAGATACGTCAAAATAATTACGATTCACACCACTAATTTGGACAGTAGGTAAATTATTTGATTTGAAAGGGAAAGAGAGGATAATATATTTTCAGTGAGTAGTTTTGAGTAATATTTCAGTTTTTTGACGTGATAACGTCTTATAAATTGATGAAACACCAGCTGCACGCACGAAAAAGTGTAACGTTCCGCCGTAACGTTCCGCCTGACCCTGTGCGTGCAAGCGAGAGCGCAGTATAAGCGATAGAGAAGCACGATCGGCCCAAGCGTCGGCTTGATACGTTATCACGTAAAACTATCGTCCGTAAACCGACATTACAGACAACCAATTTTTTTATAGTGTTTTTACATATCAAGTTCAATAATAACAGTTAAGTCGACAGAATATTATAGAATTGCATTTTTTGCTTAAAGTTGTAGCTTGATAATTGAGAAAGACGAGAGGGGGAGTACACAAATCCGTAGAGGGTCACAAAGTTTCCAGAAAATGGTCTTTGAAATAACTGGAAAACGGTTTGTTGAATCTGAAAGCCGATTAAGTCAAACAATATTATTTAATGTTCTTTATAGATTTTTAAATTGAAAGTAGGTACATATGTAAGATTGTGTATATGCGGAGGGGAAACTAGTCATCTGATTTCAAAAATTTTCTCACCAATATTTAGAATGGACCCTCAGGATGCACATAGACTATATATTATCGCATTAATTTTGTAATTTAATCGACGGAAAAATGATGGAAATTTACAAATTCGTGCGAAGCCGGACCAGACTACTATTAATACTAAAAAGAAAAGAAAACATCAAAATATGTCAAGTGTATAGATGTATTTATTTATAAACAGATTTACAACAAGTTTTTAAATAAAATATATATTATACAGAATATTAGTTATACCTACAATGAATAAATAATTTCATCACATAGAGCTTTTACGAATTTGCGCATTATTTTGAATAATCTTCAATATATTATTTTGTTCCGATTACATATTTAATTTTCTTAAAATAGTTCGAGCACCCAAATAAATAATTAAATCTTAAGTATTTGTATTTATGTCCTCTTTATTGTTTTTCTGGAGTATCGCTGACAATGTACGTATTAATTATTTATAATGGCCTATCGCTTCGTAAGAGTTCCATGTACTATTTACTATAATATAAGTACGAATATTTCACAAGTAAACTCCATTAGACAACATCAAGTAATGTATTTTTAATTTTTTTCCATATAAAATATATACGTTTCCTGTAATCTCGTATTCAGTTTTCAACACTTCAAAATAAATATAACTTAATTTAATTTTTGTATTTAAAATATCTAAATATCTTATTTTAATAGCTGAAACTAACAACTTTTCTTTTCTGTGATACTCACAATTTAAAATCGAAACTATGATTTTTTATTCATTGAATATAATTTAAAAAATTCACTTTAAAAAAATAAAGCGTACATATTTACTTCTATATTTTGTTAAAAAAATAAAGACTGTTTTACAATTAATTAATCCTAGATTAAGGTTCTTTGTACTATAATATAATGGAAAAATACATAACATAAATGGCAGTTTTATATTAAATGTATAAATGTATAATCCTTCAAAATTTCTTGATCAAAATGCACTTTGTTTTGATAAAATTAAAGGAAGAAGCTTTACTCATATTTTATAAAATGCAATTCGAAATTTCACGAAAATATTTTTTTGGTAACTATTAATTCGCATTGAAAATTAAAACAGCCATAGAAATAAGACATGCTAAAACAGTTTTTTTGTAATTAGACGTTCCGGGAGCCGAAGAAACATTTCCGTGTTCCGGTATATGTTTAGTTTTATTCACCATCCAATTGAATGCTTCGGTTTTTCTTTGCCTTCTCAATTCTGCTCCAACTAATTCTCGTATTCGATTATTATAGACATTTAACCAGCGTCTCTAAAATAATAGTTTTCATTGAAAAATTGTCATCTGTAAAACTTCATTATATTGTAAAAGGCCTTGAATTATGAATCACTCTGTATAATATGTAATTTGATCTGTGAACAGATAGGATATACAGTACAACTAACTTCCAGATGGGTACTGACTCATAATATTTTTCTATCGGCGACCTATCCAAAATTCATTTTCTAAAATCACTCACATGATTAGCAGTTAATAGAGTATAATCGATCAGTTTTGATTCGTAAGGTACCAATGTAACGTCTTTAAATTTGAAAAACGGAATGCCAGTTGGATGACTTTTGTCTTCTTTTACAACTTCCAATACATTTTCAAGTCTTATTCCAAAATCACCTTCCTTGTAATAACCAGGTTCTGCAATAAATAAATAAATTATTAGTACATCGCTAATTCCAATGATGACTATGATCTAGCGCATGAATATACAATGTATATTCATGCGCTAGATCATAGTATATAATGTATATATAATATATAATATATAATATAATATATATATAATATAATATATATAATATAATATATATAATAATATATAATGTATATTATACATTATACATAGTGCGTTCCCTAAGTTTTAAGACTGTGGCTATAAAATAGGTCTACTAGCTCTACCTTCATGAAAATTTGGGAACTAGTTACTACAACCTTTATCTCCTTGCATATGAAGTTTCTAGTTCATCGGATCATATGTGGCTGTTCAATAGCAGATCGCATCAACGTGGTTGCGGTTATAATTAATTCACGATGAATAAAAATAACGAACAACAATCAAGACAATGTTAGTCATTTTTTTGACTCCAAAGGCATCGTCCACAAAGAATTTGTTCCTCAAGGTACTACTGTGAATGCTTCATTCTACCAACAAGTGTTGGATCACCTTTGCAAAAGAATTGGGCGTGTTAGACCCGACTTGTGGAGAGATGGTTCGTTTTGCCTCTTACACGATAACGCACCAATGCATACCGCGGCGATTAACACTCAATTTTTGGTCAAAAAAAAGGGTTCCTGTGCTCAGTCACACACCCTACTCGCCTTATTTGAGCCCCCCTGACTACTTCCTGTTCCCCAAATTAAAGATGGACTTGAAAGGGAACCATTTTGCATCGATAGACGAGATATAAAAAGCCGTGACAACGAAGTTAAACAGTATTTCAAAAGAGGAGTTTCTGAAAGGCATTAAAAGGTTGCACCCTACTCGCCTTATTTGATCCCCCCTGACTACTTCCTGTTCCCCAAATTAAAGATGGACTTGAAAGGGACCCATTTTGCATCGATAGACGAGATATAAAAAGCCGTGACAACGAAATTAAACAGTATTTCAAAAGAGGAGTTTTCGAAAGGCCTGAAAAGGCTGAAAGATCATGCCAACATGTGTATTACAATTTTGAATAAAACATTTGTTGAAAAAATTTTGTAATTTTTTTTCGTTTTTTATAGCCACAGTCTTAAAACTTATGGGACGCACTATATAGCTGCCACTTCATTGTATAGGTGAAGTAACCATGGAAATGAAAAACAAATGGCATAGTCTAGGATGGGATACAGGACAGTGAGTTTTGAATATTTGTATTGTCTCGCTTGTTCGAGAAACTCTGGATTACACTGACGTACCTAATGCTATTTTTTATCTGATATTAGTTTAATCTTATGATTTACAATCGGACAAGAGTTCAAGGAAATGCATTTAAAACGATTTCAGTATTAAAATTCTCACCGTTTGAAAAAAAGTATCCTTCTTTAAAATGTTCCTTCTGTCGGGACGAAATGGAAACAGCGATAGGAGCTAAAATAAATAGAAATTTTATTTAAAGCCGTTGATTAATTATTAAGTTCGTTCCAAGCAGTCAGCAAACGGTAACGAAACCGTCACCCGCATGCGCAGTAGGTAAAACGAAGCTGTTAGTAGCGATTTTAGAACACGTTTTAGCTACTGCGCATGCGGGTGACGGTTTCGAAACCGTTTGCTGGCTGCTTGGAACGAACCTATTATTACATATTAAGAATCATTGGCTGCATATAGAGTACGAATAACTATTATTTTAATAAACTCACATTCGTGAACACCCAGGAAGGCTCCGACACCGTGTCCAGTTCCATGTAAGAAATCCAAACCGACTTCCCACAACGGAGCTCGAGCCATAACATCAGCTTGAGAAATAAGTAAATTCGCTGGAAAAACTAGCTGGGACAATTGAATTGAACCAATGAGAACGCGTGTGTACGCTTCTTTTTGTTCGGCTGTCGGTTCACCCAAATGCAGTGTTCGAGTTACGTCTGTTGTGCCATCTAAAAAGACATTATAATTTATAATATTAGCAGTATAGTTACAAAAAAACTTTTTAACAAAAAAATTAAACCGCCGAAAAACTGAAAAGCAAAAAATAATAAATCTTTTTATTTAACTAAGTTCTATTTAAGTAGTTGAACGTATGTGACAATCTAGTATATCTAAGTAATTTTGAGTCGGCGTCAACAATCCTTCGCCGGAAATCTCTGAGAGTTCACGAGAGTTCTCTAATTTGATTTGGTTATTTCTTTTAGTGATCTTTGTTCATTGGTTGTTTGACGCCGACTCAAAATTACTTAGATATACTAGATTGTCACATACGTTCAACTACTTAAATAGAACTTAGTTAAATAAAAAGATTTATTATTTTTTGCTTTTCAGTTTTTCGGCGGTTTAATTTTTTTGTTAAAAAGTTTTTATTTTATAATTTTTTGTGGCTATATAATTTATAATTGTAATACACAACTCAGCATGAAAATCTGTGAGTGAACAATAAATCACCCCTATTTTCCACCCTTAGGGTAGGAATTTTTTTTCCAAATTTATATGAGACCAACCTCGAGGTATACTCTATCCAATAAAAAAATAATTATCAAAATCGGACTACTCTGTAAAAAGTTATGTGTGGTCATACAGTACAATCAGTGAGTAAACAATCAATCATCCCCTGTTTTCCTACCCTTAGGGTTGGAATTTTTTTACCAAATTTATATGGGACCAACTTCGGGGTATACCCTTTCAAACAGAAAAATAATTATCAAAATCGGACAACTCTGTAAAAAGTTATGTGTGGTCATACATTACAATCAGTGAGTGAACAATCAATCATCCCCTGTTTTCCTACCCTTAGGGTTGGAATTTTTTTACCAAATTTATATGGGACCAACTTCGGGGTATACCCTTTCAAACAAAAAAATATTTATCAAAATCGGACTACTCTGTAAAAAGTTATGCGTGGTCATACATAAAAAAAAAAAAAAATAAAAAAAAAAAAAAATATACGCGTCGACTTGAGAACCTCCTCCGTTTTTGTTTTTCGTCGGTTAAAAATACGAAATGTCCTTCTGGGCGGCTCACAGCTGTCTGTGAGCCGCCTAGAACATTTCGCCCGCTGCCACATCGCCTTTGATAATTTCTACCGCAGTTGTAGACGAAACGTCAGGTGGAAATACCAATCGACCACAGCCTACACGCCCGGAAACCAAAAACCGACCGTGTAAGCCTACACACTTGGATAATGCAATCATGAGTTTTTGGTTATTTTTTTTGATAATTATTTACTTTCACGGTCACCTGGTTTTTTGGCTCTAGAAAATCGAAAAATAGATGGATTTCAATGATCTCGGTCTCAAAATGTTCCATTTTACGGCGGATTTATGAAAAAAATTAGTTCACCCCGGAATTACAATTCGCATACCCGTTTATCGTTCACCCCGGAATTGTTTTTTTTAAAACTCCACATTTGCCCCTTCCCGTTTCACTGCGAGACAATTCGCATACCCCTTTATCGTTCACCCCGGAATTACAATTCGCATACCCCTTTATCGTTCACCCCGGAATTACAATTCGCATACCCCTTTATCGTTCACCCCGGAATTACAATTCAAATACCCCTTTATCGTTTAAAAAAAAAATAACTTTTTTGAAAATTTTTTTTTTAAATATTCTTTTTTTTATGTAGATTGCGAAAAAAAATATACGAACTTGATTCCACGACGTCAGAAACAGTTATAAAGGATTATATGTAGAAAGTCAATTTTTTTTTGCATTTAAAGTCATGAAACTGTGAGAAATATTGATTTTTTCAATTTTCGTATTTTTTTCCATAAATCTGCCATAAAAACGAAGATTTAAAAAAAAATTCATCGAAATCGGATGATTTTTGGATTTTCTAATAATAATTACCTTTTTTTTTAAACAGCTTTTTGTAGGAGACGTATTTAAGGAGAAATTATTGAAGAAAAAATGTTTTGATATAAGACAATGACTAGGTAAGTTCTTGGATATACGTCACTTAATACTGTGATTTACTTATTTATATTTTCTTTTTTACTTATGTAATGCTTTTTATAAAACAGGCAGAACGTTATTTTCATTGAATTTTTTTAATGCGCGTTTGTTAATTTATTTATACAATTAAAAAAAAATTAATAATGTGTTACGAGAAGGCATTACAGAAGTGAAACTTCTAGTTGCAAATCATACGATTGCATTTGGACAAATGGAAAAAATTGTGTTACGAGATAGTTTCACGTTAAGATATTTTGTCTGTACAAGTTAATCTGAACGTGAAACTATCTCGTAACACATGTTTTTCCATTTGTCCAAATGCAATCGTATGCTTTGCAACTAGAAGTTTAACTTCTGTAATGCGATCTCGTAACACATTTATCATTTTTTCGCATCACTGCAAATTATAAATAAGAAAACACAAGCAGACAACAACATTTTCGCAGGCTTATTGCAAATATTGTTTTTTTTTTATTTTCGCAGGTTTACTGCAAATATTGTTTTTTTAGCTCAAGTATTATTCTGATAAATTATTAGAAAATTTTATATACAGTAGGTATACTTAAAAATAATAAAAAACAAACAATTTGTTGCGCGCACCTGACGGTAATCGAACCCGGACCGGCCGTGTGGTGTGCCAGTATTCTACCACTGATCTACCAATGCTTACAAAAAATCATTATTTATATAGGGTTACTAAAAGTACAATTTTGTGAGTTGTGACAAAATCCGTTACATAGGGAAACGAGTTTATACCCCCGTTTTTAAAGAAATATTCACTTTAGAAAAAAAAAAAACAGGGAAACAAAGACACGCAGATTACAACTAGAGCTGAATCCAACCGATCTTTTATGATTATATGATATTTTGACGTTAACTGAACTAATGCATACGTACACTAGAATAATAATATTTTTTGGTGAAATTTTTACCTAAATATTGTCCACCGGAATCAATAACCAGTGTACTATCAGTTTTAATTGGAATATTTGTACTTTCACTTGGTTCATAATGTGGACTAGCCCCATGTGGTCCATAACCCACAATTGACGGAAAACTCAAACCTTTACTCAGGTTTTGTCCGTAACGATATTGATCCAAAACTGTCGCAATGTTCAATTCGTCCCAATTATAACCTTCTTGAAACTGCAATATTAAAGAATGGTTATTTCCAGCAAGTTTCACAATTATATTATTTTTACCACCGACACACTTCAATCGGTGATTCCTTAGTTGAGTTTAAGAAAAAAAGTTCTATAAATGGGGGTCCGAAAATGCCTTTTTTCGGAACTGCAGCCCTCTTAAAATTAGAAGTTTTCATGTGTGCCATCTCTGCGTTGAAAAATATAAATGAAAAAAACGTGTGAGCCTCATTCACATAAGTTCACGGGGGAAGTGAAACTTCTTTAAAATTATGAACTCTTTTCATTGATGCGTTATCTATTTTGCGTTACTAAAGTTACTCTTATATTTCTCCTCCGTTGAATCACTTCCTCTTTAACGTTCCAGAACATTTCAAAATAAATATGTCGCTAAAGAAGTTTCGCTTAAAAAAAACATAAATGTTTCAAGTTATAGGTGACATCGAAAACCCAGAGAACTGCAGCTCCGTAACAAAGCATTTTCGGATCTCCATTCATAGGACTGTTTTTTTCTTAAGACCAATTTAGGAATCATCTTCCGAAATTGGTAGGTGTTATTTTGAAACATCTTTTATAATGCATTTTAATGTATGTATACTTCAAATCATGTCTACATTTGACCGATATTCAGAAGTGGCATGGGTATGGTCAAGGTCAAGAAGAATCTAGTTCTAATTATTGTTTACAATTTATGAAAGTTTTTAATAATAATTTAAGAATACCCGTCTTTCTAAATATTCCAAAAATATACACATAGCAGCCGCATCTCTTATATGGGCATTTTCCATTCCTTTGATTTCAGTTGGATTTTTACGCGCTTTCATATAAACAATAGGTGACTCTTTTGGTAGTCTTTTGGCTTGTGGAATCGATCTATAAATTGCTCGACTGGCGCCGTGCTTGTAAATTACTGCGGATGGAATTATTACGGAATTCCATATTTGAGACATAGTTCTCAGATCTACCCAAACTGCATCGTAATCTTTGATTCTATAAAAATGAAAATCAATACAGTCAATATTTCTGTAGTTGTTACGATTTGACTTTAGTTACAAATTATTTCAAAATATTTTTTCAAAACACTGTAGGTATGAGACCAATCAATGGCTGTGGAGTAACTACAAATTTAGGGTTCCTGCATGGGTATAGATGGGGGAGGTGAATGGGACAATTACCCCCTTCCCAGGATCATCATAATAAAAAATAACACTGAAAATAATACGAATACCTGGCTAAAAATAAAATTTAGAAATAGTTCTTGAAAAAAAATTGTATAATTTGAGAATTAATATTTTGCTTGACACCTTTCTTTGTGAGTATTCTTGTATGATATTAATAAAATTTAAAAAAATATTGATATTTTTTTGCTTTACCCCCCCCCCTCCAGAAATATCTATGCCTTTGGGTTCCTGGCACATTTTTATGGTAGGCCTGTATACTGACAATTAGTTTGAACTCCCCAATAAAAAGGAACGTTGAACTCCTCAGCTCTATCCACCCTCCCACTCTTTATTAATTATGAAAGAGGAATTTTGGGTGCTATATTCATATGACTATTTTAATTTTGAGAAAAAAAATGGATTGTTTTATTTAATATTGCAGGCTAAAAAATAATGATATCATCGATTTTAGAGATATTTGACTGTAACTAGACAATAGCGAAAAATTCTGGTTATCTTTGTACCTGACACATTGATCACTGATGCAAACATCAGTTTTTAAATGCAATTTAACTTTGTCGTCCACCTTGTTCGGATCAACGTACCAGAAGACATCTTTCATGGTAACGATAGCATAGCTGCGTACGAAAGGATTAAATGGAATATCTGACCCTCGAATATTCAACAACCAGGCGATTTCATCCAATGCCGTCACAACCATTGCGTCTGCACCACTTTGCGATATTTCTTTGCGCAGGTTTTCCACTTTAGTCTTCCACGGTACACCTCAAAGCCGAAAGTTAAGATAAGATAGAATATTGAAGCTGGGCGGCACAACATTGTCAGAAAGTCAGAGCTGATATAATGATCATGACTGTCACCATTATAAATTAGTGGAGACAATTAAAGCATCAAAAAAAATTTCCAAATTTTTTGAGGTTTTTCAAGTGGCTGTATTTCCCTTAAAAATTGTCGTACTGGAATTTTAAAAAAAGGATTTTAAAGCTCGAAGTTTCTAGTTTTGAAATATTATGAAGAAAAATTTTTTCAAGCAACGTGTTCCGCTCAATCCTAATGAATACCGAAGAAAAAAATTTTTCGAAATTTTTTAGGTTCTTTTTTTGGTCTACGAACTTGGAAAAAAAATTTCCAACTTAACCACTATATGGATCGGATAACTTGTTCATTCAGCTTTAATTTCCTTTTTTGAAAAGTTCGATACGACCACTTCTCACTGAGATATCGAACTTTGAATGGAAAAGGATCTTTTTGTCTTTAACCTTCAATATCTCAGCAACCACTGATCGCACAAGAAAATTAAGGAGGGTTTTGAAATCTTGAATAAATTTCCCACAAAAATCAGCTACGGTTTTTTGAAAAAAATTTTTTTTCATTCTTTACATTAATTTGAAAAATCAAGAAAAAGAGGGCTTTTGGTGGCTTTTGGGATAATCAGGCGCTAAGTTGGAAATATCGAGAAAACCAGTAACGTTAAGTGTGCCTTTTACAGTTCAATATGCTCACAAAAACCTCACAAAGTTTCGATTCAATCCATCGAGCCGTTTTTTTGTTTTATTCGATCGAATTTTTGAAAAAAAATTAAAGGATCACGATTTTGACTTTAAATGATCTTTAACAAAATGCAAAAAAAATGCTTTTTTCAGTTTTTTTATGCATTTTTATTGGTAAAAATGTTTAAATTTATGCGAAATTTATGCATTAGAGCGTGCACTTCTGCAAAATTTTTTTCGCATAAATTTAAACATTTTTACCAATGAAAATGCATAAAAAAATTGAAAAAAACATTTTTTTGCATTTTGTTAAAGATCATTTAAAGTCAAAATCGTGATCCTTTAATTTTTTTTCAAAAATTCGATCGAATAAAACAAAAAAACGGCTCGATGGATTAAATCGAAACTTTGTGAGGAAATACAGTCACTTGAAAAACCTCGAAAAATTTGGAAATTTTTTTTGATCCTTTAATTTTTTCCGCTAGTGTAGTTTTTTTTTATATGAATAGGAATAGTCGAAAGGCATTGTCATTTTTTTTAGGATATCAAATTAAAGTCATAGGTAAAAAAACGCTACATCAATATAATAAAAACGTTTTTAAACTAAATTTTGAATACGAAAATTTGGTTTCGAAGATGAAGTTGCATAAAAAAAGAACCAGCTTCTATCCTTCATTTTTTAACGAGATCGATTTAAAATACTATAATAATTCTTCTCTTATAATGGAATTTGAACAATCTAAGGGTACTTAAACTGTGAAAAGAAAAATACCTGCATATAGCCTTTGTAAGGGATATACTGGATCAGCTGGTGCAAGTGGTTGATCGCTGTCCCAAATAATATCAATTAAATTTTTGCGAACTTCCACAAAATGAATAGAACTATTTTCAAGGTCAGCTTTAAGAGCTTCCCAGATAGAATTAGGCATCAGTTTAGGATCAGCTCCCACCTTTGCACCGTCGTATAAGTTTTTCTTCAGCCATTCAGTCCTTGTTGGAACATCACTTTGGCCTTGCTTCATTAGAAGCCATTCGCACGAAAGTTGCTCATCAGCCTGAAAGAAATAATTCTATTTTATTAAAAACGGCATAAATTAAATTGAGGTAGTCGCTATGAAATGCTAACGGATGAAATTTAACTAAACAAAATCCTATTAAATAACAAAAAAAGTGGCAAGAGTATTATTAAGAACTAACAGAAATAGTTCTAACAACGTTATATGTAGGTATGCACTTTAAAAATGCAGATTTTTTTCTGGTGAAATAGAACCTAGATGCTGTATATACATAGTGTAACGTCATAGATATGACAAGCCTTGAGGTGGATCGTTCATTGGAAATGCGACCCTTGAGGTCCCACACGACCAACGTCCCAGTTTGATCAATCCTTGAATATCAAATACATATATTATGTAGATATTTAACAAAATAATTTGACCTGACAAATATTTTTCAAAAAATATTAAAATACGCTTATTTGCAGTCTTTTCGTAAAAAAAAAAACGCTGGACCGTTAGTATAACGAAGCGTAACAAATTGACCATTTAGAAATTACGTTACGCAGTTTAAGTGAAGGGGTTAAAATATTCTACGTAAAATCTTAAATTCCTACTTGTATATGATAGCGCCCATCTGTCCATAGTGCTGCTTTGTCGTTAGTTATTATAACGTCACCTGAACTACCGGAAAATCCTGAAATATATTCGCGTCTCTTATCATGATCTGCCACAAATTCGCTCTGAAAAAGAGACAGATAAAAATAGCTGTAGCCGTAATAGTATAATTAGTACAAATAAAGTATAAATAGTATAATTTTTTATTTGGCACGCAATTTTTTAACATTTTTATTAAGTATATTTATGTTTCAAAAGGCAATATCCAGTGCCATAACTATGAACATTGGACATGGCTCCAGAGGTCCGCACCAGGGATGCAAACTTCGGAGGACGGAATCGTAGTACCATTTTATTTGAATATTTAAAGAACTTTTAAAGATGCGAAATCAGATTCTTGTCTTGGTCACTGATGACTTTTTATACGGCACTGGTCATATCAACAATTCGTTTTTTACAATTAATGTCATTAGATTGGTTTCAAATTACAGTTGCCAAAAAGTAACAATTACGCTTATCAGTAGTTCAAACTCAAGAATTGTTACCTGATGTTCGTCATCAGAGGTAACAATGTAAGCATCAAGTGAGATGGACGACTCGATAGAAGTTTGGCGTATCATTTCATATCGTAGTTTTTGTAATCTGGAACGTGTATCAACCCTTCCCGGAATCATTGGAGAAGTATAGCGGAAATGACATCTTTTACGAACTGATCCTGGTTCCGGTCCTTCGTTTTCTTCTGGTTTATTTTCAAAATTGGTAGCCAAACCATGACAATCCAAAAGACAGACTATAAACAATAAACGTGATCAATTTTTGGTAGGTTTTCCTTTTCATGTTGAGTATTTGAAAATCAAGTCGCGAGTATATTAAATAAATACTCAATTGCAAGTCAAGTTAATTTTCGATTTTCATGTCAAATCAAGCTAGATGAGTAGTACTACAAAGGAAAATTTTATATAGAAACTTAAAAGATTTTTAATATTTTTCAATATGTATTTTTTTTATTGTAGGCTCATCTCGACTCGAAAATAAAAATTGACTTTTTACCAAATATCTGAGTCCACGCTAAAGAGCTGAGGTAAATTACTTCTATAAATTACTTTATTTTAATAATGCAGTAGAACCTTTGTTTGTCGAACTTCAAAAGAGACGCCAAAAAATTCGTGTTATAGAGTTTTCAACTTATGAAGGATTTCGACTTAAGCGGATTTTGTAATGATATATTCGACTTGAAAAGAGATCAGAGGTCCAATTTATTTTTTCGAGTTTTGGAGGGAAAATATGTACCAAAATGTCTTATAGGGACTCACTAATTATTTCGACTTATAGAGGGTTGAGATTTCGAGTAATGGGAGTTTTGGGGAGTGAAGGGAAGGGAACAAAACATGTTTTCGAGTTTTGGAGGTTCGACTTAAAATAGTCCTGAGTGTGCGGCGCTACGAATACACAACACACTACCGGCACATTAATTAACTGCACTGCCATATTCTAAAAAGTCTGAATTAAAGAAAAGATTGCAATCATGTTGTTTATATACTCAGTTAACAATTTTAATTTTAAATATTAATATAAATCTTTTTATTCAAATTTTCTTTGTGTAATTTTAATGTACCTACTTGACGCTATAACATTCCATTGGAATTTTAAATAAAGATACATTTCTATTCTATTCTAAAGTGGTTCTACTGTATTTGTACAGCGATATTTAATAATAATTGTACCCAACCCGTCCCGGCCGACCTTCTTCCTAGTCATCAAGTTTGTCTAATACCTGCCGAGAATGGCCCAAGGCTAATCCATGTCCCCTTAATTTTTTTATGTTTAAAATATTCCTGAAACTAACAAAATTTTCTTGAAAAGATAAATAAAATAATAAGCCGTTATAAAAAGTATACCATTATTATATATAAAAAACACCGTTGTAGCATATATCTCTTCAGCGCATGCGCTGATTTTCCCCTAAAACAATAGGGCTCTTCATATATTTGCATACCAAACATCCCCCCAAAATTTGGCATCAATCCGCTCATCCGTTTAACCTGTATCGTGCTCACAGACTAACAGACAAACAGACGCACAGAGTTTTTCCAAAAATATTTTGAAAAGTGATTTTTCACCTAAACTAGTACCATTCTCCCACTTGTGGGTTGGAATGGTAAAAAAAATTGCTGTTCCTGTTTGGTATTTTTGAATACTAATTGAAATACTCGGAAACGTTCCTAAAATATTGCCGGTTCAAATACTTCACGGGAGCGCATAACTGCAAACGCAGGCGACAATCACACAGGAATAAGTTTTTCTTGCTAATTTCAGCGACAGAAAAACACTCCTGTATCGATCATATTCGTAAACATAGTCCACCTAAAGGTCGTCGAGTCCGTCTAATAAAAAAATCAGTAAAAAACGCTCGAGTAAAAGGAGTCTAACCAGTACATTCCTTTTATTGAAGGGTAGTAGCGCATATTTATATATTGATTCAGATTATATGTTAAGGGTGGTGGTAACAGCTGTTGAAACGAAAGGGTTTTAACATACATTCCCAATCAAGGCGGGGTTTATATCAAGGGTACAGAAACTCGAACAGGTCTTGAATAAAACTACCCCTGTAACTTTGTAACTAACAAATCAATAACAAGCAAAAACCCAACTTGTGTAATATCTAGTTTTGCTATGCAATAACAATTAAAATGGTTTCGTTTATTATACTTTTCATAATAATGGAAATTTATTCAGTTTTTATAATTTATAAAATCAGAAAGATATTTTTGAACTATTTACTGCTTTTTAATTTGACAATCCTGGAAGTAACTAACTGTACGAGATTTCCTTTTTAATCGTTTAAAAGCTGATATTTACAAGTTGATAATATATATTGTCAAACATTTTATTAGTTGTATAACAAAATATATTGTGTTTCTTTTCACAATGGCTGATGTGAAATATCTCTCCCTTTAATGAGTGCGTAGTGAACACGCCCTTCCCCCTATATAAGCGCGAACGCACGCTTTTGTAATATGACGTCAGTACTTTACCAGGATAGCAGATTGTAACAGAAGGTATTGCTTACAACTGTTACATCTTATACAACAAGGATGAGTAAATCTCGCATATCATATTTATATATGCATAGAAACAAGAACAAAATATGCACAATTATTTTACATTTTTTTTTCAGTTCGTTAATTGTATAATTTAATACCTAGGGCCGGATTTAACAGTTTACTTCCTTACGAAAACCTAAATACATAACTGATGTCCTGTGCGCCACGTGTGATCACTGCGCTACGACGTAAAATTAATAAAAAGAAATAAGTTCAAATACTAAAACCCGACTACTGGAAAGTATGAAACAAAAGAATATTCTCATCTGAGGATAGCCGTGGTCATATACCATCTCACATATATAAGGCCCCTCTAGATGTATAGCGTGATGCAGATGAGAATATTTTCTTGTTTCATACTTTTCAGTAGTTTTAGTTTTTGAACTTATTTTTTTTAATTAAATTATTTTTAATTGTTTTAAATTTGCTCCCCTCTGGGACCAAAATTCAAAAATAAATGTAGCCTATGTTACCCAGGTCATAATAACAAATTGATTGACACTTTATTTATCAAAATCGGATGAATAGTTTAGGCGCTACGGTAGGACATCCGTAAATACAAACATATTACATACATAGACTGCTAAACTTATAACCCTTTGTTTTTGGCTTCACCGTAGTCGGGTAAAAAGAAACCTTTGTTTGACAATAAATTAAATTTCTATCCTATAATAAATGCGTTGCCTTGTCCCACTGGTTGTTCTGCAGAATTATTTTGGAGTGTTCTTTACATAGGTACCTACATTAACGTCTAATTTAACTGCTCATTGAGCTATCGCTCATCAGAAGTCAAGACTACAGCAAAAAATATGTTAGTCTCATTTCGTCACTTCGTGATGCACAACACTTGTATAGATTTGCACAGATAAATAGATACTGCAAATTATACATGAACTGTAAATACTGTATCTAAATTATACAATAGGTGTAGAGAAAGCTCTTGAATTTCAAATCGCATACACCTTTATGAATGAGCTCGACAAGTCGATTGTTTTTATGGTCAACATTTAGTTCATGTCTTAATCTACAATACATGAAGTAGTTCATTGTCGTGACTGCGTAACTGACATTGCGAATATTTTTCTCATCCCTTGTTAATCGTGAGTACATTAGAACGACTTTATAAAGCAACAAACACAAAAACTAGACAAATTATTTAGCTAGTAATTTCTATGACTTTCTAATAATTTAAATGCTACATACCTACCTGTTTTATAAATTAAGAAAAAATACATTTTGTAACTATACGTACATATTTCAAAAAAGTTCATTAGGACTAAATACAGACAGACAGACTTGAATTAAGATCGTGATAATAAGAATAATAATAATTTATTGAGGCCGTTAGACATAAAACTTAATTAATGTGTAGCCAAAGTCAGATTACAGAAAATATAACATTTGAATTAAAATTAATTAAAATCATTTAAAAATTCTTTAAAAGAATAATATTATGCTTTATCAACTAAAATTTTTTTAAAACATTTCTAAATTTCTAAAATATTGTTATGGTTTTGTACTCAGCAGGGAGTTTGTTGTAAGCTATTGTGCCTAAATAATGAATACCTCTTTTATAAAAAGAGTGTTTATGTTTAGGAATTGACAATACTGATATGATCCTTGTGCTGTAATTATGAGGTTGCTGCAATGTTTCAAAATCTTTAATATTATGCTTGGTATATACTATATAGGCACAAATATATATATAAATTTGGTAAAGAATTAGGATCCCATACTTTTTAAAATAAGCTTTACAGCTAGTATCACAACTAAGTTCAAGCATAAAGCGTATAGCCCTTTTCTGCATTTTAAAAACTCTTTGTATCCCACAAGCATTTCCCCAAGTATAACTGTTTACTATACCATGTGCTAAATTTGATTGGAAATGTGCAAAGTAGTACATTTTAAAAATGTCAAAACTAACTTCATGTCTCAACTGCTTTAAAGAGGCGAGGTTCTTTTCATTTAAATACGGATTTATTGTGATTCATTCTGCACGTCTGCACACATCCCTCAGTTCATTCTTTTGTAAGTTTGTGTTAAGAGCCCGTTTCCCCTGGTTTTCTCAATGCAATACAGTGGTCTGCGGTCCCGTATAAATCTGATCGTAAAACGAGAGATAAAATTATGAAAAATTATTTTTATGGAGATTAAGGATCAATCTATGTCCCTATTGTACCATTTTTTTAATTTTTTTAGCAGAAAAATTTTTATAAAAATTTTAAAAACCGTAAAAAGTGTCTTTTAAAAGCATTCGCCATTAATTAACAAAGTAAAAAATGAAAAATTTGTTACAATACGGACATAGATTGATCCTTAATATAACTAGAAAAAAATATGCCGTAGCCTGTTTTCCAAAATTACGACCCAGTTTATACGGGAAGCCGTAGCTCTGCAATGAAAAAATATCGTAATATGTTGAATTGACTGGTGCTGTAACTACGGAAAGAACGGGTGTTTTTGAAATTATCATCTGTGCTGGCATGTGCCGTTAAAATTTAGGGCTGGGTTGTATACTATATAGTGGTTTGATATATTCGTTGCAACGATTTTAATTTAAAGTTCGCTGCATACGAGGCTGGATTTGCCGCTAGATTTCAGTACTAGTTTTCTTAATTGCTATTATGTGCTCGCTTCACACAAGGGCGTAGATATTTGTTTTCTGGGGGGCGGGGTATAAAGCTAAATAAATCAATATTTTTCAGTTTTATTAATAGGAACACCAAAACCAAACGACTAAACTAAAAAACTTTGTTTTGGGTAGAATTTGAAGAGCCAAAAAAAAGTCTTTTTCATATAGCCACACGGGTCTCGTAAAATTCACGTAATAATGCGGGACATTTCCTATAATACGGGACACGGAACTTTAATGCAGGACTGACCAGGGGTATGAAACTCAATGCTATTCGAGCTTCTCTTATTTGTCTGAAGGAATAATTTTAATGCCAACATGATAGCATGAAAATTAATGAAAATGTACTTTTGACGAACTTTTTTCAGTCATTGGCATCGCTGAAATGGCGCCAGCTCACCAAAGCGCATCAAAGCGGGAGTTTCAAAATTGTCTACTTATGTTATGAACAATATTATTTAATAAAAAAGGATAAAAAACTGTTCAATTCTTACAAAATTACAATTATAAGAGGAAATGTATTTTAAACATCAACCATTTTGTTCGAAACGTGCTTGTTGTGACAACACCATTCCCAGGGCAGCTACGACACACACACCATTTTACACAGTTGGTATTAAAATCATTCCTTGTCATTTAAGAGGTCACCTTGCCATCACACGAGACATCTTTACAAACACACACTATGCCATAATGTTTGTTTGTGGGCCTTTGTTCATGTCACCCACGTTACAAGATACCGTTTCTAGATTGGTTCTTGCTCAGAGCCAGCAGATGACCTTGAAAGAACAATAGCCCCTGTTCTTATTGTAATTTTGTGAGCTAGCAGGCGAACCCACAGTGACTTCATTTCCAGCTTTGTACCAACAGAAGTCCAGCGTTTCAACATGGATTATCGCCTTGGAAAATAAACAAGATTACCTTTGTCAGCAGTACGTAAGAAAAAATGTAACATTGCCAAATATAATAGGTAAATATTTTATCTATAATACTTATTTTATTGATTTATATTGATATTTAACTTCCAATAGGAAGTTATTGTATTTAATAGTAAAAGAAAAATTATCTGAAAAGTCAAAACAGAAAAAAAATTTTGTCACAGCATAATTAAAATGGAAGAGATTAATTTTACATCTATACACATAGAATATATTGAGAATTTTAATTATGAAGAGATAATAAAATAAATATGAATTCAAATAAAATTATGTACCTACATAATAAAAATTCAGAATTAATGACAAAATAAGAATTTTGAATTAAAATGATGTAAATAATTAAACTGTTTTAATTACTATGGCACTAGTACAGGTAATAGAGAATTTTTTTCTGCATTATCCTACAACTTTTGTTTGTTTTCTTAAATAGGTTCAGTATCACGTACTGACCCTAAATGCACAAAATCCTTACAAATTAGGAGGGCGGAAGTGCCGCCATTTTGACAAAAACCGTTTCAGCCTATATCTCCCTAACCGTGCACTTGAGGCGAAAAAAGGTAATAACCTTTATTGTAGATAAATAAATTTACTATCTTTTTTGTTCAATACTTTTTTTTTTGTATCACTTACCGTTTACGACTTATTCAACTATTACGATTTGTTTATTGACTTTTGGATCCATATCTCTTCTAATAATTGTTTAAACAATAAAATGCTAATGACTTAAGTTTTAAATCTACAAATTTTCTACAGCTTTTTATTCAAACTTTTTTTCTAAAATTAATATTTTTAAAGTTATAACGCGCTAATGTCAAAAAACCTGTGCCTAGGCGCATGAGTGGACATAATAAAATAAGAATGAATTGTAATAAAATTATGTACATAATAAAAATTCAGAATTAAAAAACCAAAAAAATAAAAAGTGTGCATTCATTTTTTTAATTGATTTCTAGTAAATTAACTGATTTATTATTAACTTCCCGCTTAAAAAAAAATTTTTTTTTTCAAAAATCGGGAAGTTATTGGTTTTACCCCGATTTTCGAAAATCGAGTTTTCGCCAGATATTGACGTTTTGAGGTCCTAGGAAGCTATTGAAACTATTTTGGCGATGATGTCCGTAGGGCTGTATGTGTGTGTGTGGGGGGGTGTGTGTGTGTGTATGTATGTATGTAAACCTTTTATATCTTTTGAATGGAGTGTCCGACTGAAACGCATTTTGCGGCATCTGACGTGAACTTGGTGAACTTAGACTTCCTGAAAATTTGAAACGATTCGGCCCAAAAAATTTTGAGAAATCTTAAAAAAACAAGTTTCAAAAATTTTTTAAAATTTGCTTTTGTAAAATATTTTCTAAACTACTAAACCGATTAATTCCAAAATCTAATCAGCTCTTCTCCTTAACAAACTGCGTCGATTTCCGCAAACCGCATCAAAATCGGTTCATTTGTTCACGAGATACCGTGAACGAAAAAATCGTAAAAAAGTGTTTTTTTTTTAAATTGCTCGTAAAATTCCTATGAGATCGATTTTTCTGTAATAAATTATTTTTTAGGTTAAAAAATTGCGTCGACTACCGCAAATCGCATCAAAATCGGTTCATTTGTTCATGAGATATCGTGAACGAAAATTTCGTAACAAAGTGTTTTTTTTTTTGGGCTCGAAGAGCTAAAAAATAAACTTCTTGCTATATTTTATATATTTTTGAGCGTTTTGAACTCGAAAATAGCGGGAAGTTACAGGGATGGCCTGCAGGGTCAAACTTCTTTTCAAATTTTTATTTATGCAACTGTATTAGATTCCATAGCTCATAAGTTGGCTAATAGTTGTGTCACTGTGGTCTGTGGAGTAAAGAAACTCAGTCATAAATTAAATAATTAAATAAATAATATATAAAACAAATAATGAAAGTCCTATATTTTTGCAACTTTAAAAAAATACTTTTTTTTTCGAAAAAAAGGTGGCAACCCTAATTGTAACAAACAGTACCTACTGTATTATAGTTATTATTATGAATATACAATACATTTTTTCCATATTTTTGTGACATTTAACATAATTCTATTTTTTGTAAACTATTTCTTTGCAGATAAATTATATGTTGTAAAGTTTTGTAATTCTGGATATAAAATGAATATAGCACATCCCTATTTGATATCTGCAGTCTATACGTGTCTGTGTTAGTATACTAACACATGTAATAGTATGTATATCACTATAACGAGGCATATAATAATTCGGTTCTCTTTGTCAATCCTTCTCACATGTGTGAAAGATAGAGAGAGAGCATTCAATTCTCATAGACCACAATAATTAGGTGTACTATTATGAATGGAATGTTTCAAAATGTTTCCTCACCACACGCCGCAAAATACAGCTTCCCCTCTGTGATCGGCAAACGGGCTCTTAAAATATAACTCAACTACCTCCAATTTCTAGTTAAGTGGGTTCATCTCTCTAAATATGTGCCGGGCCTGAACAAGAGCTAAAGTGACCCTTGCCTAACATGCTTGAAGTAAAATGTAGGAATTTACACTACGTACTGTTAACTTTTTGTCACTTTCTAACTTTAACATCACATAAGTTAAAGTGAGACATTTTAACATTACTCATACATAATATGTAAATTATATATTATGTCAATTCTAAAATATATAAAAGTAGTCGATGACAGGCTACTGGTTCTGCTTTCATCTCTCTCTAGTACATACAAAGTTTCAAGGTTTTATTATTTAATTTTTTTTTCGGTTTACAAACATTGCTTTCCAGTAAGTTTGTAAACCAA
The DNA here is from genome assembly GCA_963575645.1 of Xanthostigma xanthostigma. NCBI lineage: Eukaryota > Metazoa > Arthropoda > Insecta > Raphidioptera > Raphidiidae > Xanthostigma > Xanthostigma xanthostigma. The sequence continues at coordinate 34,245,893 of OY754470.1, forward strand.
AAAATGTTCTATTCACTTTGTCTTCAAAATCAGGTTTCGAACGAAGATAAAAATATTTAAAAATGAAAGTTCAATCCTGAAATTATTATTATTGTTTTGTGTAGTTGTGTAGCCTACTTTATATTTTGCACATATGTGAAATTCAAGAGCTATATTGTGTTCCTATACTGTATAGTGTATAGTACCCATATATGTATGCATACATAATACTAATATAATATGGTATACATTACATTGTGTAATAATTTAATAAATAATACAACGAAAGGGGTAAAATGCGTGGGCGTTAGAACAATAGATGTGACGTCAACGCATGATCAGGACAACAGAAACTAAAGAAGTGTGCAGCCATTCGATGTAAGCATTTACAGTGTTATAACATATGGAATGGGGTGCCGTGCAGCCAGACAAAGAAAGGATATTCCACAACCTTTTACACGGTTGTAAACAAACATCTTTTCACAGGCGAATTTAATTTTGCTAAGGAATAAAATAACATAAAAAGTTGTGTGACTTCCTACTCACCAATGTTGATGTATTTACATATGGGCTCATATTGGTTAAGCTCGGAAAAATTATGGGCGTGCACTGGGTTTTCAATTAAAAAAATGTAAATTTTCATACCTAATTATTCTTCATACCTATATAAAATATTTTTAACAAAAAAATTGAACCGACTTCACACTAAAAAGTAAAAAATAATTGCGTATTGAAATGTTTTGGAGTCGGTGTAGTTCTCGGAATAGATTTCATTTTGGCTGACACCGACTCCAAAACATTTCAATACGCAATTATTTTTACTTTTTAGTGTGAAGTCGGTTCAATTTTTTTGTTAAAAATATTTTATTTTTCTCTTTTTAGTGTTAATCTAACACTAAAAATCGGTGAACATACATAAAAAACATTAAGCGTTTCTTTTAAATTTGAGAGTTTCCCTCGATTTCTCCGGATTCCACCATCAGATCCTGACTTGGTTCCGATGGGACCACCTCTGAGGTACACTTTTTCGAATAAAAAAAAAAAATTGAAAATCGGTCCATAATTGACGGAGAAATCGGTGAACATACATAAAAAAAAAATATAGGTACAGACGAACACAGAACCTCCTCCTTTTTGTTGAAGTCGGTTAAAAAGATAAAACGCACGAAATTTCATAAAATTTTAATTTAATTTAATTTTAATAAATTGGACGTTGCGTCATTTAATTATGACTTCGTCAGCAATTTACTAATTTTTAACAATTGAATTTTATTAGTAAGTTCTGGTGAAGTCATAATTAAATGACGAAACTTCCAATTCATTAAAATTAAATTCAATTTTATCAACCTTTCCAACTTCCTATACGATTTATCTAACAAATTGATTATAAATGTTGAATGTCAGTTGATTTTTTTTTTCGATTTGAAAAGTGCAGACTATTAAATATAAAATTCATCAAACCGCGATCATGTGCGCTCCTCTCATCAAATTCAGCTAATAATAGCTTGAAAATTGAATTATAGACGAATGTACACATTAGGTTTTTTTACCATTCCAACTCACAAATGGGGAATGGTACCTACTAGTTTAGGTCAAAAATCACTTTTCAAAGTTTTATAATATCTTTTCGTTTTGAAGTAGGTACCCTGAATCCAAAAAAACATATTTTTGGAAAAACTCTGTGCGTCTGTTTGTCTGTTAGTCTGTGAGCATGATACAGATCAAACGAATGAACGGATTGCAACCAAATTTTGGGAGGATGTTTGGTACGTAAATATGAAGCGCTCTATTGTTTTTGGGAAAAATCGGCGCATGCGCAAAAAAGATATATACTATAGCATTGTTTTTTATATAATAAATATATATATTTTTCATAACGGTTTATTATATGCTATTTATTTTTTCAAGAAAGTTTTGTTAATTTTTTTTATAGTTTCGGAAGTATTTTTAAAATAAACATAAATCAACTGTTCTTTTGTTTTGTAGATTTGCCAGAAATAAACTAGTTAAGCATGCTTTGATTAATTTTTACATGACGTGAACATATTATGTAGATAACCATGGCAACGAATAGCAAATATCATATTGAATACTAGCCATTACCCACGTTACCTCACGCGATATCAGAAATTTTATTCTCTTTATTATAATCAAATGTCAATATTTTTGAAGTTGGAATGGTCCCGTCGCCCAATTGGCTGGATTTTTTTTTATATACATGTCTTTTACTAACATCTATAATCTATATAATATACTGTTCACCACCACCGAGAGACTCCGATAGGTGTATCCGCTCTCTTAGCTCCATCATCTTAATATCATATTCAAGTTGATCGGATATGTAGATGTGGGTGATATTTGGAATGAAAGATTTGACACTAATCTAAATGAACTTAATAACAAGTATGCCAAGACATCAAATGACACCTCAATTCATCTTCAAATGAATACACCGAAGCAGTGACGATGATATGTTTCATAGACGTGGTATGTTGAGACGTGTTAACACGAAACGTCAACGTTTAAGTATCTAAATTTAGAGTGACCATTTTTGTCGTAACACAGAACATGTTTTCAGTTGACTGAGAAAAGACTTCATTTTTTTAGTTATATCTAAGTTACTTCTTGTAACAAACATCAGCATGCGCGAAGACGAATAATGACCTCTTTTTTAGTAACCTAAATGCTGGTGTTTGTTGTAAGGACCTTACAACAAACACAAGCATGCCCATAACTGAGTGACTGCGTTCTTGACATAAATGAATGCGTTCGCATAGTCATATAATCATACGAATAAAATATAATTGAATATTGTAAAATTCACATAATAATGCGGGACACGGGGCTTTAATGCGGAACTGTCCCGGAAAATGCGGAACGGTTGGTCACCCTATTTAAATTCTACTTAACGATCTTATGGCTCACGCATTTTTGGAACAGCTGTAGGTACTATATACAATATATATTTAGTTTAACTTCTGCGTTTGTACTTGGGGAGAAGGTCATTGCTCTATGAGTACCCAACCTTGACAGCGATGTAGAGGTAGCTTGCGCGTGGGTGTGCAATGCTGAAAACTGACGTCAACAACCAACCAGGACAACATAAAGCCTAGTAGGTGATTTGTAAACAAACTCACACACACATAAACCTTATAACCGGCGGCCGACGCGACGTCGATCGTCGGCTGTTGACCCGCCTCAACCCCTTTTTATATAGCGTCAGAAGAAATCAACGCGCTTTGTCTATTTTACCGTGACGTGTGCGTAATTGATTTTTGGTTTGTTTGTTGATTTTATTAGTGGCAAGAGGAGGATTTGGGGAGTCTAAGCTCGCTCTCTCTCTCTCTCTCAATGTAGCGTCCTGTCTCCCCCAAATTATAAACTAGCATGTATAATACTCCTCCCAAAATAGTCGTTCAACCGCTAATAAAGTTCTCTTATAAAAATGATTTATATAGAATAGAATTGAATAAAATATAATCCTTTACCTTTGTTAACACTTTCTTACAAGAATAATGATTTGGTTTTATCTATAACTAGCTGTAAGCCGCGACTTCGTCCGCGTGGAATTTGTATTTACGAAAAGACTTCCCTATTTTTTTTAATAGCCTAAGTTACTCCTTATAGATAACTATCTGCCAGTGAAAGTCCCGTCAAAATCTGTCCCGTCGTTTCAGAGATTAGACGGAACAAACTGACAGACAAAAACTTTAAAAATTGTTTTTTTGTTATAATTGTAAGTATCCTGTATATTATACTTTCAAATGCATATAGAAAAAGCTGTTATTTTGACATTACAAACAGACACTTCAATTTTATTTATATGTATAGATATAGGTATAGATTAGATTACATATATGTTCATAAATAAATCATGAGAGACAGGTTGTCACTTACTTAGAAAATGGAGGAAATTCAGCTTAAGTATTTCAAGGGATGGACTGGTTGGAAACGAACTATTTTTCAGCTTCTAGCATATATAGGCGTCGCTAAAATATTTTCAACGGAGAGGACAAAATCATATGTATTTTAAATCAATTGAATTTAATTATGTATGGTATTAAATTTTATACAACAAATACCATACAGGCTAATAAAAAAATAGAGAATAGTTACTTCTTACCACAACAAGTTTATTAGTGGATGTACATTTCGAGGGCTCTCGAAATGTACATCCACTAATAAACTTGTTGTGGTAAGAAGTAACTATTCTCTATTTTTTTATTAGATTCAAACCACAGTGCTCCTAATATTTTTGTTACCATACAGGCTAACATATAGTTAAAGTTTTGGGTGATTTAAAAAGGTTTTAAAAATTAGCGTTTTCATACCACCTAAAGAATTGTTTTATGACTGATTCTTAATTTTATAATTAAGTAGCAGTATACGTACATATTTTTTTAACACACTTCATGTTCTTCGGAGCTTTTCTAAAAGAAATTCGATAGCGATAGAATAAGCACTAAATGAGGATAAAAATGCAAAATATGCGGGTCAACTACCATAATATTCAATTCGTTAAATACTTCTTTTAAAACATTAGCAGTTAGCTAGAACAAGCAATTTCATAGATATTAAAGACCTTTTGCCATTTCAAATCCACAAGTGGTAATTGATTGATTACAATTTTCCGAGCTTTTGCAATATTTTTTTGTTGTAAGGTCCTCCGAATCCAAAAAAACGTGTTTTTGAAAAAGTCTGTTCGTCTGTTTGCCTGTCTGTTTGTAAACACTATACAGGTGAAACAGTTGAACGGGTAGAAATCAAATTTTGATAGGATCTTTGACATGTAAATAGGAAAAGTATATTGTTTTGGGATAGAAGAGATATGTGTGTTTTTTCAATTACAATGTTATTTTTCATTTTTGCAAGAAAGTGTTCCACAGAAGATTTATTTTCAAACCTTATAGTTTGAAAATAGTTTTGAGCATAAAAAAAGATGTTCGCTTGCTCTAATTAATCTGTCTAAAAAGAAATAAGTTGGTTGACAAGCATACTTTACTAATTTTTACATGTAAAACCCATAAGTTAAAGAGACAGTGACAGAAATGGTCAAGGAACACTTGATGGCAGAAACGCTCTCTTTCGTGTAGTCTGAGTCCCGCGCTCTATAAATCCGCTTTCTGGAGTAGGGGTCTAGCGCGTTGCGATACGATTCTGGGGCACTTGAAAAATCGACAAAATTCAAAATTCCTCTACTAAATGGCTGAAAGGCATCTAGGGGGACCTCCTAATTGCAGAAAAAATATTTTCTGCAAATTTATTTAAAAAAAAGTTCGGTGAGCGAAATCGAGCTCTAACGCTTCGTCTTCTTGTAGAGAATCCCGAGGTACAGTTTTCTGCCAAAAACGCGTCATGTTCACGGAAAGTTTAACATGGTATTCAGGTAAAGCATTAATGACAAGTGCAATAAATTGGCAGATTGTAATCTAGCAGTAACAAAATTGGGAAATAATATTTTTTTCAAACTTTTTGTGTACTAATGGAGAGCCTAGGTAAGAATTTCTGCCACCGAGCGAAGACTTTTCGAATTTTTGCCTGTGGAAAAGAAGTGAGGTCACTTGGACCCACGAAAATTTTTTCTCGTATTCTGGGCGATCCAATCAATAATTTCGTCAAATTTCAACTTCAAATTCATTTTTTTTTTGGCGTTTTTTGTCGATTTTTTTAAGTCTCTGCAGGAAGTAATTTGGCAGAAAATATTTTTTCTGCAATTAGGAGGTCCCCCCAGATGCCTTTCAATCATTTTCTGCCATTTAGTAGAGGAATTTTGAATTTTTCCGTTTTTAAAGTGCCCCAGCGTCATATCGCAACGCGCTAGCCCCTTCTCCACTAAGCGGATTTGTAGAGGGAGACACAGATTACACGAAAGAGAGCATTTCTACCACCAAGTGCTCCTTGACCATTTTTGTCACCGTCTCTGCTAACACATGATCGAAACGAAAAGAAAATATAATGTAAATATTTATTACGCGAGTTGTTACCCGCGTCATCGCACGCATTAACAGAAGCTTTATTTCATTCATTATACAATATTATATATTGTAGGAAGTTTTTGGAAAAATTCGTGGCAATGGAATCAATAAAGTCAATACGGATTCTTCCAAAAACTTCCTCCAATAGTCTTCAAGGATCACAATTGCTCTATTTACTTAATTAGAGTCAACTTCATATACAATATTATATGCCAAAAGTCACTATTTTGAGAGTTGGAATGGCTCCGTCGTCCAATTACCTGAAATGTTTCGTTCAATTTTATTCATTTATTTTTTATTTACAATTTTAATATTTAGATATAGTATCCAGAAAAGTTTTATTTTGATGTATTCGTTTCTTTATTTCCACACAATACACTAGAAACTCGCAACTTTACGTTATCGATTAGTTGCGGGGGCGTTTTACAGTGCAATATGACGTCAGCATATTACCAGGCAACCAGATCTTGTTGGTAGTATTATTATCCTGCACCGTATTCTCAGAATTTTGACCGACGCAATAAGAAAAAAGTTTAATGAATGCTAGCAAATCAGAGGACAAAGACCTTCGACTAAAAGAAGTTAAATAAATAACGCGATAAGTATTTGTTTGAAATGTTAAATTCCCTGTTGATCATTTGTTGATATTTCTTTTTTTTCCATCGCATTATTTTTATCCCATTTGTCAAAAACACTATAATTATGTTATAGTCACGACATGTTGTTTTGATTTTAAAGGTACCTACTACCTTATGGTGGGATAAAACGTAGATCATATAGCTTCATTTATGATGAATTTTTCTACACAATACGTTCATTATGTTCTTTAAAACTGTATGTAAAAGACTTGATTTTATTGTGTCTATATTGACTATTCACTATTCATCCGGAATATTATTTAAAAAATGTCATTAATATATAAAAAAAAATGTGCGTCTAACTTTTACGCGTGGTTGAAGTAAAACATGTAAATAATACGTATATTAGCTGTTTACAGGTTTTTTTACATATTATATACGTTATATAAACAAGCAAAAAATGACGTAAACTAAAAATTCGCCCTAGAAATCTTTAAAACTGTGCCAATATAAACTTTAAGTTTCTATTTTACTTATTTGTATTCATTCAACTAACTTCTGTATAATTCATTTAAAAAACAAATCTCGCAGTATGTGGCCTTTATAATCCATTGTTATATTATGTATAGGTAGATACGCTATACTGCATAAACGGACTTAGTAAAGGTGCGGGCGTGCGGCGCAAAAACATCACATTTGTTCTTAACAACACAAAACACGCCTAAGGGGTTGTAATTCAATATATACTTAGCGGAGAAGTTTGAATGTTAGTCGCGATTAATGCGAATAACGTAAACTATGTGTTATAAAAGAGGAATGAGCAGTGAGTGAAAATGTATGCTAAATCGATGTTATGCTTGCTAAGAAATACAGTAAAGTTTTATATATGAGTTTGCATAGATTTTATTTCGTTGGCAAATGAATATACCAGGGCGAAGCCGTACAGAAATCATATCATACTATACTTTACTTACAAAGCTATATACTATTGTTATTACACAGACTATGTACTAACAATTTTCGTAAGATGGACTGGACTTACATTCTTTGGAAATACAATTATAATAATCTGTTAGTTTATTTTTCTCAACTATTGACTGAGAATTAAAAAAAAAAACTCACACGCATCGCGACCATCATAACAAAGCAATTAATAAAAGTTAGTTTGAGTTTGTTGGTGTAACTTTAAACACGTGAAATGAGCATTTTCTTTAATTAAAATAATGGAACAAATTAACGTTCCTTCAATAAAAATAACAAAAAGAATTAATGACCCTTTCGAGTCGATAAAATATTTTTTAGTGCTGTGTCGTTGGTTTAATTTGTTTCTAATTAAAGCAAAAACAAGAAACAGTAGACAGACATACGCTTCGTCACCTGCGACGGTGGCAATTTCTCTAAGATTTGCTGTAATTGTGGTTATGTTAATTGGCACGGAGATTAGTGAAGTTTTCATCACAAAGACTTATCCGTTTGGATTTATACCTTTAGTAAAACACATTTCAGTGGCATTTGCTATTTTCTTAACAATTCGTCAATTTCTGTGTCAAAATAATATTGTTAAAATATTTTATAAAATAGACAATCTAAATCGATCTTTACAAGATACGTTTAAAGTGAAATGTTTCTATGAAAAGAACACTGAAATATATTTGATTGCATTGTTTATTATTTATAACACTTTCGCTACAATGTCTAGTATATGGAGAATAACGCAAGGTGATCAAGTTATAAACGTTTTGATTTTACAAGTAATGCGAACATATTTTACCACGAATATAATTTTAACAACAACTTTCTTGTTCGTTGCACTTACATCAATTTTAAAGAAACAAATGGAAATAATAAATGAATTTTTGGAAAAGCAAAATCGATCGAATTCTACAAACGAATTTAAATTTATCCAGTCGTATCAAAAAGGATGCCAATTACATTCCGAAATAAGCCGAGCCTCTGATCTAGCAAACAGCGTCTTTAATTTAAGTCTTTTGTTTACTTTAACCACCAGAGTTTTGTATGCGACAAACAGAATGCATTCTTTGTATTACTCAACTTTCAATGACAATTATTTCCAATTTATAGAAGATATTTATTGGCTGTCATATCATATATTAATTTTAGTTGTGGTTTCCAAAGCATGCAATGACTTAAAACAACAGGTAATAACTAGTATAACAAATTAATTTTTTTTTAAAAGCCCTCATGTATGAGACGGAGAGCTCACCGTCAGAATTTCTAATGGAGACAAATTTGTGTGAGAGAACATGTGGCCAGATCAGTGGGAAGCCACAATAATTATTATTTTTATCATCATGGAAGGTATTTTGGTTCCTGGAACTCTATTATCCTATACATTAATGATTGGATGCAAGATATAAATTATTATAGTATAATAATTAAAAACAATAAAGAATATTTATCTCAAAGAAGAGATGACTGTGATCCTTGGTTGATTATGGATTATGATGTTTTGATGAAGAACTTCTTCCTAGCATAGGATCAAAAAAACAAAAAGCATTACTAAGTAGAAATTGCAATTATTATGCTGACGTTGCGACAATTATTGTTGTTGAAGGAGATTTATTTAGTTGAGGAACAATTGAAAAATAAGCTTTACCAGAGTATCGCTTGTGCCCAACGTTTCAAAAATTATATTTTCATCTTCAGGGCCAATGAGCATGCATAGTATTTATTAGATTAAATATTAATTTGATTTCTAAATTACAAATATATACATTACAGATCAGATAAAACTAAACATTATAACATACCTCAATCCAAGTTGAGATGGTAAATTGTGCAAATTATTGTAATATACACGATGATTTTAATTATAAATTTCGACAGTTTTTTAATTTAAACATATCATAAAACAGTTTTTTAGATAAAATTGTTCTGTCCAATGTGAAAATAAATATTGTACTATCTTATGTGTAAGAAAGATTTTCTATACAGACTACATTTTGTTTACAGGTTAGAAATTGTTAAATTTTGTTAAATATATTGCCATAAATGTTGTTTAACCCTTCTATGTTCGTTCTCTTATTTACAGTGTTAGAATTTTTTTTGGTGTGACACATCTCCAAAAAAAGTCTTTTTTGCAAATTCGTTTCTTTATGTAGTATTTTTGGTTCATTAAAGTTAAAATTGTGATCATTAGAGATGGAGTGATGAACCAACGCTGAATGATTATTTAATGTCACATGGTTTTCCTGAGGATTTCTTTACATCATTTTTGTGTTGATAAACACGATTTTTTAAATATTGAGAGGTTTGTCCAACATAAATGACATTATATTCTAAACTATAGACCAGATTTGATTCTAACATTGTTGAGTGTTTAAATTTTGTTTTCGAGAAGAAAATATGATCTGCAACTCGATTACAATTTCTGTATGTTAATTTAATATTCTGTTTAAATATTTTATTTAATTTTTAGACAGTTCTGTGATGTATGGAGTTGAAAAATATCCTTCTGTTATAGTGTTATTGTTATCTGATTTATTTGTGCTTGTGTGTGTTTTATTGCGTTTTATTGTTGTCATTTTCGGAGCTCAAATGCGTTTTTTTCTGCAGAGTGACATTCAATACTTCAATAGTCAATTATTATTATAATACATAAAAATTAGTGACATTGTAGCATTTACATTTTACTTTCATATTATGTATTAATTTTTATTTAAAATAGTTAACAAAAATACTATTTATTAACCGTATTTGAGCTCCGAAGATGACAACAATAATTGTCGAAACGTCAGCATAATAAATGCAATTTCTAGAATAGTACTTATTGTTTTTTGATCCTATAAGTATGCTACGAATAAGTTATTCATCAAAATATCATAAAAAAAAACATTATTTTGTTTCGAACATCATAGTAGCTCATGTACTGCACTACTAAACTAAAAAATTACGTAGCATAATAATTTTTATTTTATTTTATTTATTTATTTAATTCCAAAATATAGTTGTAATACATTTATTTTACAAAATTTGAAATTGAAATAATTCTGACCAACTTCGTATAGCCGATTATTTATCTAGTGCGTGAATTATTATTTTATGACGCAGTGTTTTAACAGTCAAACAAGTCATAAAATCGTCACAGAGATGTACAATGTAGATTGTATATATAAAACTTTTTCCATGAATTTCCACAAATAAATACATTTGACAGCTAAGTGTGAAGGTATGCGCGTTTCATTAATTCATTTGGGTTTTTTTACGACAACTACACCTGCTTTGTGCTTCTTTGCTATTTCATTTTCTCTTCTAGTAATAAATAGTAACTGACAGGTCGCTTTTGAAAATTACTTTAGGTTTGCTTATAAGATTGCCTCTATTTGTTTTAGATCAAAACTTGAGTGCGCATATATAATTGGTCATTACTCATTACTCATTACTACCGCTATACATACAGTCGTGAAAAGTATAGCTATTTTGTAACGGATGTGCAAAAATGTTCATAGTTTCATAGTTTCTCAACCAATAACTTATTTAAGTCTCATTATAATTAATTGTTCGTTCACTCAATGAACTTTTATACCTACCATGTATATTTTATGAATCAGCGTTTGTTGGATTACATGATGATTAAAAGCATTTAGAGACTATAAATAGATGAATCATAGTTTAGCTCGGAAAATAAACAATGTCTTAACGGATCTATATAAATTGTTGTAGTTATTAAAAATTGGCCCTTTACTATACGCAGAAGAAGGTCCATTATTTATAAAAGAGGTAAGAAATAAAACTAAAAAGCATAACGGCATTTTTTATTAAATAGGTACTATTTTTAATTTTCGCGTTTTTTTTCAGAAAAATCAATCATCTTTCCAGATATTCCGACAGGATATGAAATTTACTGCTTGTGGATTATTCACAATTGATTTTAAATTAGTTACAACGGTAAAATTTACATTTTTTTTATAAATCTTAAAACTCATCGAATTGATATTACTGTAAATTAAATAATTAGAGACAAACGATGCTTCCTAAACCGTTCCAAAAACTATGTCTTATGGGCGTTTCGCTTGTTCTTGCTAAGATGTCTTTGCTGTATGTGCGTGACGTCCATAGCGTCGCCATTCACGACTTAGGACCTATAGCGGCTTACCAATTACCATATACATGTCTATAGCCCAGTGATGTCAAAGATACGGGCCGCATCCGGTCCTCAAACCACTTCAATACAGCCCGGGACCAGAATCTATTCTGAAAATAGGCTTTTCAAAAACAAGTCACCTTAGAGATCTCAGGTGTCTAGATTCTCAAGCTCAAGATAATTTACCCTTCTTATATGAAAATTGATTTAAACTAAATAAATAAAGATTTTAAATTAGTATGTGTTTTAGTTTTTAATTTAGAGTCTGGCCCGCTAACACACCACAAATCTTATAAATGACCCTTTAGAAAAATCAGTCTGACATCCCTAGACTAGATAATATTATAAAGAGGTAAAGTTTGTAAGTTTGGATGTAGGAGGTATAATCTCCGAAGCTAGTCATCCGATTTCAAATTTTTTTCACTAATATTTAGAATAGACCGTTAAGATGGACATAGAGGCAATATATATTTCTTCAAGTAAATAAAATTGTCGACCAATTTTTCTCAGACCATATATTGACAAAAAATAATAAAAATACAAATCAATATAACACAAGATGACGTCATAGTGTGTTATATTGATTTGTATTTTTATTATTTTTTGTTAATATTGGTCTGAGAAAAATTGGTCGACAATTTTATTTACTTAAAGAGTTCTATTCAGACGTTAATCAAAGATTTGTATATATATTTCTCCTAAAAATGAAAGCACCATTCGTGCAGACCAATTTTGCAACGTTACTCGACAAAAAAACGGTGGAAATTGACAAATTCGAGCGAAGCCCGACGAGAACGCTAGTACTTACATAATTTAAAATTAAATATTATGACCGGGGTACAATACAACTTGAACTAACATTCCAAATAGTGTCTCTCTCTGCATTTGCTATAAATCATTATAGAGCCATTTTTATCGATTTTTCTAATATTTATTTATTTTTTTTTTCAGCTAGTTGTCTTCTCATTTATGAATGCAATAATACTAATTCAATTTAAAGAAATGAAGACTTCAAAAACCAGCTAAAAATAATGAAAAATTGTTATATCTGATTTTTATATTATATTATAATGAAAATGTTCTGTTTTTTGTATTTTATTATTGTCATTGTTACTTTTTTAGGACAAGGAATTTTTAAATTTGAATATATAAATAAATTAGAAAAAAATATTGAACTTTGAATTCAAGTATGCAAATTACAAGATCTGAAACAATTAACACGCACGAAATATCTTCCCAGTTTTAATATTTTTTTACTGATTATTTTGAGTACCATAATTTTGACAATAATTATAGGTAGGTATAAATCTGTTATCTGTATACAGTATTATGTACAAACTACAAACCTATAAAAATTCAATAAATCATTTACCTTTATCTAAAATTAAACAAAGATGAAACATTTTCGCAGAAAGCTCCACAAAAAAAATCTATCTGGGAATTTTGAGAAAAATAACAAAAGTGATTAACGAAAAATATTTGAAATACAAATAAAGTTTGCAAAACTAAAAATGTTAAAGTTAAAGCGCGAGCCGAAACGTTCATTTTCCTATGATTCACGTAAATTAGCAATCCGCAGTTCGACGCACACGGAAGCTTTGGGAATCTGAAGCGACGCTGAGAACAGGAGAACATGTCTGAAATCAGGATGCCGGGTGTTTAGACGCCAACAAAACAAAAATCTATATTTAACCGGCGTCGACGCGTGCCGTACGTCTATCAACGAGGGGCGGTGCCCCCGTGTTATAATACGGCTTGGCACGTGCCCGTTGTAGCATATAGTACCCACATATTATGCTGAATTGAAAGTACAGCACTATTATATACATAAATAAAACCCCTGAGCCACGCGTGGGGTGTTCGCTCCGCAACGACAGATGCTATCAACAATTCGTTTCAATAAAGCATATATAGGTACCTATATACATATTATTTTGTACACTTATCACTCTATACAGTATGCAAACAGAAAAAGACATTTTGCATTGGGATAATTTGAACGGATCAGAATGCCTCATGACAAAAAATATCTAATGAATGAGAGAGAAATAAATAGCAAAACTTCAAAGTATTAAATATTACCATAACAATAAATCAATACAGTCATGACTCATTCTGATCCATTCATTTTGTTCCAACACTAAGAGATCCCAGGACCCAGAGCCGCTAGACCTATGGGCTACGTCATTTTAGTACTTCTAAGGTTTTATCAATAAATGTATAATATTTAGTAAAAAACTTAGGTATGCCAATTTGCTAGCTTGAAAGCGGAGCCTATTACAAATAACAGGTACTAAAGGTACATCAAAATAAATTATTGTACTTACCTACGTTAAAGTAATATACAGCTAGTTTTAATATACAATACGTTTTAAAAAGTCTGGTGGAAGTTAATCCTCAAGGAAAAATGACAGGCAGTAATTAATGTTGGTTTTTAATAACATTATGTAAAACATATATCCAAACGTATAGGTATTAAGTACAATTTTTATGTACCTGTTATCTGTAAAAGGGCCCTGCTTTCAAGTTATCAAATTACCTATAGGTTTTTAACTAAATATTACACATCTATACTAATAGTACAATAAAAACTTTTTAACAAAAAAATTAAACCGCCGAAAAACTGAAAAGCAAAAAATAATAAATCTTTTATTTAACTAAGTTCTATTTAAGTAGTTGAACGTATGTGACAGTCTAGTATATCTAAGTAATTTTGAGTCGGCGTCAACAATCACGAAGTTAATGTCAGCGACAGAGCAACCCGAACGGGCACACACTGAAGGCACACGTCTTTGCGAGTGGTCGTGTGGAGAGCGCATGTTTGGACTGTTAATGTTTATCGCTGGAGATTACACGTATCATTGTTAATTTGATATGGTTATTTCTTTTAGTGATCTTTGTTCATTGATTGTTTGACGCCGACTCAAAATTACTTAGATATACTAGACTGTCACATACGTTCAACTACTTAAATAGAACTTAGTTAAATAAAAGATTTATTATTTTTTGCTTTTCAGTTTTTCGGCGGTTTAATTTTTTTGTTAAAAAGTTTTTATTTTATAATTTTTTGTGGCTATATAATTTATAATTGTAATACACAACTCAGAATGAAAATCTGTGAGTGAACAATAAATCACCCGTATTTTCCCACCCTTAGGGTAGGAATTTTTTTTCCAAATTTATATGAGACCAACCTCGAGGTATACCCTATCCAATAAAAAAATAATTATCAAAATCGGACTACTCTGTAAAAAGTTATGTGTGGTCATACTTACAATCAGTGAGTGAACAATCAATCATCCCCTGTTTTCCTACCCTTAGGATTGGAATTCTTTTACCAAATTTATATGGGACCAGCGTCTGGGTATACCCTTTCAAACAAAAAAATAATTATCAAAATCGGACTACTCTGTAAAAAGTTATGTGTGGTCATACTTTACAATCAGTGAGTGAACAATCAATCATCCTCTGTTTTCCTACCCTTAGGATTAGAATTTTTTTACCAAATTTATATGGGACCAGCGTCGGGGTATACCCTTTCAAACAAAAAAATAATTATCAAAATCGGACTACTCTGTAAAAAGTTATGTGTGGTCATACATTACAATCAGTGAGTGAACAATCAATCATCCCCTGTTTTCCTACCCTTAGGGTTGGATTTTTTTTACCAAATTTATATGGGACCAACTTCGGGGTATATCCTTTCAAACAAAAAAATAATTATCAAAATCGGACTACTCTGTAAAAAGTTATGCGTGGTCATACATAAATAAAAAAAAAAAAAAAACAAAAAAAAAAATATACGCGTCTACTTGAGAACCTCCTCCGTTTTTGTTTTTCGTCGGTTAAAAAGAGAGTGCTAATTTTGTGAGTTTGTGTGTATGCGGAGGGTAATCTCCGAAACTACTCATCCGATTTAACATTTTTTACCAATATTTAGAATGAACCGTCAGGACGAACATAGACTAAATAATAACGCTATAAAATAAAATTGATTTTCGTGGAGACCAATTTTGCAACGAATGTGGACGAAAAAGCTGAACCGAGTCACTAGTTTATTGATAAAATCTTAGCAGTATAATGATGTAGATCTAGCGGCTCTGATGGGATCTTGGTCGATTATATTACAGATTTACTTACTATGGGCTATGTGCACGGAGGCGGAGTTACAAATTTTTCGATGAGAGCATTTGTGGTGAGCACTAGGGGAAACTTCGAACTCCAATTTTCCGTATGTCAGTGAGCAATGTTTATTAAAAATGAAAGTGGTTATTAATTTTATAAAGTTTTTTAATTACAAAAAAAAAAAAACATAGGAAAACTAAGCGATCTGGGAGTGCTTGTTGTGTTCCGGGCTGTTGCGCTGATGGCGATTTAAGTAAAATAAAAACCATTGGCGCCCTGCTTTGACGTTCCGCTGTCAGTGTAAACAAATTAACATCAGTTTTCCTTATTACATTTTTGACGTGATAACGTCTTATAAATTGATGAATCACCAATCTTATAAATTGATAAAACACCGGCTGCATGCACGAAAAAGTGTAACGTTCCTAACGTTCCTAGCGTTCCTAACGTTCCGCCTGACCCTGTGCGTGCTTTTCTCGAAAACGGCCCTAACGATTTGGATGAAATTTACTGAAAAGGGATTTTGGGGGGCAAAAAATCGTTTTAGCTAGGTCTCATCTCTCGAAAAAATCGTTTTCATACAAATTTTATCATTATAAAAATCAATTTTTTGACGTATGAAAATACTTAAATATTGTAAGTAGGTTTTGGAATTTTATATAAACAGTGAAACAATTGTTTTCAAAATATTATGACAATTAATCTTTGAGACTTAAAATAAAACGAAAGAAAGAAAGTTAAAAAAAACAATTATATTATAGGTGGTAAGTAATTTTAATAAATAAAATTAACCTAAATTTGAAGCAAAAGATGCAATATCATAGATTCGAATTATTATAATTATTATATAAATTTAGGTTATGTATTACGGAATACGTTATCACGTAAAACTATCGTCCGTAAACCGACTTTACAGACAACCAATTTTTTTTTTGACACATCATGGCCAACTAAAGTTTTTGACTTATCACCTTAGAAACATGTCGCGATTTCCATAAAAAGTTAGTTCAATAATTCTCTATTACCCACTAGCGGCGCTAATAGGCTTCGTGCACACAGCCTATATATCAATGTAATGAGATCCAAAATATTTAAATAAATATTTATTATAACAGCGTCATAGAAATGGATAAAACAGAACGTAAAATGCAGTGCGAATTAATTAATTGACAGTTCATTGTTTATGTATAGCGAATTTTAATTTATTTACGAATCTCGCAAATTTTTTAATTCTTAATATTAAATGTATTGTTAGTAGACGTTTTGTTCCAAAAATATGTATTGAAGGAGATTTATTTGGTTGAGGAACAATTGAAAAATAAGCTTTACCAGAGTATCGCTTGTGGCCAACGTTTCGAAAATATATTTTCATCTTCAGAACCTCAATGCAAGTTGAAATGGTAAATTTTCAAATTATTGCAATGTATACATATGATTATTTATTATGCATTTCAACAGTTTTTAAATTTAAAAATATCATAAAACAGTTCATTAATAAAATAATTGTTCTGTCCAATGTAAAAATAAATAATGTACAATATTTATTTTCACATTGTAGAGAACAATTTTAGTGGTTTCCACTATTACGTCACTTCATTTGGACGTCGACTTTTGGGACAACCTGTATATAGGTACCAATTAAAAAATTTAATAGACTTTTCGTATTTTTTTTGTCAATAATGAGAAATCATTAAAAAATGAACGCCTACCAAAACTTTTTATCAATACCTACCTACATTCCATAGAATCAATTGTTACCTATCTACTTTAAAAATGTTCGTTGCATAAGTCAACACATATCTTAATAAAAAATAGTGAATAAATCACGCGGGGGCGTGGAACTTTGGCGTAGTCATAGTGACAGGACAGCAGAGACTGCGGGGGTTGTTCCATTCATACACATAATATTATACAATATATTATAACCCATGTATTTTCGTCTCGTTCACATATCGCTTAGATTACATACGATAAAAGCTTCTAATCTCCACACGTAACAATATTATTTCGTACATGTCATTCTTAAATTCATTGAAACATTTTTTTCGCACTATCCTCCATAAAATAACCGGCTTCTTATCTGTACAGCGGTTGTAAAATGATCCTTCCTCGCACTTGTACATAAAGTAAAACAAAAGTAATGCGATTTTACCAATCCAATATAATAATAATACTTATCTCTCTCAGTGTCATTTAAATCCATATGAGCAAATGAGACTGCATAGTACATGTTGTCATCGTAAACTGCAGTTCACATAAACCTACTTATATTAATTAACTAATATAGCCGAACTGAACTGTCAAAAGAATTAGAAACAGAAGTAAATTTAGATTTTTTCGATTTTTCGGCTGTCCCTTCGGGTTTTTCCTAATTTTTTCCCAAACCACCCTAGTTTTGAGGCGAGCAAAAAAAAATTATTCAAATCGGACATCGATCGAGCCATTTACGAGTTTTTTTGAGACTAACGCACAGCAACTGATTTTTGTATACCTACAATCTAGACATGGCTGATTATGTCAGAAAATAAACCAACCAAAATAAACCATGTAGATATATTAAAAAAAAAAATTGGTTGTCTGTAAAGTCGGTTTACGGACGATAGTTTTACGTGATAACGTAGTCCGTAATACATAACCTAAATTTATATAATAATTATAATAATTCGAATCTATGATATTGCATCTTTCGCTTCAAATTTAGGTAAATTTTATTAAGTAGAATAATAAAACACTATAAAAAGTACACTATTATTATATAAAAAACAACTATGGCATGTATCTCTTTTGCGCATGCGCCGATTTTCACCAAAAAATTTACAAAAATTTCTAGTAAAAATAGATAGAGTAAAAACCGTTTTAAAAACTATATTATTATTATATAAAACATCATTATAAGAGATATATTCTTTTACGCATGCGCCGATGTTCCCCAAAAACAATAGGCCACTTCATATTTGCATATCAAACATCCTCCCAAAATTTGGTTTCAATCCGCTTATCCTTGGTGTCGGAATGATAAGAAATGTCAAAAGTGACGTTTGCAACTGTCAAAGTATTATGTTCTAATAATAATTAGTTATTCCAATAGTTAACTTAGAAGGCGTTGCATTTCACAAAATACTAATGTCAAAAAATTGAATTAAACATTAGAAATGCAGCCGTTTTCATGTTAAGACAAGACATACGTTATTTTCTAATTTCCATGTACGGCAAACAAAGACGACCGACCGCGTCGCGTCATGCATTAGACAACATTGCATGTATACAGCTATTTTTCTATATAAATTTGTATAAAATATTTTTCTATATAAATTTGTATAAAAAAACTGTTTAGGCAAATTTTGTTATACGAAATCTATGTAAAATGTTCTCCTCTTTCGTTTAAGACTGGTTTCAAACCGATCTGATTTAAATTGAGCGAGAAATTAGCAAAAAGCGCGCACAGGGTCAGGCGGAACGTTACGCGTTACGCGTTACGAACGTTAGGAACGTTACGTTACACTTTTTCGTGCATGCAGTCGGTGTTTTATCAATTTATAAGATTGGTGATTCATCAATTTATAAGACGTTATCACGTCAAAAAATACCTGCAATCTATAACATATACATATAGATTAGGGTGTTTTTTTTTAGATTTTTCGGTCCTATTGACTAATGTTTTAGCATTGAATTTAAAAAAAATCTCTCAAATTTTCATTTTCCTAGATAAAACCTGTAAACGGCTCAAACCGAGTTTGTTTCCCATTTAAATGGACAGCTGGTACATTTTTTTTTCTTATTTTTGATAGCATCATTTTGTAGAGAATTAAATTTTTCACAAAAAAGGTCCTTTTAGCTAAATTCGTGAATTTATCATTTTCAAAGATATATTCGTTTAAACATTCACATAAAAATCAGATTTAATTTAACTAATTAATCAAATATTTGATTAACGTCTGATTAGAACTCTTCAATAAATAAATTTATCGACCAATTTTGCAGACAAATAATATATTAACAAAAAATATATAAATTCAATACATTAACGTTTCGGTTCGGATTTGTTTGTTATTATTTCTTCAAGACATATGATAGGTATTTAAAAACTTAAAGCGAATTTTTGTCAAAAACCAATTAGCAACTGATTATTAATTAATTTTTATATTTTTTTAGATGAGTTCTGAAGAAGATCCAAATCCGGACCGAAACGTTAATGTATTTAATTTATATATTTTTTGTTAATATATTTGTCTGAAAAATTGGTCGATAATTTTATTTATTGATTAATCAATTAATGTTTAAACGAGCATATTTTTGAAAATAATAAATTCACGCATTTAGTACTAAGGACCTTTTTTATGAAAAATTATTTCTACAAAATACTGCTATCAAAAATTTAAAAAAAGTCTTCTCTAGCAGCTATCCATGTTTCAGTAAAAACATCGTCCATGTTAATTAAATAGGAAACAAACTCGATTTGCGCCATTTACAAAAAAACACCCTATCTAATATAGATTTACATATTATTATCATAATGTGAAAATCGCTGCAGCTTTTTTATAAGAATTCTTAACTTCTTGCAAAAATATGTCAGCCAATTAGGCGACGGAACCATTTTAACTTCAAAAATATTGACATTTATAAGATATAATATAAAGACAACATAATTTCTAACATCTCGCACGGTGATGGGGGTAATGGCTAGTATTAAATACGATATTTGCTATTCGTTGGCATGTATGGTATAGCCTACATATAATAAATATTATGTTCCTACGTCATGTAAAATTTAATTAAAGCATGCTTAGCTAATTTCTTTCTGACAGATTTACAGAACATAAATAACAGCTGATATTTTTTATTTTCAAAATATTATCTAAATTGTAAAGTTTAGAAAAACATTTTTGACGTGATAACGTCTTATAAATTGATGAATCACCAATCTTATAAATTGATAAAACACCGGCTGCATGTTCGAAAAAGTGTAACGTTCGTAACGCGTAACGCGTAACGTTCCTAACGCGTAACGTTCCGCCTGACCCTGTGCGTGCTTTTTGCTAATTTCTCGCTCAATTTAAATCAGATCGGTTTGAAACCAGTCTTAAACGAAAGAGGAGAACATTTTACATAGATTTCGTATAACAGAATTTGCCTAAACAGTTTTTTTATACAAATTTATATAGAAAAATAGCTGTATAAATGCAACATAAAAACGGCTGAATTTCTAATGTTTAATTCAATTTTTTGACATTAGTATTTTGTGAAATGCAACGCCTTCTAAGTTAAGTATTGGAATAACTAATTATTATTAAAACATAATACTTTGACAGTTGCAAACGTCACTTTTGACATTTCTTATCATTCCGACACCAAGGATAAGCGGATTGAAACCAAATTTTGGGAGGTTTAGGTTATGTATTACGGAATACGTTATCACGTAAAACTATCGTCCGTAAACCGACTTTACAGACAACCAATTTTTTTAACAAAACTTCGTTGAAAAAATAAACAGAATAATAAATCGTTAAGAAAAGTTTTAGTATATATAGGTAATACCATTATTACTTATATTATATATGTCACCGTAAAATTGTAAATACCGTTAGGTTGTAATCTGTCTCGCGAGATTGTGAACTGTCGAAAGATTGTGAACCTCAACGTACTGCTTACAATTTAATGTATTATTATTACATTGAGGTTCACAATCTTTCGACAGTTCACAATCTCGCGAGACAGATTACAACCTAACGATATTTACAATTTTACGGTGACATATATATAAAAACAACGTTATAGCATATATCATCTTTTGCGCATGCGCCGATTTTGCTCAAAAACAATAGGGCTCTTTATATTTCCATATCAAACTTCCTTCCAAAATTTATTTGCGATTCGCTCAGCAGTTTGACCTGTATGCAACAGATATCGGGACGCCATTTTCTTTTTCGTTGTTAGTCTATGCGTGCACAGTTATGAGCGACTTGGAACTAAATTTTGGTAAAATGTTTGACAAGTAAATATATGAAGAGCCCTATTCTTTTTGAGAAAGATCGACGCATGCGTAGAAGAGATTGCGCTAAAACTTTGTTTTTTCTATTATAATGGTACATTTTTCATATCGGTTTATAATTCTATTTGTTTTTCCAAAAAAGTTTTGTAAAGGAAATTTTCTTCTAAGTTTTATAGTTTTTGAAATATAATGAAAATTTTAAAAAAATCAGATATTCTTTTGTTATAATAACCGTGCAAACGAATAGCAAATATCAGAATATTTTTTACTACCCGTTACCCGCGCATCATCGCACGCGTTTACCTACAGAAATTTAATTTAAAACATTATAATGTGTCAAAACGTCAATATTTTTTAAATTGGATTGGTCCTGGGAACCAATTGACTGGAATTTTATTTTTTTTCTGTAAACTTAAAAAAAAAAATGGTTGCGTACTGCTTTATTTGTGAAAGAAATCGCGAAAACTATCAGAATTTGGGTTTCTTTAGATTTACTAAAGATAAGAAAACGTAAGAATTGTTTATTTTTACGTCGTTACCCAAATCATTATAGGCAGATATAGGTACAGCATGGCCCCCACATTCGATTGTGGGCCCTGTAACCAGTATCTGGGTCGCCCCCCCCCCAACATGTGCTTATTTTTCTTAGTCTTCAGACAAGAATCTTCGCAGAGTTAGAGTGGAGAGAGTAGAGGGAGTAGGTGGGGCCCGTGCGTGCTGTTGGATACAAAGTAATATCTATTTTACTCTAAACTGTTTTTATATTTAAATATTTTCATTCAAACCAGGGCCCCCTCTGAGCCCGGGCCCTGTTACCAGAGTTGCACCAGCCCCACCATTGTGGGGGCCATGAGGTACAGTAATCTAATAAGTAACTGAATCGACATTTCTTTTCATTATAAATAAAATCTACATATTGTGTATCGTATTGCTAAGAAAAATGTACCCCTCAACGAAACTATTTACTGTAGGTATAGGCCGCGCTGCATGCGAGGCTGGTTTTGCCGCTGAATTTGCTGTTTGATTTCATCGCTAGGTACCAAGCGTGCTATATGGCGCTGGATTTTATGATGCTTTGTATGTGTCGACTTCACATAATGCGTGACAGTCGTATATAGGGGGGGGGGTAAAGGGAAAGGGGGTAATTACCCCCCCAGGATCATAATAATAAAAAAATAAACTGAAAATAATACGAATACCTGGCTTAAAAATAAAATTTAGAATTAATACTTCTTGAATAAAACATTTGTAAAGTTGGTTTGGGAATTAATATTTTGCTTGACACCTTCCTTCGTAAGTATTCTTGTGTGAATTAATAAAACTTTAAAAAAATATTGATTTTTTTGCTTTATCCCCCAGAAAAAAAATGTATAAACAAAAATGAACGTTTATATTAAGTCTCTGAACAAAACACACACTATGACGCTATTTATTTTATTTGTATTACGAGAAAACAGGTCATTATCGATCTTAAAACTGATTATAAAATTACGAACAGAATTACATTAAAAAAAAAATTGGTTGTCTGTAAAGTCGGTTTACGGACGATAGTTTTACGTGATAACGTATTCCGTAATACATAACCTAAATTCTACATATAATAATTATAATAATTCGAATCTACGATATTGCATCTTTCGCTTCAAATTTAGGTTAATTTTATTTATTAAATTACTCACCACCTATAAAAATAATTTTTTTTATTAACTTTCTTTCTTTCGTATTTATATAAGTCTCAAAGATTAACTGTCATACTATTTTTAAAACAATTGTTTCACTGTTTATATAAAATTCCAAAACCTACTTACAATATTTAAGTATTTTCATACGTCAAAAAATTGATTTTTATAATGATAAAATTTGTAAGAAAACGATTTTTTCGAGAGATGAGACCTAGCTAAAACGATTTTTTGCCCCCCAAAATCCCTTTTCAGTAAATTTCATCCAAATCGTTAGGGCCGTTTTCGAGAAAAGTACGCACAGGGTCAGGCGGAACGTTACGAACGTTAGGAATGTTACGTTAGGAACGTTACACTTTTTCGTGCATGCAGCCGGTGTTTTATCAATTTATAAGATTGGTGATTCATCAATTTATAAGACGTTATCACGTCAAAAATATATTTTTTTTCAATAGTTGCTGTACCTACTTGAGCGCGTCCAAAACAGTTCGGTATTGCAATCCGAATGCCTACATCATCTACCTCTGCCAAAACATTCGTGTAGGTGTACTCATTTTTCTTTTCAGCGAGTCAGTATTTTTTTTTTCAAATCGTAGAGACAAGGCGATGCGTAAGAGATTTCGCTTAAAAAAATGCGTTATGATGAAAACTGTGCCTGATTTGAAAGTATTGATTTGACTGGGAGAAGGCATTTCAATGCGCGCCATCCCTCGTAGATTGTAGTCACACAGAAACGCTTATTGTAATTTATCTGGGGTTCCTCGAGGCGCCTAGTGACCGTTCACCGCTGGGAAAGAGGCGTGCGCAAAGTATCAGGCTAACAGAATATGCCAGAAGTTGTACAAATGCTTGACCTGCTTGCACTACAGACTACGCTATATTATTATATTGTACACTGTGGGTCGTATACTGTATAGTGTAAAGGCAAAATCAATGTATAAGAATACGCTAGAGATTCGTTGGCATTTAGCACAGAAAAGAATCTCTAGCGAGATTCTTCGATCATTTGGGATTATACGATTTATATCTAATCACGCTTGAGATTGGCAATTTATTGACAAATTTAATAAAAATTAATTTTGTCACGTTCTAATTCCTCACAATATTAAAAAATAACTATTTTCGGATTTTTTTCTATAGGTACTTGCGCTATCTGCCTTCGAGCTAAATATAAAGATTCCGCTGTCGTAGTTTTGATGAATGGTTACAAAACAAGTGATTTTTTATAAGATTGTAGCTTTTCATTACATTTAAATATAAATTTGATTGTTTAGAGGACTTTTTGGGACTTTAGTATTTGATATTAATTGCGATTTAACACTTCTTACCTCTTGCCGTTCCTGAGAAAAATAATGTTGTTGAATCAGACGCTGGTACACTAAAGTGATTTACAAGGGTTTCTTTTATTTTCATTCTAAGGTATGGGGAGCCCTTACAATTCAACCAACTCTCCATGAAAGTTCATCAGTTATAATTTTACAGAAGACCAGATGGTTTCCCTGGTTACATTTGCATATTATTGGTAAACAAGTGAAACGTAAGATTAAGGCGTCATAGTCCGCGAGAG
The DNA here is from genome assembly GCA_963575645.1 of Xanthostigma xanthostigma. Taxonomy (NCBI): domain Eukaryota; kingdom Metazoa; phylum Arthropoda; class Insecta; order Raphidioptera; family Raphidiidae; genus Xanthostigma; species Xanthostigma xanthostigma. Next base: position 34,270,889 of record OY754470.1, read on the forward strand.
ATGTTTGGTACAGATCGGAGGCTGTTACGACCAAAATCTTAGAGAAGAAATCCAGCATCTGTTGAGTTTTATTATTAGGAGATCATGATTCACAGCGGATTTCTATCCCAGTTCAGTTGGTCTTTAAAAGTTACAAATCAGAGGCGTAGTTACCTCTTCACAATCTACAAGTACAATGTAATATTCAAAACACAGTTGTTAATAATAACTACACAATTGTTGCCGGGAATTTAATACAATTCATTATAAATGTCTTCAAAATAAATTTTCACCAAATAAAAAGCAAGAGTGATGGAATAGCAGGGTTAATTTTTAATATAACGAAGCGGTTTATTTTTAACATAACGAAGAGCCACTGAATACAAAAAAATATGTTTGTGAAAATACTGGTTTTTAATTACCACACAGGTAAAAAAACCCGTTATGTGTGAAGTCATGCGTGAATTTATTGGACAATAACATCATATGTGGATTAGGCATTCAGAAAGTTAACAGAAGTATTCGTAAAGGAAGTAATCGTATGGTTTGAAATAACAGCCAGTTGCATTCTAAATACTCCATTAAAACCTATCTGATTTCATATATTTTTTTTAAATAATAGGTAGTTAAAAATTACATTAACGAACATTAACGAAGAGATGTATACTTGGCGCAATGTTTTTTTACACATGAAATCTGCGTTGTCGCCAGTTGGATTTAACACATTTTTTATGAAATAATAAATTATAAATGTCTAATTATATTAATAAAACAATAAAATAAAATGAATATTGGAAAACAATTGCCATTGTTATTAGGATAGCATGTACGTTAGTAGGACTTATAGACTTTTAGTTTGTTCATTTTTTCAGGCCCTCTAGAATACAGAAGATCTCCGACTCCGTTGACCCAGGAAGCTGAAACTTTGCATACTTATTGGACACGAGATTGAATCTAACAGAGTTGGATTTTCGATTATCGGTACGGGGACAAAAAAAATAAGTTTTTTTCGAGAAAAAAATGCGTACTTCGATATTATAATGTATAAGAATGTATTTAGGGACAACAATTGATTTATTTGTTGTAATTGTTTTACAACAATCATTTGAAATCGTTGTAATGTAATTAGAATTTTTCAATTAACCATTATTTAGAAAATAAAATTTATATTATAGTTGAACAATAATACTATTCATATTTCATAAATATCTTTTTATAAGCATGTAAGTAGCTTTCAAAAAACGCGCTGCCAATTGAGAAAAATAGTGCTTGAGTCCTAATTACGGGCTTTTTTAAAATAATGTAATGAATGACAGAAAATTCGAACCGAAACGTCATCTATTGAATTATTGAATTACAATTTTATAATTTTAGTCCATATACCTATAGTCTGAAAAAATTGGTCGATAATTTTATTTATTTGAAATGACAGAAAAAATTTAACATCAAATTTTTTTTGTATAAAATTAAAAAGTGTTGTAAGACCAGGATACAGCGTGGGAGTATTCAGAATACAACACCGCATATTTATTAGGCTGCTATAAGTTACAAAAGGTAAATTGTTCAGTTACAATGCATTTGCATAATTATGCAAATTTATTAAAATATTGAGGTATAAGTTATCCGAGCATCAGAACTTGTACTAAGAATTTACATTTTATGTATAATCCGATAATACGTACGTAGAAGTTAAGAGGAGTAAATTTTAGCCTTTGGACCTTAGAATTTTGCTTTAAACAGACCTTTTCAAACTACAATTGCTACTGCCTTCTATTAACGTGACACCAAAACTAAGAAAATTTCATCAAATAACAAAACCCTTGTGAAATTTTACCAATGGGCGCGCTGTCGCCAGCTCGTCATGTTATTTTGACTGACAGAAGTTGCCAGATTTACCCAGCGAATGTAACAGGATATCAGACAGCGTACAGAGGTAAATGCAGTGCAGACAAGAGTCAATATTAAATACATACCAGGTGTATATCAAACCAAATTGAATATAATATGTATTTTTAACAAACTTACAAAGAAGTTCAATTCGACCATATATACCTATATATTTATTTTTTATGTGAAACATCAATTGACGAGTTACTTCGATTCGTATAGCGAGCGCTCTCATGCCGTCATACATTCGTATGGCGTCATGCCGTCATTCCCCCCTCTACGCCGCCACTTATACACGTAGTTGCTTCTCTGTGTGAGCTGCGTACTACACGTGCCTTTTTTTTAGCGTGGGAAAATAATATTACTTGTTATATATTGGCAAGTTACAATACAGGATAAAATTTAGTTACAGGGCAAAATTATGTTACAGGCCGAATTTCAGTTAAGAGGCGAAATTTAGTTACTAGAATTTTGCTTTTTATGTTTCACATCTGATCTAACGGTTTTTAACTGACGTCAAAAAGGAGGCTTTTTTTATATGTTACCTAATATCTCCTGCATATATGAATCGATTTTGATACTTCAGGGTATAGTATACTCAAATCGGTTTAGCAGTTTTTTTTTCTAGTTTAGTATTAAAGTATTAAGGAAAATTTATTAAACCTATCATGCAATTCATAATCTGTAATCTGTAGTTAGTTACTAGATTTAAACATTATACATTATTAACTTTGAATTCATATCTTTTTAATTCAAATACACAATGTAAACATTAGAAATTTTAAGGCCTAGTTTATATGAGAGGCGTTCAACGCGCGTTGGCCCAACGCGCGTTTACAGTTTCTATACAATTGTATAGAACTGTTTATATGATAACGCGCGTTATCATATAAACAGTTCTATACAATTGTATAGAAACTGTAAACGCGCGTTGGGCCAACGCGCGTTGAACGCCTCTCATATAAACTAGACCTAATAGTTACATAAAAATATGAAACGAAGAAGAACCATTTGTTAGACACATTGTATAATTTATGTATTTCTATTAGTTGTGAGAAGCTGGACTCACATCGAGGTTGTGTTTCGTCAGAGCTATTATTTTAAACAACTTTGCAGGCTACAAATTTTTTGTAACTTTATAAAAGGTTTTAAAATAGGTAATATAATCGAAACTAATAATATAAATTATAAAGCTGTAACTGGGCCTTTGTCTATATAATTTAGTTTTATACGGGTTTTTTGGATTTTAACGTGATAACGTCTTATAAATTGATGAATCACCAATCTTATAAATTGATAAAACACCGGCTGCATGCACGAAAAAGTGTAACGTTCCTAACGTAACGTTCCTAACGCGTAACGCGTAACGTTCCGCCTGACCCTGTGCGTGCTTTTCTCGAAAACGGCCCTAACGATTTGGATGAAATTTACTGAAAAGGGATTTTGGGGGGCAAAAAATCGTTTTAGCTAGGTCTCATCTCTCGAAAAAATCGTTTTCTTACAAATTTTATCATTATAAAAATCAATTTTTTGACGTATGAAAATACTTAAATATTGTAAGTAGGTTTTGGAATTTTATATTATAAACAGTGAAACAATTGTTTTATAAATATTATGACAGCTAATCTTTGAGACTTAAAATAAATACGAAAGAAAGAAAGTTAAAAAAACAATTATATTATATGGTGAGTAATTTAAATAAATAAAATTAATCTAAATTTGAAGCGAAAGATGCAATATCATAGATTCGAATTATTATAATTATTATATGTAGAATTTAGGTTATGTATTACGGAATACGTTATCACGTAAAACTATCGTCCGTAAACCGACTTTACAGACAACCAATTTTTTTTTTTGGGTATTTTGTGATCCTTAGACCTAGACAGTAAGAAGTGTTGCCAGAATGTTAGTTAATTTTATTGTAGATTATGTTTGTCTGCATTTATACTAGCGTCACTCGAAAGCGTTTGGAGAGATTTTGGTGAAACTTGGTTTTAAAATTAGATTATATATTTCTTCTCCATCCGGCCACAATAAAGAAAAATAGTAGCGAGTGCGGTAACACGCGAGTGGAATATTCTCCTTCGATCAATGGTCGCACATAATATTTTATTCAACTAGTACGAGTAATATGTAATCGGGGCCCTGATAAAAGAGGGAAAAATAATAAATAACTTCATTGATTGACGTATCCACCGCCCTCGATGCACATAAGATGGTCCTGACTTTCACTGAATTGCGATGCTGTTTTCATATATACAAATCGCTACCGCGTTCCTATTGGTCCAGAAACTATGCAGTAATAATTCATTACTGTACAGTTTCGGCTCGCTACCGCGTTCCTATTGGTGCAGAAACTATGCAGTAATACATTATCGTAAAGTTTCGGCTCATTATTAGCACTCTACGCGTCAACATGAAATAATTATTTCTCCCGAATTTAGCAGGGCCCCGAAATTATATATTACTCACGCGTGTTGAATAAAAACTTTTGTTACAACCGACACTGACGCGTCATTGGAATGAAGCCGCGGTGAAAGCTAAATAATAAATTTTTTATGTTCCGGCCAGATTTGTTCGAATCTACAATTGTATTTCCATATTTTCGATGTGTATTCGCCTTTACAGTTCATTGAAACAAGTCGCGACAGCCTCACTAACGACATCTGTTGCACTGTAGAGAAAAAGAGCAGAATGCTCTTTCTTTATATAATTTATGCAAAAATTATCGGAAATTAAGTACATATCTTCACAGATAAACATGGAACTAAGAAGGCTTTCCCAATATGAATGAAAGAACTCTTGCTTACCGTTCAATACACGATAGGAATGTGAAGAATGCGTTGATTTTGTAAAGGGGTAAGACAAAACTGAATTCTAAGTATTAGGAGTGCAGAATCAGAAGAAGCTATGAAATGCAAAAATACCACACACTGTGCATGCACGTGTAGCTTTTATATTAAAAAACTCCACATGTTCTTTTTTATATTCGTAATTAATTTTTTTTTAACACGAAAAAGAAAAAAAAGGCAAATTATTTTTCCGATTATTATTTACTGGCATCAGTGACGGAATAATTTCATCAAACTATTTGCTTTTCAAATCGTCGATGTGGCGCTGCATTTCAAAACTAATGCGGGATCTCTGTCTTTAATTTCATTTTCTTATGTGTGTGTGTGTGTGTGTGTTTTTTATGGGTCAATTTTTATGATATTTAGGCGGAAAAATGAATTTCAAACATTCTTTATCTGTTTATCAAAGAGACAGATTATGTGTCGACATTATTCAAGAACGGTTGGGTCGACTTTAAAGGTCGTTTGCTGGATGTAATCGTTATGTTCAGAACTTCAGATATAATAAGATAAGGTTTCTGTCAAAACCGACATTAACGATGGAAAAATCTCGGGTAAAGACTCGTGCGAGTCTATGTTTTATGTTTGGCAAATAACAACAAAAAAATTGAAATAAAACAATCTTAATTAAGCATATAGGCGTAGCAGCGATTTTATCCTTGGGGGGGGGGGGGGCAAATTTTCAACTCTACCTGCCATTACCAGTTGCCATTTATAATATATAATTTGAAAACTGTTCATAGAAGCGAAATCGATATCAACACGACTTTCTGGAGAAATTTCACGACAAAGAAAATGTGCAGGTATAGATTATTTTAGATTTATCTTGTTATTTGTACGTGAACAATAGGGTTATTGACAGTGATTAAAATTAAATATAAAACTGTGTTATAATGAAAAGTTTATGGTCTAAAATATCGTTGAGAATTTATTTTTATTAAATAAGTGCGTTAAATATATTAAAATAAATAAATAAAATCACGATTTTTAACCCATGTGTCACGTGACTTCAAACAGCGCGTGACGTCATTAATCATGCATTCATAGACAAGGAACAATACATGCATTAGTGTGTTATACCTATCTTCTTTGGTTATATCTATGTATTGTGTACGTCAGTTTGTTTAGTATATTTATCCTTTTTCTACACATAGGCATGTCTGTATTGACATTTCACTAATTCACTTTAACAAATGGTTATAGGTACCATCTACTCATAACATGGCGGCCAAAATATAAGTTTTATCAACTCGATTTTTAAAATAGATGTAGTTTTAAAATTTATAAGAAAAATTCCAAATTTATTTTAGAAAACGTATAATATTATGTTTTTCTACAAATAAAAAAAAATTTGAAACGTTTATTTTAGTGAAAAAGAGTGGTTCTGAAAGCGTACACTTAGCGACCTGTCCCCGTAAAGTTGTTTGCAGATCTAAATATTTCTAAAAGGTATGTCAAAATAAAACGTTTTTAAAATATTATTTCTCGTCAATTATATTCTATATGTCATAATTTAATTTTTTAGTACTATGGAGGGCTTACGAAAACTGATAGTACAATGTCAGTCATTAAATGCAACACTTTGTTGGTTATAATGCTATATGTCACGATTGTACCCGCTTGCTTAGTGTTTACTGATTGCCTACTGTTACGTAGGCAATCAGTAAATATGGCTGTCAAGGTCAATCGACGTTTTGGCGCAGAATTTAAAGTCAAAATAAAAAAACAACTAATAATGAGTCAAATCTGTTATATTTATGAGAAAAAATATTTTTTAGGGGTACATATACCTTTATTCTTTAATTTTAAATACTTTTAGAAATTTTGTCAATAACCCTATTAATACTCTAATGTAGGCCAGACCCATCTGGCCCCCCCTCTTGCTACGCCAATGTGTGCAAGTGTATGTTTTATGTTTGACAATTAATAACAGAAAGAAAATTTGAAATAAAACAATCTTGATTAAGCAGTAAAAATATCAGTAGATGTGTAACGTAAAGCAAAAAAAAAATAATACACAAAACTGACGAGTCCAGAAAATTAATTCATAGGTATACCTCTACACATTATGACATTTACCATCTGAACTAACAAAACGAAAAGTAGGTCATTCCAAAGGCAAGGCGTGTATTTATGTTCCGCGCTATTAAAAAAACCCTATTGGGATGCCAGTCTATCATGTCTAGGGATATACCAACATAAAGGCACGCTCTTATTTACTTTTCTTGAAGTGATTCTTCACTAAGATTAAAAAAAAATACTCTATAGCCCAGTGCATTTAGGAATTGATCCAAAAATTTCAGATACATTTTTTCTTTTGTTGCTCATTCGAAAGGGTCTTTGATGGAGACCTTAACCCTGAATTTGTGCATTCACCAAATTGCCTCGTTCGCCGCCACCTTGGATTCTGGTTTTTTCTTCAATTGCTCATATCTCGCGTTCTAATAATCCCACAGCAATCGTTCTAGGGTCGTTGGACCCGTCAGGATGAACCCGTCAGGATGAACTCTTTAATTGGTTGTCTATCAAGTAAAACTCTTCAATGAACTGGAAAAAAGTTATTAGCGTCCAAAGTTCCAAGTTCTTTGCCAAAAGTTGTTGCGCCCGGTTTTTTCACGCGCAACACTTTCCAGTTCATCTGAGACCCCCACCGACAATTTTCTATTTAAAGTAGACTCAATTTCTAGTATTTAAAAAAAAATCATCCCGATCGGTTGATTCCTCCAATACACGCTCGAAGTTGCGTTACTCATTTCGTGCTATATTTTGAAGCCTCTAATACTCGCGCTTCTCGCTGTATTTCTCGCTTTTGTAACTAATATAACGCAAATTAATTAAGATTAACGACATATTCGTTAAATTTGTGCTAAGAACACGCGTTTCACATTAATTTTTTACTTAAATTTATAACTCAGATCAATAGTGGCGTAATATGTGGGTCGGGCCCACAAATTACGCCATTATTGGTTTTAATATTACTCCACAATGTAATATAAGCGGCGCAGTTTGTATGCATAGGATGGAATTACATTGTTTCAATGCTTCGCTGCTTTATTAAGCAAGCCTTACTATAAAGATGATTCACTTTCGAGTATTGCATAATCGTTGAAAACAAATAGCATTCTTAAACATAGTGTAACAAAACTGCTGTAGTCCGTGGCGGAAATGATTTATTTACAATAATAAATGTTTAACAAAACAGTAAAACACACAAACGAAAGCGTACTTCTTTAACTAAACGAAATAATAACGTTAACAGAAATAAAACTAATAGTTCTAAATAATAAAAATAAAAGACTAAGTAACAAAGAATATAGAGTCAATAAACTATATACACAAAATGTTAACAACACAGGAACACAACACAAAGTTTAGCTAGTACAGTAGATGATTGACACTTGTATTTACAAAAAGTTATTTAAACAGATTTATATAAATTGCACTCACAAAAGTTATTTATTTTCACATAACAGTATAATTTATGAAGTAATGCCAGAGCACTGTGTCAACACAACTCGCGAACAGCTCCAGTAACTGACTGACCGACTTGCTCACTCTGCTTCGCCTTATATAGATTATAGTTTCCGCCCACGCTTCTATCGAATGTTCTGGGCGAATCGAGATTTCTTCCTTTACGTCTATTGTTCACTCCAGGCGATTCTAAGAAATCGGGTCTAACTTCGCTATTTGCTTCCCGCACCGAGATCTCTTTCTTTACATGTATGTGTGTCTCCAAGGTCGGGTGTTCTTTACCTGTTTCCATTGTTGTTGGTTCTAGTAGTTTCTACCGAATTCCATAGGCGTCCCATCAAGGGGCACGCAACAATAGATTAAATGTTTAAAGTCCAACTTAAGGGCGTAGATATTTTTTTCTGAGGGGGGTAAGGCAAAAAAATCAATATCGCAACAAAAAAGTCTTTTTTAGTTTGTTGTGATTGGTTGCTTGCGTTCCTGATGTATCCTGTACCCCCCATATCTTCGCCCTTGGTCCAATCAGGATTCAGGAACCCTGCATTATTACTGTCTTAATAATGATACCTACATAGTGAAACAAGTACGACATGATGACATCTATAAATTTCACATATCCCTAGATCAGAAAAGCTTGCATCTGTGACCTTGACGTTTAAATACTTCCGTTATTTTAAGTTGCACCCATGTAGGTAGCAGCTGATCGTCGAACTAAAAAATACAGAGGTTCCTAAAGTACGTTACTGAGGGACAATAATTTGTGACCGTCAAATATTTTCAGTCAGGTAAAATTAAAATTGTGCTTGAAATAAAGCAAAATTCACATTTGGAGGCTTCATAGTTTCTACTATTGGCGAAGGAATGAGGGGGCTAACGGAAGCTAAGCATACTTAATTTTCTTTATAATCTGTTGGTGGGCTTATCGCACCTCCCTAGTTTTCACCGCTAATGGTTCCTACGTACCAAAAAAGTGAGTTTTTGATGTTCATTCAACGAACCGATACCAAATTTCAAGTTTGATGTATTATATACTCTGAGTTTTATTTTCATTTTCCCTCTATCTTCGAAATAAGGGTGATGAAGGAAATTTTGGAAATTGCAATTTTCTCGAAAATGACTCCAACGATTTTATACATATTCTAATACATCGATATGTCTTTACCCTACAATATAGATAGCATTTATGTCGCATTCCTGTGAGTAGTCAAAGTCATATTAATTGTCAGAAGGATATTATCCCACTATTTATTTGTCTCCTAGCCCCGTCCAGCCTTTAAACTTTAGCTTCCCAGTTTTCAACCCTAGCAGCCAGCCCCAAGCTCCAATCCATAACATTTAACCCCAGCTCCAACCGCTAGCTAAAACCCCTAGTCTTCAATTTTAACTCCAGTTCGTACCCTTCAGTCATAGGATTTTAAGCTTGAAAATTTAGCTTGGAGTTTGAGGAGGTAGAACTGACCAAAATAACTTACATTGTAAAGATCTATAAATCAGTGAACGCCCAAAATCGTGACTTTTGAATACTCGTATCTTGGACACTAATTCACCTAGGCGTAGTAATTTTTTGAATACTATTTCTTTATGGCTACCTTACCCCCTGAAAAAATTCAGTTCTGTAACGTAACTAGCCTCGGAGTAGAGAGGAGTCGAAAAGGGCTTCAAATGGTTCGTGTAAAACAGTGTTTTTCAACCTTTTTCATGATGCGACCCCCTTGGTATGAAAAAATATTTCGCGACCCCCCTGGTATGAAAAAATATTTCGCGACCCCCCGATCCTTCGCTTTTTTATCATGTATGTATGTGTATGTTACAGTGTTACAAATATTCATTCCATACGACGTTTTTATACGTCTCCATAATTAGGATTCGGATATAAGTACATAATTTAGTATGTAAAACACATTATTTTACAATTATGTACATACATCGAATACGTATATATTCCTTTTGTTAAAATTCTCTTACTTAATAAATCAATCTTTTTAATCTTTATTGTTTTTTTACTAAAATTCTCTCGACCTCTGGCGACCCCCCTGGCCCCTACAGAAGCTTCGCGACCCCCAGGTTGAAAAACACTGGTGTAAAATATAGCTCAGTGTTTTCGAGAACTTGGCCGGCACACTCCGTGCGCTATGAAAAACATATGCTGTTTATTGATAGGACACATAGTGTAACACTGCTCAAAGCTTCTGAAAATATTTATAGCAGAATTTTTAAAACAGATTACAATCATTCTTTGTTTTTGTTTATTAACATTAGATACAGGTTATACACAAAAAAAAAAAAACGTGACCGCATTGACAACTGACGGCGTCTTTAACATCTAGAAAATGCGGATCAATTTTTAAAAATAAAATATAAACCACCTACAAATATCCCCTACACTCTTCATCTTAATCATTTTCCGACGCTATTTTTAAAGTTCAAGGCAGTGGCGGATTTAACAGGTGGGCAAAGGAGCATTTGCCCACGGAAGGCATTAGGTGCCCCTCTTGCCATAAAGGTTACTTTCATTTTTTTTATTTTTTGAAAAATATTTATGAGAGTCTCTTGTAGACAGCACAAGTCAGATATTGTGTTCTTAGGGTTCCCTGATGTTATCTAAACACTTGCAATGAGTGGAAATAATAATAAATGAAATAAAAAATTTAATTATTTATGTATATAATAAGTCAGTTATTATGAACGTCTACGATTTTCTCAAAATTTGTCGAATATTTCTGACTTGTTAAAAACGTTCTAAGGGGCTATCGAGAGGGCCATCTGCAGGGCATAAAAATTGAGTTGACAATAACTTTCAAATATAGATTGTATAGGACAAAATTCAATTGGGGAGGGAGGTCTAGAAACTATTACATATGGGTACTTAGTGAGATTATGCACACTGGGCCTTTTTTTCTTAAATCCGCCTCTGGTTCAAGGGTTTAGATAAACACTAATTGAACAGATTCTGCATTCTGCAGGCGATTTTTAGGCTACATGTGTCAAAACTAATTTACATGTCTAATTTTTAACAATGATTTCATTAAATAAACAATGAAGTTAGTTGATATTCAATTTTCGCTCGCTTTTGACGAACACACAAACCAATAATTAAATGTGAATCATTTCAGTGACTTACTTTTTATCTTTAGTAAACTACGATAAATTAGAAAGCAATAGCTTCCAACATGAAAAGTAGTTCGGTAAAAAGATTATTTTTCATACTGGAATTGTGTTCTCTATTTTTTCGAAGTTGGGTTTTAGTTTTAAACCTTCATTTAAAACTTTTTAGTTTTGGCATCCACTCGCCAATCCTTTTCATTTGCTATCCTACACGGTAATTGCTTTCAATTCGTAATTAATCATTTCCGTACATCATCCGTCATATTAGATCATCATTTGTCAAAATTGGTCCAGTAGTTTAGAAGCTACGAAGGAAAGACTTGATAACCAATAAACTTAAAGACTGCTAATTTAAGAAGATATAATTTGGTTGAGGAACAATTGAAATAATTTAAGCTTGACCAGAGTATCGCTTGTGACCGACGCACGTTTCGAAAATTATTTTTCATCCTTAGATTTCTAAGTTTACAAGTAGGTAATTGTTAAGTTATTATAAATTATATATAAATTATAATTAGATAAAAAAATAAAAAAAAGTAAATGAATCATACCTCAAGACAAGTTAAAATATTGTAAATTGTATTGGTTTTTCTTATACATGATCATAAATTCTACAACCAATTTTTTAGTAACACATATCTCATTAAAACACGTTTTATGAGATATTTTTTACTAAAAAATTGTTTGTAGAAATTCATAAATAATTATGATCATGTATAAGAAAAACTAATACAATTTACCATATTTTAACTTGTTTTGAGGTCAGAAAATATTCATTTTTTTAACTTATTATAATTTATATATACCTATTTTTTACCTACTGGTAAACTTAACAATTACTTGTAAACTTCAGCAAATATTATCAAGTACTGTTTTTTTTTCTCCGCTTTTTTTTACAGCATTATAATTAAAATCAAAACAATCATTTTGTAATTAATAATTAAACACAACACACAATCAGTTGGAAAATTTTGTAAATATACACTGAGCAAATGTAAATACTTGTAAATATAAAATTGTAAATAAAAAAAAAAAAAACTTGTAAACTTAGAAATATCTAAATAATACTTTTGTAATCTATAATATAGGTACTAATATAATATAAAGCTGAAGAGTTTGTTTGTTTGGTTGAACGCGTTAATCTCAGGAACTACTGGTTCGAATTGAAAACTTTTTTTTTGTTGGATAGCCCATTTATCGAGGAAGGCTATAGGCTATACAATATCACGCTACGACCAATAGTCCCACAAAAACTTTTAAACGGTAACTCCGCTCTTCATGTTTGAACACAACATTCATCTCGGTAAACTAAGATGAATGTACATTGTACGTACTCATGTACCTATAGTATATTATACATGTTCATAGACCCTGAGGATGAAAATATAATTTTCAAAACGTCGGCCACAAGCGATACTATGAAGAAGCTTATTATTTCAATTGTTCCTCAACCAAATTAAATCTCCTTCAATACATATTTCTGGAACAAAACTTCTGATAAGTATAAACTATTGTTGTAGGTAAATCTATGTACAGTATGGTTTTTTAAAAACCGAATACCTGATTTATTCCCTTACTTTCCATTAAAAGGAATTTTACCCCCTGTAATAATCTTCATAGTTTCAGGGGGGAAATCGATTGCCGGATTTTTTTATGACCTAGTGCATTCCGGTGCAGTGCAATGCACTTGCACTCATTTTTTTTAATGGGGACCCCCGTTTTTTTTTGCAGTTTCTGATTTTTTATAAAAAAATAAACACTTTTTGTTCCGGATATATAAATAAAAAACACGAGTCTGACCGGATAACCGCTCAAAATTATGCCACGCACAAAATCGCGTTTCGACGCGTCGAATCCAAGTTTCCGGGTAATTTACCTTGCCTGTGTTGTGGGAAAACAATCAAAACAATATGGAAGGAGAAATAAGGTTATGATAGAATAAGGATATGATTTGTTTATTATTGATTATTATTTCTCCTTCTTCCTTGATATTTTCATCTTGTTTTGATTGTCAAATACCCGCGGAAACTTGGATTTGAGCGGTCAGACTCGCTTTTTTTATTTAAATATCCGGGACAAAAAGTGTTTATTTTTTCATAAAAAATCAGAAACTGCAAAAAAAACGGGGGTCCCCATTTAAAAAAATGATTGTAAGTGCATTGCACTGCACCGGAATGCACTGGGTCATAAAAAATACGGCAATCGATTTCCGCCCTGAAACTATGAAGATTATTACGTGGGGTAAAATTCCTTTGAATGCAACCTAAGGGAATAAATCAGGTGTTCGGTTTTTAAAAAACCATACGTATAAATACGGTTAGGAAAAAAATAATGTCGTACCGATTTGAGTATGTTAATTCGCACACATTGTGATGAAACATACATCGTTCTCTTAGTTTTAATTTAGGGTAAGTGTACAATATATGTTTCATCACGATATGTATGAATGAATTATAAAAACAGGTAAAATCGATTCAGGAGAAATTTATATAATGATTAAAAAATCTCAATAACGTTCAAACTTAAAAATTTAATGAATTACGGTCGAATAGTAAGTAAGTGTAATAAATAGGCAAAGCTTAGAACAGTCCTTAGTCTTTACCTGAGTTTGGGAATGATTTAAAAGTAAACTAGATAACTAGTCTATGGCACCACTGGAATCTGTTCAAATCTTTAAACTAAAATGATATGGTACTCTATAAACCAGGGGTGCCCAACCAGTCGATCGCGATCTACCGGTCGATCGCGGCGTAATTTTAAGTAGATCTTTATACTTTATCTATTCTAACATCCAAAAATTCAATTTTCAAACTAAATCAAAGTATAGTGAAATTTTTATTCAAATTGGACAGTGTCAGCGATCTCATTAAAATTACTTCACTATATTCCTAATTTTATTTCTTTATTTTTTTGTATGACTATACTCGATATTGTATAATTTTTGTTCACACTTAAATGTTTAATAAACTTTCTATATTTGCAACGTTATAAAAGCGATGATACTATTTAAAAAAATTAGTTGTCTGTAAAGTCGGTTTACGGACGATAGTTTTACGTGATAACGTATTCCGTAATACATAACCTAAACCTCCCAAAATTTGGTTTCAATCCGCTTATCCTTGGTGTCGGAATGATAAGAAATGTCAAAAGTGACGTTTGCAACTGTCAAAGTATTATGTTCTAATAATAATTAGTTATTCCAATACTTAACTTAGAAGGCGTTGCATTTCACAAAATACTAATGTCAAAAAATTGAATTAAACATTAGAAATGCGGCCGTTTTCATGTTAAGACAAGACATACGTTCTCTTCTAATTTCCATGTACGGCAAACAAAGACGACCGACCGCGTCGCGCCATGCATTAGACAACATTGCATTTATACAGCTATTTTTCTATATAAATTTGTATAAAAAAACTGTTTAGGCAAATTCTGTTATACGAAATCTATGTAAAATGTTCTCCTCTTTCGTTTAAGACTGGTTTCAAACCGATCTGATTTAAATTGAGCGAGAAATTAGCAAAAAGCACGCACAGGGTCAGGCGGAACGTTACGCGTTAGGAACGTTACGTTAGGAACGTTACGACCGTTAGGAACGTTACACTTTTTCGTACATGCAGCCGGTGTTTTATCAATTTATAAGATTGGTGATTCATCAATTTATAAGACGTTATCACGTCAAAAAGTAGATCGCACCTACTAATAGGTTGGGCAGCCCCGCTATATACTATTTTATTTCAGAATGAACTATAACCTCATAGGGCTTATTTTTTCCCAGTCGAGTAAAAAATAATACCGAGCATACGCAGAGTCCACAGACTTAAGTCTTATTAGTCACGTCTGTATCTGATGGAAACAGATAATTAGTTAATTTGTTAGATTGCGGCTTCAACTAACCGTACAATAATATGGCGGGGCGCCAGATAAATTATAGAAAATTACTACGTTATTTAAACCAGAGCTTCTTCATAGTATAAAACGTCCAAGAAATGTTTTAATTAAACTGGAACTACTAATTAAATACTATCAATTAATTAGGTATGGACCTAAACAAATTGATTAAATACATAATTGGGCCACTAATTAACGAGGCAAGAAAGAAACAATTACTGCGTTTAAAAATAAAAATGACAAGATAGTAAACGACAGCCTTTAAGTTTTTTTTTATACACAGGTTGAGTCATTTTAATCTTCGGATGACATTATCTTTTATCGAAAAATGGTTCAGAGCAAAGTTGATTGGTTCAAAGAGGCACATCGGTTGCCATGGTCACATTTGACCTTGGGTCGACGGTTCAAGGTCATTCAGAGTCAACTTTTTTTTTAATGGGAACCCTTATTTTTCACATCAGCCTTCGATTGGCCGTGAAAAACATATAACGTTTGTTCCAAACATTTTTCTCCAAACCCATATTTTCCGAGATATTCACGGTCCAAAATTTGAATTTCCAATTTTTCTTTTATTTTTTTTACTGCCAAATTTTTTTTAAAAATAGCAAGAAACAAAAATCTTTTTACGGAATCAATTCCAATTTTTAAAAAATGTTTTGCTATCGTATAAGAAAATTTATTCTAATGATTGAGACATCGAAATAACAGACATCTTGTGTGCATTTTTTTTTTTTAAATTGGAATTGATTCCTAGAAAAATTCCAAGAACTTCGTCTCCTTCGATTTTTCAAAAAAATACGATTCGGCAGTAAAAAAATCATAAATTTTGAACTGTGATATCCCGGAAAATACGTAGTTTGGAGACAAATGTTTAGGACAAACGTATCATGCTTTTTACGACCAATCAAATGCTGATGTGAAAAATGAGGGTTCCCATTAAAAAAAAAGTTGACCCTGAATGACCTTGAACCGTCGACCCAAGGTCAAAAGTGACCATGGCATCCGATGTGCCTCTTCAAACCAATCCACTTTGCCATGAACTATTTTTCGATTTTGCCCTACCCCTAAGAGATAATCGCATCCGAAGATGACTCATTCTGTATAGGAAAAATCTTGTGAGTGTTTTTAAGTCGGCTAAGTTCGAACAAAGAAGGACAATTGCGAGTACCACTCGTGTCCTGAGGGTTCATTACCGTTATAACAATTTAATAAGTTTGTCACGTAATAGTTTCACATATGGAATTAGATTTCCGGATTTTTCCTTTACTTGTGCGACGAGACCTTCCTTCGTGCTAAAATTCAACGGAAAATATGCTTTATGCATCAATTAGCGGTCCATCCCGGTTTCACCCGGGTGCGATAAATATATTCGGAAAATTCTACAAAATATAATGAAAATGACTACAGCGCAGAAATGTCTGAACTAATAGATTTGAGCAAATTCCACCAGGTTTAATAATAATGCTTTATTGCACATTAAAAAACGTGCAAATGGCAAGGTTCGACCAACGTTGATCTTCCACCTAGTTATATATAAAAATTAATTACTTCACCAGTTGCTCTGCCAGTAATTTATTGTGAATATAATATGTAGAGAAGTTTTTTTTATTTTAAGTCTTGACTTCAGCAGGCAGATCATTCAACAGATTTGATGCAATTTACGTAAACAATTTTTTATACGCTGATGTTTTGTGTGTATGAATTAGAAAATTAGATTTAAATCGTGTGGAATGATCATGGCATGTCCTAAGTTTATCCATTAGAATTAGATGTACCTATAGGCGCACAATTTTTTAGAATGTTATATAATATGAAGTTATACATATTATGCCGTTTTCTGCGATTGACCATGTTCAGAATTTTATGCTTATTGAGGTATGGCGTAATATGTTCACTATAAGGCATTCTGTAGAGAAAACGCTTGCACGAGTTTTGTGCTCCATGTATTTTTTGTTTACAGGCATAATCGATTGATTCACCATAAACAACATCACCATAATAAAAAAATGATAATATTAAGGAGTTTGCAAGTAATTGACATGATTTGCTTAAATTAGTATACATTAATGCTTCTGAATTAATAGCTTTGAGCAAATTCTATCAGATATTGCTACATGTTACTAAAACAGTTTTTTTTTTATAAAACACCGTAATTTAGTACAAAATATTTAATAAATCTAACCTATAGAGCAAGTAGGACCAGGAAAGAAACATTTACAAAATTTCATTTAAATTAGTTCAGCGGTTTTGGAGATTAGCGCGAACGAACATCGTGACACGAGGTTTTTATTATATACATACTAGCGCGACCCGGGCCGATTTCCCTTGGCTGTGATAGATTTAATTCTGCAAAATGTATTTCGTTTGCGGCCCGGCGTCTGAACTAATAGCTTTGAGTAAATTCTATCAGATTTGCCTCTGAACTAATAGCTTTGAGCGAATTCTATCAGATGTCACTATTGGATACTAAAACAGTTTTTTTCTTGTTTACTTCTGAACTAATAGCTTTGAGAAAATTTTATCAGATGTTGTTACATGTTACTAAAACAGTTTTTTTCACAAAACACTGTAGAGAGAGAGATTGTGAATTATAGACGCTCAACAGCTGAGGTCATCAGCGTCTATCAAAACACTGTAATTTTTTACAAAATCTATTTATATATAATATTCCCGTATCACAATTTTGGTCGCGCTAATCTCCGAAACTATTAAACAGATTTTAATGAAATTATGTAAATGTCTCTTGCGTGGTGCAACTTACGCTATAGGATAGTTTTTATTAAATATTTTGTAAAAAAAATACGGTATTTTCTTAACCTTTTTTAGTAACACGTAATGACATCTGTTCTATCAGAAGTCAGTTTTGTTTGTTTGCTTCTGAACTAATTGTTCAGAAGCAAACAAACACGGTTTAGTACCAGATAGCGAAATCTGTTTGAACTTGCAATTTTTTCAAATTTGGTTCAGACGCCGGGCCACAAACGAAATACATTTTGCAGAATTATATCTATCGCACCCGGGTGAAACCAGGATGGTCCGCTATAATATTATAAAGAGGTAAAGTTTGTAAGTAAGGCAATCTCCGAAACTACTCATCCGATTTGAAATTTTTTTTCACCAATATTTAAAATGAACCTTCAAGATGGATACAGGCCTATATATTATCGCGTTTAAATAAAAGCGCTTTTCGTGGAGACAAATTTTCCAACGCAAGTCAACGAAAAATCGGCGACAATCTACAAATTCGGGCGAAGCAGAACCGGACCGCTATAGTATTTAATAAAAACTATCCTATAGCATAAGTTGCACTCAGCAAGACACATTCATTAAATGTTCAAGTCTGAACGTTATTGAGGTTCTTTTGTCATTATATGGATTTTTCCTGAATCGATTTTACCTGTATTAATTCGTATACATCGTGATGAAACATATATTTTGCACTTTCCATCACTAAAACGAAGAGCACGATGAATGTATCTCAATGTGTGCTAATTAACACACTCAAATCGGTACCACATTCTCTTTTCTTTCTCGTATTTATATAAATCGAAACAATAATAATTTAGTGCAATACAATCGTCAGTAGTATGCTGTTCCAGCTAAAACAGATGCCAAGGCAGATGCTAGAATGACGTTGTAATTACTAATTATGGATCACGGAGCTATTTTTATTAACTTATGCAATGTATTCCTTGACTTACAAATGCTTACAACACAACGTATAATGTTCACAACTCAATACAGTCGTTTCAATGTATATAGTAGGTACACCAAAATTTCTGCTGAAGTTATAATGTTGCCAGCTCGAAGAGAAACCATTCTCGTTCTCTGCAGTTCGAATTGTGAGACGAGAAATTTTGCGTTTCTCGTCTCGTTACATTATTGAGGGTGCCTTTCTTAAAAAATAGTATGATACCTTACACAAAAATACTGATAGGTATAATAGAATGACTATGTATATTACAAAACATACCTTACGGGGTTTAAATGCATGTGAGTAAGACAAAAAATAATACTGTACCAATTATTCAGGAGGCTACGAAACGTCGAGAAATTTTGGCCGATCCCTATAGACACCGCTTTTTTTGTTTCCTTAATTGCAAATTGCGCCATTTTTTTCACAAAAGGGTTTCGCTGGTCGGACCAAGCCAGAAAAATCACAAATCCATTTAGCTTTAGTATCGCGTTGGAATTTTTGGAAAAAATTAATTCTAACCGATTTTATAACGATTTCTATAGAGATACCAATTTTAGACAAACGTATAAAACCATATAACTTTTCCAATATTCAATCGTTATAAAATAGGTTAGAATTAATTTTTTCCAAAAATTCCAACGGGATACTAAAGTTGAATGGATTTGTGATTTTTCTTGCTTGGTCCGACCAGCGAAACCAGTTTGTGAAAAAAATGGCGCAATTTGCAATTAAGGAAACAAAAAAAAAGTGATCGTTAATTACTCGAGAAGTAATTGACCGATGACGCTAAAATTATTCATACATGTTTGGGTCAACATAGACATCATTTTTGAGAATTTTCAGCCATCTACGTGCGGTCATTTTTTAGAAAAAAAAATAGTGACAAAAACGTGTTTTTTAAACTTTCGGGGCTATTTGCAAGTTAACAATTGCACTTAGCGACCTCTGTCAGTGCTCATTTTTTAGGAAATTTCATAAGGAACAACTTTCTCAATGCATATGCTATACTAAAAGGAACGGAGATATTACAAGATATTACAAGAAATAGAGAAAAAAACACAATTTTCGTCACTAATTGTTAATTATAAAATCAAGCACACCAACAATTTGTAAGCAACCTTAGGGGGTTGAACTACACCCTAAAGCGAAGCGATTCCAACAATAATCTCGCCTGTGCCCGAATAATACACTTTTTAATGTTTTTACCTCCTCGCCGTCTGGCCTAAATAGGACTATGTATAGGCGAGCTATTTTTTAAAAGTATTGAAAAGTTCTTTCAGTAGAGGTGACTTAAAACAATCTATTTTTTTTTCAGTTTGATCTGTAGAATTCTAAGTGTTAGATTAATTACTTTAAATTAACGCAAAAAAATCTATCCTTCGCGAATCAAATATACAATCGGGAACGTGTAATACAATGAATTAGTGCGAATTACAATAGCTAATTTCGTATTTCACGATATTTGTTTTTAATACCTTTTTTTCATACAGTTCATCAGTATTAACATTTCTGAAGCGAATCGATGCTTTTAACCGTGTCGAAATTATAGCTAGCTAGAGACATAAACGAGTAGGGACATCAATTTCGTCAGTAAATAAAAAAAAATTAATTATTTCGGCCAGTGCTGGATTAACCTATAAGCAAAATAAGTAACTGCTTAGGGCATCGCGTCTCCGGGGGCACCAAAAATCACAACTCAGAAATGAAATGTATCTCACCAGATCTTGTCAACAATTTTTTTTTCTTTTTGTCATATTCTCAAAAATGTGATCTATTGATATAAAAACTGTCTTCAAAAGTATAGAAATTAAAAATAAATAATAATTTATTTTTGAAAATGCAAACGTAATGTTTTTTTAATTTTACATTTTTTTAACTTTTTTTCAATTAACTGTATAAAAATGACTAAGGGCCGATTTTATAGACAGTCAAATTGTCAATGGGAGCATAAATTGTAAAATTCAATTTTTTTCCTTAAGATCCTATGTTTTTAACTTTTTTCTATCAGTTTTAAGCTTCTAATGACATTCACAATTTGAATTTTTTAGGGACCGATAATATTAGACTTTATTTTAGATTGCTGTTAGAGATGAGTGCCCATAGGCAAGAAATACTTAGGGCATCACGGAGTCTTAATCCGGCACTGGTTTCGACAGTGTCTTTTATCTAATCTAATTTAATAATCATTAGGACTGATTGAAATTCAACGCAGCTGAGTACATTTATCGAAAAGTATTACTAAAAGAAATAATAATTGTAATTATTTATAACTAGCGGCCCGTGTCGGTTTCACCCAGGTACAAAAGTCTAAGTTTTATTAATACATAGTCTCACTCTCTTCCTGTCTCTCTCTCTCTCTTTCTCTGGAAATATTATATTGACCTTCCCATCTATTGTTTTGATGTATCTCTAAAGATTTGGCCAGCGTTAGCTATGTACTCGTAAGCGTACGAAAACAGTCTTTTTTTTGACAAAACACCGGTATAATTTAGTCATTTTGCACAAAATATTTAGAAATTATATACACAAACCTTCTTTGTTTATCGTTCTTTCTATTAGTGAAAACCGTTTCGAAATTCGTTGCGTGGTTTCGAAGAAGTGAGCGGAGAAGCAGACGGAAGAAAACAGCGACTTTATTTTATACTTTGTATGTAGTGATAATGATGACATTTCAAAAATAGACAACACTCTAAATACAGATGCAGTTGGTGTAGAGCAGGCCTGGGCAAATGGCGGCCCGCGGGCCGGAACCGGCCCGCAGCACAATTTTGTCCGGCCCGCGAAGCATTTTAGAAATTGTAAGAAATAGCAAGGGCGCCAGAACAGACAAAAATCTTTTTTTTTTGCTCTCCAATGCGGAAATAGAATGTGAGGACCTTTTTTTTTTTGCTCTGCAAATTTTTGGCCCGCGGTCAAATTTTCATCAGCTATACGGCCCGCGGTCGAATTTTCATCAGCTATGTGGCCCGGCGATCAAAAGATTTGCCCGCCTCTGGTGTAGAGTGTAGACGGTCTTTCCAGTTCACTGATAAAATTATGCTTGACTTTCTGTCTAAATGCGTTGACTGATATAGTTAATACATTCATAAATTATGCAGAATTTCCTACTTTATGGAAATTTGCATTAATTAGACATTTGTCTAAAATAAATACGCCCGAACAAACTAAAGATTTAAGGCCTATTAGTATTTTGTGTGTTGTTACGTCTAGGATTATTGAAAAATTATTTGCAGACAAATTTTCGACTATATTTCATTTCATAACATATTACCTGATATTCAGTCAGGTTTTAGATCTGGCCCCACAGCATGTGTACTGCGTTACTTAGCATCGTAGACGACATACGTAAGGCCAATGATGAGTCTTAATATGTGGCACTAGTATTACTTGAATACAGTAAAGCGTTTGATACAATCAATCATGATTTGCTGTTAGCAAAGTTAAAATATTTAGGGTTTTCTGAGTCAACAATAATATGGTTTAAGACATAAGACAGCAGGCTGTACTTATTAATATTACAGCCGGTTTTGAGTTGTCAGATTTTAAACATATTTCTAAAGGAGTACCTCAAGGATCAATCCTTGGACCACTAAATATTGTAATATACATTTTTGATTTCCATGCTTCAGTTACAAACAGCACTGTAAGGCAATACGCTGGTACAACAACCACAGTAAATAGTGTTTTAAATTCTAATTCTGATATTGTAATCAACGATATTAGTACACCTAATGTCGAATTCGCAAAGAATCTTGGCATAATTTTTGACACACAGCTAAAATTCACTGAAAATGGTATTAGTAAATTTAAGCAAAGCATGTCAATGACTTGCAAACTCTAATTAGTAGACTCTTTAATATTGTCTTTATTTAATTATGATGATGTTGTGTATGGTGATTCTATCGATTATGCCTGTAAATGAAAAATACATAGAGCATTAAACTCGTGCATGAATTTTCTCTAAAGAATTTCTTATAGTGAACATATTACGCCATACCTCAATAAGCATAAAATTCTGAACATGGTCAATCGCAGAAAATGGCATATAACTTCATATAGGTATAACATTCTAAAAAATTAACATCAAAACATTTCTAAAAAATCTAACAGAGAAACTTAGGACAGCATGTCACGATTATTTCACACGTTTTAAATTAAATTTTCTAATTGGCATACACTTAAGACTTCAGCGTATATGTTCCACGTTATGTAAAAATTAATCAAAGCATGCTGAACTAGTTTATTTCTGACAGATCCATAAAACAAAAGAGCGGCTGATTTTTTTTTATTTTTAAAATATTTCCAAAACTATAAAGTTTAGAAAAAACATTTTTAACGAAACTTTCTTGAAAAATAAATAGAATAATAAATCGTTATGAAAAGTATACCATTATTATATAAAAAACACCGTTATAGCATATATCTCTTCTGAGCATGCGCCGATTTTCCCCAAAAACAATAGGGCTCTTCATATTTGCATACCAAACATCCTCCCAAAATTTGGTTTCAATCCGCTCATCCGTTTGACCGGTATCGTGTTCACAGACAAACAGACTAACAGACGCACAGAGTTTTTTCAAAAATATGTTTTTTGGATTCGGGGGATCTCAAAACGGAAAGATATTGTAAAATTTTTGAAAAGTGATTTTTGACCTAAACTAGTACATTTCCCCACTTGTTGATTGGAATGGAAAAAAAAACTTCTCTACATAGTATATTTACAATAAATTACTGGTAGAGCAACTGGTGTAGTAATAATTATTATTTTAGATTCTTTTTAATGTAAAATTTTTATATACAGCTAGGTGGAAGATCAACGTAGGAAAAACCTTGCTATTTGCACGTTTTTTAATGTGCAATAAAACATTATTATTATTAAGTATAAAGAAACAAATCTGAACACTTCTTTTTAACTGTTTGCTTAATCGCCGAGTGGTACAATTGTGTTAAAAAGAAATGTTGAGAATTGTTTATTTATAATAATAAAAACAGTAATAATATAAACGAAAATTGCAATGACACATCCGTGGACAAAATTTTCAAGTTAAAAAAACTTTTTAATAAAAAAATTAAACCGCCGAAAAACTGAAAAGCAAAAAATAATAAATCTTTTTATTTAACTGAGTTCTATCTAAGTAGTTGAACGTATGTGACAGTCTAGTATATCTAAGTAATTTTGAGTCGGCGTCAACAATCTTTCGCCGGAAATCTCTGAGCGTTTACGAAGTTAATGTCAGCGACAGAGCAACCCGAACGGGCACACTGAGGGCATACGTCTTTGCGAGTGGTCGTGTGGAGAGCGCATGTTTGGAATGTTAATGTTTATCGCTGGAGATTTCACGTATAATTGTTAATTTGATTTGGTTATTTCTTTTAGTGACCTTTGTACATTGATGGTTTGACGCCGACTCAAAATTACTTAGATATACTAGACTGTCACATACGTTCAACTACTTAGATAGAACTCAGTTAAATAAAAAGATTTATTATTTTTTGCTTTTCAGTTTTTCGGCGGTTTAATTTTTTTATTAAAAAGTTTTTATTTTATAATTTTTTGTGGCTATATAATTTATAATTGTAATACACAACTCAGCACGAAAATCTGAGAGTGAACTATAAATCACCCCTATTTTCCCATCCTTAGGGTAGGAGTTTTTTTTCCAAATTTATATGAGACGAGCCTCGAAGTATACCCTATCCAATAAAAAAATAATTATCAAAATTGGACCACTCTGTAAAAAGTTATGTGTGGTCATACATTACAATCAGTGAGTGAACAATCAATCATCCCCTGTTTTCCTACCCTTTGGGGTTCGAATTTTTTTACCAAATTTATATGGGACCAACTTCGGGGTATACCCTTTCAAACAAAAAAATAATTATCAAAATCGGACTACTCTGTAAAAAGTTATGCGTGGTCATACATAAATAAAAAAAAAAAAAATATACGCGTCGAATTGAGAACCTCCTCCGTTTTTGTTTTTCGTCGGTTAAAAACCAAGTTATAATCGATTAAGTAGGGATCGCTATGGTTCAAATATATGAATTATTTTCATCAATAGAAAACTAAAGAAAAAAAATTGGTTGTCTGTAAAGTCGGCTTACGGACGATAGTTTTACGTGATAACGTATTCCGTAATACATAACCTAAATTTATATAATAATTATAATAATTCGAATCTATGATATTGCATCTTTCGCTTCAAAGTTAGGTAAATTTTATTAAGTAGAATAATAAAACACTATAAAAAGTATACCATTATTATATAAAAAACAACTATGGCATGTATCTCTTTTGCGCATGCGCCGATTTTCCCCAAAAAATTTACAAAAATTTCTAGTAAAAATAGATAGAGTAAAAACCGTTTTAAAAACTATATTATTATTATATAAAACATCATTATAAGAGATATATTCTTTTACGCATGCGCCGATGTTCCCCAAAAACAATAGGCCACTTCATATTTGCATATCAAACATCCTCCCAAAATTTGGTTTCAATCCGCTTATCCTTGGTGTCGGAATGATAAGAAATGTCAAAAGTGACGTTTGCAACTGTCAAAGTATTATGTTCTAATAATAATTAGTTATTCCAATACTTAACTTAGAAGGCGTTGCATTTCACAAAATACTAATGTCAAAAAATTGAATTAAACATTAGAAATGCGGCCGTTTTCATGTTAAGACAAGACATACGTTCTCTTCTAATTTCCATGTACGGCAAACAAAGACGACCGACCGCGTCGCGCCATGCATTAAACAACATTGCATTTATACAGCTATTTTTCTATATAAATTTGTATAAAAAAACTGTTTAGGCAAATTCTGTTATACGAAATCTATGTAAAATGTTCTCCTCTTTCGTTTAAGACTGGTTTCAAACCGATCTGATTTAAATTGAGCGAGAAATTAGCAAAAAGCACGCACAGGGTCAGGCGGAACGTTACGCGTTAGGAACGTTAGGAACGTTACGCGTTACGAGCGCTAGGAACGTTACACGTTTTCGTGCATGCAGCCGATGTTTTATCAATTTATAAGATTGGTGATTTATCAATTTATAAGACGTTATCACGTCAAAACGAATGTACAAAATGGTTTGAAAATTAAGAAAAAAAACAATTTTGAGATGACTTCAGTTGCCATTGATTTTGATGTGTAACGACCATAAAGATATAAGTAATTGGAGTTCGCTAGTTCGTATGCTTGCCATAAGTGAAAATGTCCTCAGTTGAGAGAGAACGCTGCAGAAAACCAGATATTTTTTTACTCAAATCAGCATTGTTTTGTATCATTGGTTACCATGGAAATAAGGAACTTTTCTCTCTCTGAATTGCAGACACTTTCACGGCTCACTCGCGTACTCTATAGAGTTCGCTAGTTCGTATACTTGCCATAAGTGAAAATGTCCTCAGTTGAGAGAGAGAACGCTGCAGAAAACCAAGAAAACCAGATATTTGTTTACTCTAATCAGCATTGTTTTTTATCATTAGTTACCATGGAGATAAGGAACTTTTCTCTCTCTAAATTGCAGACACTTTCACGGCTCACCCGCGTACTCTAGTCTAATATCTCTATGGTAACGACCTTTCCAAACAATTTTAAATCACAATATCCTCCTTCGGGGTACATCCAACTGTATTTAGGTAGTAATTAGATCATATGTTACAATGACCAAGGTTACAACTTGTCATATTGTAATGATTATAATATTATTAGAGTGAATCGTTGAGGGGTCATAACTTAATTTGCATATGTATAACCCTTCTCGGTACGTGTAGGAACATAAAATGCGCAGTGGCGTGTCAAAATCTACAAAATTTTGTAGTAAATTATATTGTAATTTTAATTTGAAATTACAATATGATTTAAACATAATAAATAATGATTTACGGTGATGTTTAAATCAGACAGTAATTTTAAATTAAAATTAAAATATGATTTAAACATCATAAGTCATTATTGAATACACGTTTAACTAATTTTACAACTAAATTTCTAAGAATCAAATTACTTAATTATTATTATCTATTTGAAGCAGGTGATCTCACCTATTGCTCACATAATATTTCTTGTTTTACTTACATTATTTTATTTATTTTCTTCATTTACCTATAACATTTGTATTGGTATTAAAACTAAAATCTGTAGATTTTAGTTTTAATTGCATTGATGATCTCTAAAAGAGTGAAGCGTTTATAGGCTATTTATATATTTTATTAAATTGACAAATCAAATTAAGTTTAATTTTTTCAGGAACACTCATTTCTCTTCATAGAAAAACATTTGATAATTATATAACTGACTGATAAACCCAACCAATAAATAATAGACGTATGATACCAATCATCAAAAAAATTACACACGCGTCGAATTGAAAACTTCCTCCTTTTTCTAAGTCGTAGTGCAGTAAAATAAGCTAAAAAAATGAGACAACCTAGGAATGAAACGGAATAAGCTGAATATTTGTATAAACCTTTATTTTGGCATTCTAAATGTTGTCTAAAAAGTCTCATAAGGTCACGTGTGAGCGTCTTTGAATATTCAAGGACAAAGGTTGCGAAAATCAGTTTTTTGCAATTGTCTCGATTCATTTGCCTCAAATCGTATTTGTATTTATTAGAAAAGTTGTAGGATATATAAAATTGTCTACAAATTTCGTCAAACAATTTATTATAAGTTTAACAGTTTTAAAATATTTTCTTAATTTCTTTCCTACTTAAAATACAATTATTATCCTTAATAAGAATATTATTAAAATATATTTTTTGCTCGACGGGCAGAAAGCGTCAACTTTCGTCCCGCTGCGCTAAACGAAGTCGCCCCTTCCTGCCTACGTCGAGCAAAAAAACAGTATACACACCACGGGAAGTAAAGTAAGAAAGCCTAAGATCACATCTTTGTTTACCTCGGCTTTGCCTCGGCCAACAATTATATGTGATCTCAGACATTTCTTACTTTACTTCCCTAGATGTGTAATATACTGTTAAAATAATTCACTTAATTACTTCATTATTAATATGAAAAAGGTAAGTAACATTAAACGACTATTTGATTTACAAATAGTATTGATAAATATAATGCATTAAATAGATACTTAACTAATATTTAACGAATAATTAAGTTAAAAAACCGTACTATGAACTGCGATTCGCGATTGACCATGGGCTATGGCATATACGGCTGAGCGCTCTATCTCAAAAACGGTTAAACTTTTTAAAAAATGTTTAAGACAAAATTTGTATAGAATTTTATACTGTACAACTTTTATAATAAATATAAATACGATTTGAGGCAAAGGAAGCGAGATATTTGCAAAAACCTTATTTTAACCATTTTAACCTTGAATATAATATAAGGACGCTCACACGTGATCTTATGAAACTTTTGAGACAACATTTAGGCTAAGTTTACATGAGAGGCGTTAAACGTGCGTTAGCCAAACGCGCGTTTACAATTTCAATACAATTGCATATAACTGTTTATATGATAACGCGCGTTGGTGGGCGACGCGCGTTCAACGCCAGGATACACAAATTCGGAACCCAAAGGAATGGTGAGACCTCTGGTGAAAAATGCGCCAAATTGCCATAAGGAGGGTTTTTGACAGGTAAACTATAGAGACAAAAGGTATAGAAACGCATGATGGAGGCTAGACCTTATGTCTCTATAGTTTACCTGTCAAAAACCCCCCTTATGGCAGTTCGGCGCATTTTTCACCAGAGGTCTCACCATTCTTTTGGGTTCCGAATACCCTGTCTACGCGAGTCAACGCGCGCTTAGATCATGTTTAACTAAACATTGATTATAGCATTGATGTGTTCAGATGCAACGCGCGATTTGAAGCGATAGGTTCCTGCTGTCCAATATTTTCGATTATTTTTTCTGAAAAAATTTCTTTACAATAAAAAATGGATGGAGAAGAATTTGATTATGATCTATTCATCGACGAAATAGTTAAAAAATGTAGGTTCATAATTCCTGAGACTCGGATAAAGTGTAATGTACAAGCTTGAGGTAACTCTATTTTGTAAAATAGGATGAACCCAATATTTTCGATTTTTTCTATGACGCTGTCTTCTTCGATATAGCATCCATAAACAGATTGCATCTGCAACGGCCATCTTCGACAGAATACAACACTCGAATAGGGTATAAACTATAAAATAAACGCGCTCTTAACGTGTAAAATTGGTAACCATGTGAACAGTGGTATAAATGTCAACGCGCGTTTAACGCGAGATTAACGCTCTTCATGTGAGCTAGCCCTTAGAATGCCCAAATAAAGGTTTATACAAATATTCAGCTTATTACGTTTCATTCCGAGGTGAAACCCTTAGGTGACTGGACTATAGGTAATAAATTAAGGGTAGTATTTAAACGAAATTACAATTTTGGGTGACAAAAATAATCAATTTGGGTTACTGTATTACTAAGTAAGCGAATGACTGCGCGTGACGATAAAATAATAGTTGGGTGACTAAATTAATAAGTGAGCGACTGAATTACTAAGTGAGCGACTAGACAGCCTTCGGTAATTTTGAAGCAGATATCTTCAACCGATTGAGATGAAAATTTGTATACACGTTTAGTTTGAATGACAATGCATGGTTAGCTGCTGTGTGACGTCACTCTAAATCCAATATGGCGGACTTCTAAAGATGGCGGACTAATTTTATTATGCTTTCCTACAATATGGGTATGAAATGAAAGGGCTTGCTGAGAATAACTCGAAAAATAAAGTGAAGTCACTCTAAATCCAATATGGCGGACTTCTAAAGATGGCTGACTAATTTTATTATGCTTTCCTACAATATGGGTATAAATGAAAGGGCTTGCTGAGAATAACTCGAAAATTAAAGTGACGTCAGTCTAAATCCAATATGGCGGACTTCTAAAGATGGCGGACTAAGTTTTTTATGCTTTCCTACAATATGGGTATCAAATGAAAGGGCTTGCTGAGAATAACTCGAAAAATAAAGTGACGTCACTCTAAAAATATATGGCGGACTTCTAAAGATGGCGGACTAAGTTTTTTATGCTTTCCTACAATATGGGTATCAAATGAAAGGGCTTGCTGAGAATAACTCGAAAAATAAAGTGACGTCACTCTAAAAATATATGGCGGACTTCTAAAGATGGCGGACTAAGTTTTTTATGCTTTCCTACAATATGGGTATCAAATAAAAGGGCTTGCTGAAAACAACTCGAAATAAAAGTGACGTTACTCTAAATTCAATAAAATTAGTCCGCCATTTTTAGAAGTCCGCCATATTGGTTTTAGAGTGACGTCACTTTATTTTTCGAGTTATTCTCAGCAAGCCCTTTCATTTCATACCCATATTGTAGGAAAGCATAATAAAATTAGTCCGCCATCTTTAGAAGTCCGCCATATTGGATTTAGAGTGACGTCACACAGCTAACCATGCATTGTCATTCAAACTAAACGTGTATACAAATTTTGATCTCAATCGGTTGAAGATATCTGCTTCAAAATTACCGAAGGCATTCTAGTCGCTCACTTAGTAATTCAGTCGCTCACTTATTAATTTAGTCACCCAACTATTATTTTAATACCTCAAGTTATTAAAACAGTATCTCATCATCAGTCACCAAGTTTTTTTTTTTATTCGACCGTTTTATAATTCCCCATAAATTAATACAGCACTCCACTGAAATTATACAAACGTATGTACATTGTACGCATAAAGTGACAAAATTAATGCAGAACTTGATTGAGTTGTATACAAAGGGCTGTAAAAACTAAAAACAAGTTTCATTCGTTCAACTTCTTAAAACCGTAATTAAAACGAGTGTCCGAGTTTAATGAACGAATCAAGCATGATTTAAAGGTTAAGTCAGTACCGTATTTATATATTTTAATCATATCTTAAAGTTGATTCACGAGTATAGAGAGTAAAGTGAGGTTCGGATATAACTGAGAATAAGTCATCATTATACATTACAGCTTTACAAACCCGGACACTCCAGAAACCCGAAGGGATAAAGCTTTCAGACACTTGACTCCAAAACTTGGACACTTACAGAAAAATTAATGAACTGTTCATAACAAAACTGTTCGTGAATCAGAGCGTTTGTAGTTATTACTGGCACAGTGTGAATCATTGACTGGTGTGAATATTCTTATTTTGTAAAGTGGGTCACAAACGTACACAACAAATCTAGAGGACAAAAGTCGAATTCTGGGTAGTTTTAGCAAGGGGAATAGTATATATTGTGACGCACGCTGCGTGCAGGTAGAAGACTTTTGTAGAACCAGGTAGCAAAATCCTAAACTTCCTAGAATTGCGTACAGAATATCGATGCAGGTGGAGAAGGGTTTCGAATATTCGAGAAAATGCTAGAATAGGTACCACGCATATAAATAGACCGCGCCTGCAGTTCACAGGTCAGACATAGTTAAGACGATTTAGTGTTAACATACAGTGTTCGATCGCAGGACATAAATGAGTTCACATATAAATTCATAGAGCCCTTAGAAAATAAATATTGTATATATTTCTCTGTTTACATTTCTGTTGTTTTGTTTGTTACGTTATTTCTATTTCATTTCCATTATATAAAAGTACTTTTAGTTTGTTTTGTTAACATTTTATTGTTGTAAATAAATATTTACCACCACGTCAAAGTACATGTTTCACAACAACAAAAGTGATTCGTTTATTTTAAAATTAATAACAAAAAAAAAAAAAAAAACAGAACAAATATTTAAA
Organism: Xanthostigma xanthostigma; assembly: GCA_963575645.1. Lineage (NCBI taxonomy): Eukaryota > Metazoa > Arthropoda > Insecta > Raphidioptera > Raphidiidae > Xanthostigma > Xanthostigma xanthostigma. The sequence goes on from OY754470.1 coordinate 34,302,505, forward strand.
ACACAAATATTCACAAACTCGGACAACCCACAAACACGGGCGATGCGCGGTCACATGTGTCCGGGTTTGTGAAGCTGTCCTGTATATAGTAGGGTTTGCTTAATGGAGCGGTAAAGTAAGGAAACAATCTATTTAAATTGTAAAAAATATCCGTTTCACGCATAAAAACTGCCGCTTAAATTTTATTGTGAAGTACGTGTACCTACTGGTCACTGCTAAATGTTTTCGTGACTTATAGTGTTGTTAAAAATTCGTTCTCTTAATTATTTTACAGTAATATAAACCTTTAATGTGTATTTAGCTTATTTCCTATTACGGTCCTGTGGAACTTCAAGAAATTATTGGCGCGACTGCACCAATTAACATACTATTATAATATAATAATGCATTGTCAGAATAATATTCTATGGATGTTATGTAAAAGTATTATATCATTAATCAGGGGCAACAAGTAAAATTGAGGCCCCCTACGTAGAATTTAAAAAATGCTTAAAAAAATTCAATTTTTTACATACAATTTTAGAAGTAATTTGTGGAAGGGCCCCAAAAAATAAAAAACGAGTGTGAACACCTTCGAACCCCTAAAAAGTAGGCAACAAAAAAGGACCTCTTTTCATCGGAGGCCCCGGGGCACTGCCCCGCTTGCCCCATTGTAGATATGGCCCTGCGATTAATACTGTATTAGAAAAAAGGCATTGGAATTTGGTTTTTGAAAGAGAAAAGAGTGTTTTATTTATCTTGTTATAATATGCAATAATTTTTTAATTTACTGGGATTAACAGACATTCTTAGCGAAGGCTTTAAGGCTATTTTTATATAGCAGTTTGATCAGGGTTGCCAGACGTACGAAAAATCTCGTACCATTACGAGATTTACAGTTTTTGTACGAGATACAAGAATAACAAAATAGTTGGCAAAACCAAAAGTGCACATCCCGCAAGTTTTCCACTGTACATTATATTATAATGAAAAAAATTGAGAAAATAGATTAAAACAAATAAGAAAAAAAATAAAAATATACGAGAAACATTTGTAAAATAAGAAATTTTTTTTAGCAATTATGCACGGGTTTTGCTCTCAAAAATCCCGATTTTTTGAGTTTCTTGTCCTAGTTTATTGACTTTCTAGTTTATCGAAGAACGCATTTTATAGACACAATATCCCAAAACACTATTTTTCAAGAATATCCCACCGCTACACTAGCGGTAGGTACCTATGTGCAATAGATTAAAAAAAAACAATTAAAAAATTAAAATGAAAAAAATAAAATGAAAAAAAAAATAATAATAAAAAAAATATATGAGAAATATATTATATATAATATATAAATATTAAGTGGAATTAAGTGAAATAAAATGGAATATAAAAAAAAAAAATTCTTATGTCAGCGGGAATCGAACCCGGCACCTTGGGATTACAGGACTTACGCTTTAACCGTTCGGCCACACCGATGCCGTACAACGCCTTTGTTATTATGGTATAGAAGTGTAGCAGTTATTTTACGTATCATACTACATTAATTGAGTATATTTATTATGTTTTTTGTTTTTTTATTTTAATTAGCTGTCAAAAATAATAAAAAAAAAACTGTTTATAAAAATTAAACTACTGAACACATTTTAGTGAATTTAAATAGGGTTCTGGTCTGATAGTAAACAAAGTGAATAAAATATAACCCAAGGGGATCCGACCAAAATTGCGATCTGTAGAGTCGTGACGTACGTACATACGTACGTACGTACGTACGTACGTACGTACATACGTACAGACCAACCGACAACTGCTGTTTGTGATTTTCAATTACAATTTTAATAGTATTTATGAACTCGAATTGATTTAAAAATGGTTCTGTTTTATAGATCAGAATCTCCTCTTTTCAAAAAGTTTCATTTTGAATGGATTTCGTGTGAAATTAACTTAGATATAACTTCTTATCTGAACGAAAGTCAGCTCTGATGCACAAAGCGATAATAAAGCACATACCGCTAGTTTAGCGGTATGTGCAATTCTCGTACAATTTTGTACGAGATTTTAACAATGATGACTGCCTTCGCTATGTATCAGCCAAAAAGTGGATGAATTTGCATATTTACCTACTTCACACACCACAAAACGATCGACTGGGCGCATCACTAAATGCACTACCTCTTCACTATATGAAACTAGACAACTTGAGTGGGGAATCCCCGTTTAATGTATTTTTTTTTTTTTTATTGTGAAAAAAACAAAACAAACAATTATGTGCTTCAACCCTAGGGTTTAATGTATTTATTTGTTGTTGTCCTCATTACATTAATGTTAATCAATATCAGTTCTAATTGGTTCATTTGAATTAACAGCTAAAAGTGCAAATAATATGACTACTCAAAGTTAAATAGTACAGTAAATAGCATAAATTATAAATTTTAATCGATATACCTTACTTGTACGAGATTAGTTGTTGAAAGTACGAGATATTTAGCAACACTGGTACGAGAAAAAAAAATCCGTCATCTGGCAACCCTGAGTTTGATTAAAAATATTGTCCAACCCTTGACAAAATTGCAACACATACGCCATTAGCGTATGTGTTGTATAAATTGTATCTATTTCACGGTAATATGAGCCAGGTCATGATCACACAAAGAAAGTTGTTGTGACAAAACTTGTAGTACTAAAGGTGTTACGCCGCTCCCTCCCATCGTCGTTATCAGTCATTAAGTGCCAAAGCATACCCGTTACTTTTTATTGTGCGATCTTGCGATTAAATCGCTTTGAGTTCGTCAGATGTAGCTACCAATATCGTAAGACAGCACTAGGGTTTCTGGTTTCTCGACATTTTTTATTTCTCGAGGCACGAGAATCCTCGTATCTCGAGAAATTTTGAAATTTTTAATAAAACATGATATTATTTTCATATTTTTGCTTTATTATAAATTAGACTGATAGATGAGATCAATTAAATCAAATAGTAAATTTTTAGGTGCCATAAATTGCACTTATAACAAACCAGCAAACAATAAATTAAACAAACTATAGATACTTAACTTTTTTATAATTATTGAGTCCCTACCAGTTACCAAATGTACAACAGTCTTTAATTAAATAAAAAATAATTAGTAAAATTAGTAGCGCATATTTAGATAACTAAAAACTGAAAACTAAAAATTCCTTTTATATTTATAAACTATTATGTTTCACAGTCTTTCGATTAAACAAATCATAATTAACTTTCAATTCTATTTTTTTAATATGAGCATAGTATGTATAAAACTAATCAGTAACCCGCAAAATAATCAACAAAGAAATCATATTTTAATTCAACGCCTTTTTCTTACAAAATAGGCTTTCATAAATACAAGAGCATTAACAGCATCATCTGATAGGCGGTTTCTTATTTTACTGACAATTGATCTCTCGAAAAATTGAGTTTTTTTCCCGTCTGGACTAAAGACAAATTTTTCGAGAATTCTGGAGCAGAAACCCTAGACAGCGCACTCTTCGATGAAATTAAGTACGCACAAGTTACTAATGATATCGCTATGTGCAACATCAAAGCGGAGACATCTAGCGTTATTTATCGGCGAACCCACTGCTACTAAAATACATTATGTCAAATGGGACAACAAGTAAAACGTGAATTAAAATTAAAGTTAATGATAAAAGTGAAAAGTATGGATGCTATATTAAAAACGGGTTTTGAAAAAATAAATCATTCTTTAAATTTTCACCCTCAAACTGTGCCAAAGGGTAAAGCTATCGCTGTGTAATTGATGTTGTTTCAGCTAGATTTTCTAAAGTGGAATAAAAATTCTAGACAGTGTTGTCCTGTGTACGGAAAATATTGCACCTATTCCTGTAAATGTCAAAGCAGTTTTCATCTTGAAAAGAAAAATAAATAGTCTAATTTTTAGATATTTGAATTTTTTGTGAAACTGTCAATTTGTTCAGAAAATAATTATAAGTCTCAAATGATACACCAGAAAGATTTCTTAGCTGTTTATCATTTGTAACTGTTCCTTGAAAAGTAATTGAATCATCAACAAATTCATTGTACATCACAATCAGGTTCAACTGCTGTATCGACATTCGACAAACTATTTTTGAGGCGTACCTCGAGTTGCCAGGCCTTAAAATTCAAAAGCCGGATTCGGCGCTGTATTAGGCCGGACATTTTGCCCTAAAAGCCGGACATACATTTTTTAAAAGTCAAACACACCTTTTTAAAGCCGAACATCACATTTAAAATAAAAAAAACTCAGTTAGGTTCGTAATAAAGTTGTTTATTAATTATTTAATGTGAATCACAGATTTGTTATAAAATTAACAACATTAACAGTTCTACGCACCTATTATTATCATTTGTATTTATACCTATGATATTGATGAAGTGAAAAATGGTCAGTCTTCTGTAATCTATTAATAGGTAAATTAAAGAAAAACAAAACAAATATAACAAAATACTAAAAGTTTTTGTTAACCAAATCAAAAACGTATATCCATTCTTTTGGATAAAAACAAAAAGATCTTTATTAAAAAATAGCAATTTCAAACTCTTGAAAAATATCAAAAAGTCTATAATTAAAAGTACATAGGCCAAAAGCCTAACAAAAGCCGGACACGACCATAAAAAGCCAGACGCCTGCAACCCTGGGCGTACCACACTTCTGATTTCTAAACTGTTTTGTGGTATTTATTTCAATTAATCTCAGTTTGAGTTTGAGCATCACAAGTATTAGAGCCTTTTTGAATAATGTTATTACAAAACAGTATTTTTTTAACACTAGGTATTACAATAAGCAAAAATATCAGCTTGGCATTCTACATCATTTCTGCTTTTGGTACTCGAATCAACAATCATTAAATTGCCATGTACACTGTCAGTTATTTTCATACACTGAACATTTATCTTCCGTATTTGCAGCACTTTTTGAATTGAGACTTGAATCTTTATTATTTTTTGAACTTGAACCCACTAATGAAATATTTTGTAGCCTACGTTTAATGAAACGTTGATGTCTTGTCAAAACTTGATTCTCATTTAATTTTGGTTTCCTTTGAGGTGAAGAAAATTTGCTGGATACGTAATTAGAACCCAGTTCTTCTTCTCCCTTTTTGTTCCCAATGAAATGTGCACTGCAAATTAGTACTCTTGTGATGTAGGATTCCAAATGGATGTACGTATATCCACTAAAAAATAAAAGATACGTCTTATTTTATTAATTTAATAACAAAATTCAAGTATTTTCATAAAAATTATTAAATTTCATTATTCTTATATTTATTTTATATGAAATATATATTTTCATAGTGTGTTCACATGAATTTTTTTGGAACATTATTGTCAATGTAAAATTAAGGTTATGATACTTACTTCTGCTTTTTCACGATGGAAATCCATTTTTATCTTTGAATTAACTTTTGCTTATATTTTGAGAAACAATAAAAGCTAACATCACTATTTTTTAATGTATTATTAGTTATTACAATTTAATAATGCAGCATTTACGAACTGTCATTTTTCACCTTAGGTCAATGGTACACGAGCAGAAGGTTTGCTATCTTTCGCCGCTACGTGCGCATTGTCGTTCAACGCCTTCGTTCCAAGCAGCTGCACATAGCGAGTCCGTTTTCGATACAAAAAGTAGAGTGTGTGTGTTGGTCCTTATAGTATGTAGCAATTTATTAGACTTTATTACACAATTTTGAGAAAACATTCACAATGTCTAAAAACACTGCTGCGACTACAATTAACAGTCAATAAATATGTTTCAAACGTATGCAAATATTTTAGAAAAAAAATTAATAATCCGTGTGGCCTAAAGACAAAAAAGCTTATGTCAATTTTTTTTATAAATTTGGTTCTATTTTCAGACATTCTATTCTACCTGGGTAAGGGTGTCTAGATGAATTGTTATTTATCTTTGTGTGTGCAGTGTTTACTGTTTTTTCCAGGTGCTGTTTATAATCGGGTGTTGAATTATATTTTAAGTGCATTATTTATAAAAATAATAGTATATTGTGCGACTAGTGAGAGAAGGAGAAGATTCCATGAGCATGAAATTTGCCGCACGGGCGTAGCGAGTGCGGTAACACGCGAGTGGAATATTCTCCTTCGATCAATGGTCGCACATAATACTTTATTCAACTAGCACGAGTAATATGTAATCGGGGCCCTGTTAAAAGAGGGAAAAATAATAAATCACTTCATTGATTGACGTACCCACCGCCCTTGATGCACACAAGATGGCCCTGACTTTCGCTGAATTGTGATGCTGTTTTCAAATATACAAATCGCTACCGCGTTCCTATTGGTCCAGAAACTATGCAGTAATACATTATCGTACATTTTCGGCTCATTATTAGCACTCTACGCGTCAACATGAACTAATTTATTATTTCTCCCGAATTTAACAGGGCCCCGAAATTATATATTACTCACGCATGTTGAATAAATACTTTTATGCTGTTTTAGGTACACCAATGATGACTTCTTCCACAAATTTTTGTGCGCAGATTTCAGTTATGGTTTGGTTTTCTCTATAATTGTGAGCAACCTAGATAGCGAGTGTATATTAATTATTAGTATAGCCTGTCCTATTTCCTAACAAACACTATACAGGCTGAGTTTTAAGTTGATGCTTTTTTTTACAGCGTCTAAAAATCAAATAGACGAGCAAATATTTCAAATAGTTTTTTTATCAAAACTCAAAAATAAGAGAGAAACAGCCTTTCGAAATTTAAATAAATTTTATTAAATTTTCTTTAATTTTGAAGTCGGTCCTGGGGTCACTATGGAAATATGTTATTATTATCAAAAATAATTGAGGCACACACAATTCTCTCAAAAACAGAACAATACACATACTTGATAATAACAACTTATTTCCATAGTGACATAATATAACCCCAGGAAAGAAAATTTAATAAAATTTATTTAAACTTCGAAAGGCTGTTTCTCTCTTATTTTTGAGTTTTGATAAAAAAACTATTTGAAATATTTGCTCGTCTATTTGATTTTTACACGCTGTAAAAAAAAGCATCAACTTAAAACTCACCTGTATAGTGGACGTTCGATCAAAATCAGCTCAGCAGTGTTTTAGTTAACCCCGAATGAATAAACTAAACTAGACAAACAAAAATTTTGAAAATGGCTTATTCGGTCTATAGGCGACCTATAAATTGTATATCGAAACGTTAAGACACAATGAGACTGTAAAAACTAAAAAGAATAATTAATATAATTTAAGTATTTACGTGGTTACAAATTATAAAATTCGCCAAGCGGAGGCCGCTAAATGCGTTTCTCTGCAAATTTTATATAGGTACTCTGTATATAACCATGTCTCCTATGTTCTCTGTACGCTGATCTCGCCTAGTAAAAATGAAAAAGAACGTATAAAGTAATACCAGTCGTCTCAAATCGTTTTTTAAATACTTTAAAAAATTAGAAATATCAAAAATACTGAAATATTACAAGGGATCATTCTGATTTATAATTTTCAAAGAATCGATTTCCTTACATTTTTCGAAAGTATGTATATCTAAGAGTTGTGTTAAAATTTTAAAATGGGCATCAAACTCGGTTCAGCAGCCGTCGATTTCGCTAAAAACCGCGATGACGGACGTGTGCGATGTACCTCTCAGTCTTCCAAAGATTTATAAGAATTTCTTTAGCGATACCAATTTTTTTTCCAAAAATTCGAACGGGATACTAAAGTTGAATGGATTTGTAATTTTTCTGGCTTGGTCAGACCAGCGAAACCCGTTTGCAATTAAAGAAACAAAAAAAAGTGATCGTTAATTACTCGAGAAGTAATTGACCGATGACGCTAAAATTACTCATGCATGTTTCGGTCAACATAGACATCATTTTTGAGAATCTTCAGCCATCTATATGCGGTCATTTTTTAGTAAAAAAATAGCGAAAAAAACGTGTTTTCTTAACTTTCGGGGCTATTTGCAAGTTAACAATTGCACTTAGCGACCTCTGTCAGTGCTCATTTTTTAGGAAATTTCATAAGGAACAACTTTCTCAATGCATATGCTATACCAGTGGTTCCCAAATAACAGGTAATCGTGGACTAAGTGAACTAGCTAAGTAGTCGGGGACCCCCGAATACCGGCCGTATGGTATGGAATACCCCCCAGCATACAGGGGGGATTCCCCTGGGAAAATTTGCAAAATTACACTTAAATTGGCACGTTTTTAGCGTATCTGAGCATGTTTTTTGAAAAAACTCTTTAATTTTTTAATTTTTTACCGGCTAGTCGCGGACCCCTTGCAAACTGTCCGCGGACCCCTGGGGGTCCGCGGACCACCTTTTGGGAACCACTGTGCTATACTATAAGTCAAGAGAAACGGAGATATTAAAGTAAATAGAGAAAAAAACTTTATTTTCGTCACTAATTTTTAATTATAAAATCAAGCACACCAACAATTTGTAAGCAAACTTAAGGGGTTGAACTATACCCTAAGGCCTAGTTTATATGAGAGGCGTTCAACGCGCGTTGGCCCAACGCGCGTTGAACGCCTCATATAAACTAGGCCTAAAACGAAGCGATTCCAACAATAATCTCGCCTGATGTGCCCGAATAATACACTTTTTAATGTTTTTACCTCCTCGCTGTCTAGCCTTAAAGTGCATTTATTGAGCTGAATAAACCAAATCAATATCTATGATAGTTTTTCATAAAAAAATCATAAAATAAATAAATATAATAAATAAATAAATAAATAAATTTTCGAACGTCTAAACATGAATGATCCCTTAAAACTACTCACGGAAAATATATTATTCCTCTTTTTTCCTTTCAAATTAAATAATTTACGGTTTAAATTGAGGATTTAAAGTGAACCGTAATTATTTTAATATATCTGTAATATAAATTGTTTTTCCAGAGCCTGCTCATAGTTTATCATATATTTTGTGAGATTAAAAATCAATCTTCAATCCACAAAATCCACTTATCGCACATCCACACGTTCGAACAACACCCCGATCGTCGAAATCGGTTCAGCGGTTTAGGTATCTCCTTCTTCTGTTTTTTTTTTTTTAATTAGACGAGACTCATTCTAAATTTCAATGATCTAATTAAAAAAAAGCTCGTTTACAGCTTCATTATCTACTTACATAGTTAAGATTTACCCGAGCGGGGTTGCGTAGCAGTGAGAGCACTAGACTTGCATTCGGGAGGTACCGGGTTCGAATCCCGGCGGGGGCAGATGTGGGTCGGACTTTTTTCTGCTGCCTCTCGCAGAGAAACGGTAATTCCTATACCGGCCATCTTGTTGAGGTTTTTCATGGTTTCCCTCAATAATTCCAGATAAATATCGACATGGTTCCTTATTCAAGGCCATGGCCGGTTACCTGTCAAACTCCTATGTTCAAAATTTGCCTACCTTATCCTAATGTCCTAAAATTCCTTCATTCGCCTATTGCTATAAATTAGGTAGAAGTTTAAAAAATGTAGAAAATAACAAGAAGTGTGATAAATGGAAAATACCTAATGCGAATGGCGTCTGTTATGACATAAAGTCGAGACACGGACGCTAAACGCATTATTATTATTATTGTTATTATTATTATTATTATTATTATTAGTTAAGATTTGATTTATCATTTATTTGTATTTTGTATTGATGTAATATTTATAGGTTATCAGAAGCATAAGAACTATTATAAAAAAATTGATATAAGATGCTTCGCCTTTTTGCAATAGCTTTATTGTGTGTCACTTATTCACCCAATAAAGATTGAAAATTGGCAACGTTTCCAAAAGTACAACATTGTTACAGTCAGTCCTCCACAATGTGTGAATTCTGACGTCAAAATAATGACGTTGTCTAATACTGTAGAACTTCAACGGTAATATCTTGGCACCACATAAAAGCGGAATTTGAATAATTATTCATCTATTTATTATTAATTTTAAAGTAGGCAGAAAACACTTGCTCCCACTATTTGTCCTCAACCATTTTTAGAGCTGATATTTCTGGATTGTTTCAATAAAATAATTCACACGTAGGTATAACCGAAAACTGGGCGCAAATCCAAACGCGCGACGTAGGAAGCGCCGCATCGCCTTCCTTTTACAGTAGAAAAGTTTACGTTCTTCCCAGTTAGTATTTAAACAGGCAGTATCGAATTTACAAGAGGGGGAAGGGGTCGTCTATAGCATAGTTTCTCAACCTTTTTAACCGACGAAAAACAAAAACGGAGGAGGTTCTCAATTCGACGCGTATATATTTTTTTTTTTTTATTTTTTTTTTTTTTTTTTTTTTTTATTTATGTATGACCACGCATAGCTTTTTACAGAGTAGTCCGATTTTGATAATTATTTTTTTGTTTGAAAGGGTATACCCCGAAGTTGGTCCCATATAAATTTGGTAGAAAAATTCCAACCCTAAGGGTAGGAAAACAGGGGATGATTGATTGTTCACTCACTGATTGTAATGTATGACCACACATTACTTTTTACAGAGTGGTCCAATTTTGATAATTATTTTTTTATTGGATAGGGTATACCTCGAGGTTCGTCTCATATAAATTTGGAAAAAAAATTCCTACCCTAAGGGTGGGAAAATAGGGGTGATTTATTGTTCACTCACAGATTTTCATGCTGAGTTGTGTATATTACAATTATAAATTATATAGCCACAAAAAATTATTAAATAAAAACTTTTTAACAAAAAAATTAAACCGCCGAAAAACTGAAAAGCAAAAAATAATAAATCTTTTTATTTAACTAAGTTCTATCTAAGTAGTTGAACGTATGTGACAGTCTAGTATATCTAAGTAATTTTGAGTCGGCGTCAAACCATCAATGAACAAAGATCACTAAAAGAAATAACCAAATCAAATTAACAATGATACGTGAAATCTCCAGCGATAAACATTAACATTCTAAACATGCGCTCTCCACACGACCACTCGCAAAGACGTGTGCCCTCAGTGTGCCCGTTAGGGTTGCTCTGTCGCTGATATTAACTTCGTGAACGCTCAGAGATTTCCGGCGAAGGATTGTTGACGCCGACTCAAAATTACTTAGATATACTAGACTGTCACATACGTTCAACTACTTAGATAGAACTTAGTTAAATAAAAAGATTTATTATTTTTTGCTTTTCAGTTTTTCGGCGGTTTAATTTTTTTGTTAAAAAGTTTTTTACATCCGCGGACCACCAAAAAATCGCTGACCATCAACATTGGAATAAAATAATAATTATTATATAATTGATTTTTTATTCAAAACAAATAGTTTTGCATCACCGTATGCTGATATAACAATATTTAAGTAAGTATATTAAAACAGACAGTAACAAAAAAATATAGTTTAAAAATCCGTAAATAGGTACATCTCAAAATACTTCGCGGACCACCAGTGGTCCGAGGACCACCGGTTGAAAAACTATGGTCTATAGGACGACAGATTCGAAGGAATAGTCTAGACCAGAGGTCCCCAAACTTGTTTGTCTCGTAGACCACTTGCCATGTTTTTCGGTTTTAGATAGACCCCATGCGTATCTGATATTGATTTTTTGCAAGTTCATTAAATTCAAATGTATTTTTGACAACCGGTATAGTGCTACTCACTTTGAACGATTTAAAATAACGATAGTGAAATGTAGTGTGAAATGTTTAGTTTTATATATTTATTAATTAGATTCAAATTAAACGAATCAAACCAAAATTTTCTTTCTGTTACATAAAATAACTAAGCAAAAAATAAATGCTTTTAGTGTAAGGGATGAGCCTGATGCTTTAATAATAAATTTTCAACATTTGGCATCAATTTAGTTAGATTTAATCTTAAATCTCTTCGGTTAACGATGTCCAGTTTGTTTGTTTTCTTGTTAGGAGATTCACTATCGTTGACCCCCATTTTCATTTCATGGACCCCCAATTTTTTTTTCCCGCTGACATGGACCCCTTGCACGTTGTCGTCGACCCCTGGTGGTCGATATAGACCACTTTGGGAATCACTGGTCTACTCGACTTAATTTTTGCAAAAAGTTATTCTAAACAAGATTTTTCATTCACACATTAAGCATGTGCTTGTATACTATCAAATATAATATAGCTCAAATAACACAATAAAACTGTTTCGTTCCAACAAATCGGGATGACGAATATATTCGTTTCAAAATTGATTCTCTTCCTCCAGCCCATCTTAAATTTTAAACGAATTAATTTAAAGAGTTTGGACAAAACCGAGACAAAATCTTATCATATGAACTTTCTTTTGTTTTTGGAAATTCGAATTTTGGCGCCAGAGGCGCTATCAACTAAAAAAGTTGAGTTGTCATGCTATTTGAAAAATATTTCAATTATTATCTACACACTCGTTTAAAAAAAATTGAAAATTCGATTTTTCGCTAATAGATTCAAAACAGAAAAATAAAAATATTGAATTTTGGACGTTTGAATCAAATCATGATTCAAAGAATATTTTCATTAGAATTAAAATTAAATGTGGAAAATTTAAACTCGTTAATACCTAATATTTAGAATTAAGATGAAACGCGTACAGTAAGAAACTTGCCGAAAATTAACTAATATAGTAATTATTACTAAAAAAGCCACATAAAAATTAAAATAATTAAATTACGTCCAATCATTTGTCATAAAAACGTTCATATCAATAATATATTTTAAATAATCAAACTTACCAAACAGAAGAAAAAGAACATACGATTCCATAACTGCCAATAATATGCTTAAAAATTTACATAAAAAAACAATAGTGTAATATCACAGAAGTAATTCACTATTCAAACCCTGTTTGAATATTTTTATAAACTGACAATGCACTACAAGATATACATTCTGAAAAGTAACGGAAAAAAAATGAAAAAAATAGGATCTGCTATTTATTAGGTAATATTTAACAGTCGTTGCATAACACATTCAATTATTATAATAGGCAGAAAAAATTAAAGAGCGGCTGTTTTTAAAAACAAAACACAAAAAAAGAAGAATAAATTTCACAGCTGAGTTTTCACAATTAATGTCAATACCGTTTACACTTCGTACGTCAAATCTGACGCGCGCAAAGTGTCTGAATGCAGAATGCGCCAAATCACGAAGCCAATTTTAACCAACGTATTATACATTACATGCCAGGCCCGGATCAAGGGATTAGATTTTATTAAACGCATTAAAATCAGTTCTTCAGTCGGTAGAGTTCCGCATTTTTTTCTGAAGTGGTAAGAAAGAGTGCCTACTGTTAGACTCTAGCAGCTAGACACAAATCTTTAGGTTACTTACTCTGTAAAATTGTTGAGAATCACCAGTGATAATAGATAAGCAACGAACCTTAAGAGCTATAAATACCCCCTGCACACTCCATCTACTTCAAATTCTTTTTCCTTGCTCTAAAAAGGGATACAGCTCTCCCGAAGCTATTTTAAAGCTAAAGGGTAAACGCTAAATGAATGACCAAAACCGCACTACAGATCCCACAGTAAAAAAATTGAAAAAAAAAAATGTTTAAACTTCTTGTAAAAATTTATAAATTACGTAATCTTTCATACGTAACTGTTTTCAAAAAATTGCCTATAGATCTGTAATGTCATTCTTGGTCTTTCATTTGGCGTTTACACAATTCCCTTAGCTTTATAAAGAGCCTTGGAAGAGCTGTAACCGGTTTTTTGAGGGGTTAGGAAAGGATTTGGGATAAAGAGTGCAGGGAGCGTTTGCAGCTGGTATCCGGTGCTCCTAAGAATATTATATAATAATTTATATTTAAATTTTTTTAACACAACCCGCATTTGTTCTTACTAATCTATGTTTTATCATTTTCATTTATTTTTGTTATACTGTTTTCGTATGAATTTTATATCCATTAATATTTAATTTTATATTATGCTAGTGGCCCGGTCCGGCTTCGTCGACTTTGTAGGTTGCCACCGTTTTTAAGTCGACTTATATACAAAACTAGCGGTCCCGTCCGGTTTCACCCGGGTGTAAAAGAACGAATGGGGAAGGGAGGAACATGAGGACGCACATTCACCTTAGTTTACCGAGATGAATGTTGTGTCCAAATTTCATGATGATCGGTCATCGGAGTTACCGTTCAAAAGTTTTTGTCGATAAAAAGCAGTATTTAAACTTTTTTTAACTAATAATTTTTTTTAAATTAATTAAATAAAATTAAAATGAATTTAAATAAATTTAAATATAAGCCTTAGAAGAAAGCAATGTAGAAAATAAAAAAATAAAAATATATTCGCCCAATGTGTGGCTTGAACCCAGGACCCTGATATTGAAAGTCGCATACTCTACCGATTGAGCCAGTCGGCGCTGGGTGTACATAGTGCTTAAAACGAGTATATTTAGTTAGTGCATTTCACCTGAATAGAAGCTTATTTTTGAGATACATTTGGAACATTTTTCATTAATGCTCCGGTCCTAATGGTCGTAGCGTGATTTTATATAGCCTATAGCCTTCCTCGATAAATGGGCTATCCAACAAAAAATATGTTTTTCAATTCGAACCAGTAGTTCCTGAGATTAGCGCGTTCAAACAAACAAACAAACAAACAAACTCTTCTGCTTTATATATTAGTATAGATATAGATTGATATTCGCAAAAAGCGATTTTATTTTAACGCGATAATAAGCCTATGTCCATTCTGAAGATCCATTCTAAGTATTGGTAAAAAAAAATTGAAATCGGATGAGTAGTTTCGGAGATTACCTTCCGCATATACAAAAACTCTCAAAATCCCCACTCTCTCATCCATCGCTCTGTCGCTTATTTGTAATAGTTCGTTCAATTTTTGGTCGAAGGCTTCACGGAAGGTGGTTTTTTTGGCCAAAGCCGAAGCTTTGGTCGCACACTAGTCGTCACACACTGTATCTCTCCAGCGTCCTCCATTTTTATGGCCACTTTACAAACATTATTCTTGATATATTAAGATACGTACGGATGGCGCTGTCCAGTTTCCTATGTCTATGATTATAAAAATTGTGACGCCAATGACTTTAGTTATCGAGCCTCTGTAGTACATTAGGTATACTCAGAACGTTTTGAGATTATACATTCAGTCCTGATTGGATGTAGTCTGAGAGATTCGACTGTATAAAATAAATAATAGATGGACTATTGATGCAAAGTATTACATCGTCGAAAAAATATTAAATCTTTAAATAAATGCAAAACATAATCTTTGGGTCATAGCAAAAAATAATTGCAATTACCATTTATTATCATAGTATGGACGTCATTTGTTACGAGAAAAAACTTTTCCCTTATAGTGCCCGCGGTTTGAGATGAAGCCAGGCACGTCATTAATAATAATAATATACTAGTGAACGCCCACTTGCCCGCAGACAGTGGCGTGTGGAATAAATTCGACATATCCATTTATAGCGGTAGAATAAAAAAAAACACTCGACGCACATGGATCTCCGAAACAGTCAATAGCAAGCTAGAAGGGGGGCGCAATGCATTAACGTCACTATGACGCAGTGGCTTCATCTTTCGCCGCGCGTAGTATACCACAGTGACATTTCACGTTATACTACGCGTGGCGAAAGATGAAGCTACCGCGTCATAGTGACGTGAATGCATTGCGCCCGTCTTCTAGTTTGCTATTGTCTGTTTTGGAGATCCCTGTGCGTCGAGTGTTTATTTTTATTCTACCGCTATAAATAGATATGTCGAATTTATTTCACACGCCACTGTCTGCGGGCAAGTAGGCGTTCACTAGTATATTATTGATGATGTGCCTGGCTTCATCTCTCACCGCGGGCACTATACTATTGAATGTCACAACAAAATAAATGTGCTCTCTAGTTGTAGTGACGTCACAACGGTTATAGTGAACGTAAAGCTTTGCATTTTGGGGACTTCCATTAATTACCTAAGGTGTTTTTACCATTCCAACCCACAAGTGGGGACTAGTACTAGTTTAGGTCAAAAATCGCTTTTTAAAAATTTTACAATATCTTTCCGTTTAGAGGTCCCCCGAATCCAAAAAACATATTTTTGAAAAAACTGTGTATTGTGTTAGTCTGTTTGTCTGTGAACACGATACAAGTCAAACGGATGAGCGGATTGAAACCAAATTTTGGGAGGATGTTTGGTATGCAAATATGAAGAGCCCTATTGTTTTTGGAGAAAATCGGCGCATGCGCAGAAGAGATATATGTTATAACGGTGTTTTTTATATGGTATACTTTTCATAACGGCTTATTATTATATTTATTTTTTCAAAAAAGTTTCGTTAAAATTTTTTTTTCTAAACTTTATAGTTTCGGAAATATTTTGAAAATAAAAAAAAATCAGCTTGTCTTTTGTTTTATGGATGTTAGAAATAAACTAGTTCGGCATGCTTTGATTAATTTTTACATAACGTGGAACATATTATGTAGGTAACAATAGCAACGAATAGCAAATATCATATTGAATACTAGCCATTACCCGCGTCACCTCACACGATATCAGAAATTTTATTTTCTTTATTAAAATCAAATGCCAACATTTTTGAAGTTGGAATGGTCGGATTTTTTTTTCTAAATTTGAACCCCCCTCCCCTTTGGCGAGATTTGGTAAGATGTGGTGGGACCCTACCCCCTATTCCCTCACGTGAGATTTAGCTTATAATTTTTAAATGTTATCTGTTATAATAATGTAATTCCTCTGAATTAAAAGATTGACATGAGATTTGCATTGACCCCCTCCCTTTTTTGGACAATTTTGGGAAATTTCTCAGATCCGATTCAAATTTGGTGGGCTTACAGAAAAAAATCTAATTAGAATAAGTGCTATTTTTGAATTAGAAGTTATGGTCGTGACTTACGTGAATCTTTGAATACTCCGTGAAATTTTCAAAATCAAAGGAGATAGATAAGTTTTTTGAGCATTTTCGTGTTCATCCTGTCATTTTCTATAAGTCTACCTTTAAAATAGATCTGGCCTCAATTGGCGCATAAATTGAGAATACTCAAATCTAATACCTGCAAGCTAGAGGTACAGCGACGTATGGTGTGTTGCCTACGTCACAAGCAGTTAAAGTTTTTATTATTTTATTTAAAGAGAATTTTGTCTCTACACATAGTTTTAAAGATTTTTTTACGAAAATTGATTAACTGTTTTATTTACAGACACAGAAAAATAGGAATTTCTTAACAATTAATCGTTTTAATAACCAAATTACGTGGTGTTTTTTTTTCGAAATTTGGAGTCTCCCTCACCCTTGGTGATACTCGGTGAAGACCCCTCACGTGTTTATCCCACAATTTTTAAATTTTCTGTTATAATAATGCACATCCCCTGAATTAAGAAGTTGACGTGAAATATTTTCATTGAGCCCCCTCTCCTTTAAATGAATTTTGGCGAGATTAAGCTGGACCCCACCCCTTATTTTTAATTCATATAATTAATGGAGGCCCCCTTTTAGTGATAAAAAGATGAATTTTGGCACCTGTACATTAAGACTTTTCTCTACAAAACTATTTTGGGGATGGGTCTGATTTACATTGGCGTCAAAATTCATAACACAGTGCAATATAAGATAAAAATTCAATTTTTATTGCATTCAATTTCGAGAACAGCTAAAGTAATACGCAAGGTCGATGGAAAAAGCTAAATAATAAAATTAAAAAAGCATGGTTTTATTTTTTATATAAATCCCAATTATAACTATTTAAACTATGTTTTAAATAACTTAAATTTTTTAAAATATTTTTGAATTTCATTTTTCGGATACGGTTTTAATGCTATACATGTAGGAATGTCTTCAGGTTGTTCTATCCACAACTTGTGACTTATGGAATCCTCTGTTAGTTTAGTATGAAGTGTTTTCAGGCTAATTTCATCAGGAGCCTAAAAAAAGAGCAGATCAAATACATCGCATTGTAATTTATAGTTTTTTCGTACATACATAATCATCAGTAAAATTCATGGAATAGAGAAGTGCGAACTTGCGACTAAGTGTGCTGATTTCGACAATCGCGCGTTTGCAATAAATCAGTTGTGTATTTCAGAGAAAAAAGTACAGGAGGAAGAGGGTTATGCCGTTGGCTGTTGCGTTACACGATATACAAGTAGAGTTGTAAGTTTTCCAGAAAACTTTCTAATGCATTGTAAAATTAAACTTTCGTTCATTAAAGGCTACAAGTAAGCAAAACAGGAGTATTTTCATTTAACTCTGGATGTAATGCCCTTTTGAGTTTTCCCCTTCCAAAAAAAAAAAAAAACAATAAATAATTTACAAAGCATAGAATTGA
The DNA here is from genome assembly GCA_963575645.1 of Xanthostigma xanthostigma. NCBI lineage: Eukaryota > Metazoa > Arthropoda > Insecta > Raphidioptera > Raphidiidae > Xanthostigma > Xanthostigma xanthostigma. The sequence continues at coordinate 34,320,723 of OY754470.1, forward strand.
TCTCAAAATTTGCAGTTACTAATAATTTTGTTAACTTCAACAAAATGTTTCCACAGGCTTGTTTTTTTCTGGTCACTCATTATTTCTGACAGAGAGCAGAATGCATTTTTTTATCCCAATCTAGTGCTGTTTACATGAGGGGAATTCACTTTATAACTGCATATATATATATATATATATATATATGTTTTTGTATCAAGTGGAGATCCGACTATATTACAGACAACCCGAGGTCCACCAGAAAAAAAAGGTTTTTTGGAGTATCTTTTTCACAAAAAGGCTCCTTTTATTGTCCTTAATCTATAACCCCGCAGAGGGGAAACAATTTCTGCGTTTAAATTTTTCGTGATAAAATTTGAACAAAACGAGATCTGTTATAAAATGTAAACAAGTGGAGATCCGGAAATGTATATCATGATGTATGTAGCATAAAATGAGATCCTGCAACATTGCCAAATTTTTGTGACGTTGCGACGCAGTACGCGTGCACTTTTAGTGTTCGAGTTGTGATAGTGACGAAAAATAATTTGCTGCAAAATGTTATCACGTGGGAAAAAGTTCGTAAATCTAGCTATAAATAAGAAATACACGACAACTGCTAGTAGGTATACAAGACGAAGGTAAGTTAAATTAACTTTTTAATTTTTTTAAGCTACATTCAAGCAGAACTCTTTTTTGTGAATGCAAAATATTTTGCTGTTATTAAAAGCATTTTGTAATAAAATTTGAAAGACTATAAAATTGTTTTTTTTTAAATTTCATCATTGATAAATTAAAATTGTAATACATAAATTGCCTTTTGTTTCGTTAAAACGAAAAAAATCCGGGTACTTTAACATCTTCCCGTCTCAGAAAACAAATTGCAACTGTTTTACAAATTTTAAACCTTAACGATAATGAAATGGAACAATTGGCTACTTTTATGGGTTATACGAAGAAGACGCACGAACAGTTTTATAGGTATAATATTTTATAAAATATAAAAATTGTAGGAAAAAAATTATTTTTCTTTCGCTTTAATTCGGGTAAAAACTTCTTAAATAATACCTAAATACATATTTTAGGATTTTTTTAAACATATCTTATATATGTGTACCAACTAGTGATGCGCCGGATATCCGTATCCGCGGATATCCGAGGGAGAAGAAAGATCTGCGGATCTTGAAACCAAATATCCGTATCCGTTAGTTTTATGGCGGATCTTTTACCTTATTAATTTTCAATTCATACATGAAATTTTATAAATTAGCGGAAACAATTAAAGGATCAAAAAAAATTTCCAAATTTTTCGAGGTTTTTCAAGTGGCTGTATTTCCCTTAAAAATGGTCGTACTGAAATTTTAAAAAAAGGATTTTAAAGCTCGAAGTTTCTTGTTTTGAGATCTTATGATGAAAAATTTTTTCAAGCAACGTGTTCCGCTCAATCCTAATGAATACCGAAGAAAAAAATTTTTCGAAATTTTTTCGGTTCTTTTTTTTGGTCTACGAACTTGGAAAAAATTTTTCCAACTTAACCACTATATGGATCGGATAACTTGTTCATTCAGCTTTAATTTGCTTTTTTGAAAAGTTCGATACGACCACTTCTCGCTGAGATATCGGTCTTTGAATGGAAAAGGATCTCTTTGTCTTTAACCATCAATATCTCAGCAACCGCTAATCGCAGAAGAAAATTAAGGAGGGTTTTGAAATCTTGAATAAATTTCCCACAAAAATCAGCTACGGTTTTTTGAAAAAAATTTTTTTTCTATTTTTTACATTAATTTGAAAAATCAAGGAAAAAAGGGCTTTTGGTGGCTTTTGGGATAATCAGGCGCTAAGTTGGAAATATCGAGAATGCCAGTAATGTTGAGTGTGCCTTTTACAGTTCAATATGCCGTCAAAAACCTCACAAAGTTTCGATTCAATCCATCGAGCCGTTTTTTTGTTTTATTCGATCGAATTTTTGAAAAAAATTTAAAGGATCACGATTTTAACTTTAAATGATCTTTAACAAAATGCAAAAAAAAATGTTTTTTTCAGTTTTTTTATGCATTTTTATTGGTCAAAATGTTTAAATTTATGCGAAATTTATGCATTAGAGCGTGCACTTCTGCAAATTTTTTTTCGCATAAATTTAAACATTTTGACCAATAAAAATGCATAAAAAAACTGAAAAAAACATTTTTATTTGCATTTTGTTAAAGATCATTTAAAGTTAAAATCGTGATCCTTTAATTTTTTTTCAAAAATTCGATCGAAAAAACTAAAAAACGGCTCGATGGATTGAATCGAAACTTTGTGAGGTTTTTGAGGGCATATTGAACTGTAAAAGGCACACTCAACATTACTGGCTTTCTCGATATTTCCAACTTAGCGCCTGATTATCCCAAAAGCCACCAAAAGCCCTTTTTTCCTTGATTTTTCAAATTAATGTAAAAAATAGAAAAAATTTTTTTTTCAAAAAACCGTAGCTGATTTTTGTGGGAAATTTATTCAAGATTTCAAAACCCTCCTTAATTTTCTTCTGCGATTAGTGGTTGCTGAGATATTGATGGTTAAAGACAAAGAGATCCTTTTCCATTCAAAGACCGATATCTCAGCGAGAAGTGGTCGTATCGAACTTTTCAAAAAAGCAAATTAAAGCTGAATGAACAAGTTATCCGATCCATATAGTGGTTAAGTTGGAAAAATTTTTTCCAAGTTCGTAGACCAAAAAAAAGAACCGAAAAAATTTCGAAAAATTTTTTTCTTCGGTATTCATTAGGATTGAGCGGAACACGTTGCTTGAAAAAATTTTTCATCATAAGATCTCAAAACAAGAAACTTCGAGCTTTAAAATCCTTTTTTTAAAATTTCAGTACGACCATTTTTAAGGGAAATACAGCCACTTGAAAAACCTCGAAAAATTTGGAAATTTTTTTTGATCCTTTAATTGTTTCCGCTAATTTATATATATAGGTAATTAGGTAATAATGAAAAACTGTTAAATTCCATTCAAGTTATTTTTTATTTCTTAAAATCGTATTTGGCACCTTTATATTGCAAAAATTTATCGTAGTGAGTACCATACCAATAGTACATAACTCAAAGGTACTAATAAAAAACTATCTTTATAATGAGATATTGCACATCGATCTTTGGAAAGAGACAATCTGTTATGAGAGTTAACTCTTAAAGAAGTCAATAACTTTTTCCCATAACAGTCTCTTTCCAAAGGTCGATGTGCAATATTTACCGCCGCGTACTCTAAGAAAGTTAAGATCCGTATCCGTATCCACGGATCTTGAAACCAAATATCCGTATCCGTATCCGCGGATCTTGAAACCAAATATCCGTATTCAGATCCGTATCCGCAGATATGCATTTTTAACGATCCGGCACATCACTAGTACCAACTAAAACGAATTATTTTTCAATACAGGCTGCTTCGTAATTGACTGTCAATTTTAAAGGGGGTTTATTTGTGCATGATTTTAAGACAAAAAGTTTATAATAAACATTATGCCCGATTTGCGTCATATTTGATACGCACGGTGATACAGATTTTTTTTAATTTAATTAGTTATTTTAATTGACTGTCAACAAATAATAAATTAATAAAAATCTTAGGTAGCTTCAGGTTTATTAAAATACCTAAATCAATTTTTCAAAAAAATCTCTATCACCTTGTATATCAGAAATGAAGTAAAAACGAACCTATATGTATAAGTTTTTTTCTTAAAATTATGCACAAATTTACCCCCTTCAATATTGATATTCAATTATGAAACGCATATTATTATATTAAAAATCACATACGTAACACTTTTTCTCATTTTTGACTGTCTGTTATCAGATGCACCAAGTCAACAAGGTACACTAGATGATTCAAATACTGTTGTAGTCCCCGAGTATGAAACCCAGAACGATATTAATTCTGAATCAGAGGAAGGTTGCGTATGAATGATCACCGAAAGTGCATGAACCACATAAAAATCTCTGTTGAAATTTAGAATTTTGAAAAATAATTATTGCTTACAGGTACATAAAGTTTATTCTGATATAGGTACAGAGTGTCACAGACATGACTTATTTTTGAAGATAATCCCATTAAAATCTATATACCCTGTAATATCCCGAATTACGCTACTCCAAATTGCGCGAACTCGAAGTTATGCGATTTCTGTAGACTTGCAAACTTGACAGAACAACTTAAATCACGTTAAAATAAAATTAATAATCTTTGTATTATTAATACGAAAATTCGAATTCTTCTTACGCTTATTTTTTACAGAAACACCACGCAAAAAGGAGAAGAGTAAAGTAAACACAGACAAAAAAAAAATTGCCGTGGATCATGGAATAAACAGCAAAAATCTAAAATGTTACAATTTTTCAAAACTCATATTAAAAAAAAATTCTCCCAAAAAAGCAGAATGTCTAAAATTACGGGAAAAATATCCAGATTTATTTAAGGACAAGAACTGGGTTAACAGAAAATTTCAATTAATACCGAAACGTCAATGTATTAATTATTATTTTTTGTTAATATATTTGTCTGAAAAATTGGTCGATAATTTTATTTATTGTAATAAGTACAGTTTCAGTTTAATAAAAACTTATGATAATATTTTTTTTTTTTCTGGAAATATCTACATTGTTTGCTTCCTGCCTCAAGCCATTACTCCTTTATTATAAATAAACGAACAACTAAAAGAAATTATTGTAGAAATATTGATAATCTAATTTTTTTTACTTCAATTTGAATATCATAGCATGCTCAACTTTTTTTTCAAATACTCATATAATATGTAGATAAATCAATTATATTTAACCGCTAGCCTTTAATCTTACGCTTACCTATTCCTACGGTTTTACTCATTAACATGATCATTATAAAATGCAATGTTATAAAATTCCAAAGTTATGAATTTTATTCACTCGGTTTGAGGCTTGAGCTCCGAAACAAACTTAGATGATATAACATAAAATAAATAAACGCGTCTGTGTGTATGAAAATATGCGACGCAGTGTTGCCGATTATACAGGATCTCAGGTTGTGCACGAAATGTTATATACAAGTTTGGCACAGCAGTGACCTCACTAGTGCGTTTTTTGAACTACTCGTGTATAAAAATTGATAAAAATGAGCAAATGGAGATCCGGACTAAAATTTAACTGCGCATTCCCCACACCCATATTAACCGAAAAAAATTGATATACACATAGAAACACAACGAGATCCGATTCGGATCTCGGCTTGTCAAAACGGATCTCCATTTGTATAGCATTTATCACCAAATGATCTCACCTTGTATAGAAAACATATCTATATATATATATATATATATATATATATATATATATATATAAAATTCTCGTGTCACAATTTTGGCCGCGCTAATCTCCGAAACCACTGAACCGATTTTAATGAAATTTTGTAAATGTGTCTTGCTTGGTGCAACTTACGCTATAGGGTAGCTTTTATCTAATATTTTGTACAAAATTACGGTGTTTTCTCAAAAAAACTGTTTTAATAACACGTAACGACATCTGACAGATTTTCCCAAAACTATTAGTTCAGAAGCAAACAAAAAAAAAACTGTTTAGTAGGTACCAAGTAGCGACATATGTTAAAATTCGCTTAAAGCTATTAGTTCAGAAGCAAATCTGGTAGAATTTGCTTAGTCATTATGTTCAGATGTCGGGCCACAAACGAAATACATTTTGCAGATTTATATCTATCGCACCCGGGTAAAACCGGGACGGACCGCGCTAGTAGATATATTATAGACTAATATCTATATAACTGCAACAGTCACTACTGTGGTGCTATCTTATAGCCTCTGTCACTACCTCATTACTTTGTTTACCAAATAACAGAAATGTATGATTCGTTTTCTGCCAATGCTCTTTTAGGATGAATTGACTAGTTTGAGATGCAAATTAAACAATTATGACAAATCTTAAGTAAAACAGAATCAAACTTAATTTTATTCATGTGAATTACAAAGTTAGAATTGTAGCCTATAGTTTTTGTGTAAATGGAACAGAAATTGATTAATAAAAGAAAATATGGAAAGTTCAAATACTTATATCATATAAAAAATATACTAAAAAATTGCGTTTTAGTCATTTAGGTATAATTTTCCTCCTCATATCACTATATGAGAAGCGACTAAATCGCAAATTGATGGCGTGTGTACAATGTACGCCCTCAATACACAATCTAACTTGGTCTCCCAAATCGTTTGTGCAAAATCGATGTATTACTTTTACATTATTGTTTGAAAAAACGTGGTATTACCTCCAGCACAATTTTGTGCATATTATCTAAATCAGAAAAATACGTTTGCGTATGCTCATCTTCGTAAAATAAATGCGTAACAGCTGTACAAGCATGGCATGCTTGGGCAATAATTGCTCCGACAGGCCAATCCATTTTTCGTAAAAGATCACCTCTTACCACAACATATTGTACAATTTGTACAACAGAATTCGACATTAGACCAAAGCAAAATCTGAAAACAAAACGGTAAAAGTAGATTGTTTATTTAGTGTCGAAATGTGTTATATTACGGCGAGTTATGACATTATTTTTAAAACGAGAGTCAGCGAGTTAAACAGTCACGCAAGCCATATTATCATTAATAATAATATTAACAGTGTCGCCTAATGTTAGAGGTTAATTTGTTAACTAATACTTACAACAATGTTAGAGTATATTTATAACGATTGTTACAAACAAATTTATACTGTTATTTTGAATTTACGTTAAGTATTATTATCGGTGAAATAACGAATTTACAATTAATTAACAAAAATGTTCATTTAGAATTGACACTAAGGAAAGCGTACCAAGAATTCAGTAAAATTTAATGACATTCGTGCACTTCTTTTTGAAGACAATCATTAACAGCAGCATCTGGAACAGACACTATCCTACTCTGTTCTGTGCACAAAATGTGGTTCTGTGATCATACAAAATGTTCTCTGATCATACGCAGAGAAAATAGATCATATGGGAGAATCATGAACTTGAGGGACTGTCATAAAATTTGGAATGCATTAATTTTTAGGTCAATCGTTAAAAGCTGGGAAACTACTCCTCCTTGGATTTTAGAAACATAGCAAGCAAAAAGTTTGAGAGCTCTGCTTTAGTGCTTTTGAGTTCATTAGCATTTTTATTGTCTGAGCGTTATTCTAGAAATTTTGCAAAAATAATTACTAATAACATAATACCTACCTTAAGTTGATATCAATAATATAGTATAAATAAGTATTACCGGAAAAATCAGTTAATAAAATATAAATATGGAAGAAATTAAGAGTGACGCTCATTTTTCTGAGGTTATCAAGTAAGTTTTTTTTTTAATTTAAAATTAATTTGTATCGATTATTATTTGGTAATGTATGTGTTTTTCATATTATTTTTTCAGGAAAAATAATCTCACTGTCGTACATTTCTCCGCCGATTTTGTAGAACAGTGCAAACATGTTGATGATGTGCTTCAAGAATTGTCTAAAGAAGAGGCAATCAGCTCAAAGGTTAAATTTTTTAACTGCCCTGCAGAAAAATTTTCAAAACCTTCGTTAATTGCTGATGTTAAAGCAGTACCCACAATTGTAATTTTCCGTGTAAATAAGGTTATTGATAGAGTAGAAGGAGCGGACGCAGCTAAAATAACAGCCAAAATTAAACAACACCTTGATAAGTCTAATCTCCCGCCGACGCCGCCCCCACCACCGCCGCCAGAATTAACTAAAGCAATGCAAAGAAAACTTAGAGATTTAATCGCATCTAATAAAATTATGTTATTTATGAAAGGAACACCTGACGCTCCAAAGTGCGGGTTTAGCCGGCAGATGATCGAAATTTTAACCAAAGTAGGGTAAGTCGCTGATTTTTTTCTTGAGGTAAAAATAACATTCTACAGAATGGACACCTACGATTTTAACGAACAATTAAAATAGCAAATTATTCATTACAAAATTTTATTCTTTTTGCATCATCAGCACCCTGTTATCGTTTTTTGAAGTGAATACTTCTTTAAAAACGGAGACAAACTCGTTTCGCTATGTAACGGAATTTGTCACGAAATTGTACTGTTAGTAACCCTTTATAAACAATGATTCTTTGTAAGCATTTGGTGTAGAATGCTGGCATACCACGCGTCCGGCCCAAATTCAATTACCGTCAGGTGCGCGTAACAATTTGTTATTTTTACTATTTTTAAGAATACCTATTATATATAAAATTAACGACTAATTTATCAGAATAATACTTGAGCTAAAAAAACAATTTTTGCAGTAAACCTGCAAAATTTTTGTTGTCAGCTTGTGTTTTCTTATTTATTATTCGCAGTAAACATGTGTTACGAGAACGCATTACAGAAGTGAAACTTCTAGTTGCAAATCATATGATTGCATTTGTACAATTGGAAAACATGTGTTACGAGATAGTTTTGCGTTCAGATATTTCGTCTGTACAAGTTAATCTGAGCGTGAAACTATCTCGTAACACATTTTTTTAGAAGCTACCCCATACCGCCCTCCCTTTCAACTGTGCAACAAAAACACTATTGCATCAACAGCACCTCATTATCGTTTTTCAACTTGAAATATATTCCTTTACTGTTCTATAGCAATAGGCAGTCGGTACGTCTAAAATTTCACTAATAATCGCAGGTGTCCATTCAGTAGAATTTTATCGAGGTAAAATTTAATGGGAGCCATGTGCCTTGTGATAGTTGCTTTCGTGTGGAGTCTTCAAACACTTTTATGATATCTACATTATTTTGTGCCAGATCAGGGAACGTTCAAGTATTACGTAACGCAATTTGGGGGGGGGGGGTCTTGTAAAACGTTATGGTGCGTTAAAATAAAAAAAAGTTAGGTAACACGTTGTTCCAATACCCCCTCCGGGTATTGGAACAACGCGTTACCTAACTTTTTTTTATTTTTATAAAAAACTAGGAAATTAAAATGCCCCAAGTTGGCAACCCTTTTCGTTTATGTTTTACGGGGAATCCCTTGATTGTATTGTATGTGATTTTTATTTTGTTTTTTCATTGCAAAAACTTTTTAGGTAAAAATGGTCACTTAGATGTTACATAACATTTAGGGAGGGGGGGGGGTACAGAAAAACGTTACAATGCCTTTACATATCTAAAATCTACAAAAAATGCGTTACGTAATACTTGAACGCTCCCTCACTTGAAAATGGCTGGACCAGAAAATTGCATGACATTCGAACGAAATTTGCTACACTTACGAATTGAGAATTGATACCGTTAGTTTACTATCTTTTGCTCGCGGACTTGCTTGTGTACAACAAATATCCGTGGCTGTCGTTATAACCGACACTGTATTATGGAAAATTAATATTACAGTTGCTTAATAAAATGTATTTTTGTTTTTTAAGTTGTAAATATGGTCATTTTGACATCTTAACCGACAACGAAGTACGCGAAAACCTTAAAGTTTACGCTGATTGGCCTACATATCCACAACTATATAAAGATGCAGAATTCGTTGGTGGATTGGATATTGTCAAGAACTTAGCAGCAACCGGGAGCCTATATGGAATACTGACGGAAGAGTAAGTTACTCGTTTATGCAGTTAATACAATAATCCATTTTAGTGTCATTAATATATGTAAAAGGTCTCATTTTAAATGTCAAATAAAACTTATTCCATTGTTTTCCGTGTGTTTATTTATAAACTAGTCTGCTGTTCCTGTAAAACGCAATTCCATACAATGGATTTTTTTCGCTTTAAAAATCAAATATAAACACTGATTTTGGGTGCACATTAATTAATACGCCATTTCTATTTTATATTTATTAAGAAAATTACATTAATATCAAAATGAAATCGAAATATGAATTTTTACACTTCAAATAATCGAAAAGCTTAGCATTAGTACGTGAGATTATAGTAAAAGATTATTTACTAAAATCTATGTTATCAGAGGCTTGCATACAAATATTTAAATTAGATAAATAAAATTTAAAAAAAAATTGATATGCTTAATCATCTGATTTAACAGTGTCCTCTGTCTTCAACTCGTTTCCTTGGAGCAGACCTGATTATGCTATCGACGCGTAGAATCAATTCAGCTGCCTCTGCAGCAGACAATAATACTTGACGCTTCACAACAAAAGATTCGGTGATTCCAAGTTCTTTCATGCAACCCAATTTTCCAGCGTTCATATCTGAAAAGTTAACATATTGTCATTAGTCACTTTCGGCAGCACTTCTGTACCCCTGTTCACGTTAGTAAAATGAATTGATGACGCCACCATAGCTAAGAGACTGATGCTGACACTATTAAAATGACCCATGTAAAAATTAAGTGACACTATGAGCTTATAGAAAATTCCGTACTACTAAACTCGTTATTTTTGCCACCCCGTTTTGTTGTAGCCATTGCCAATATAATGACTGCTAGTGCACCTATAGAAAAGGCGATGAAGTTAGGTATCTCTCTCTCTCTCTCTCTCTCTCTCTCTCTCTGACGTTTTCTTATAGGCACTGAAGATATGGTTGGATTAAACGAAAAGGCTCAGAGAACGTCTTTGAAAAATATGTTTTAATTACCTTCAACATGACTACATATTTTTTTTGCATTTTATATGAGACAAACGAATGCCTACTTACAGGCACTTTGGAGTAAAGAAACCATCCAGTGCTAATTTAAGAGTTCTGGATTTAACTCCCGATAGCATTTGAATTTTTTCTTAAATATTAGAGCCTTGAAATAATTATAGTAACTTCGTTGTCTAACACTTCATTTTTGATTAAAGCCAATATGTTGTCGATATAAAGACTTTTAATCGTTTCATTATTATTAACTATTTACTAAATCTATAAATATAAAAACAAATATCTGTTTGTTCGTTAGTACGCTTATAAATCGAGAATTAAGTGAATCGATTTACATGCATTTTTTCTAAATTTATAGGTACGCGTTTCGGACTCGTTGGCCAAAAAACGAATTGGCTTGATTCCAAGTTGGACTGAAATGAAGTTTATATCAATTTTGAAATTGTAAACATTGTTTCTTTATAAAACAAACAGCATTTACTCAAAAAAATTCTGTATTTCTTTATATAATAAATTACATCTACAAAAAAAAAATGGTGTATTTTTTGGAACGGAGGGACATGTCAAAAACATGCAACTTATTACTCGTATCTAGGGAGATTCCGATACTAATAAATACGATAGGTACTCGATACTTTTAATTCGATACCAAGTACTAATAGCATCGAATCAATCTTGCGATACTTACTCGGTATCGAAACAAGGAAAAGATTGTCTCCAAAATACCTAGAACAAGTTTTTGGGCAATCTTGATGCTAAAGAGTTTTTTGTTTAATATACTTAATAATAAAAGATAATTTTTGTTAACTAAATAAAAATTAGTTAATTAATTACTTTACTTTTAATTTTTGCCCTCACAAAATTATTGTCCTTAAACACTTGCTACGTTATTCAAATCTTTGATTAACGTCTGATTAGAACTCAAATCCGGATTGAAACGTTAATGTATTAATTGTATATTTTTTGTTAATATATTGGTCGATAATTTTATTTATTGATTTGCTACGTTAGTTTCATTAGTATCGATATCAGTAAATATCAATACATTAGTAGTATTTCTATGAGTAGTATCGAAAAATGATTTGAATGCTACTGATATGAGTAGGTAACGATACTTTGATGGTATCGGAACATCCCTACTCGTATCTGCAAGGCAAGAAAAATAGTGCTATATTGCTGTCCATCAAAATTTACTTTTCTATCAACATAGTTTAACATAAGCAGATTTGTATTTTGACCCGACAAGATTTCATGCGCAGAAGTGGACGCAAACGTGTATACAGAGTGTCCCATTAAGAATGGGACATAGAACAACCGCAGATTCTCCAATTCAAAATAAAACGATTAAGCGAAATATGCTTAGATAAAATGTTACTCGCTCTACCAGTGGCGTACGGCAGGAGTAAGTAATGCTTGTACCCCTTCTAAATGTTACGCCGCTGTCTAAATTTTAATTTTGACTATAATTTTAATTTTTTTGATATTTTCTAAGTCAATAATGTACACTTGTTAGTTTGTTGTAAAGTCATTGGTTTTCGAGATATTCGCAGTTAAAGATAGATAGACATGTACTTTTTATTTGTATTATTATTAATAATATTCATTTTTACAATTTTGTCTTAAAAAAACTGCGAATATCTCGAAAACCAATGACTTTACAACAAACTAACAAGTGTACATTATTGACTTAGAAAATATCAAAAAAATAAAATTATAGTCAAAATTAAAATTTAGACAGCGGCGTAACATTTAGAAGGGGTACAAGCATTACTTACTCCTGCCGTACGCCACTGGTAGAGCGTACTGAACTAATTTTTTTATTGTTAGGTGCATTTTATGATATTTAACAAGTGTGCCGATTTGAGTAAAATTATACGGTGTATTAAAAAAATTATGGACATTAATAATTTTTCAGTTTTCAACTTCAACATCCCGTATTTCGGAAACGAGTAACATTTTATTTAAGCATATTTCGCTTAATCGTTTTATTTTGAATTGGAGAATTTCCGGTTGTTCTATGTCCCATTCTTAATGGGACACCCTGTATATTAATGGTTCATTGTTTATATTTGTTATAACAAAACATTAGTTGTTCTGTTTTATGCAATGAAGAGTTTTTAATAATAAATATTGTCTTACTTAGTCCAGTGCTGTGTTGTCCTTGAACATGAGCCGCACGCAATTCACTAATCAGCTGAGCTGAATCGTATCCGGCATTGTCAGCAATGATGGTCGGCAATTGCTGCAAGGCTCGACCAAACGCTTCCATGGCGACAGCTTCTTTGCCAGGAGTTTTAGCTGCTGCCTCAATCACAGCACATGCCATCAACATTTCACTACAACCTAAACAGTAAAAAATTATGACACTGAAAATAAATGAGCATATTTTCTACCTTTGATTTTCAATGTTTGCATCAATGTTATTATTTTTTGTATACATCAATCAACATCAATGTTTTTCTCGCGATGTTTTATTTGCTGTTTTCTATTCTTTACAATTAGGCCTAGTTTATATGAGAGGCGTTCAACGCGCGTTTACAATTTCTATACAATTGTATATAACTGTTTACATGATAACGCGCGTTGGTGGCGCGTTGAACGCGCGTTATCATGTAAACAGTTATATACAATTGTATAGAAATTGTAAACGCGCGCTGGGCCAACGCGCGTTGAACGCTCTTCATGTGTGCTAGGCCTTAGTCTAAGAGCCGAACCTATATCGACCTTCACCGAGCTGATAATAGAATGAAACATATTTTATCATGAATTTAGTATATTAGAAAATATGTTAAAAATGGGTTGCCTAAAAATCCTGGACAGACTATTTTTAATTATTTTTAAAAAAATGATTTTTTATTAAATGTTACAACATCAAGATAATAAGAAAATTTTGTCCTGACTTGAAGTATAAAACGTATAAAATGTGCAGCCGTTGGGTTGCCCATTATTTACCTGGGCGAACTCTGGGTTGCCAGGCATAAACAGGTATGTCGATGCACGTTACTTTCACTGGATTGATAATAGAAAAAAATTTATATCATCATAAGCGCTGTTTTATTGCGAACACGTTGATATAGGGTTGTCTGCGAAAAATTCGGTCCTACTAGGGGTTTGCGAATTTTAAAGATTTAAATTTTGACGCGCGTGGAAGTGTGTGACAGAGAGATCCGAGGTAAGTATACTGTGTAATAATAAAGGACCCAACATCGCAGTCGCTTGTGATGGGACCCTGAATATTAGAAAGTGCGCATGCTCGGTATGTACTTCTACTACCCTCCACATACTAAACAGTGCGCGTTATTTTGGAGCAACTGACATTTGAGTTGCAAAAAAAAATTAATTAATTACATATAATAATCAAATATATTTAATATAATACTACAATATAAAACAGTATAACACCAATTAAATAAATATATATATATTTATTTATTTAATTCATGTTATACTGTTTATAACTATAACTTATAACCATAATAATATACGCGCGTCAAAATTAAAATCTTTAAAATTCGCAAACCCCTAGTAGGACCGAATTTTTCGCAGACAACCCTATATCAACGTGTTCGCAATAAAACAGCGCTTATGATGATATAAATTTTTATCTATTATCAATCCAGTGAAAGTAACGTGCATCGACATACCTGTTTATGCTTGACAACCCAGAGTTCCCCCAGGTAAATAATAGGCAACCCAACGGCTGCACATTCTATACGTTTTATACTTGTCAGGACAAAATTTTCTTATTATCTTGATGTTGCAACATTTAATAAAAAATCATTTTTTAAAAAATAATTAAAAATAGTCTGTCCAGGATTTTTTAGGCAATCCATTTTTAATATACAGGCTGAGTTTTAAGTTGATGCTTTTTTTTTTACAGCGTGTAAAAATCAAATAGACGAGCAAATATTTCAAATAGTTTTTTTATCAAAACTCAAAAATAAGAGAGAAACAGCCTTTCGAAGTTTAAATAAATTTTCTTTAATTTTGAGGTCGGTCCTGGGGTTATATTATGTCACTATGGAAATAAGTTGTTATTATCTCTCAATAAAATATTTTTAACAAAAAAATTGAACCGACTTCAAAAAAAGCACTAAAAAGTAAAAAATAATTGCGTATTGAAATGTTTTGGAGTCGGTGTAGTTCTCGGAATAGATTTCATTTTGGCTGACACCGACTCCAAAACATTTCAATACGCACTTATTTTTTACTTTTTAGTGCTTTTTTTGAAGTCGGTTTAATTTTTTTGTTAAAAATATTTTATTTTTCTCTTTTTAGTGTTAAACTAACACTAAAAATCGGTGAACATACATAAAAAAACATTATGCATGCCTTTGAAATTTGAGAGTTTCCCTCGATTTCTCCGGGATCCACCATCAGATCCTGACTTGGTTCCGATGGGACCACCTCGGAAGTGCACTCTTTCGAATAAAAAAAAAATTTGAAAATCGGTCCATAATTGACGGAGAAATCGGTGAACATACATAAAAAAAAAAAAAAAAAATATACAGACGAACACAGAACCTCCTCCTGTTTGTTGAAGTCGGTTAAAAACAGAACAACACACGTCAGTTTCAAATAAGCACCAACATACTTGATAATAACAACTTATTTCCATATATATTAGATATCGTGTCCATCGATAATAGTTAATAAGAAAAAATTCGCAGGTTTGTGGACAAAAGTTATATTTATAATTGTACGACGTTTCGTCTATAAATTTAGACTTTTTCAAGTACAAAATTGAAAATTATTTAAAACAATAATTATGAAAATAAACATTAATTACTAACCATAGCAATTAACAAAAGTTAAGGTACATAAGATAAAAACATGGCAACTAGTTTATGTATAAATGTTTTAAACAATAAAAATAAAAATTAAAATAAAAAATTAAAAATTCGTAAGTTAGTTCAATTTCATAATATAGTTGTACTGACTACTTAAATTTTGAGTGTCTGTTCTATAATTAATAGAATTGTTTTTTCTAATAAAACACATTTCACTGATATTACGTTTTTTCCAATTTGACTCTTTATCTAATATTTGAACTTCGTTAAATAGAAATGTATGTCCAGTGTCGAAATGATGAGATGACAACGCGGTCTTATTATCACTTAATAAATTATTGTTTCTACAGTCCATTCTGTGTTGGTAAATTCTATGTTTTAGTAACTGTCTTGTTTGCCCCACATAACACTTACTACATTCACAAGGTATTTTGTAAATGATATTAGATTGATGTAAAATAGGTGTTTTATCTTTAAGACTTGTGAATAATCTGTCTAATTTATTTAAGTTATAAAACACCAACTTGATATTTGTGTTAGAAAATAGTCTGTTGATCTTGTAGGATAAGTTCTTGACGAATGGAAATCTAACATACATCTTGGTAGAGTTAGTTCTTTATTTCCATAGTGACATAATATAACCCCAGGACCGACCTCAAAATTAAAGAAAATTTAATAAAATTTATTTAAACTTTGAAAGGCTGTTTCTCTCTTATATTTGAGTTTTGATGAAAAAACTATTTGAAATATTTGCTCGTCTATTTGATTTTTACACGCTGTAAAAAAAAGGATCAACTTAAAACTCACCCTGTATTTTCTAATATACTAAATACATGATAAAATTTGTTTCATTCTATTATCAGCACGGTGAAGGTCGATATAGGTTCGGCTCTTCTACTAAATAACTTCCGTTTAAAAATTAAAATTTTGTAGATTAAAAACAATCTGACATTTTTACATCTAGACCAGTACAGTTAGCCTAAAATCAAGTGAAATAGGGACAAAATTAATAACAGAAAACGAATGATGAGGAAGGGAAGAAACTGCCGTCAGAAATACAGAAACCAAAAATTCAAATGCGTAAAAGGCCGGAGGGATGTGGGGGGCGCGTTTTAGGGGTCAAACGCGGTTTTTCGTTATTTCCGGCGAAAGTTGACCTCCAATCGAAAAATATTGCATGGCAATGTTGTAGGTATTAAAATGATCTACAACTTTTATGAATATAATTTTTTCACATAACCTTAAAAATTCAGAGAAATATCGAAAAAACCGTGTTTTTCGTTTTTAATTTTTTTCTCCTGCAAAAATGATTTTTTTTTTCTTGAAATTTTCAGGAGACTTACCTTTCTATGTCCTTAATAAGCTGTAATTTTTTCGAATAAAAAAATTAATTTTCCAATGTAATATTAACAAAAAACCGAAAAATTACCCCTAGCTTCAACCTAAAAAAGTAATGTAAAAATTTAAGATTTTCAAAAATCTTAGGATGGGGTTTTCTTCGTTAAAATGTCTACTTTCAGATGGTGTATTACATTTGTTAATGTAACATTGAATTCCCCTTTTATGAATGATTTTAACTGTACATTTTCATACATAATTGTCAAATTTGGACAATGTTGTTCAAAGGCAATTATATATGAAACTGTACAGTTAAAATCATTTTCTTCCCTTCCTCATCATTCGTTTTCTGTTATTAATTTTGTCCTTGACAAAAGCTAACTGCACTGGTCTAATCATTTTTTTTAATTCAATAATGATACTTTTACCAGTTCGCAGTAGGACCTGAGAGTTACGATTTTGTAATTGACGAGACTAATTACGGCTATGTTACTACGATTTCAACCAATCAATAAATAAATAAAATTATTTTTACCTCCACCATAGACAACCCGACTTTCTTTAACTGTAGCCGCGAGGACGCAAAGTGCATCATGAAGAGAACGATCAGCTTCATCGATAATTTGTTGAGTTGCGCCACGGATTATCACAGTGCACGCCTCCCCAAGAGGAACACCTCCAAAACGCAATAAAGTTTCTTCACCGATCATAACCTACAATTGAAACTTTTGAACGCAAGTTCATACTTTTACCACTTAGTAGTTCATCAATTTGCAGACTTACTTGTTCAATGACTTCACAGTGACCAAGTTTAACGAGTTCTGGGTTATCGAAAGTTGATACAATCTCACCTCCAGTAACGAGAGCCAATCTCTCAATTCCATCAAAATCGGCATGCTCAATAGCCATTACACCTGCATCAGCGAAAAGTTGTTCGGGGTAATTGTAAATTAACTGCCTGTTAATAAAAACGCTGCAGTTGTGTTTCAAAATCTTGTTCACTTTATCTTTCATCTTCTCTTTTTCGGCAGTCTCAAGTTCAGCAATCTTTGCCATCGAGTCGACTTTAATGTGCGATCCAAACACTTTAATTTTATCAGTATCCATAGGGGTGTTCGCAATTAGAATATTGGCGTTCTCAACTCGCTTGGGTTGATGGACACCTGGTTTCTTGTCGAGCAAAAATCCTGTAAAAAATCATTGTCATAATCGGTCCGCTTTTAGCATCGTTGTGAGTTCCAGTATACTGTATCTATAACTAAATTTGGTAATTATACACTTTCGCGGTCACTTGGTTTTTTGGCTCTAGAAAATCGAAAAATCATCCGATTTCGATGAATTTTTTTTTTAAATCTTCGTTTTTATGGCGGATTTATGGAAAAAAATACGAAAATTGAAAAAATCAATATTTCTCAGTTTCATGACTTTAAATGCAAAAAAAATTGACTTTCTACATATAATCCTTTATGACTGTTTCTGACGTCATGGAATCAAGTTCGTATATTTTTTTTCGCAATCTACATAAAAAAATGAATATTTTGAAAAAAAAAAAATTTCAAAAAAGTTAATTTTTCGGTATTTTACAGCCTAAAATGTATTCTATTTCACATTCTAAATCACATTTACACGAATGTTCCAATTTATGCATTTTGATAAAAAAAATTTTCAAAACAATTCCGGGGTGAACGATAAACGGGTATGCGAATTGTAATTCCGGGGTGAACGATAAACGGGTATGCGAATTGTAATTCCGGGGTGAACGATAAAGGGGTATGCGAATTGTCTCGCAGTGAAACGGGAAGGGGCAAATGTAGAGTTTTTAAAAAAACAATTCCGGGGTGAACGATAAAGGGGTATGCGAATTGTAATTCCGGGGTGAACGATAAACGGGTATGCGAATTGAATTCCGGGGTGAACGATAAACGGGTATGCGAATTGTAATTCCGGGGTGAACTAATTTTTTTCATAAATCCGCCGTAAAATGGAACTTTTTGAGACCGAGATCATTGAAATCCATCTATTTTTCGATTTTCTAGAGCCAAAAAACCAGGTTACCGTGAAAGTGTATAATTACCCTAAATTTATTTATCGTGGACCCTAGGAATTGTGCCAGATGGTTGAAATGGATTTGAGTAAGTAATAAATGCCGAGTTTGGGGTAGTTTTAAGATCAATCATAAGCAAACAACTTACCTTCGTCCAAAAATGATTCTTCTAAAGTTCCGCCAGTTTTCTTTATAATCTGTATAGCAGATAAATTTCCAGAACCTTTCAATCTCAAAACAGCATCGACAGCTAATTTCGAAAAATGTTCTTTGTGCTGCGATAATATTTTCGAGCTGAGTGTAGTTCGAGCAATGTTCATCAAATCTTCGCGAAATGCTTCAGCATTCCCGCTGTTATCTCTAGCAGCATTTCTCAATGCTGTTCTTGCTATTTCTACTGCCTTACGCCAACCAGCAATAATCGTTTGTGGATGGATTTTTTGATCGATCAATTTTTCAGCTTCGCGTAATAATTCAGAAGCTAAAATACCCCAAAATTACTTTGCTGTTTTGTTTCCATAGTCTACGTATGATTATTATTAAAAATTTGCTAACCTAAAACAGTCACCGATGTGGTACCGTCTCCTACTTCATCGTCTTGAACTTTTGACATGTCAACTAAAATTTTTGCAGCTGGATTATCAACACCCACTGCTTTTAATATAGTTGCGCCGTCGTTTGTAACTTCGACTTGTCCAGCGTTACGTCCATACGCTACAAGAATTTTGTCCATTCCTTTTGGCCCCAAAGTGCTTTTTACTAAGTCTCCTATTGCTATAGCGCCAATGAAACTCGACATGCGAGCAATTTCGGCTCTTTCCTCCTCCGCCTCATGTTTAAGTACACGAACAGGGTTAAGAGACACCTAAGAAATAATAAAGAAATGTATTAAATCTACGATGAGATATAATTTCTGTCTGATTCTTGTTATAAATATATATAAATCACATATTTTATAACTGAACTAAGCCCTAACATTATTCACATGACATTTTTTTAGGCACGTGCATTGTTTGGGTGTCTTGCTGCACCTGATTCATAAAAGATGTAAAAAAAACTATTATCTTCATTATATTTTGCAAAAACTAAACGATGCATATTAGACGGATATTTAATTTTCATAATAAATATAACTTACCATTTTTTAAATATTAATGTTCACTTTACGCAAAGAAAATATGAGTTATTTTATTACGATTGTGTTTTTTAATGTCAAAAACCGGTGGTACCGCTATTCACTTTTATACGCAACTAATTGTACATCTATGGATGTTATAGCAGCTCTCAAACTTTTAAAAATTCTAAAGTCTTTCGGAAATTTTCAAGGAACCTGAAACACCACACAATCGGGGAATGGTATCTACTTATCAAACTGCTTGTGTCAAAGCAAATAACAATTTATTTTTATCAATCATACAATAAAAGTGAATTATTTTTAAATAGAACATGTCGAAATTTTTCTACTTTGCCTACGGCAGTAATTTGCTGGCTAAAAGGATTCATATGAACAGTCCATCAGCTATAAGAAAAGGTTATGGTTACATTAAAAATTTTCGATTAGATTTTATGACTTTTTCAAAACGTTGGAAAGGTGCATCTGCAACAATAGTGCCTACCTCTGAAAAAACAGTTTGGGGCGCAATTTGGGAATTAGATATAAAAGACAAGGACAATCTGGATTTCCAAGAAGGTGTACATGATAATATTTACTTTCCTTTCGATGTAGACGTTCATAAACCAGATGGAAGTGTGGTAAAATGTCGTGTTTATCAGCAAACTTGTACGCCGGAATTACTCAAAGAAGGTGAAACAATTCCTGTTGAACGAAGGCCATCGGAAATTTATAAAGAATATATTGTTCGTGGTGCTGTTGAAACTGAACTACCAGACTCTTATATTGAAGAATTAAAAAAAATTCCATCTGTGCCTGTTGAGGGGGAAATTGACTTGTCGCTACGATTAACTGAAGTTTAATAATAATAAATGTGTAACTATGAAGTTATACCGATGCTAAAAACCAGTTTTACAATTATTTTAAGAGACAATTCGTCGGGTTGGGTTTATAAGCTTGTATGGAACATTTTTATGTATTTTCGGGTTTAAAGTATCACATTTTTAAATGTGCTCAAATGGTGATTCTTTCGATATATTCCAATAGATGATAGCACTATTAAAACATTTTCAAGCGTGAAACTGTCAGTTGGTCTATGCAGCCGACACACGCAATGCGACAACAGACGATAATAGACGAGGGGGTCTGGCCCACTAGACGCTTCAGTGGCTTCAGTTGAGTAACAGGGTTCTATGTGAGTGTATACAACTCAAATTTCTAATTTCTAAATAAATTACGTAAAACAGGGTTGTGTGAAGTCACATACTACTTTGAAATTCTACCCAAGACGACAGCTTTGATTTTCTGTTATATTTATTTGTCACCTTTTTGTTCTTTAAATAAATACCTCTATGTTTTGCTAACAGATATTTCTTAAAATTTAAAATTTACGCAGTTTTATGTTACTCATCGAAAACACCTTTTGAGACTACAAGGTTGCATGTAAATTTTATTTTTTTCAAAACTGCTAAAGCTTTATTATGAAAATTTAAAATATTCTGATTATTGAAATAGAACGTTTGCGAGTTTGTTTTAAAAAAATTAAATAGTTAAAGTGAACGAAGTACCTATCACTTTATGAAGCGTTACAATATTTAAAGATCCTACTACCAAAAATCCGTAATTTGTGCATTACAGCCTTGTAACACTAATCCGACGAATTGTTTTTCCAACTGTTTTAAAACCAGTAAGTAACATTGAAATACTTACTACCTTATGAAAGTTTCACATCTGTATAGTTTTTAGTTAACGTTTTTAATTTAAAAAATCGTTAACAGTTATAATAAAAAATAGAAATTGATATGTATTATATTTTACTTAACCTATGTCCTATGTAATCTTATACGTACACGCCTTTTCCTAATGTTAGTAAGTTCAGACGCCTCATTCGAAATAAAGGGTGGAAGTAATTAGTGAGAAACAAATAGGGCGAATAACGAAATCCTTCCTTATGCACAAAAAACAGTTATGTGGTTTTAAGAAACCACGACGCAAGTGAAACTTTTATTGGATTGTAGACACTTATCCATCACGATTAATAAAGTATAAATAACAATATTCACATGAATACACGAATAAAAACATGTAAACAGTGTACAGCACTTGCCCGCATGACAGACTGACTATGTGTTATACATACTACACGGTCAGCTGATGCTAACCATGGGCGCCGCCATATTGGCCTTGGCTGCTCTACCGAGCGCCTACTCCGAACGCCTTTCACTTTACCCCTACTCCGCGGCCGCCTGTAATGCGACATGCAACAGACGGCCAGAAAAATTCGGGGCGATAGAATAAAAGTTTCACTTTAAAAAGTCATCGTCTCAGAGAAAAATAAAAAAGTGTGTTTGTGTCAGCTCCGACGCACGACGGGAGTTTACTCCTTAGATACGCTGTGTACCTAATGTATTCCATCTTATTCTTTCGCACGTTAAATCATTCAGATATATATGTGTGTCTCTTTTGTATGCCATCTCATTCTTTCGCACGTTAAATTCTACAGATATATATGTTTGTCTCTTTTGAAGCGGACGAGCGTAACGCCACACTTGAAACGGTGGAGCGTAACGCCTCACCAATTGATTTTACTAGTCATAAAATTTTCGTACTGGGCCTTATAACTCAAAATCGTTTCTGTAGTAAACTCCATAAACAGTTATAAGATGTATACACGCACTAAAATAGCGTATTGTAACAAAACTGTTCTTCGATGTGGAAAATATTTATTTACAATTATAAAAACGTTAACAAAATGAATAAACAAACATACTAAAAGTACTTCTATAAAATGTTACAAAACTAATAACGTCACGGAAAACAACTACCTAATTCTAAGTAATAAAGTAAAAATAATACAAAATCACTACTAAATCTCCAAACACGACTATACACAAGATTTATCTTCGCACTCTACTAAATTTATATCTGAACTTAATTGTCTAATAACCACACAGCTATATGTATTTATTTCGCTTTGGTAACGCACGTGTTTACTTCACCGTGTCTGTCTAACGCGTTACGCGGGGTATCCCTTCTAGCGTTTTCTCGAATGTTCCAAACCCGTCTATACCTGCGTTGCAATTGTAAGAAGTTTGGGATTTAACTACCTGCTTTTACAAAAACCTTCTACCTGTGCTCATTGTTGTTACCTACACTGAGAAAATTCGACGGAAATCAGTGTCGTCATCTGATGGGTGAAAGGGAGGGGGGGTTGGTTGCGTGTTACAGTATGATATAATAAGGTACCATTGTACCAAAATTTAAGGAACGTTCTGACTATACGAGAATGGAAAATGACGCCACTGCGGGCTTGCGTGCGTGGTTACAAGATAGATTTCAAAATTAGAATTGGGATTATTTTTCGTGCTAGTTTATGTGCTTGTTTTGAACAAGAACCAATCAGGAAACAATATCTTGTCAAACGCCCACAAACAAAAATGACGTCATAGTATGTGTTCTGTTCAAAGACAATAAACGTTCACTTTTGTTAACATTCGAACTATCACTGCGCGCGCACTAAACCCATCTACAAAGCAAGCTTCAATACACGCATCGTGTGAAGTCATCACGAAACCCAGCGCCACAACACGCTTGAAACCTAGCAGCCAAATCTAGTGGCAAAACCAGCCTCTAATGCAACGGCCTTTAACTCACTCCTTTTTTTGAATGTAGACTTGCAGCTTATTAGATTTTAGGCGACTGTTAGTATTGAAATATTTTTATTTATTTGCCTACATTCAGGAAGAATTTCGTATACGCTAAAGTTGAAATAATATTTTAAATGGTTTTGCTATTCTACTGGTCTAGTATCGAATAATTGATACAATACAACAACAGCTATTTAAAGAGAACGGTTTTGAATGTAAGCAAGATCAACTCCGCAGTCAACAGAACAGACAACGGCGTCGCAACACCACGTGATTGTCATTCCTCGACGCTGCAGTGGCTAATTTTGGATTCTTGGCGTCTGACAGCCGGGGACTCGGAAAAACCAGATCACCAGTTCATTACAAACATATTACATTTTTATTGTATTCTTTTTTCCGTGCTTCTATAATGTTTTATTAATTTTATTTTCTGTAAATATTTTATATTTTTAAAACGTTCGTTGTTATGATTATGTTTACCTAATTAATTTTTTTCATTGTTTGTTCACACAAGAATCGAGAAATTCCATCGTATTTTTGTGAGTATATTTATTTCTGCATGTTTATTTATGGACTTAACTAACGAAATCTAATCTGATGGAAAGCGCATGCAAAATTAATATTATGCGGTTGCTTGGA
This sequence comes from Xanthostigma xanthostigma, assembly GCA_963575645.1. NCBI lineage: Eukaryota > Metazoa > Arthropoda > Insecta > Raphidioptera > Raphidiidae > Xanthostigma > Xanthostigma xanthostigma. Next base: position 34,344,862 of record OY754470.1, read on the forward strand.
AAATGGATTTTTACTAAATAAAAGTGTTTTAATTATACCCTGTTTTATCATATGTAAATAAATGTTATCCATCAGATATCCAAATGTTGGTTTGATGACATCATTGTTATCATACGCTTTTCCGGCAGATAATAATTTTTATCAAGATATTGTAAAAGTATATAAAACAAATATATTGTATTGTGTTGAGACTTTGTTCTGCCTTTGTGTGTCTTCATACATCAAAGATAAAAACGATAAGGCAATTCAAACCCCGATACAATCATTGCTATGTATTTTTATAAAAGTATCTACATCCTCCAAAAGAAAATTATGCTGCGTTTTATGTTTTCCCAAATACTTTTTATTAGCGTTTTAAAATGTAAATAATAATTACTTAATAATTTACAATCCTAGAAAAATAATTCTGAATGTGTGAAAGTAATACAATTTTGACGTGATAACGTCTTATAAATTGATGAATCACCAATCTTATAAATTGATAAAACACCGGCTGCATGCACGAAAAAGTGTAACTTCCTAACGTTCCGCCTGACCCTGTGCGTGCTTTTCTCGAAAACGGCCCTAACGATTTGGATGAAATTTACTGAAAAGGGATTTTGGGGGGCAAAAAATCGTTTTAGCTAGGTCTCATCTCTCGAAAAAATCGTTTTCTTACAAATTTTATCATTATAAAAATCAATTTTTTGACGTATGAAAATACTTAAATATTGTAAGTAGGTTTTGGAATTTTATACAATGACACAATTGTTTTCAAAATATTATGACAGTTAATCTTTGAGACTTAAAATAAATACGAAAGAAAGAAAGTTAAAAAAAAAACAATTATATTATACGTGGTGAGTAATTTTAATAAATAAAATTAACCTAAATTTGAAGCAAAAGATGCAATATCATAGATTCGAATTATTATAATTATTATATAAATTTAGGTTATGTATTACGGAATACGTTATCACGTAAAACTATCGTCCGTAAACCGACTTTACAGACAACCAATTTTTTTTTTTAATTTCATTAAGTTAAAGATTAATATACTACATAATATATTGTAAATATTATTTTTCCTAATGAAAATTTATGATCTTTAGTGAAAAGTCTTTTTAAGCAGTTTTTCACTAAAATCCAGTTACACTAAAAATAAAGAAAATTATCGATTGGAAAGATTCCATTGATGATTTGTTTATCAAATGAATAATAGAAGACTGAAAAAAATCTGAAGATCAACTTCAAAACGTAAGGGGGGCATTATTCTATTTAACAATTCTGCGCTTTCGTTGAAAGCTAAGGTTCTCTAAAAAAATAAAATCCGCGTTTTCCCACATTCAGTTATTTATCTGAAAAATTATTATCTCCGTCATCGATAACTTTTTTGAATTACCTACGTCAAATACATTGTACCTTTAGTGTACTGGGAGATGTCAAACTCTTAAAATGTACAGTTAAAATGGATGGTTTTTCACCGTTTTGCTTTTCGATCGACGACTCAGTCACACCTCTCGTACACTGGGAAGGTACATAAAACATTAATTCTTTCTTTCTATTACAATGCAAATAATAAATTACTGCTGTTATCTACAACTACACCATTGCATTTGTTAAAAAATACAGAGCTTCTAAACATCCTATATTTATTCAGTGTCGGATTCTGGGTTGTGGGGACCTCTGGACAGGCGAAATGTTTGAGTTCTTTACTTTTTAGTTATAACAATGACTCAGAAATTTTTTGTGGAGGCCCTTGAGCAGGTGTCAAGTCCGCTCAGTCTTAAATTCGGCGCTGTAACCTTCTATCCTTTTCCAGTGCTGATTAATTATTTGAAGAATTTGATAGTCACTAAAAGAGCTTCTTCCTAATTCCTATGAATAAGACACGATGTCTCGTATAGAAAATGATCACTTACCAAATCCTTTGACTCTCAAAACATTCATGGGTTTGAGTCTAAAGGTAACCGAATCAGTTTTTAGCTATGTTTATTGTTTAATAATTGAACACTCCTTTCTGGAATTTGGTCCCCGATAATAAACCAGTTAGCCACGCCTGATCTATACAACATACTTGGACAGTGAGTTAGCGACAACATACCGAAGTGGTACCGGTGCAAGCGATCTGAATTCTAAATTGCAGACTTACCTGTTGCATGTGTCGGTGTCGTGTACTCTGTGTACCTGTTGCTCTAATGTCGTGTTTTGTTATTGTTTAACGTTTGTTAGGTACAAACTTTTGTAATAATAAAGGACTGTTTGAAGAAGTTTGCTGCACAAAAATCATGTGTTTTATTTAGTGTTCGTGTGCCGTTATTCAACAATACTAAGTAAGGAGTAACCTAATACCATCTGTTCGTATTACAGAAGACGTGTTACAATATTTTCCTTTCTTTTTTTATTATTTTTAGGAGTGGCGCCATGATTCATGTTGATGAAACTGATCCAATTGGCGGTGAGTTATTATTTAAAATAAATACTACAATAGGTATAACTTCATTATTGTTTATAAATTATGTGTGATAAAATCGAAATCCATTAGCTACTTTGCATTTCCATTTGCTAACAATTTATTTTTTAAATGTGTCATAAATTAACACTAAATTGTTGAAAAAATGATTTAAATCACCCCCAGTTAACCCATTTCATCTAACTAAAATTACCATCAGGGCAGCAGTCAACTACACGGTTTATAGTGTGATCTTCATCGCTCTCTTGCTCGTGTGTTGTTTTTGCGGCTCGTTCAGTTTTGAGGGGATTCTGAGAAAATGATCGCTCTGCCACTATCTTATATGGCTTACTGAGTTGTCAATTGATTAAATTTAACAATGAACAGATGAAAAAAATATGCTTCTATCACAAGAAATCATGTATTCCCGACGCTCATGACAATTGTAGTCCCTAAAAATTAATTTAAGATCCTATGCCTCTATAAAAAGCAATAATTAATTATTATAAAATTATCTCTTTAGTATTCTAACACATTAGATATTGGATCTTTCAATTATCACAAATTATATCGGTTTTATATATACCTACTTTGAGATAATAAAGAAATAATTTATTTAAAATAGATATATAAAACAGTCGTCATTCATTAATAGATTACACATGTTATTTTCGAACGAGGGATATTTTTGAAATCAATCAATCAGTAACAAAAAAAATGTATATGTTTGTTAACTGTGAAATAGCACACCTGAAGCCAAGGTCGTACGCAGAAATTTGTTTAGGGGAGGACAAGAGTTACGAGAGGATAGGTAAACATAAATAATTTTGCAATTAAGATATAAAGATAATGCATGATTTCAAAGGACTCCGTACGAACCATAACTCTACAGTCAGGCAGTTTTCACAGGATTTCGGAATCACTAAAAAAAAATGTCGAATCAATTAGGAAAAAAATGTCACTGTGCAGCGACTACTATAATGTCAAATTGCAGTCAACGGCTACAGCGAACATAAACAATTCTACAGAAATTCACATCTTTTCGATAGACGAACGGAGACACTATCCGCGCTCGGTAGGGTCTTCAATATCGGAGTATTCTCAATTCCGGAACTGGTTCCAATATCGGAAAAAGGCTACAAAAATACTGCAAATAAAAGAAACATATCTTTTTTAAATTCGAAATATGTTTACATTTCGATATAGAAAATGTTAAATGAAACTTCGAGTCAGAAATTTGTAAGCTGGTAAAGAAATCAACATCGTCGAGTAATAATTAGGAACACTTTGAATATTTAACTTAAAAACTCTATCACCAAACATTAGGTAATAAAAAAATTATATTAACGTCATATTTTTAGAAGTTAATAATTTTTAATGGTTTCATTAATTCCGGAATTGATAATATGCCTACAGATTTTGTCAGACATAACGAAATAAATAGTGATGACAGAGACATAAACGTTTTTTAAAATATTCGAATAGGCACCTACCTAATGTTCACGTACAAAATATTGAATTTTAACCGCAGGTACTTATATGAAATAAATTAATGTGCCTTATTATATTTTTGCGTACATTGATTGAGAAACACTGCAACGTAACTTAGGCATGCGCGCGGGTGTTTTTGTTTATAATAAATAAATATGACGTATATATGAAAACAACTTTCCTTTTTAGGAGTAAAGCTGGCGCCAGTCAGGAATATTCTACAGTCTGTTTCAATGGTATTAAACATGAATTGCAAATGTACAATATTGTTTGTTTTTTTTTAATAATAATAATGAAAATACTGTTGGATGAAAATTTGACGTCGTTAGTTTACAAATATTGCGCTTACCATATCTAGACACATGGTAGTATGCAGTGGCGGATCCACGGGGGGGGGGGGGGGGTTCGGGTCCAAACCCCCCTTCCAGAGAATCAAAAATCCCAAATTAAAATCTTACTGCGCGATAAAAAAAAGCTTTTCATGTTTTTCATGAAATCTCCGCAAAAGGAGTAAAAATTTTTCAAGACCCCCCCCTTGCCGTAATCCTGGATCCGCCACTGGTAGTATGTCAGCCTCAGACAAGACCTAATCATTTCGATCTACATTCGACCCCCTATATATGTTACGGTTAATACAAGAAAGTAGTTTATTCGCGAATTAACCGGCTAATACCCGAATTAACCAAACGTCAAAGATTGTTAATTCGGGTATTAGCCGGTTAATTCGCGAATAAACTACTTTCTTGTATTAACCGTAACATATATAACTCAAAAGCTGTTTGACCTGCACACTTGTAATTTCTAACTCAAAATATCATAAAAAACGTTTCTGAGACAATTGACATCCAAATATCTTATTTTTAACGTTCACTAACTCACTCATCGTTTATCTGACAGTGATGGTGAACCTTTTGAGCTCGGTGTGTCAAAATTTTGAAAAATCGAAAGATAATTATCGTGGCGTGTCACACATCACAAAAGTAAAGATAAAGTATATTTATAATCTTTGTAAGTGAATTATTTGTTTAATGCCATTTAAAATACAAAAATTAAAATTATGAAACCAATGATTTACATTTAGAGACTCGCTTTACATATTTCATTGTCACTTAACATATAGAAAATCAAGTACCTAATATATATATCGTAAGTAATCATATTATTATTAATAACCAACTCTGGTCGTTATGAGAGACAAATATTTGAATTATGAAACTTTTTATCTTTGAAGATGCGTGTTACCAAAAATGAGCTCGCGTGTCAGCACTGACACGCGTGTCATAGGTTCGCCATCACTGATTTATAATTTTCTAGCGGTCCCGTCCGGTTTCACCCGGGTGCAAAAGAAGGAATGGGGGGGAGGGACATGAGTACACACATTCATCTTAATTTACCGAGATGAATGTTGTATCCAAATTTCATGATGATCGGAGTTACCGTTCAAAAGTTTTCGTCGGACGGACAAATTTTGTTACATTTTGCAACATTTTTCATCGATGCTCCGCTCCTATTGGTATTATATAGCCTATAGCCTACCTCGATAAATGGGCTATCCGCATCATGAAAAAAAATTTCAATTCGAACCGGTAGTTTCTGAGATTAGCGCGTTCAAGCAAACAAACAAACAAATTCTTCAGCTTTATATATTAGTATAGAAATATACCCTGCAGATTGGGTTCAAATGTATACTAAATGCTTTGGCTCATTTAATAAAAAATTAACCCTAGCTACGTGTCTATTCCGGTTATTTATATTTTTTGTTATAATGAAAATAAAGTTGTACATCCGCATTTAGGGTTTAAACATTTAGTAAATAAAATTATCGACCAATTTTTCAGACAATATATTAACAAAAAATATAAAATTAATACATTAACGTTTCAATCCGGATTGAAACGTTAATGTATTAATTTTATATTTTTTGTTAATATACCTATTGTCTGAAAAATTGGTCGATAATTTTATTTATTGAAGAGTTCTAATTAGCTTATATCACCCCTGCAACAAGAATAATAAGAATTTTTTTCTTTTTCCAACAATATTGTTATTGCTATTTCTTAGCATAAAAATACACGCCTACAGGTCACAAAGTACAATGGAATCTCGATAACTCGAACCTCGTTAAATCGTAACCCTTTGTAAGTTAAAAAAAATTGTCATTCCCATCCGCTGAACCTCTAAATGCGCGGTATCTCGAATTATTTACACTCTAGGTAATTCGAAAAATGTTATTTCCGTGTGAGGTATTGATAGTAAGTATATATTGATACGCCACAAGTCGAATTTCAAAAAACAGACTCCGTAAGTTGAAGTTAGTAAAATATAATGACGCCTTACTTGGAGTTTCCCCGAACTCATAACACTAAAATCCAATTGTACCTTTCAAAGTCGAAATTTTAACAATTAAATTCTTCATATTTCGAAATTCTTGTTAAGTCAAAAACTCATTAACTCGAACTTTTTAGCATTTCCCTTGAAATTCGAACTATCAAGATTCCACTGTGTGTATCGTCATTCTTTGGTAATGTAAATAAAAATCTGAATTGGCCGCCCGTGCAAAAAATCGAGCGTTTTTAACATGTGTAGTAACATGTTTGTTCAGTATCGTAATGTCCGCCAAGGGCGTAGATACGGGGGGGGGGGGTAAAGGGAGTAATCCCCCCCAGGACCATAATAATCAAAAATAAAACTGAAAATATTACATATATCCAACTAAAAAATAAAATTTGGAAATACTTCTTGAAAAAAAATTGTAAAATTAGTTTGGAAACTAATATTTTGCTTGACTGCAGTAGCCTCAGTTTATCTCGAAAAATTTATACTGAAACCCTGATATTTTACTCCACTAATAAAAAGACAATAAAAAGTTGTATCATAATTACTCAAATATAGCTGTGGTCATATATTTAAAAAAAGTAATGTTGCCTTTTTGGATCTGTGACCCGTCCTCTTGTAAATAAGTTCATCACATGTACGGGTATATATATATTAATGGGGCTGTTTTCAAAAATCGAAATAACGATCTGAGGAAACATTCAGTAAGACAAAAGTAGGGATGAACAGTGGACGAAATTAGAGATTTTCAGCCGGGAAAAAGCGGACCGAGTGGCTATAGGTTTTTTTATAAGATTCTGAACGTTTACGTTATTTAATACTATGCGAGTGTTTGTTTAAAAGCACAACTAGTTTTTCTGAAGTGCAGGATTTTGCTAACACTTGTTTGTTATAAAACAATTACATGTACATTTTTCTCATTCCATTAACGTTTGTTCACGAGGAAAACTCTCAATGCCATGACTAATACTTGAAAAATGAGGAGAACTTTGAAGTAGAACAGTTATATATAAAAACATGAGCATTCGCAGTACATTAAAATTTTATTAGAAACTAGCGGCCCGATCTGACTTAGCCCGGATTTGTTGATTGCCTATTAAAGATAGACAGTCCCGGATCTACGGTGTGGCAAACCGGGGCACTTGCCCCGGGTGGCAGTTTTAGAGGGCGCCAAAATCATAATATAATATGGTTGAAAACCACACCCAATCTGCCCTTTTTCCGATTTACTCGATCTGATTGTTTTCTGACGGTTCCCCGTTTACGAAAAATGTCAACTATTATATATTTGTGAGTTTTTTTCTAGTAATTTATCTCAATATCTGGAGAGAGGGGGCGCCATTATCAAATCGTAGACCCAGGGCTGAAGATAGACATAGGTATTATGCTGTCGCGGACTTTTTTTTGTAATCTCAAAACTTCTATTAAGTACCTAATAACATTTTAATTGAGGAATCACACTCACTTCGTTTGCTGTATGTTACATTATTTTTTAATACTACCAAAATTGAAAAATAATTACATAAAAAAATCTTGATTTTTTGAATTTTAAATTCATAAAATGTATAGTTGCTACCCGCGACTCCACACCCAACTGCTACACCGTATTACAGAATTTTTGCAAAACCGCAGAAACACATTCTTTATGTAAATAAAATTGTCGACCAATTTTTCTCAGACCATACGATATATTGACAAAAATGATAAAAATACAAATCAATATAACAAAAGATGACGTTTCGATCCGGATTTGGATCTTCTTCAGAAAAATCTAAAAATATAAAAATTAATTAGTATTAAATTATTAATTATTTATTTACACGAATGATGGAAGTAAAAATCTAAAAATATAAAAATTAATTAGTATTAAATTATTAATTATTTATTTACACGAATGATGGAAGTTTCAAACTTCCATCATTCGTGTAAATAAATAATTAATAATTTAATACTAATTAATTTTTATATTTTTAGATTTTTCTGAAGAAGATCCAAATCCGGATCGAAACGTCATCTTTTGTTATATTGATTTGTATTTTTATCATTTTTGTCAATATATCGTATGGTCTGAGAAAAATTGGTCGACAATTTTATTTACACATTCTTTATGTCTTATACCAAAAGCCTAAATATGAATTTTCATATTCGTAACGTGAGAAATAATTGGTTTGTCATACAAACTTTCATCCTCTATTTCACTTCCTTCCGAGTTCTTTTCTGATGGAATTTATCTCCTTGCCAAATTTTATCAAAATCTTTTCAGCAACTTAGGCGCGACTACGTAACAGAAAGACAGAGTTACCTTCGCATTTATAATATTAGTATGAATAGACTTAATCATGACTAAAAATAATTAACGTCGCTATGACGAGGATCTTTCTATAAATGGTAGTGTTGTTTTGTCATTTATTTTTTGTTACGAACTTCGGTAATTTTGTAGAGCTTTCGGTAATTTTATTTTATTTTAAACGTTTTCTTGTACTTCTTTTGACCTATACTATCACTAATTAAAAATAAAATAGCTAGATCGATAAAGGGGCAAATGGGTACTGAGCAGTAAGCGAAAAAATCGATGTGCATCCAGGCAAAACCGAACTAAATAGCTGGTGTAATAATTTAGTTTTTGTGAGCCTCGCGACTTTCTTGTGCCGCCACTGCATAAGATTTATACATTTCACGTCAAAACATAGCTTAAGTATGTATTTTGAAAGTAGACCAATGTGTGAAATAATTAAACATGCCAGGTTCGCATTTCGCAGTGTTATTTCACATAACTTCATTGTCGGCCTCGCTATATCGGTTAGTCGGTTATGTCGAGTTTCTGTAGAAACGTTACCTATTGACTCTAACCACAGTCGATTGTGGATATGTTCCGAAATATAACCCAGTATTCTGGCCAGTGCTAATGACGTCATGAATCCGACGCCATAATTGTACTGGTGTACCACCATATTGTACTGGTGAGACAGATACGACGTAGCATAAATATTTAACCGGGCGTCTGTGGATCAGACTTTGTGAAATTTTTTATTTTTATTATTTGTTATTTGCAATAGTGTCTTCTCAACAAAGTAGGTAATCAATTACTTTTGGTGGGCGAGGGAAATAATAATACGTCAACGCGTTGGCCAGTATATTTTGGACCGAATCAACAGTATGGCGCCAATTCATGACGCCATTAGCACTGGCCAGCATATTAGATTATATTTCGGAACACACCCTGTGTCGTAATGGGCTTATATTAGGACTAACTGTGACATTAAGTTTAAAATGAGTCCTAGAGAGTCGTAACTCGTAATATAATTTTCTTCAAAAATGTGTATTTAGACGGTTTTATGTAACTTCGCGTAGTATATTTGCAGAAGTATATTGGTAGATAATAGGTAACTTACTATATACTGCAAAGTTAGTAGTTACCAAACGCATAACAATAACTCAATTTTGCTTCCCAAGTTTTTTTCGAGATAACCCTGAATAAGAGTATAATAACTCTATATGCAAAACGTCCGTTGGAAATACACAATTATTATTTTATAAAACATATAACAGTGTTATTAGCCGTTTTAAGTCGTGTCGATGCGATGAAGTATTTTTTGCGCAGTGAAAAGGGAAGGGCGTTTGGGTGATTTTTTTTTAAAAAACAATTACGGGGTCGTGTATATACAAAGTGAGATAGTATAATACAGTAATTCTACACCAGTTGCTATGGGGTGTATATACCTATGTGATTTCTGATCGGTTAGATTAAAAAAATGACAGTGAAAGACGAAAAGATTTTTTCGTATTTTTGAAGTTTGTGAATAATCCTCAAAGTTTTTTTTAAACGTCAAAATTTAGCATTTTCTATAATATCGAGTTATCGTACTGGACTGTACTAAGGTCTTCCTAGTTCCTACTGACATGTAGACATGGCCATTTCCCAAATTTAAATGAATCACTGTTAATTAAAGCTTGTTTATATTCTGCTAATAAATTTACCTGATGTATTTTTTTAATTGTAATTAATTGACGCATCCTGCTGTTTCGAATAATAAATTTAATCTATTTTATCCTATTCTATAATATTGCATTGCGTCCTTTACAACATCAATGCGCGCTATCCGTATTCATAATGCAGTGTTCTTCACCTCCCGCCTATTGTTGCGTCGTCATTGGCGATTGGCCAGTTGGCACTGTGCACCAATGATTGTCCATAACTAAATTAATACCTGCCTTAAGACTTATGCCACTAACATAATATGTGACCAAAACGCGAAAACCGATTACGGCGAATTTTTCGTTTTTTTCTCTTATTGATGATTTACCCCGCGCAAATATTATGTTGCAAATTGCAATATAGCTATAAACTATCTTCCGCCTGGTAAATCTCTATTTTAACTCAATTGTAACACCCATTTTGTAATTGCATAGTAATATGCAGCCTCTATGTTATATTTCTGAAAGTATGGGATCTTTGATATTTTCCACATAATCGGTTTAGTGGTTTTCGAGACTTGAAGTAACGTACATACACGACACACACATGCATCGTCTTCTATCTATGTTTTTGAACTTGTATCTATACTGATATAAGTTCAAAAACATAAGACCGTCAATGTTGTTATTTTTGCTTAAAACTACTGTTCAGGATTCACGTTTTGTCCATATCGAAGCCTTTTTTTATTAGCATCCAAATGTTAGACAGCACAAAATTGGTAAGTCTAGTTGAAATTTAACACCTTATATTTGCACTGCAGAAGGATTGCAGTGCATTTTTCAGCTGTGAAGTGATATTGAATATACTTCTAGCGCATATTGAAAATGTGCATTGAGAGACTATATATAAAATCCATTGCAAGAACATAACGTTTGGAAGCCCAAATTCTTAAATACAAGAACTCTGTATTACTATACGTTAATGTGCAATAATCCACTAGTTATAAAGGACCCACCAGTTCCAGCTTATATAAAAGTTCACCTTAAGTGTCCCTTCACCTTGTCAGTCCGACAAGGCCTACTCAACGAACTACATCAAATTTTAGTACTTTAATCAATGGTAATATGAAAATCTACAAAAATTCTAATTGTAGATCATGGCGCGCTATTGTAATTCAATATTAAAATCTTCATACTAACTCAATCACTTAACATTGACTTAACTTTAACATTGACAATAACACGATGAAGGAAGGTTTTGGTGAAGGATCATAAATAAGCTTTAGTGGCAACGTTTCGAAAAATTTATTTCATCTTCAGGACCTCAAGCTGGTCAAAAGGTGATAAATTGCTCTAACAATATACATGATCATTATTATTATGAGTTTAAACATCTTATTATAAATAACATTACAAAAAATATTCAATTTTGATATAAAATGTCACGCAGTAAGAAAAATTATTGAAATATTTATCTGAAAATATATAACCAAATTTAAGAACATTCTGTGGACTAATATTTGATACGTAACATTGATAAAGCTTATTTATGATCCTTAACCACAGGGCCCTCGTAAGGCCTCACGCCGCCCGCGTGCGGATTCATAATTGACGCCCCTTATTGGGGATAATCCCACTAGACGATATGTCAAATTGTAAAACGTTAAAAATTCTAAATAACTAATACTGTAAGTGCAATTAATAGAAACTTTATTTCTTATAAATTTAAATAAATGAGAGAAAAATTTAGTTTCACCGCTGAGCTGAGAGAATTCATTAAGTCAAAATAATCATTAGTTTATCAATTAGGAAAAATGAATACCAGTGCAATTAATAAAAACATAAATACCAACTAACCATTACGACTGAATGTGAATCCCCTGGAATTAACTTGCAATTTTTTCCGTACTACACTCACATAAGGCAAAGAATATAGTATCAATTATATCATTCAGGTGCACAAGTAAGTAAAAAAGTATTTGTTGATTGAAAAATACTTTACTTCACTCGCACTCTTGCAGGAATCGACAGGAAAATTCAAGATATAAACATACGCGGGAGTCTCCCGATAGGGGCGCCCTGTCTATGCGCTGATGTGAATTAACTATCGAATCGAAAACTGCGCGCGAAATATTTCGAATTCGAATTTCATTAAAAAATAAATAACTACTCGTAAGAGTTTTCACGCAGGCTTGAATATGCAAATAAAATTGATATATTATCAGTTATATATTTTTTCTAACATAACACAACTAGGCCATTTGCCGCCCCTTGAATGTGCCGCCCGCGTGCATCGCACACATCGCACTATAGGGCGCGAGGGCCCTGCTTAACCAAAACCTTCCTTCATCGTAACATTCTATTGGATCAACACTACTTTATGCTGAAGACATCAATTATTTTGGATACCCCACTTGACAATAATATTAATGATTTTTTCGAAATACCTGAGCTATGCTGAACAAAATCAAGCGGCAAAGCGGGAAGGTTTCGTATACTGTTGTAAAGCTAAACATCTGCAGTGACTATTTTTACACATAATTATTAACTAGTACTTGTCAGGAGTGTGCGAGTAGACGAAAAATCGACAACTGCTTGTGAAATGTAAGTATTCGATGATTCGATCGTCGAATCGAGTAGAAAATATACCTACTCAAAAAATTCTGTGATAAAAGTGCTGTTAAAACATCATGGTGAGGCGCAAAAAATATAACACAATAAAATAAGACACCTTGATATTATGGTATGATAAAATTATACGGGATAAATCGCTAAATATAAAAGCAATTTTTTTTTGACTAGAACATCATTTAATAGTCAACGTTTCGGCAGAAATTCATCTCTTCTTCAGGACCTTAAAAATGTCTAGTAAAAAGTCGCAAAGTGACTTTACTAGACATTTTTAAGGTCCTGAAGAAGGCATGAATTTCTGACGAAACGTTGACTATTAAATGATGTTCTAGTGAATAAAAATTGTTTTTTATATTTAGCCTTGTATCCCGTATAATTTTATCATGCAAAAAATATAGTATAACTACAAACATTTGTCATAATTATGAAATTCATTCTAATATTATATAAATGCGAAAGTAACTTTGTCTGTTACCTTTTCACGCCTAAACCGCTGAACAGTTTTCGATAAAATTTTCCAAAGAGATCCTAAGGGAGTCATCCGTCCAAAGTGCGCCTTATCATTTACAGAAGCTTGGTGATCACACCTTTGCAATATTCTCTGTCGTTTACAAATAATATTAGACTTTTCAGAGACATATACGTCCATTTTTTTATATTGTCTAACCAGAATATTTTTCTCCTACCCTTCGACACCTTTTCTTGCAGTTTGCGTAACAAAATTAATTTTTGGAATTCGAGGTGCAGACTAGTTACTCATTAGATGTCCAAAATATTCCAAAGTTCTATTTTTTATGGTTATTACAATATTTTTTTCTATTTTTATTTTATTTAACACTTGCTGATAGTCCTAAATTCTGTCCATTTTACTTTGAGCATTCTCCTGTAGCACCACATATCGAAAACTTGTATAATTTCTTTATATCACTTTTTTAACATTTTTACATAGGCAATTTTGTGTCTCAAAAAACAACTCTGAAGGGGTTGAAATAGAGGTTGAAAGTTTGTATGGGGATCATTTCTCAAGTTAGAGATATGAAAACTCATATTTAGGCTTTTGGTAACAAATATATAGAATTACGTGTTTCAGCTTTTATGCAAAATGATCCCTCAAGGAGGTAAAATAGGGAATGATTTAAAAATTCACATATAATATACATATATCGCAAAGGCTAATGGCAAAAAATCAAAGTGTATAAACATTGTGTTCTAACTCAATCGTGTGCGGAGCTGCGACTTTACCTAAAATCACCAACAACATATTTTAATAGTGTTTAACTGTTGTTTACACACAATACGATTAATTAATGTGCTTGCCCATTAAGGTCGAATTCAAATTTCAAAATGAGCATGTACTTATCAATACTTCTGTTATTCCTTTTGTTTGGAAACTGCACGCAAAAAAAATGTAAACATCCTTGTACTACCACACCTGTTTTTGATTTTTGATATTTTCAAAATTCCGAAGGTGGGTGTAAAATACATGATGTATTTTTATAAAAGAGCAACAACCGTTGAGTTTTGCTCTGAACTTTTTGGTGAATGGCAATAATAAAAGATAAGATGATGTGATTATAAATCAAAATGAATACTATACACAAATTATGACATATAATATTATGTTTTGTTCTATTTTAGTAATCAGTAAATACCGAGACGGTAACTAAGTACAACTTTCGCAAGATGTTATGTTTGTTAGTTTCAGATGTGTAATTGTTGCCAAAGTAAATATTATTGTTTTTTTGTTTAAAGAAACAAAAATGTTGTACATCAATTGCACGACCAATGGCAAAATTAATTAATTATAAAGCTAATTAATAGGAAAAATAGTTACTCGAAATTATTCATAAATAATTTAGTGTTGAATTTTTTATACCGAAAAAATAATATTGCTGCAGTAAACTTATTTTAATCGATAAGATTTTCTTCTTTTGTAGTCAATGATATATCATTTGTTCTTGTATCATAGAAAAGGGAGATCCTAATTCCTAACGGCTAACGCTAACTATATAGGTAATCATAATTAATTATTTATAAAAAAATTACATATTATGCGGTTACGAATTTAGGTATCGTTTAGTATTATTCCTAAGTTTTGCGATTGAAGGTCGGTCTTCATTTTTAAACTGACGAACTATAAAACAAAAAGTATTTTTAGTTTAGAGATTGGCTGCAGCAGAATCAAAATACGTTTAAGAATAAATGTTTATTCTAGAAGCTAAATATTTACGTTGAAAACGGAAACTAGCGAAAAAATTGGAGCGTTTTGTTCTTGAACTTTGGTAATAAAATTTTGCAGACTTGATCTTTTCTTTGAGCAATCATTAAACATATAATTAGGTAAATAGGAGTTATTAAATGCTTTTCTTATTATTTAGAAGATAGTGACAGAAATAATCAAGGAGCACTTGGTGGCAGAAATGCTCTCTTTCGTGTAGTCTGAGTCCCCCTCTACAAATCCGCTTAGTGGAGTAGGAGTCTAGCGCGCTGCAATACGACGCTGGGGCACTTTAAAAAAACCGGCAAAATTCAAAATTCCTCTACTAAATAGTAGAAAATGACTGAAAGGCATTTGGGGAGACGTCCTAATCGCAGGAAAAAATATTTTCTGCCAATTTACTCCCTGCAGAGACTTTCAAAAAAATAAAAAAAAAATGGAATTTCAAGATGATATTTGACGGAATAGTTGATTGGATTTTCGTGGCTCCAAGTGATTCTCGATGATTCTTCAAAATTTGCACAGGCAAAAAGTTTGAAAAAAATATTATCTGCCAATTAACAATTTTGTCACTGTTAAATCACAATCTACCTATTTAATGTAGGTACTTGTCATTAATGCACTTTATACATGAAGGCTGCAGAATACCATCTTAAACTTTCCCCGAACATGACGCGTTTTTGCAAGGCCGATTTCGGCAGAAAAATGTACCTCGGGATTCTCTACAAGAAGACGAACCGTTTGAGCTCGGTTTCACGCACCGAGCTTTTTTAAATGTATTTTTTTGTATTTATTTTTTATACTGAATCTCTGCGGGGAGTAAATTGGCAGAAAATATTTTTTCTGTAATTAGGAGGACCCCCCCCACTTGCTTTTCAGTCATTTTCTGCCATTTAGTAGAGGAATTTTGCCGTTTTTTTAGTGTCTCAGCGTCGTATCGCAATGCGCTAGACTCCTACTCCACTAAGCGGATTTGTAAAGGGGGAGTCAGATTACACGAATACACAAATACTAGTGTAAACAACAATATAAGGACTAGGACATCAGTACAATTATAAAATATATTATTTATTTATTTCAAAAATAATTTGTTAACTAAATATTATTAATTTACATAGTTTCATTACCTATTTAAATAATACCTATACACTTGAAGATATCAAGAGGTAGTCTGATATTCCTCATAATAAATCTAACCAGCTTTAGATAAAAGTTATCAAGTGGTTAATTTATACGCAACACATAACTTTTCTCACGAAGGTTGATTATTTTGATGTCTCGAGCTTTGGAGAAAAAAATAAGAAAAATAAATTATTTTTTAAATAATTTAAATCTTTCAATAACAGCGTCTCCTTCATTGGTTGGATTATTTCTTCGTTGACCAAAACAAGTCTGCTTTAACTGTTTATCGCCCGGCCTTTGCTTGCAACCATTGTTGAAACATTTCAACGCAAGTTTGTGGAACTTAACAAACATATTGTTATCCCCACCATTCGGTCCAATCACAAACTCGCAGTCATAGTTAAATTTAGCGTTATCATCAACGCAACAATTAATGTATAAAGAACTAACTGTAAACAATTGACTTAAATCGTAATACTTCCATTTCAATTTGTCAGCCAATAAACCAGTTACATACAAGTCGTCTATCCAAAAATACGGCACACTGAGAGAAACATTCAAGAGCTGCTTGATGGCCTCTGGTGTTGAAACATAGAACCAACCGGATAAAAATGGAGGATATGATGACTTATTGTATTCACTATTGCTTACAAACCATTTGTTCGATGGCTCTCGAATTGGTGACATATTTCTAAAAACATAACCAGCTAACAACTCTTTCGGATCCTGTTTACTCAAATCCGTTTGCAACAGTTTAACAATTTTAAAAATATCAATTACAATGTCGTCGTCCATTTTGACAATAAATTTTACGTCTGGACAATATTTTGTCGCCCAAGTTAGTCCCATAATATGTTTATAAGTTAGATTTTTATAGTTCTCTATAAAATTTCCTTGCACGATATCGCCAAACTTGCTATTTTCATCTTCGATTGCATTTTGCGAGATACCGAATTTGTTCGTATCGATTTCAGTTGCCAATAAGAATACTCTTCTGATGCTGAGAGCGTCCAGTTCGCTTTTTAACACAGCTCTTCTCATTGCACTTCGAAGTTCTACATCGCCTATGTAAGACGTTACGATGAAGACGGCCAACAAGTCTTTGTTACACACGTCGGGATTATTGATAATATATTTAAAGTTTAAATTGAATAATTTTTGAACGGTCGGCGTATATTCGTTGTTGCTGTATCGACGAATTGTGACCGGTTTGCGTAGGAAGTCCTCCAGTGTAAATATGAACATCATAAAACACACACCAAATGTTAGAGATAAAAATATGGTGAAGAGACGCCGGAATGAACACATTATCCTTACTTTACGTTTTAAATTTCATTATTGTTTGTTATTAATATTATTAATTACTATTGAGTCAATAATACTTTAATAATAATACAACAGCCGCACCTTCAGCACAGACAACATGCAATTGATTCTTGTGTCTTGTCAACTGGATAGAGCTGTGCTCGATGACGTACCTAGTACCTACTTGTATACCTAAACATGTGTGTGTAATGTGTATGTGTGTCTGGTATCTTCAATGTGAATCTACCTACAGCGTTCATTCATTCTCACATTGACTGTCTGCTTTTTACAAGCGAGAGCAATTTAGTAGGGACGATAAAAAATATCAAATTCAAATAATCATCATTTTTTATCACTCCTACATCATAAATTTGGAATGGTGCTATAATTTAGGTCAAAATACACTTTTCCAAAATTTTATAATATTTTTTCGTTTTGAGATCCCCCGAATTCTAAAAACATATTTTTGGGAAAAGTCTGTGCGTCTGTTTGTCTGTGGACGCTGTACAGGCCACACGGATGAACGGATTGAAACCAAGTTTTGGAAGGATGTTTGATATGCAAGTATGAAGAGCCCTGCTGTTTTTGTGGATAATCGGCGCTGTTTTTATATAATAATTGTATACTTTTCATAACGGTTTAGTATTTATTTTTACAAGAAAGTTTTGTTAAATTTTTGTTCCTTAACTTTATAGTTTCGGAAATATTTTGAAAATAAAGAAAAAAAACAGTTTACAAATAGACGCACAGACTTTTTCCAAAAATATGTTTTTTGGTTCAGGTAACCCTAAAACGAAAAATATTGTAAAATTTTGAAAAGTGGATTTTGACCAAAATTAATACTTACCATTCCCCACTTACGGTTTTGGAATGGTAAAAGACTTCTAATAAAAGAATAAAATAGTTTTTCCCTATTACTTTTCTGTCACATTCCCTCATATATTCCGTTTGAATGTAGAAGTAAGGTGGACGATGGACGATGGTTGTGAAACTTAGCGAAATATTATTTTATCAGTGCATTTGGCCAATTCATAAATCCATCCTCTTAGCGGTGGCTTGGGGAGGATTCAATTGGTCAAAAATTTCTGCCGCTGGTATTTTCCGGTCATTTAGCTCTAACAGAACCTAGAAACAAAACGACAGAATTTTTTTTTAATTTCAACCATTTTTTTACCAGCTTTCACATTTTTTATCCAATTTTCGACATTTTAACGTCAAATTTCGAAAAAATGGCCCGACCAAAGTTTCTGCCACTATTTTTCCGTCGATGTACACATCGAAAAGAAAATTTTCCATTTTGTAAGATCCGATTAGGGTTCACGTTTTTTTTAATTCACTCACGGAAATGTGGCCCATGAATTTTTTCTGCCACTATTTTTTCCGGGAATGTGGAGCACTGAAAGTAAATTATACCGTCAAAACCAAGCGGTTAGGCTGAGATTTTTTTTTCGATTTCCGTCCCACCCCTTTTTTTAAAACAGGTCCTGATTCCGGGTGCAAAAGAAGGGTCTCAGTTTACCAAGATGAATGTTGTGTCCAAATTTTATGATGATTGGAGTTACCGTTCAGAGCCTTCGTCGAACGGACAAATTTTGAGTTATATTTTGCAACATTTTTCATTGATGGTCCGCTGCAATTGGTCGTAGCGTTATATTATAGCCTTAGCCTTCCTCAATAAATGGACTATCAAAAAAAAAATTCAATTCGGACCAGTAGTTCTTGAGATTAGCGCGTTCAACCAAACAAACAAACAAGCAAACTCTTCAGCTTTATATATTAGTATAGATAAGAAATAATGCTCTAAATTACTTAAATAGCTTATGTACGAGGCGGCAGAAATTTGAGACATGTTTTTTTTGCGCGTCAGCTCTTTAACTATAAGTTCTCCGTCTCAAAAATTAAAACAGTTGATCTAAAAAATTCAGTGCATAAAATGCCCTGTATATAACATAAGTTAGCAAATGCGCGGTCACAAATGCATCTTGAATCATTCGTTGCACTTGACAATGACATTATTTTATCGTCCATGTGTTGTTTATTTCAGAAGTGGAACCCAGCTTCCCGTATCGCGATGTTACAATTAAACGGGGCGTCGAGGCCAAACAATTCTACGAATTGGAATCTGAGATCGGAAGGTGAGTTGACTAAATATGTTCACAGCACAATCGACATTTATATGAACGTTTCTTCCGAAACATTATTGTCGCCAAAAATACTGAGACAGGGTTTTGAACCTCTTCTATTGTCAAGGAGATCGAAACTCAGAACTGGCAATGTCATTAACTGAGAAAAAATTGTCATTCAAGTATTGGAGACATTGAAACTTTACTGACCATAAACAATTTTGTTTAATTTTCTTTGTTCATCCG
This sequence comes from Xanthostigma xanthostigma, assembly GCA_963575645.1. Lineage (NCBI taxonomy): Eukaryota > Metazoa > Arthropoda > Insecta > Raphidioptera > Raphidiidae > Xanthostigma > Xanthostigma xanthostigma. The sequence goes on from OY754470.1 coordinate 34,364,678, forward strand.
TCCAATCGTACGTCGGTCTCAGTAGAATGTTTGGAATAAAATTTAATAAAAATACATCACGTTGAAAGTTAGCACAGTTATAATGCTTAGTAACTCGCATATATCTCAATAGCTATATAGAAGTTAGAACCTAAAAATACTACATATCAAATAATATATTATCCGCTTATTAAAATATGTAAAAATTACACAAACTTTAAAAAGCGTCGTGATCGGTACAAAATATTCTCGTACAGGATTGTTACTTTGCTTGTTTTACTAAGCATTGAAATCACTTCACTTAATTGCATAAAGGAATAAATAAGTGCAAATTAAATTTAAAATTTTTACAGAGGAAAATTTGGAACAGTTTATCGCTGCCGAGAAAAAGCAACAGGATTAACATTAGCAGCGAAGTTTGTCAACACGCCACGTAAAGAAGATCGCAGAAATGTTGAGCGCGAAGTTGACATCATGCGCTCCTTACAGCATCCAAGGCTCATACAGTTGTACGACGCTTTTGACAACGGAAAAGTTATCTGCGTCGTCTTAGAACTGTACGTAAAATGTATTTTATTAACGCTTTATTTGCAGTAGACCCTTCAATCATTTTTAGAGCTGAATTCGAAAAAGGTTAAAAGATCCGCAAACTTTGTTCTTACGCTACAATTGGAATACTATTTTGTTCCGATGCTGCCATTCAATCCAAATCTTCTTCTTGGTAACATTTTGTGACCACGGCTCAATTCATTCAATAGCATCACAAATTAATTCAAACACTTATTATAATTTAATAATATAATAACGAGAAGAATGGACCTTTAACCTTGTACAATATACCTTTATTTTTGTTGCCAACGTTTCGTCTATAATTTAAGACTTCCTCTGGGCTCTATAATTTATTTATTTATTTATAAATTTCCTTTTATTACACTGATTGAGGTACACAAATAATGTGTATAAAGGATAGGTACTCCCCCTCACTAGAACGAGCTCTGTGTTGAGGGGATACATGATTAATATTATTGTGAGACAAATCAAAATTTAAAAAGTAACAGCATTTTATATCATGCTGTTAATTTTTAAATTTTAATTTGTCTCACAATAATATTAACCTTGTATTTTTATTTATCAATTATAGAGCTCTGATGAAGTCTTAAATTATAGACGAAACGTTGGCAACAAATATAAAGGTACTGTACAGGCTAAGGTTCTATTCTTCCCGTTATTATAATACCACAATCACATAAGATAAGTTGATAACAACATAGAATATGAACTTTTATTATAGTACAACATTGACGTTAAATGTTTGCAGACTTCTTAGTGCATGAATGCGAAAATGTCACGATTGACATGTCGAACGAAATTATGTTTTAAATCTAAAGAATTACGCAAGAACGGCTATGAATTTATTTGAATAAAAAAAAAATATGACCGAGTTCTGTATTTCAGGCAAATAATAATGACATTTTTATGTTTCAGAATCGAGGGAGGTGAATTGTTTGAAAGGGTAATTGATGATGATTTTGTTTTGACTGAAAAATCGTGTACAGTGTTCATGAGGCAAATTTGTGAAGGAATCGAATTCATTCACAAACAGAATATTCTACATTTGGATATGAAAGTACGTCTTCGTTTAAAATTCGAAAAATGACAAATCCTATTTTCATAAGTTATTATTTTTATTCTTTGCAGCCCGAAAATATACTCTGTCTCACCAAAACTGGAAACAGAATAAAAATAATCGATTTTGGCTTAGCACGAAAGTACGATCCAAACAAAAAATTACAAGTGCTGTTCGGAACTCCAGAATTCGTAGCACCAGAAGTGGTTAATTTTGATCAGATTGGCTATGGAACAGACATGTGGTCTGTCGGGGTTATATGCTATGTTCTGTAAGTATTCTGCGTACAAAAATCTATAATTCCGCGACCTACTCATTCTGAAGTGGATTTTTGTCTTCTGTTTATCACTGACCGACGGGACTCTCTTAATCCCGACCCCTCGGCTTAGAATCATGTCAGTAAACCCCATATATCTACTAATTAACTATATGAATCATTGCCTATCTACTCAATGTGCGTTGCGTGAACGCAACAAAGCGTATCGAAAATATATCTGCGTCTCTTTCTTAGATGTAATTCCCTGATTTCTCCGATGATAGGATTGATTGATGCACTTGCATTCAAACTGAATAAAGTATCTCTGTTTCAAAAACTTTGTCTTTTTCTATGACGCTGACATGGGCGTACCCAGCTTTTGGACAGGAGGGGGCAAATTAGAAATTTCTTAAGCCGGGTCCCCCGTGCTTGTTTTGCTCTCCTGGATACGCCAGTGCTTACGGCGTAAAAAAAGATAGAAGTATATGTTTGCACCCTAATAGTTCGATTGCGATTTTATTCCTTTGCTCAGTATAGTTAAAAGTATATGGTAAACTCTCACCCACTTTTTGTGGGAACTATATCTCCTTTCCATTGCCATTATTTGTAGTGGAAATTCAACTTGATGACTGAGGATCAATACTAACTTGCTACTTTTTGAATAAAAAACGCCTGATTTAGCAACTGTATCGCAACTACATTGCGATTTGGTCATTATACTCAACTATGCGAAATTTCTCGTTCGATCGCGCGATTTGTCAATCGCTAAGGCTGCCACAGAGAAAGTCATACATTATTACATGTGCACTTTACAATAAGTGCAGAATGGAGTAGCGCGAACCTGCGACTAAGTGTGCGACATTCGAATGTATTTGCCTTCGCCGTTGGTAGCGATCGATACAAGCCATATGCTGGGTTGCAGAACACATTGTCAGAGAATCTTATTAGACAATGACCTTGTGTAGATTATGACCACATATATTTACACTATGAAGTCTGTAACTAGGAGACCCAGCTCGAGCGTAGTGGTGGACCGATATCTGCCGCATGAACCAATATGGCGTCAGCTACTGGGTAACGCACACACGTTCATGGCTTACATGTGTGTAGTGTCTGTGAAGTTAAACAACTTTGGTTACTATGGTGAAAACAGGTGGAAAGAACGGAAGTTTTCCCAGGTAGTGATAACAGCGCCATCTCGCGTGGGCCAGAAAACGATCTGTCTCAAAACACGGCAAGCATTGGAAGCTAGGTCTCCTGGTTACAGACTTCATGATTTAAGCATAAGAAAAGCACTGTACAATTTTAAATCGATCCTTCTCGAAAAGTAGTTGATCCATTAAAGCGATATTTTTATAAGTATGTAAACATGTATTTAGAAGAGTTTTTTGTACACTTTTCACTTCGAAACATTTTTCTAAGCATTTCGATCATTTAGCTTGAAATGCTACGCGATCTTTTTCTATACAGTGTGTCCCCAGATTGAGTTCACAATAGGTGAGATTGACCAAAAATTTTCGGATTGGAATTTCATATTTTGGGATTCCGCCCTGCTTGGTCTGAAACTTATTTTTAGTTTACTTTCGATTTTTTTAAATCAAGTAGGCCTTTACAGTTGAGCAAAATCTCTTTTTGTTTCAAGTAAAGTACCTTTTCCGTTCATAGTACGCAAAAGTGTCACTAAGAAAAGGTGTTCACAATGAAAAATTATGGCGTCATGCCAATTTTCAGAATGATCGGCCTACTTTGATAATAGAAGTAGAAAAATATTTATAATTAACGATTACATGAAAAATCTTAATGAGAAAACAGGGTGATTAGAAATGTTCAAATTAACATTCAAATTTTTACAGTTTATTAAAAAAATAAATTAAACTCCAATTACTCTATTTGGCTACCTCCACGCGATTGTTTTTCAAACAAAACAAAACAAAAGCGGATTTTATCAAAGTACGCCGATCATTCTGAAAATTTGCATAACGCCATAATTTTTCATTGTGAACAACTTTTCTTAGTGACACTTTTGCGTAGGTACTATGAACGAAAAAGGTACTTTACCTGAAAGAAAAGAGGTTTTGCTCAACTGTAAAGGCCTACTTGATTTAAAAAAATCGAAAGTAAACTAAAAATAAGTTTCAGACCAAGCAGGGCGGAATTCCAAAATATGAAATTCCAATTCGAAAATTTTTGGTCAATCTCACCTATTGTGAACTCAATCCGGGGACACTCTGTATATAAAGTAATATTTTGTTTTTGTGTGAGCACAATCGGATGCCAGGGATTAAACCGCTACTGCATGTATAAAGACTTAAATTATATGATCACAAACTGAGGTCATTGTTAAACCAATTTTTTGACAATTCTTTCTGTAACCCACCATTAATCGCACATATAATCGTGATACGAAAAATAGCACCTGTGTGCTGGCCCTTAATAGTATTTAATGGAGTAGTCTATAAATAAATCGTGCTCTTAAGTGCTACTTTTATTACAGATTATCTGGTTTATCACCATTTATGGGGGAAACAGATATTGAAACAATGGCAAACGTTACAGTAGCAAAATATGACTTTGATGATGAAGCTTTTAATGAAATTTCACCAGAAGCGAAAGATTTCATTACCAAGTTGCTCGTGAAAAATAAAGAGTAAGTGTTTTTTTTTTTTTTGTTTATTACTACAACTGTTATATATTATGTACGTAAAAAATCATTTCACAAACATATTTAAATCATCTTGGAAACATGCATTTCTAGAATCTCAAATTAACTGAAAACTCATTACTTAAACTGTGTAAAAGTGGATTTTTTAAAAAGATATGTTTGTTCGTTATTTTATTTCATTGGCTTTCCAAAACGGGAAATAGGCTATATTTGCAAGCAATTTTTGATATAGTGTGTTAAATTCCTCGAAATTGGGGTACCGTCGTCTATATGTTTCCATGAATCGTCTATTGCAATCTTCTATGGTGAAAGTATCAGTTGTTTTCAATTTGCTATTAAAAAATTAGTATGAATAGTTATCATGAACAAATTATCCTGGCAGTTTGTGACCTAAAAATACAATATTATATGTATGTGTATTGTGTATACTAATGTTTTAGTCATATTTTGTGTTTAACCGTAAAAATACTAAAAACATTAATTTTAAAACGTTTAAAAAGACTAACTTCTAAAGTGGTGCTACAGATTAAAAAAAAAATCATTGCAAGCATTTACGCCGATATTTTCAAGTGATAGAAAAATATGGGTAATTTTTATTCTCGGATATTTTCAACTGACAAAAAAATTAAATGCAAGGCATAGATATATAATATATATTTATTTAGTACACGATTTTTAAAAACAAAATTCATTATTATAAAAGTATGTATAGGTATTCGCATGTTAAAAATGATTTTAAAGAAAGTAGGATGGACTTAAGAATTTAATTTTTTAAATAAATAAAACGTTTTGCTTATAATATGTATGTGTTGCTTTATTATAAAATTGTTATCATGTCTCATGACTGTTGTTGTTTAGATCTTGTACTAAATAGAATTAATTTACATAGTATCCATTTCAGAAAACTAATTGCTTACACTTTTGTTATATTTAATTGTAACTAAAATGATCAGAGCTTAAAAATCTCCAAATTAAAAGATTTCTGATTAAAAGTAACCCAGTCGGTCTGTCTACTATATTTTTAATGTTATAGGTATAGGTAATTGAACTGGAAATCATTAATTATGTTTTGTTTATGAGTGTAAATTTGAGACCATCAAATAACTCTCAAATTGTGGAGATATTGCATAATAGTCCACAACAATTTGCTGGTTTCAAACGTACTCTGATTTCATTCAATTAATATTCCTTTATCACTAAAATATAGCAGAAAAACCAAACGATGGGTTAATTTTAACCAGGACTGTGTGTGTTAATCATGATTCACTGTAATTCTTTTTCAAAAAGAAATTGTACCTGTTTACGTAATTCATAAATTAATTCATCATACTGCTTGATTTGAAAATGTAACCAAATTAGGTACATATTTTATGATGTAAGTTTTCTTTAATTGGCCAGTCGAATTCAATTCTGGGAAAATCATCTGAAATAGATATTATTTTGTCTGATACCTATATATTTATGCCTTGCATTTCAGGGATCGTATGAATGTCCGACAAGTTTTGGAACATGTTTGGCTGAAACGTTCACCAGTTCTCAGGCCTGTAATGATACCAAGCGGTCTGGAAATGACAAAAGATAATCTACGTTCGTTTGTCGAACGGTGGGGCGAACATCCAAATTCACCTTACTTGTTTGACGTCAATACACATTTAATAGTGCCATGTCCCAATTTGGATATTAATTTGAAAACGTCCACGCATTCCTTACGAGGAATGTCTCCGTCTCCTTGCGGTTCTGTCGAAACTTCCCCCGATCTCATCATCGAACACGACGCACTGGAATCTTCCGTTGACCATGCACCATTTGAGTTTGGAACTTCACCGACACATAAAACAAATAACTTTTCTCCGCATAAAAACTGTTTCGATCATTTACAAACGTTTGAGAGAAGAGCATCAGACAGTTCCTGTATTGTTAAAAAGAACGATGTTTCTGAAAGAGTTAATCTGGCCGAGGAAATCAAGAAATTGTCGGACAAACTGTTCAGGATGGCTACAATGTCAACCGAATTAACTATTCGGTCGGACAGTAATTCAACAAGCGATAGTAACGATTCTGGTGTGTTCAACACGCCGTCGCCGATTTTAAATATAAACGATACAGCGGCATTTTATGATGTCAACACTAATAATTGTTCGTTAAAACAAGAAGATTTCAGTGAAAAAAGAACGAAGTTTAAAATGACAAGTCTCAATAGAGATGTGCCCGTTATTAACAATTCAAAAAGTGTACTTTTCACTGAAGATTTTATACCAAGAGAAAGATCGCCATCAACGGATTCAAACCAGAGCATGTCATCGACGTCGTCCAACTCTAGTCAAATTATAAAACAAACCGCCACGAAAGACTTGTTGCTTCACTTATTAGATAAATGGGACGACACACAGACTGTGAATGTACAGAGCTCTGCTACTGACAGCAGACGCCACAAATCTGTTTCAGTTGAATGGACAGAAACAAACGAATCGCTTGAACAAAGGACGATCAGCTCTTTGAATACTTTCTTTCAGTCAAGACAATCTGTTAAAAAGACACATCCGTTTTTTTCAGCTAATGGTGTAAAATGATTATAGCTTTAAAATTTAGACGTAATACTCGCAATCATAAAAGCACAGAACTGAAAAGACAATAAAATATAAATTGTGATGCTAGTCTTAAAATATAATCGTAATTTACTTGATGGTTCAGCAGTTACAATAGATTACTGCTTTACTTTACAAGTATCTTTTTACAAAAGTATTGTGCGGCTTTCGTTAAAACGTGTGTAACATTCGTTTGTTCTCTTAACTTAAGTCGAAGTAGTCAATAACTAGAAAAAAAGCGTTTTTATTTACCACCTCCCCTACCAATTCGACATAAGTAAATGCAAAATACAATGGTGTAAGTACTTATGAATTACGAAGATATTTTTTTTAATAAAAATTGATAATCTAAGATTTACCAGAAAAATGTTTATTTTTGTCTGATAAATCGGTATCTGATGAATCCCACTAAGAAAATTTGTTCCAGATCAGTATCTTAAAAATATAGTCAACAGGGATTATTGATGGTGGAAATATTTATTTATGAAGGGCTGGGGATGTATAAAGTTGCTATTATAGTCCAAGAGACGGCTGCAGAAAATGTGTCGTCATAAGGTGGACGAACGAAAAAATTAGAGATGATAGTTAAGACCATAATTAAGAAAGATCGCTAAGGTTGCCTGCGAATTTCCTGCCGAAACAATGTTTTTTTTAATTTGTTTATCAGTTAATAGACCAGTGAAGTTAGCTTTTGACAAGGACAAAATTAATAACAGAAAACGAATGATGAGGAAGGGAAGAAACTGCCGTCAGAAATACAGAAACCAGAAATTCAAATGCGTAAAAGGCCGGAGGGCTGTGAGGGGTGCATTTTAGGGGTCAAACGCGGATTTTCGTAATTTCCGGCGAAAGTTGACCTCCAATCGAAAAATGTTGTATGGCAATGTTGTAGGTATTAAAAGGATCTACAACTTTTATGAATATAACTTTTTCACATAACCTTAAAGATTAAAAGAAATATTGAAAAAACTGTGTTATTCGTTTTTAATTTTTTTCTCCTGCAAATTACAGCATATTTAGGACATAGAAAGGTAAGTCTCCTGAAAATTTCATGAAAAAAAAATCGTTTTTGCAGGAGAAAAAAATTAAAAACGAAAAACAGTTTTTTCAATATTTCTTTTAATCTTTAAGGTTATGTGAAAAAGTTATATTCATAAAAGTTGTAGATCCTTTTAATACCTACAACATTGCCATACAACCTTTTTCGATTGGAGGTCAACTTTCGCCGGAAATAACGAAAATCCGCGTTTGACCACTAAAATGCACCCCCCACAGCCCTCCGGCCTTTTACGCATTTGAATTTTTGGTTTCTGTATTTCTGACGGCAGTTTCTTCCCTTCCTCATCATTCGTTTTCTGTTATTAATTTTGTCCTTGTCAAAAGCTAACTTCACTGGTCTATTAACTGATAAACAAATTAAAAAAACATTGTTTCGGCAGGATTTTCGCAGGCAACCTTAGCGATCTTTCTTAATTATGGTCTTAACTATCATCTCTAATTTTTTCGTTCGTCCACCTTATGACGACACATTTTCTGCAGCCGTCTCTTGGACTTTTATAATTAATAGACGCTTATGACTGCAGCTGTCGAACGTCTACAATTTACAATGTATCTACCTATCTGCTCTAAATATGCCGAATAATGGGAACGCATCCGTGTTTCGTCTCAATCGTGTGTGAAGCCGCGGGTAACGGCTAGTAATAATATATTTTCTATAAGCTGTACATATTAATATACTGCTTATAGAAGAAATTGCCACGGCAGCTAAATAGTGAAATACTTATTTCAATTATTGTTATTAATAGAGAGTGGACATAAATGCCGTCATTTTTAGTCTGGAAGATTTTATAATAATAAACGTTAACGGTAAATAAACAATAAACAAAAACTATTCGAGTATTCAAAAACAAATGCGTTTTTATACGTAAAAATTATTATATATACCAGATAGTAACTACCAAAAAATACAGAAATTAAAATCTTCTTGGAAACTGATTCTGACACGATGTGTCTAATATCTACATTTTAGAAACATTTCAACTTATTTATTTCAATGTTGTACCTATATTTAAGGTGTTTGTTATTCATTTTTCTTTAAATCAATAGTAATGAATACAAATAATGATAGATTTAATTAATATTTTACTAGAACGAATACGCAATAAATTAAAAAAGTGTCTTTTACATATAACACACTAGAAGTGAAACTTCTAGTCAAATCACACACACACGTATGCATAGGCGCAGCTGCCTGCGATGATTGCTGCAGCGATATCTTTCCAGAGTCCCGCTCTAGTCACCGATTCGTTACATGTTTAGCCGTATGAAACCAGTTCGGATCGTTATTTCTTTTGTTTAACAATGATCATTCCAATAAATATAAATAAATACTAATACTAACAAAACTGCAGCCAGTTTTATAATCTAAGTAAAGAATGAATCCATATTTACATTAGGATAGACCCTATGAAAAAATAAATAAATAGTCATTGGGCTAAACAATTTAAAGAAAAATGAAATGATAACTGTTGTGCCATTAATGTTTTGTTATGTGTACGTTATTTTTGTTTTGTTAATTTGAAAAAAATATAGATTTTGAAATAAAATTACTTTGAACTTAACAATTTTATAGTTTTTCACAAACACTTCTCCCAAATCGTATTTTACTTTAAATGTATTTTATTTTGTAATAGCGTCGTCCAACGTATCAAAATTTTATAATTTTTAACAGTACCTACATGTTATTTCTCATATATAAATAAATTAGGTGAACCAACTTTTTATCTGCAGATTAATGAAATTTTAATATTGATTTAGACTTTTATTTATTAGCAGATGTTCGGACAAAAAATGTTCCCACCTTCAGAGCCCTTTTACAGAACTATTACAAATTCGTTAAGCTAATGCAGAAAGCAAAAAACTTTAGGTATTTTGTGTTTAGGTATGTAATGGCCGTCTTTCATTAAACACTTCCTATCTTTGAATTTTAATAAAACAAAGTGTGTGTAAGATATCATCGAAGTTTTTGAAGTGAAAACTTCTTCTCGCTTTTTTTGTAATGGGTAAAAAATGTTAAACTCGCGTCAGATCGAAAATTCGTAAGACGAAAACTTTTGTACATTTTTTTTGTAATGGGTAAAAAAATATTAAACTCGCGTCAGGACACGTGACCTGATCGAAAATTCGTAAGACGTTAATATTCAAGTTTTCACTTCTACCGGCACTCCCGGAGTGCAACCCGTCTTTTTTTTATCTTACTTTTTTAGTATCTTCAGAGCGAAGGGTGCATCCAGAGATTTGACACCAAATTTTGGAATGTTATTTGATATGAAAAGCAGAACCCTATTGTTTTTTTAATCGTTTGAAAGGCCTATCGATGCCATGGAATATAACATCGTTCAAATGTCCGCCGCGGCATATCTGGGTGGCGCGCATCCGAAATGGGCAATTTTCCATGACTCTGGCGCATAAATCAGGCTGAATTGACCGATAGCATGGGTTATGTTGGCTTTGAAGGCCGCTGTGGTTTGTGGCATAGACCTGCGACTAAAGAAAATTCCACAAGAAAAAGTCTAAGGGGGTTAAATCGCACGATCTCGGTGGCCATTTTACATCACCTCCACATGAGATGACCATGCCCTCAAATCGCTCGTGCAGAATGTCCACTGTGACATGAGCTGTGTGGCACACAGCGCCGCGCCATCCTGTTGAAACCACATGTCGTTGGTGTCCATATCATCCAATTCAGGCCAAAAGAAGTTGACGGTGATGGCCTGGCCAACGTCGTTCTCAAAGAAATATTGACCGATGACGCCGCCAGCCCAAAACAGTGACTTTTTCGGGATGCATTGGACGCTCTTGGATTTCATGTGAATTGGTATCGTCCCAAATTCGACAGTTTTGTTTGTTTACGTAATCCAGAAATGGGCCTCATCGCTAAAGATGATTTTTCGATTAACGATGCCCGAACAGAACATCCATTTTGATAAAACAATTTTATCATTTACACCTGTTGTTGAACGCTATATCCGTCCATGCTGATTTGGCAAAACAAACTGAATAAATGACTTGACAGATGTAGCTTCGACAAGATGACCTCTATAAACTGTCAAAGTTCGGAAGTCCCTATTGGAAGACCTTTATATTAGTTTAACTGATTAGTACCTATATGACTCACCTAATTATATATAGTAATAATCAATGCCCGATCAAACTTTCGGCATAAAATTGGAGTTTCGGTTTCGGCAGAAAATCTGCCAACCGAAATTAAGCTTAGGAATTTTTATGCGGCGTTTGAGAGTGATCGCTGTAGTGGAACGGCGTGTGTCACTGTCGGCTTCCAGCTAAAATGAACAAAAGCTTAGAAACATGCACTAGAATTGCCCTCGAAATAAGTTTCGGTTGTACAAACTAGTTTCGGTCGGACAGTAGTAATAATTTTGTTTATGTTATAAAGAGCTCTGAAGATAGAAACATTTTTTCTCCGAAAAGTCAGCTAATAAATTAATATCAAAATCAATATACAATTATTGTCATTGATTCTTACGTAAAATCTCGGACTACATGGATTTTAGTATAGAAATTAATATACCGTTCGTCAAATAAAAATGTATCAAAACTTAGATTCAGTTAACGCTTAGAGAATAATTTTTTTCCCATGTTTTTTGTAACGAAATACACTAGCAATGAGACATGTCACATGAGCATCGTATTTAAATGTCATATTATTTTTAGCAAACGAATGTCGGCTACACAAGCAGCAAAACACGAATGGATTTTGGAATCCACAACGAACGCAGAGTTGGCCCTAAGCAAGAAAAAATTAAAACGTTACGTGATTAAAAAGCGATGGATAAAAGCAGTCAATACAATCATAGCGTTGAAGAGAATGGGTGCCAAGATTGACGCTGATTTGATATAAGGACCGCGCACCTTTAAAATAAAAAATTGCACTTTTGGTGGAGGAACAATCTCAAATTAATTTATAATAATATTTTAAATTGACAGTACCTATACTTTAATTTCTTAAATGCACTTATATTTTTTTTTGTAAATATACACCAATGCAAAATAGGGGCGTAGTTCGGTTCTACTAAATTTTTGATTGTTATATAGCTAATAATAGTTGTCAAGATTTGCTTTGCGAATACATCATTAGATTATGTGAATTTGAATTTCAGATATGATTTATTTTTTTATACAAATGCATTTAGATAGCAACAGGTAAACGCATTTTATTTTATTTTTTTCACACAATATAGAACTGCTATTTTTTAACTATGTACTTTTTATGTTCCTAATTTAAGACAAATTTTCGTTAATGTATATTTTATATTATTTTTATATATAAATTTCTATTTTCATTATGCATTTACCTAAACCAAAATGATTAATTCCACATCCTAGAAAAACAAAGATGGGAAACATCCTCGGGACCCGATAGACACGTCTTTTTTCTTTAAAATACTACAGGGAAAGATGAAAAGCTCTTTGTTTTGTAACCTTTATCAATTGGAAAGTAGTTAAAAACTTAAAAAAAGTCGGACTCACGCACCGAGGGTTCCGTACAAACTTGTAGAGATATGTAAATAGTTCATCCATTACGGGAATCGAGTCTCGCAGGTTTTTCTCGCTTTGCCGTTGGAAAACTGTTGTCCACATACATCGACATAGGTCGCGGTCAGTTTATCAACTTGTATAATTGCAATGAGTTCAGGACCACCCCAACTTTACTGTATACCATGGCTATATCTGATAGCCTAGCTGTGTAGGTACGTACGTGGCATGTTGTTGCGTGGTTTGTGTATGTATACTAGTGATGTGCCGGATATCCGTATCCGTATCCGCGGATATCCGAGGGAGAAGAAAGATCCGGATCCGTATCCGTTAGTTTTATGGCGGATCTTTTACGGATCTTTTACCTTATTAATTTTCAATTCATAGATGAAATTTTATATATATCGGGGATAATTAGGTACCTAATAATGAAAAACTGTTAAATTCCATTCAGATTATTTTTTATTTCTTAAAATCGTATTTGGCACATTATTTCATTATTGCAAAAATTTATCGTAGTGAGTACCATACCAATAGTACATAGCTCAAAGGTACTAATAAAAAACTATCTTTATAAAGAGATATTGCACATCGATCTTTGGAAAGAGACAATCTGTTATGAGAGTTAATTCTTAAAGAATTCAATAACTTTTTCCCATAACAGATAGTCTCTTTCCAATGCAATGTGCAATATTTACCGTCGCGTAGGTACTCTAAGAAAGTTAAGATCCGTATCCGCGGATCTTGAAACCAAATATCGTATTCAGATCCGTATATACATTTTTAACGATCCGGCACATCACTAGTATACATTAGTGATGTGCCGGATCGTTAAAAATGTATATCCACGGAATTGGATGTGAATACGGATATTTGGTTTCAAGTTCCGCGAATACGGATACGGATCTTAACTTTCTTAGAGTACGCGGCGGTAAATATTGCACATCGACCTTTGGAAAGGACTGTCATTCTGTTATGGGAAAAAGTTATTGACCTCTTTAAGAGTTAACTCTCATAACAGATTGTCTCTTTCCAAAGATCGATGTGCAATATCTCATTATAAAGATAGTTGATTTAGTACCTTTGAGTTATGTACTATTGGTATGGTACTCACCAATGTTTGCAATATAAAGGTGCCAAATACGATTTTAAAATATAAAAAATAATCTGAATGGAACTTAACAGTTTTTCATTATTACCTAATCACCTATACATATAAAATTTCATCTATGAATTGAAAATTAGTAAGGTAAAAGATCCGCCAAAAACTAACGGATACGGATCTTTCTTCTCCCTCGGATATCCGCGGACGCGGATACGGATATCCGGCACATAACTAATGTATACCTAGTATAGATTATAGAATAATGAAAAATCAAATTTTTTTACACAATACATTTTATACTATAGAATGTATTGTGTATAAAAAATTTGGTTTTTCATTATTGTGTTGTTATAGCGGCAATAGAAATACACACTCTGTGAAAATTTTAACTCTCTACCTATTTTGGTTCATGAGATACAGCCCGCTGACAGACAGACAAACGGAGGCTTAGTAATAGTGTCCCGTTGGCCACCCTTCGGGTATGGAACCCTAAAAGTTGATCTTCTTTAAAAACGGGTCACTAACAGCGTAATATAACTAAGCTTTGAGGTCGACGCCTATTTAAATACCATCACGTTTTATGTCTTTATATTGAATTGGCACGACCTCAAAACTTTGTTATTAGTTACCTGTTGTGAAGAAAGTCCATTTTTTTAAGTTTTTTTTACTTTATAGTGGTTTTGCAATACCTATGTCGTTTGCACGTTATTAATCGCCTTCTTTCCGAACAGTTTAACATTAGACTAAAAAAAAAAAAAATTCGGTATGCTAAATAGAAAAAGATTAATCAAAATCCATTCACAAATGCGGGAGATATAAAAAAATCTCATTTTTTGAAGTCAGTTAATAACGACCGACCTGATTTTTATTAAAAAAAATTGGTACCAATCTGGAAGCATTTTGGACGAAATGGCAACGAAATTTTTGAAATCGGTTAACCCTTTGCAAAGTTATGGCTGAAAATACATAAAAAAAATATATATATACCTACGTGTCGAACATAATATAATTTCATCTTTTTTGAAGTTGGTTAAAAATAAGAAACTAATGTAGGTAGTATAGGTACCTACCATAGGTATATTAGATATTTCACTTCCGTATATTATTGTGTCAGATTTGATTTACATGTATTATCTACTCAAACCAAAAACATAAAATGTAAGAAAAATGCCAAGTCTCGCAACACAGCTCTTCCGCTACAAAAAGTTGTGAGATCTCATGTAAAACCAAGTCAGTTATTTTAGTTACTATGGAAGCACCTGTCCAACAACTTTGTTATAAATTGTTACCATATCAATTGCCTATCAACAAATAATTATAGTGACCGTATCAGTATTAGACATCTTTATTTCTATAAAAATTATAATGACTTGGCAATTACACGGCACCATATTCTACTAATTAAAATACTTTATTTTTAAGTGCACTATTTAGATTTACTTGGTAATCGAAATAGTAGATCATTCTTTCATAATTATGGTGCCGTGCAATTGCCAAGTCATCATAATTACTGTAGAAATAAAGATGTCTAATATTGTTACAGTCACTATAAATGTTGATAGGCAACTGATTAGATAATAATTTATAAAAAAAGTTGTTGGACATGTGCATCCATATACACTAACTAAAAAAACTGACTTGGTTTTACATGAGATCTCACAACTTTTTGTAATGGAAGAACTGTGTTGCGAGACTTGGCATTTTTACATTTTATTCAAATCTTTGATTAACGTCTGAATAGAACTCTTCAAATAAATAAAATGGTCGACAATTTTATTTACCTATTTTACATTTTATGTTTTTGATGGGATCTCATTTCTTTTTGTAGGTCATCCTGCTCGGGTAATACCTATATCTTGTCCGTCAGCTACTGATTTTCTTTAAGTCCACTCCCTGTCTCTTGATTTTTCGAATTATGAAATTTCGAGATTTTTCATTTTTTCCTTTCTTTATAGGCTAAACGCTAACTAAAATTCAAAATTTCATGTTTGTGAGACTGATAGAAGTAGGTACTTTAGAATTTTGATGATCGGTGATGTGCAGTCAGTGACAATATTAAAGAACTTTGACTAGTGATAATTCGTAAACTACAAGGTATTATTAGGTATATTAATATTGGCAACATAGCCAGTTATAGTATGTCCTCTTGATCACTAAAAATTCAAACTTCTTGCTTCATCCACAACTGAGTTACACGGGGGTCAAAAGTGCCGTAAGTCCCTTCGAGAAATGGTACGGCAGTGCTCGACTTGGCGGGGGCACTGCCGTGCTCTCTGATATATATAAAAAATCTCGTGTTACGATATTCGTCCGCGCTAATCTCCGAAACTATACTGAACCGATTTTAATTAAATTTTGTACATGCGTCTTGCTTGGTCCATCTTACACTACAGGATAGTTTTTATTAAATATTTTGTACAAAATTACGGTGTTTTGTCAAAAAAACTGTTTTAGTAACATGTAGCGACATCTGATAGAATTTGCTCAAAGCTATTAGTTCAGAAGCAAACAAAAACACTGTTTTAGTAGCATGTAGCGACATCTGATAAAATTTGCTCAAAGCTATTAATTCAGAAGCAAATCTGGTAGAATTTGCTCAAAGCTCTTAGTTTAGATGTCGGGCCGCAAACGAAATACATTTTGCAAATCTATCGCACCCGGGTGACACCGGGACGGACCGCTAGTGTTTATATAAAACGATTATTATACCTACAGTTCGCTAATGACTAAACTGTCGAGCGTCTGTAATTATTAAATCTTTATGGTAAGAGTACGATAACTTGCTATGCAAAATATCCACTGGAAATTCCCAATTATTGTTTTATATAACATATAACAGCGTTATTCGTCGTTTTAAGTGCGGAAAATTAATTTTTAAAAATTAATTTAAAAAAATTAAATAATTATGGTATAGTAAGTTGAGGAGTATATTATTTACTATAGCGATCGCTATCTTGTCTCATATAGTGATAAGAAAAAAAGTTATATATACCTGTATCTATGATAAACAAAGATAGAAATATCAATTGGTTGGAATGAAATACAATTGAACGTTCAGGGCAGAGTCGTATTTGGAAATTTTAATTTATAAAACGAATTTTAAATTTAAAACTCACATTTTCATGAAGATTGAAAACCACTGCTTTTTTTGATAAAGGGGTATGCGAATTGTCTCGCAGTGAAACGGGAAGGGGCAAATGTGGAGTTTTTAAAAAAACAATTTCGGGGTGAACGATAAACGGGTATGCGAATTGTAATTCTGGGGTGAACGATAAAAGGGTATGCGAATTGTCTCGCAGTGAAACGGGAAGGGGCAAATGTGGAGTTTTTAAAAAAACAATTCCGGGGTGAACGATAAATGGGTATGCGAATTGTAATTCTGGGGTGAACGATAAAGGGGTATGCGAATTGTCTCGCAGTGAAACGGGAAGGGGCAAATGTTGAGTTTTTAAAAAAACAATTCCGGGGTGAACGATAAACGGGTATGCGAATCTAAATACGACCCTGCTTCCATAACACAATCGAAATCTGCATACAGAGTGAGATAGTTATACAATAATTCTACACCAGCTGCTATGACGTGTATTTGTGATTTTTGATTGGTTAGATTCAAAAAATGACAGTGAAAGACGAAAAGTAGTTCCATTTTTTTCACGTATTTTTGAGGAAATTTGTGAATAATCCGCAAAGTTTTTTTTTTGAACATCAAAATTTAGCGTGTTCTATGACTTAAAAAAAAAAATTCAAAATTTGGGTGCATAGTGTTATCGTACTGGACCCAATCTTTATATCTATGTCGATAATTCGCCGCTTGAGGAGTGCAAACGGAGATGAAAAAAATAATTTTCTTAAGAAATGAAAATCGGATAGGGTGAATTTTTGCGAGCATTTTAAAACTCACAGGGGCCAAAGCCGGATACAACAACGAGTAACTAAAATAAATTAGTTTAAGATTAGCAATAATTTTATAGATAAAAAAAATCTCTATATCAAATTATAACTTTGAACCGGTCTAAAGATGTTAAATTACATAATAAGTTTTTAAAATGTTTAGATGCCAGTGTTTATCAAGTAATAATAATTATGTAATCAAATGCATAATATAAGTCTATAAGATTATTCAATACAATTTGTAGGTAGATGTAAAAAAGTACCCGACTGTGTAAAAGCATTTCTACAATATAGATGAGAGAGGGAAAGAGATGATAGACGCTTAATAAAGAGTCATTAGCGTGCAAGGAGTAGCCCGCTTTTACGAAATGGAGTCGTCCCATTTTTTTTTAAAGTGAAACTTTTATTCTATCGCTCCGAATTTTTATGGCCGTCTGTTGCATGTCGCATTACAGGCGGCCGCGGAGTAGGGGTAAAGTGAAAGGCGTTCGGAGTAGGCGCTCGGTAGAGCAGCCAAGGCCAATATGGCGGCGCCCATGGTTAGCATCAGCTGACCGTGTAGTATGTATAACACATAGTCAGTCTGTCATGCGGGCAAGTGCTGTACAGTGTTTACATGTTTTTATTCGTGTATTCATGTGAATATTGTTGTTTATAATTAATCGTGATGGATAAGTGTCTACAAACCAACGCCTACAATCCAATACAGTAAACCCTCGTTAACACGAACACGGTTAACACGAATTTCGGTTTAACGCGAACAAAAATTTGCTCTCGACAATGGTCACATAAGCTTTAATGTAATTATATTCGGTTAACACGAACCCTCGTTAATACGAACTTCGAACAACTTTTTCGTCCCTTCACGGTTAATTATCGGATAATACGAACTACAAAAATTCTCAAATCATATATTTTGATCATTTTGGTCAATGAATATACAATACAACTAAAAGAAAAGATTCGCTTAAGGGATTACAAAAGTAATTAACTCACATTCTAAAAATAGACAAAGGACTGAGAGATTAAAAATTCATTCGAAATCCTATAAATAGAAACATACCTCAAAATGTTTCCCCTCTTATTTATTGAAATGTATTTTGTAAACAAATAAAAACAAACTTTCTAACTCAGATAATATTTAAGAACAATTAATGTTATTAGATAATTTATAATAAATAATTATTCAATGTTTACTTAAAATAAATCATGATTTGACACTTAAAAAATGACTGTATTTTATGCCATACTCGGTTTACACGAACTCCCACATAACACGAACTTTTTGCCTGATTTTTACGAGTTCGTGTTAACGAGGTTTTACTGTAAAAGTTTCACCTGCGTCGTGGTTTCTTAAAACCACACAACTGTTTTTTTTTTTTTTGTTGGAATCTACACAATAAGAATACATTTTATTTCAATCTTACAAACAGGTAGGTAAATCATGCTAACTTACGAAATTAATCCACCCTACGTGGCATAGCTAGTGCTATGGTAGATTAAAAGATTATGAAACAATGTTTCTAAAAGATTTTTATATAATAAAAAAAATCCCTGTAGTGTGTAATATTTCTCAATGGAATTTTAATTATAGAATTGTGTTGTTTTCAAAATGAAGTAGATAATATTGGCTGACTAGATCTACTAAATCGCACCCACTGACCTGTCAAATTGAAAGCGAATCACTAAGAAGGTAATGTATATACATCTTGTTCTATAAATATAGAAGTGTGACTGTTTTCTACGTCATCATTTGGCTTCACTTTTGACTACTGCTAACCGTAGACTGAATTCACTGTCTGTGATTTCTATAACAGTAACACTGCTTTAATGAACGCCATTCGGAAAACATAAAACACTTTATGTTGTTTACACTACACACTACAGAAGCATAACTTACTTAAAAATCGACATTTATCGAGAAGTATTTGATTTTTCGTGACTATGGTTACACCGTAAGCATTAAATATTTAACACCAAATTTAAATGGCCCAAATCCGCATAAGAACTAAGAAGTTCAATATAACTTGTGAATGATTTTATGCTGTCGGGTCAACTATTGAATGATTTTATTATGCCAACACCTTTCTCCTATATAAAATGGAATATAACATCTTATATTATTCGTAACATTTTATAAACAGGTAAAAACTCGAAAGGTCGTGGTAAAAAAATCAAGATATTTGAAGTAAAACTTTAGGCTCGACTTGGGAGTAACTTTGATCTTTTTTCGGACGGAAGTATTCGGACAAAAGTAAGTGCTTACGCAGTTTCCGCCATTTAAAGGCATTGCCTGACAAAACTCATGAACGAAAGGTGAAACATAGCTACGGACGCAGAGGCGAATTTTCCATAAGGCCGACTAGGACCGAGCATAGGGCAGCCAGATATTAGGAGCGGCCGCGCGGGGAGCTCAGTAAATAATGAAGCTATGACGGCTAATTTATTTAATAATGTAAATTTAAAACTTTTGAACTATGAAGTACTAAATATTTTCTGGCGGATCCAAATTGAATTAAACGCAATGTTATTTTCGTAAGTATGTACCTACTTTACATTTTTACGCTGCAAAATCAGCAGAAAAGGGCGGCTACTACTAAACGGCCTAGGGCGGCCGAGACTCCTAATCCGCTTCACTACGGAAGCAAACCAATAAGCATAGAAAATCTAATTTAATTTCCAAGTGATTTAATTTGTGAGTGAATATTTTTCAAAAAGTGATTATTATTATTATTATTATATTATTATTATTTTATATAATTATATTCTTATTATTATTATATGTCAAATGTCAATATTTTGAAGTTGGAATGGTCCCGTCGCCACGCCAGATGTTCTGATCGGTGAATGCTGACTAGTAAGTAGGTATATATTTATATTTTACCGTAAAATCTAAATACTATAGGTAAGTTTTGAAATTTTCGACCACGAGCTCTGAGATAATCAATAAATGTACGTAATATTATATAGTTTTATTATCATTTATATATTAAAGTCATTTATTATACTTTAACATTCAAATCTTAAGCATTATCGCGGAAATAAAAGTAGGTAACGCGATTAACTTTAACGCATGTTAAGGCTTAAATCTACCTAGTATAATTACCCCTAAAAACACAAAACAGATATCGTTATTTTCTATTGAATTTAAAGGATCAATGCGTCTCCCGGGATCTGCGCTATTTTGGAGTGAATTTAGCCCCCTTTTCCGCCGTCAATAATACCAAACGCATATAATTATTTTTTGTTCTTGTCGACTACATTTAAGTCCCATCTATATTAACATTATGAAGAGAGAGTGCGAATTTTGTGAGTTTGTGTGTATGTGGAGGGTAATCTCCGGAACCACTAAACCTCAATCGTTCTGTCATCTAACAGAAACAAGACAAACTAAAATTTCCGGACACAGTTCAATTAGAAATAAACTTCTATACAGTCTCTCTTCTCTGACAATGTAAACCACGAAGTCATAATAAGGAAAACCAGCTCGAACATAGCGGTGGACCGATATATTATGTCGCATGAAACAATATCGCGTCAGCTACTGGGTAATGCACACAGGTGAAAAGAACCGAAGTTTTCCCAAGTAGTGATAGCAGCCGATAGCAGGGCCATCTCGCGTGTGCCAGAAAACGGTTCATTTCGAAACACAGCAGGCATAGGAAACTAGGTCTCCCGATTAAAGAGTTCCTGATTTAGTACCAAATAGCGATATATAAATTTGCTTGAAGCTATTAGTTCAAAAGCCAATCTGATAGCTACAATTAATTCCACGTCATATGTATTTCATAGACAAACAATACGACGTAAAAATAACGCATGTATTATGTTTTTTGTGTATCATTGTTTTACCGAGTTGGCTACAATTCTATGAAAAAAGTCCCATACCATGATACCTCATAATAATGTCCAGTGGCGGATCCACGGGGGGGGGGGGGGTTCGGGTCCAACCCCCCCCCCCCCTCCAGAGTATCAAAAATCCCAAATTAAAATTTTACTACGCGATAAAAAAAAAGCTTTTCATGTTTTTCATGAATTCTCCGGAAAAGGAGTCAAAATTTTTCAAGACCCCCCCTTGCCGTAATCCTGGATCCGCCACTGATAATGTCATTGTTTAATAGGTTATCCACGAATCCGGGCGAAGCCGGACCGGACCGCTTATAGTAATATAATAAATTAAGGCTATAGAATTACATTTCAGTAGTCATTTTATGATCGATACTTTTCGTCTATAATGTTAAATCGAAAAAATGTGTTCGATCTTCAGTGTGAAGAGGCCTCTTAAAACAAAATAGGCGTGTGTGCATTAAACGTAACATGGCACGGATTTGAAACAATAATTATTATTTAAAACGTAGGAACTGTTGGGCTTCGTTGTCCGAGTTCCGAATTACGACATCCACCGTGCACTGTCATGTCTGTGGTCCGTTCAGGTGGACTAGCCAATGTCGTGGCGTTAAGACTTTGGCTGCTTTCTCCTCTATCACTTGCACTATACACTTTTTTATAATACACTCTCACGTAATGTAAATAAAACGCGAACTATACCTACTACCGGTAAACGGTACCCGCAGGGCGGAGACATTCCACAGAGCTATTTATTGCTTTATGTAGATTGTAGATACTAGTCGACATGGTGCCACTTCGCCAGGGTACAAATCTATACTAAAATATAAAATTCTTTGTATGTAACTTTTTTTGAAATATTTCTTACGATTCCAAAAATTATGTTTTATTTCAATAGTTTCACTCAGACAATTAATCTAATTACATTTTGTTTTGAAAAACGGGGGTAAACTCGACGTTTCCCTATGTAACGAAATTGATTTCCCTATGTAACGGATTTTGTCACGAAATTGTACTAAGTAATGGTATCCCTATATAAACAATGATTCTTTGTAAGCATTGGTAGATCAGTGGTAGAGTGCTGGAATACTACGCGGCCGGCCCGGGTTCGGTACCATCAGGTGCGCGCAACAATTGTTTTTTTTAATTTTTTTTATAATTATTTTTAAGTATACCTATTATAATATATAAAATTTTCGACTAATTTATAAGAATAATACTTGAGCTAAGAAAACAATATTTGCGGTAAACCTGCGAAAATAAAAAAAACGATATTTGCAGTAAACCTGCGAAAATTTTGTTGTCTGCTTGTCTTTTCTTATTTATTATTTGCAGGAAACCAGCGAAAAAATTAAAAATGTGTTACGAGAACGCATTACAGAAGTGAAACTTCTAATTGCAAATCATATGATTGCATTTGAAGAAGTGTACAGAAGAAATATCTGAACGTGAAACTATCTCATATCACATTTTTTCCACTTGTCTAAACGCAATTATATGATTTGCAACTGGAAGTTTCACTTCTGTAATGCGTTCTCGTAACACATTTTTATTTTTTTTTTGCATACATCGATATAAAATAGTAGCGTGTTGTCAAGGCAGATCGGTATTCCCTCTTCTCTCGTGCCTGTGTAATATGAAACAGCCAGTCATTCGAGTTCTGACTTCACACTATGTGCAGTATACAAGTGCTCCTGGCCGAAGACTTTTTTGATTTCCACTAATACCGAGATGGCTAGAGACAATTATAGGTATCTCATTATGCTCTCATAATAGGTAACTGTTATTCCCGGGTAACGCCGAGTAAATATATTCTAAATAAAAAGTCCGCTATTAATATGTTTATATTTAACAGGCAATCTACAAACCCGAGCGAAGCCAGACCAGGTTGTTACTTTAATATATAGGATGTTTTTAGCGGACTCATAGAAAAACACATGCGAGAAACTTCACATTAGATCTATACTATTACATAAAGCTGAAGAGTTTGTTTGTTTGGTTAAACGCGGCAATCTCAGGAACTACTGATTCGAATTGAAAAAAATTTTTTTTGTTAGATAGCCCATTTATCGAGGAAGGCTATAGGCTATATTATAATATCACGCTACGACCAATAGGAGCGGAGCATCAATGAAAAATTTTGCAAAATGTACCTCAAAATTTATTCGTCATTAGCTTCTATTCAAGTGAAATGCCCTAACTAAATATTCCAATATTAGCGTCGTACATTCATAAGCCCGGCTAGCTCAGTCGGTAGAGCATGCGACTCTTAATATCAGGGTCGTGGGTTCGAGCACCACGTTGGGCGAATATATTTTTATTTTTTTTTATTTTCAACATTGCTTTCTTACATTTAAATTTAATTTTATTTTATTTACGACTAATTAAAATTAAATAAATCTAATTAATAGCTTATTTGAAAATTGTTACAACTATAGGTACCTATATAAAAATAATTTTCCTACAGTGTTTTCAATAAAATATTTATTATATTTTATTAATTACAGTAATTATTGATTTAAAACAAATTTATTACTTAAAAAAAGTATAAATACTGCTTTATTCTTATTTCGCTTATTTTTATTTTTGTTCCAATCACAGTGCTCCTAATGTTTTTATAAATTTTAAACGCCCACCAGTAGCACCGTCACTTCCACCACATGTACCCAAGATAATAAATAAACCCTCCACTGTTATTGACGATCATGACGATCGGGATCAAATTAATTAATCTGATGTATTCATCTAATATATTAAAATTAATGTTCGTTCGTCTGTCTGTCTGTTTGTTCGGGACTTGTGCGTTCCTACATCTGCATTTATTCGATTACGATGAGACTTTGGTGAGTTGTTGTGCTTGCGCCCTGAAGATTCCTGACCAAAAAGTAATTAAAAAAAATTAAAGTGTAAAAATATTGTTTTTTAAAGGCTCCATAATTTTTGTCGCTGCCGAGCGGGGCGCAACCCAGTGAGGCAAGACTGTAATACGGTGGAGTCAAAGGTTCCATACGACAGTTGTCGCTGCCGTGTTCGTATCAATCTCGTGCGAAATCCCGGGTACCGACTAGTAATATTATAAATTCTATCGCCGACAATTATTCGGGTCTAAATGATCAACGCGATCGCATAGATGTGTAGAGCGCTTAAACGATACTCTTGGTTTGCTTTCTCACATACAATAACATCTAGCTATCTAGCTGGATTCAATTGGCATTTATGAAAATAGGTGCAAATGACATACACTATAGTCTAGTACATTCTTCCCCGACCATCAATCTATTACCTGTTTCCCGTTAAGCATTTCCCCCCTCGATCACACCTACTAATTCCTTCTGATATACTTTTATCAATACCGAATGAAGATCTTTACCAGTTATTGAATTTTATCTCTCAAGAGTAACACTGCCAAGTCAAAAAAATGTATTGGCGACTATAGTAATTTTTTTATTTAATATAGCAAAAATGTACTTAAAATATTATTTAATTTTATTACTGATAAATATTGTTTCTTTATCAATTGCAAGTGAGCACGTCAGCAGAATAACAAAAGCCGCGCCTGCAGTGTTTTATAATGAAGATATAAAAAATGAGAGTGAATTAATAAATAAATATGAGTTTTTAGAAAATAGTGATAATGACACGTTTTTTGAAATTGACTGGGTTGAACGGTTACAAATATTTGACGCAAAGAAACTGTTACAAGTGTGGAATGTAAAAAGGAATTTCGATATTTCGGAGAAATGTGAAAATGATATGAAAGAGTATATGAGAGCCTTAAAGTCTCAATCAGCATGGGCTATTAAAAGTGAGTGATAAATCTTATTGTATTTTGTTATAGTTAAGGCGATTCACTACCCATTTTTTATTTTCGATGAGATTGAAGGACGATTCCTTAATGATGCTGTAAAAGAACTCGGACCGCAGTGCCAAGACTCTGCCGACAAATTCAGGGTTGCAAATAATTCATTCAAAAAATAATTCAATTAGCACTCGGATTATAAAATAAAAAAATAATTTAATCCAGACTACTATTCATTAAAAAATTATTTTTTAATTTTTAATCGTAACATCGAGATTATAACATATTTTTTTAATAATTTTTTATGTGGACGTTGTAGCTTTATTATGTTAACTTAAATTTGATTTCGAACAAAATAAAAAATTTAACCCTTTAATACACCCCTTAAAATATTTTCTTCTTAACTGCAGCAATATTATTGTCAATTAGACATCTGTCAGTAAGTATCCGCAAACTGTCTAATGTTTTCTAAAATTTGTAAGTCCAGTCCTGTTAGGCCGATCAACGACATTATTTAAGTTAGACAAAACTCATTCCAATGATTTAATAAAAATTGTAAATTCCGCTCGAATATCATATTTAAGTCAGGCGGAACGTGACACATTTCGGAACGGGACACATTTCGGAACGTGACACTTTTTCGTACATGCAGCCGGTGCTTATAAGATTGGTGTTTCATCAATTTATAAGACGTTATCACGTCAAAAAATCGTTCATTGGCTCATTATTATGAATTTGACCCACCTTTACTCTACCAAATGAAAAATAAGCTAATTTTGTATATATCTAAACATAAAAAATCTGAGTTTTATTGCAAAATATCGAATTTTGAAATTTTGAGTTACGTATTTTTATTTCAATACGTTTTTAGTTCACAAATTGTCGCTATAGTATCGTTTTTAGGATTACGTGCCGGGAGACTTTAACGCACGATATGAAAAAGACAATGACAATTCAGCTTTATTATTTTCTTTTCTTAATTTTTTACTAAATTTAATATTGAAACGTCTTGATAGACAGTCTGATAACGTTTTAATTTATAAGAGTCTGTTATTACTTTTATTTATAGAATTGTCGAAATTAAGTTTGTATGTTACTATAGGTACCTATAGGTAGCTTAAGCAACGAATAATTTCTAGATGGAAAAGTTGAAAGCAGAACATTTGACTTAAGAACTTTGTTTGTACTAGTTAGGAGATAAACATACTAAAAGTCCTTACCCCTCCGAGGTACGCCCGAAGGGGGGGAGCACAAAGAAGGTCCCGTTTTTTGGTTTTTTGCTTTCATCTCGAAAAAGGTACGTCGTACAAAATTTTGTTGTAATACATAATGAAAGCTGATAAAATTCTCTACAACTTTAGCTTTCACACTTTTTATCTATCTCCAATCTTTGCCTAGCTATGAGCTCCGAAAAATGGTCAATTTTCAAAAATGTGTTAAATTCTCTTTAGCACATTGTAACAATACGAATTTGTCAAAATCATTTCGTATTGCTCATCCAAACTATTAAAAACACCCACACACTATTAAAAAATAACATAAACTGGGAGTACCTCCACGCAGGGCCCTCTTTCCCACTAAGCAGTGGGCACTCTGGGCACGTGCCCAGGGCCCCGCGATCGATAGGCACCCCTAGTTCCTGCCAGATCACCAAACGATAATCGATATTCATTACCGAAAAACATATTTATTTCGAATGACTGACTAGAACACCTATTTGCTTATTAGCTTTTGTATGCGCGACGCTACTCTATTCTCGCCCGAAAATCAGGCTTTTCGATTTCAGCATGTTTAGGTAAATTTAAATATATAAAACTGCAATTTAATGGTATCTAAGTACCTAAACTGTTTAAAACAAAAATCATCATTGAACTAGTTTTTCATATACTTAATTTTTCGGAGCTCATAGCTAGGCGAAGATTGGAGATAGATAAAAAGTGTGAAAGCTAAAGTTGTAGAGAATTTTATCATCTTTCAATATGTATTACAACAAAATTTCGTACGACGTACCGTTTTCGAGATGAAAGCAAAAAAACCAAAAAACGGAACCTTCTTTGTGCTCCCCCCCTTCGGGCGTACCTCGGAGGGGTAAGGACTTTTAGTATGTTTATCTCCTAACTAGTCCAAACAAAGTTCCTAAGTCAAACGTTCTGCTTTCGACTTTTCCATCTACATTCCCCTTATGAGCACTCATTGACCAAACTATAGGTGCGATTTTAAAGATTTGAGTTGGTTTAGCCTGCAGACTCAAAAAATTATTGGTATTGTTATACAATGAAATGGGGGTAAAGCACTTAAATGACTTTTTATTCAAAGCAACAAGAATGCATGTTGAACAATAACTTGAGTTATATAAAAAATAATCTAATACGTGTAGCGATAATTATAGAATCAATTAGATAGATGTTAATACCTATACGGAGAATTAGAATTGCAAATATTAATGCGCTAGCTAAAATATTTGCATAAGAAAATGCATCTAGATTTTAAATAATCCATAAGCTTTGTATGCAGTGTTTCTAAATAGCACGGCATCATAGAATAAGCAAATAAGTATTAAAAAAAAACCCCGACTGTACAAAAGTTAGACTATCTAAAAGGAAGAAAACAAGTCGGTAAATCTCAAGACGCAGCAGATGAGTAAAAACAAAAGAAGAGACAAATTATGTCCCCGCGTGCTGCGTCTTGAGGTTTACCGACTTGTTTTCTTCCTTTTAGATAGTCTATTTTTAACCGACTTCAACAAAAAGGAGGAGGTTCTATGTTCGACTGCATATTTTTTTTGTTTTTTTTATGTATGCTCACCGATTTCTCCGTCAATTTTGGACCGATTTTCAAATTTTTTTTTATTCGAAAGAGTGCACCTCAGATGTGGTCCCATCGGAACCAAGTCAGGATCTGATGGTGGAATTCGGAGAAATCGAGGGAAACTCTCAAATTTCAAAGGCACGCATAATGTTTTTTATGTATGTTCACCGATTTTTAGTGTTAGATTAACACTAAAAAATTGAACCGACTTCACACTAAAAAGTAAAAAATAATTGCGTATTGAAATGTTTTGGAGTCGGTGTCAGCCAAAATGAAATCTATTCCGAGAACTACACCGACTCCAAAACATTTCAATACGCAATTATTTTTTACTTTTTAGTGTGAAGTCGGTTCAATTTTTTTGTTAAAAATATTTTATTTGTGCAAAAGGTTTTTTTCTTTAATAATTAACAATCGCAAAAACGGAACGAACATGGAACGTTTCCCTTGTTATGCGAACATGTCCGAGGAACGATTTCGTTCCATTGTTTTACGGGAACCTCTGCGTTGAAGGAAAGAAATATAATCGAAATCTTTCTTTAGTAGTTATTACTAGAATCTAAGACACCAAGTTTACCCGAACTTGTCATGTACCCGTTAGAGTAAGTACTAAGTACACATCCACTCTCATTCGGGAGCGAACGGAATCTGTGACCGTTCACCGTTATTATGGAGTTTGGTTGTTGTTAAAAGAGTTAGGTATATCTATACGTGTCCGGAACTATATATCCAAGTCTACTCCAAACCGATTTTTATTTTGCAATCTGCCTTAATTCACCTTTTCAAATAAAAGCATTCATCAATAACCGCTACTAATTGATGCAACTGCAGGTGTCAAAGATATTTTATAATAATACGTATAGTAACTCAGTTCTATTGTCGTCAAGTTACGTTAATGATAGTACTTATTTATTGTCGAGGTGAAAAAATATTCAGCGTAGCGCTGCTTTTCATTTTTTCTTCGATGAAAATATATATAAATTATTTTTAATGGTTTAAACATATATTTTAGATAGAAATTATTTATATTAAAATACTTTCCTATTTAAAAATTGCATGACTGCATACAATTTCACGTAGAAAAGAAACTTTTTATCTGAATAAGCATATCTGTAGAAGTTGTAGAACTTACTCGTCAAACTGACGGAATGTTAATCTGTCACGGGATCTTGTGCACATGAGTTAAAAGAATCCTATATTATCCCACTTCTGATCGAACATGCACAAGTAGACTTCGCGCTCTTGGGCCTTGGCGAAAGGAGAACTTAACTCCATCACGTGTCATATAAAATACACACAAGACTAAAACTATACTTAAAAAATTCCAGCCAATTGGGCGACGGGACCCTTCCAACTTCAAAATGTTGACATTTGATATAGTATAATAAAGAAAATAAAATTTCTGATATAGCGTGCGGTGACGCGGGCAATGGCTAGTATTCAAAATGATATTTGCTATTCGTTGCCATGGTTACCTACATAATATATTCCACGTCGTGTAAAAATTAATCAAAGCATGCTTAACTAGTTTATTTCTGACAGATGAACAAAACAAAGAATAACTGATTTTTTTTATTTTCAAAATATTTCCAAAACTATAAAGTTTAGAAAAAACATTTTTAACGAAACTTTTTTGAAAAAATAAATAGAATAAGCCGTTATAAAAAGTATACCGTTATTACATAAAAAAACACCGTTACAGCATATATCTCTTCTGCACATGCGCCGATTTTCCCCAAAACAATAGGGCTCTTCATATTTGCGTACCAAACATTCATTTAAAATTTGGAATCAATCCGTTTGACCTGTATCGTGTTCACAGACTAACAGACGCACAGTTTTTCCAAAAATATGTTTTTTGGATTCGGAGGACCTTAAAACGAAAAAATATTGTAAAATTTTGAAAAGTGAATCTTGACCTAAACTAGTACTATCATTCCCCACTTGTGGGTCGGAATGGTAAAAAGACAAAACAGCATATATTTTCAGCATATAGTTTGAAAGGTACATTTTGCAATAATATTGATTTCAGTATGTCACCCGGCGCCTCTTTGTTTCGGACGATCAAGGCGTGGTCCATCCCGCAAACCCCTAGCGCTGTCCAAAAACGTTGACCATGCTGATCCGGTATGCGAGACTTATTACCATTCCAACACAAGTGAGGTTTGGTACTAATTTAGGTCAAAATTCACTTTTCAAAAGTTTACAATATTTTTCGTTTTGAGGTTTCCCGAAAAAGTCTATGCGTCTATTTGCCTGTGAACACGATATAGGTCAAATGATGAGCGGATTGAAATCAAGTTTTGGGAGGATGTTTGATATGCAAATATGAAGAATCCTATATATAGCCCTATTTTCTCCGACATCTTCAACAATCATCGTCATATTTCAACCAATTTACACAAAACATTAATGACACATAAACCTTTCTCTTGAATCACTCCGTCCATTGGTGAAACCCGCATAAAAATCCGTTCGGTAGTTTTTGAGTTTTTCGCGTTCAGACAGAAAGACAAACGCGGCTGGGGGACTTTGTTCTATAATAAGTATGTAGTGATAGTTAAAAAAAAAAGATTATAAATAATCTAAATAGAGGTTTGCAAACGAATAGAAACTATCATAATATTTAATACTAGCCGTTACCCGCGTCACCGCACGCGTTAACAGATATTTTATTTTTTTATTATAATATATTTAATGTCAATTTTTTTTTAAGTTTGATTGTTTCCGTCGCCAAATTGGTTGGTGTTTTTACTGTGGTCACACGGTAAGATTCATAAATGGATATTTATATAGAAAAGCAACTGTATTGTTTGCAACTGAAAGAAAAATTCCGTACTTTATAAATTAAAATTAAATTTTATTGTTACAGTGTTAGACTCCAGCGGACGTTACAGTAGTGCCCTATTTTGGGGCAATACTTATTGGCTAGGATCAGCGACACTTTGCAAGGAACTCGATGATGCAAAAAAGAAGTTCGACGATAAAGGATACTTAGAGATTAACAATGACACATCTGTTTACGTGACGTACGAAAAAAGAAAAATTTATAAAAATAATCCCAAAGATATTTATAGTATACCGCCCTTCAAAGTTACATTCAATACCGTTTTATTAAAAATTAATATCACGGATGAAGAAATTAAAGGGGTAAGTCAATAATAATTTAAAGCTTGTATTTTATTAAGTCAGACTATCAGACATTCTTTTAATAAAGCCGAGCCTGGTAGCTAGTATATAGATGATCGGTAATTGCTCGTATTCGTCTCGAGAGAAGAAACTATGACTAATTTGAAATAATTTAACCTTATCACTTGGGGGTCGGAAATGCGTCATTTTTTATGATAATGAGAGTTTTGTGAAGAATTTTTATTTTATTTTTTTTATTTATTGTGAGGTTTTAACACACAACATAAAATCTAATAGTAAATTTCGTGGTTTTTAGCTTTAGGAAGGTTGGCTAATTAGTAAGCTATCAAATCATGGAAAAATTTAGGCCAAAAAGTGAGAATATTTTTTTTTATTTTTAACTCCCAAAGTTCGGATTTTTGTAAAAAAAAAACGAAAATTAGAGTTGCTCGAAAATGACGCATTTCCGACCCTCAAATGATAGAGGTTAAATCATTCCAAATTAATCATAGTTACTTCTCCCGCGCGAGAGGAATACGAGCAATTACCGATCACCCTATATAATATACAAATTAGTAGTGATGATTGATGAACCGAACGCAATTATTTTCCTTTGTTTTATGCAGTTTTTAACAACTTCCTACACTTGCGTGCGTGTCAAATTACTGAAGACATTGTAAAAATAAGCACTAGAAAGTGGAACATTTATTATTTTTTTCCTAAACCAATTTTTCTATAAGTGGATAAATGTTAAGTTATGATTGAGTAGTAATTATAAAATGTTATGTAACTTTATAACAGTTAAATTATGATTATTATTTAAATGCACGGATGCTTGGTCGGTTTCTAAGTATTTAGTTGCAGACATCGATATGTGAACACATTTGACGCCGTTATACGGAAAAAAATATAAATCATAAAAATATCATAGGTCAACATTTTAATACGCGTTTAATAATTAAACAAAAAATGTTATATTCGTTTGTATTTTCGAATATATTTTCTCGTATTATAGATATTTTGATCGAATATCTGCTAAAGACACTAAAAGTAGCCTTTTGAAATTTATTACCGTGACTCTTTGGCGCTACAGCCTATTAGGCTAGACGGCGAGGAGGTAAAAACATTAAAAAGTGTATTATTCGGGCACAGGCGAGATTATTGTTGGAATCGCTTCGTTTTAGGGTGTAGTTCAACCCCCTAAGTTTGCTTACAAATTGTTGGTGTGCTTGATTTTATAATTAACAATTATTAGTGACGAAAATAGTGTTTTTTTCTCTATTTCCTTTAATATCTCCGTTCCTCTTGACTTTTAGTATAGCATATGCATTGAAAAAGTTGTTCCTTATGAAATTTCCTAAAAAATGAGCACTGACAGAGGTCGTTAAGTGCAATTATTAACTTGAAAATAGCCCCTTAATTGCAAATTGCGCCATTTTTTTCACAAACGGGTTTCGCTGGTCGGAAAAAATTAATTCTAACCGATTTTATAACGATTGAATATTGGAAAAGTTATATGGTTTTATAAGTTTGTCTAAAATTGGTATCGCTAAAGAAATCGTTATAAAATCGGTTAGAATTAATTTTTTCCAAAAATTCCAACGGAATACTGAAGTTGAATTCTGGCTTGGTCCGACCAGCGAAACCCGTTTGTGAAAAAAATGGCGCAATTTGCAATTAAGGAAACAAAAAAAAGGTGATAGTTAATTACTCGAGAAGTAATTGACCGATGACGCTAAAATTATTCATGCATGTTTGGGTCAACATAGACATCATTTTTGAGAACTTTCAGTCATCTATGTGCGGTCATTTTTTAGTAAAAAAATAGTGAAAAAAACGTATTTTTTTAACTTTCGGGGCTATTTGCAAATTCACAATTGCACTTAACGACCTCTGTCAGTGCTCATTTTTTAGGAAATTTCATAAGGAACAACTTTTTCAATGCATATGCTATACTAAAGGTCAAGAGGAACGGAGATATTAAAGCAGAGAAAAAAAACACTATTTTCGTCACTAATTGGTAATAATTATAAAATCAAGCACACCAACAATTTGTAAGCAAACTTAGGGGGTTGAACTACACCCTAAAACGAAGCGATTCCAACAATAATCTCGCCTGTGCCCGAAAAATACTCCCAAAACTTCTCGCCGTCTAGCCTATATATTACGTAGGGTCTTGACTTATTCCACTAGTTTGCAACCTCTTCTTTAGACCAGCGTTTCTCGGGCGTCCGAGGAAATGTCTTCCTTCTGGATATTTCCTGAAGACCTGCCGTTGTTCCCTGCTATCCGGCATGCACTCTAAGTGATCACTCACAGCATGCACTGATTAAATTAAAGAGTCGTCCCGCCTATCAAAATGTGATAATTTTAAACAGTGTACATTATCCCCTATATATAATAATATATACCTAAACTAATAATGTAAACCAAATATTTCGTTCTTGTATCCTTCTTGTTAATTGCACACAATGATTTAAAACAGCTCAGTTTAGGCGCCATAAATGATGAAATAAAAGCTGGACTTAACCAGCACAGCACTTACGCGAATAGATCAAGAGACGTGTCTATGGAAAGAGATGTATATACCACATCTAAAAAAAACTATGGGGCGTGACAGGCAGACAATAAGTGAAAGTTGTCTAGCGATAACGTAAAAGTACTTCCGTATCGAGATTAATCTATGTTAATCACATTGAAAAATACTCAATTTTGGTAATTTTTGCCTGTAGAAAAAACTTCCGAAATGTTCTCAAAAAATTGTTTTATTATCAGTTTGCAACGTAGAATCAAACTCTAAAAAAATGTGGGACGAGTTCATTGAGAAAATGAATCAAATCGAGACCCTATCGAATGATAATCTGCGCATGTGTTGAGCTCAACACAAGACACTATATAAGCCCTTGTCTTCCGTCACGGTCGCAAGTTTAGAAAAGCTACCTTAACTCGAGCGTCGTCGATGGCAAAGACTATTTTAAAACAAGATTGTGTCACTCTGGGACTGTGTTGACGAAATTTCAACAAAAATTTGTGACTGAATTATACAAATCTGTTTCGTCAGATTAAGTTTCAAGGTTACAAACAGTCAGTAATTTATTGAGTACTTGCGTACAGTCGCGTATATCTAGAATGAATAATAAAATTACATAATCGGGTTATTCGTAAATTACAAACGTTTAAGTTACATCATAATTTGTACCTGGCACTTATTATTACGAATCGCGCATCATACTAATGTAAACTTTGTACGTATAAATGTGTTATAATCATACGAGAAAGTAATTGATACATAATAATTAAATGCATATTATTTACCTGGAGGCTCACTAAATTCGATGCCGGTTCCTTCCTTAAACCGGAACTGGATTTCGGAATTAAATACATTTCATCAATACTTACATAGGCCGTAACAAAAAATATTTATTGTTTTAAAATTGGTGAGAAACAAAAAAAGTTAATGAGCCCTTATTCGATTTTCAGCTGATTTCCAGTCGCAATAATATTTCTAATATACACGGTGTCCCAACTAAAACTTGTACCCCTAGAAAACTCGGCAAAATAAACGTTTTGACAAAATCCACAAACACGTCAATTTTTATATCAAAGGGGTCCAATTTTTATGCAAAAATCATTCCTGCAACTCTAGCCCTGTGCGGGGGGAGCACCCCTCCAAATTTTTTAAAGGGACGGGAAAACAAATGATCCCTAATTTGGAAGGGTTTTTCATTACTTACACAACCGTATTTGTTTTTTTCAATCCTATCGATTTGTTGCTTCAAGAATTTTCGAAGTTAAAAAACTAATAAAAGCACAAAAAGGT
This sequence comes from Xanthostigma xanthostigma, assembly GCA_963575645.1. Taxonomy (NCBI): domain Eukaryota; kingdom Metazoa; phylum Arthropoda; class Insecta; order Raphidioptera; family Raphidiidae; genus Xanthostigma; species Xanthostigma xanthostigma. The sequence continues at coordinate 34,399,741 of OY754470.1, forward strand.
TTAAACTATCGAATGTAGTGCTCAAAACGACCTTCACCAATTGTTGATTTCAGATGATCCCAGAGAAAGAAATCTAGGGGGTTGAAATCTGGGGATCTAGCTGACCATTCTGTTGCACCTCTCCGACCAATCCATCGTCAGGGAAAACGCTCATTCAAAAACTCTCGAACCTGAACAACATAATGTGGGGGTGCACCATTTTGCTAGAAAGTTATCTGATCCTCTAAAAAGTTATTGCCGTTTTCTAAAATTTATGTTTAAACCGTTTTGTGCTTTTATTAGTTTTTTAACTTCAAAAATTCAAAAAGCAATTTCTCGGTAATAAATCGATCGAATTGAAAATACACAAATACAGTTGTGTAAGTAATGAAAATAATGAAAAACCCTTCCAAATTAGGGATCATTTGACCCCCGTCGCATTAAAAAATTTAGGGGCCTCGCACAGGGCTAGGATTGCAAGAATGGTGTTTGCATTAAAATTGGTCCCCTTTGATATAAAAATCGATGTGTTGGATTTTTGTCAAAACGTTTATTTTGCCGAGTTTTATGGGAGTACAAGTTTTCGTTGGCACACCGTGTATACAGAGTGAGGCACATAAAGTATTACAGAGCAATAGCACTCAAACTATTGATCATATCCAAAAATGTTTCAGACAAAAGTTTTAGTGTTCGAGAAGGCCGTCATACTGGGCCACCCTATTTTTTTATCGGTGGAGGCGCTGAAGCTACGTCAAGGTCAACTTCACTTTTTTTAACGAAACCATGTATTTTTTTTCGATGACATTATTAGTGATTTTAAGACGAATTCAGCAACCTACAACACAAGGTCATTCTAATCACGCAAAATCGTAGTCGAAAAATCTAAACATATCGGAATATTCACTTTTAAAGAATCCACTAACCTTTGCTTGGGTCTACCTACGGAAGATGCTCGAAATGATGACATTTGTGGTGTAATTTCGGTACATACGTGACTATTTTGAATATTCTGAATATTGAATAGAATATTCTAAAAATAAAAATTCTTCATTTTTTTTAAATACTGTAACCTCAACGAGGAGAGCCGCGGCTAGCGTAGTTCAGGCGGCGCGAGGGGCGTGGGCGAAGCCAGTAAGAGATGAGAATTACCCTGATGGGAAAAGCCAGAAGGGCTGTAAGTATCCAACCACCGACCACTTACACGAATTAATTAAATAATGGTAAAATAAATTAAATAAATTAACCCAAGGACGACACAATAACAACAACAAATGTTGTCACGTGACGGTGAAAACTAAAGTAGTGTGGGCCCACCGACCAAAGGTGAAAAGGGCGCCAGGACACAAGGGCCACACTATAGGAGTATCCAGGGAGTCCACCCCTGGACTATCGTGCCACGCTGACAACAAGGAAATAATTCCGCAATCCAAAACCGTTTCCCAAACGTAATAAATAACAACAACACCAACAACGATTCCCAAAACTTAATAAATAGCAACAAACAACAACAACGATCCACTCACAAAGAATGGATCGCCACCAAAACTAATCAACAAGAAAACAAACGCCAACAAAATTAGCCCAAAACAAATGAACAAAGCCAAATTCAAAACAAAACAAATAGTTAATTGCGACTAAACAGCCACTCGTAACAATTATCGAAATTGTAACTCAACAGCACTGAACCAAATTCAGTGCCAACTTAAATCTACAATAATCGACGCGTGCAACAATTTACCAAAGAACTCAAATTAAATAAAAGTTGACGCATCAACTTCAATACGGTGAGACGGCGTGTCGCACTAACCTAAGGCCCAAATTAAAACACAACTATGGCTCGCATTAATCGTCAAGCATCAAAACATTAAGTGATTGGCTGGCATCGACGCAAAATCATAGCATTCGGCATGTAATGATCGCAGTAAATAACATGGCGTAACTGATACGTGGCGGCGTAATTCACGACAAACTCACAAATTCTGAACAAAACTAAATTCCAGAAATTCCAGGAATGAATCCTGATCCACAACAACTACAACAAACTCTGATCCTAATCGACAGAAAATCAACACTAATATCCAGAGTGCCAACAGGCCTGTTAATTCACGGTTGATCTATTTTCTATAATGGTGACAACAATCAAAGGTGGAAAAGAACCTAAAATTTGGGACCGCTCTGCGCGGAACCAAATTCTCTGTGTTAAAAAAGATGCACGGAGGAATGCCCTAACTCGCCAACGAAACTAGAAATTTACAACCACTAAAACCTAGTCACAAAACGCCTACGAAGATTCGCCACAAAATAGTAATCAAAATCGCAATATAAAATTCACTCAGCATCTGTCTCCACGACAAGATGCTAGCGCGTCGACCGCGCTCCAGCCAATGACTCACGACCAGTTCAAACCAACAGACTAACTCGTCGCAACATACACACGTCTCTCTGTGAAGGCAGACATCGTGTCGTTCTTTATTAACTCATGGCTTTTTCGCCTCTCTCGCTCGCACTCATTATCAACCTTTTTGCAATTTTAAATCACTTCTAATAATTCTAATATTATTTCTATACTATTTACTCAAGACAAAAAGGCCTAAGGTTGTAAAACGTTACAATACATAAAAATAAAATAATCTGAATGACCTTGTGTTGTAGGTTGCTGAATTCGTCTTAAAATCGCTAATAATGTCATCGAAAAAAAATACATGGTTTCGTTAAAAAAAGTGAAGTTGACCTTGACGTAGCTTCAGCGCCTCCACCGATAAAAAAATAGGGTGGTCCAGTATGACAACCTTCTCGAACACTAAAACTTTTGTCTGAAACATTTTTGGATATGATCAATAGTTTGAGTGCTATTGCTCTGTAACACTTTATGTGCCTCACCCTGTATTTAATACACGACAGGATTCATTAAAATCAAATCTTTATCTAAAGTAAAATATAACTTATATAATTAGGTATGAGTTACGATTTACGGACTTCCAATTCCGATTTAAAAAAATACGTATAATCCGATACTTTTTTAAATCTGTTATCGTATATCTGAAACAATTATAATGGACATCCAAACGGATTGTAAACGCCAATGCTTCCGATCGTTGCTTACAGTAAACTTTTTTAAAGGCAAGGATTTTCCTCCTACTCTTTTGTTTTTGCAACAGATGTTCTTTTTATTATTTTTGTAAAAACTTAATTCATCCCGATAGTAGAAACTCGTACGTTGCTAATTAGGCAAGATAGGGTTTCTGTAAAAACCGTGGGTGATGTCTTAAGATATATGAGGCAAGAAAAAAAAAACCACGAAATAATGACCAACATACCTAAACAAATATTTACAGAAAACAATCAATAAGCATTAAATAACAATACACAGCTATATCGATACAGCATTTTGTCATTCAAGAAACGTCTTTTTTACGAACAATAGAACTTTCTACTTTCGAATAACAAGGCTTACGCTGTTTGCAATATTGATGTTGATGATGGCTCAAATTAATTTGATTTTAATGGATTTTTAACCATTGCATACTTTATATATTTTTATGAATTAAAATATTCTTCTGTTATGTCCAATAAAATTTAATATATTCAGAAATTGTCTTGAAAATAATTACGCGGAACGAAATTGAACATTTATTTTAATATTAAATTTTTACGAATAGTCCAAGAGCTCGTAGAGTCACTTGATTTATACTTCACAATGAAACATAAGCGCAGGCTCGTAACGAGGCTGGTGCAGGCGGTGCGGTGCACCGAGGCCCCCGGCTACTTTTTTTTAAGTCAATTTTTAACATTAACGACCCCCGACAGTTTTTGCACTGGGGCCTCCAAGCCCGGCGGTACGGCCCTGCATAAGCGGTATGGTTTTACACATAGAACGGATATTCTTTGCATCAGGGGTGTCAGACGGATTTTTCTAAAGGACCATTTATAAGATTTAGGGTGTGTTAGCGAGCCAGACTCTAAATTAAAAACTAAAACTCATTCTAAATTAAAATCTTGTTTTATTTAGTTTAAATCAATTTTCATATAAAGGTAATAAAAGAGTAAATTATCTTGAGTTTGAAGATCCAGACAACTGAGGTCTCTTGTTTTTGATAAGCTGGTTGATGTCAGGTTACTAACTCACTGGATAGATTCTGGTCGCGGGCTTTGACATCACTGCTTTACATTGTTTCATTGCTTTGCCAATCCTTTAAGCGATTCGCAGTATAATGCTGGTACCCTATTACCACAGTATTTAGGGCGTACATAAATGTCATCCGGAGGGACATCTGTCGCCGAGACGCTTTAAAAGATATAAAAAACGAAAGATTTCTAAAAGCTGAAAGGCAAATGATTAATTTAGAGAAAATACTTTACGATAAAAGTCAGAACTGACGTAGGTACTCTGGGCAGCAGAAGTTGCAAACTTCTACCACGACTGCTGTTTACGTCGGTTTCATCAAAATGAGGTCTGATTGTTTTTTTTTTACATCTTTTAAAGCGCCCCGACTGCTGACTTTCTAACTAGTATGTATACCTGCATCTTATTTACACCCCAAATACTACACGAAGGTATCAACATTTAAGAAGTTAATTATCATTATAAAGGTGGGCCAGAAAGGCGTGCGATTTTAAAAACACTCTTGCGTTTGAACCTTATGAGAGGGGGCTGCGCGGGTGGTGGGGTTGAGAAGCTCGGTTCTCGGAAATTTAGTCGCGATGGATCGATGATATCGATATTATCGGCTGATCGCTTGCGAGTCGATAGTCCAGGATTACGTTGAACTGAAGCTCTAACTTGTTCAATTGTGTCTTCCGTTCTTGTTGACCTGAGCGTCCCGCAGGCTTCTGTTTGAGAACCGAACCAGTTGCTTCGAACTTTCTGACCCACGATCGAATCACACTTTCCTTCGGACACAGATTTAGGTCATGTAATCCAAACTCACGCCGAACAATAACGCAGGAATCGCCATTTTTGTAATAATGTTTAACGCAGAATGCACGTTGCGCTCCGGTGAAGTGATCCATCGCGACTAAATTTCCGAGAACCGAACTTCTCAATCCCACCACCCGCGCAGCCCCCTCTCATAAGGTTCAAACGCAAGAGTGTTTTTAAAATCGCACGCCTTTCTGGCCCACCCTTTACTACGGTAAACGGTTCGTTTAGTGGAACGCAAAGCAATGAAACAATGTAAAGCATACCCTGTCCATGAATGAAAACTATGCCGTTTACATTTAAATTTTTAATACAGAATACGGCTCATCTCAAAATATCACCCTTTACAAAAATCCGCTGAGCTCTTAGACTAGAATGAACGTCTCAGTGCGTCAATATAAGTAATTAAGCGCAATATTAAAACAGATCATGTAAATATACCAGAAAAGGAAGATGTTATTTTTAGAAACATTCCGGAAATAATATTTCTGTTGATTACTTAATGAGTAATAAAAACACTTCATGCTAATTTTCTCTTTTAAAAGTTCAAAAAAAGTTTATAGATGGTGTGTTTGGAGGGGGGGGGGTAAGGTATGAGAAGAAACATAGACAATTGGTCCTAAAGTTCAGACGCCAAAGTTAAATAATCGCTATTCTTCCACTTAACCTATTAGAAAAATACATGCTTAACAATAACAAGAAGAAAAGATATCACTTTTAATTTTTTGGATCCTAGGGGCACATCGTATCACTAGGAACATGTTTGCCGACGACATGTAATAAAATGGATGTACAAAATATATTAGCTTTTGCTGTAAAAATCAATCCAAAACCAAATACAGAAATATCTATTTTGCAAGTCCGGAGACTAAATAGCGAATATACAATTTGGAATGATGCGAGATTTTACATCTTAAGGTATAGTACCCATACAATATATTATTATAACAACTTAATAAGTTATTGTAAGTTATTAATTTTCTAGACCGTGAAATATAGTTTTTATCTATTAGTAGTAGTTTTGTTTTAAATATCAACTTGAATTGAGGCCCTGATGATGAAAATAAAATTTTTTGAAACGTTGGTAAAGCTTCTTTTCTCAATTGTTCCTCAATCAAAATAAACTTCCTGAAAATAGTTTTCATAATTTGGTTTACTTAGATGTTTTTTTATCAATAAATATTAATCACTTAGTCTCTTGCGTTTTTTTTTTTTAATTTTTGGGAATTTTATATGATACTTAGACGGGTGATCATGCTTTCAGAATTTTTGTCTGTCTGCTTATGCCGATGTTATTCGAAAACAGTAGGCATAATTCTGATTAATCTTGGAATATACTGTCAGTTAGTATCGAAACTTAAAGTAAATATCTTCCCGTCAAAATCGAGATTAACGCAATCGAATCTGTAGACAAAGGCTAGTTTAAAAAATAGTTTTAAAGTCAAATTTCTTAAAAATCAAATTATATCAAGGGCGTAAATATTTTTTTCCTGGGGGGGGGGTAAAGCAAAAAATTCAATATTGTTTAAGTTTTATTAATATCACAAGAATACTCACGAAGGAAGGTGTCAAGCAAAATATTAATTCCCAAACTAATTTTACAAATTTTTTTTCAAGAAGTATTGCTAAATTTTATTTTTTAGCCAGGTATTCTTATTAATATCAGTTTTATTTTTGTATATTATGATCCTGGGGGGGGGGTAATTGCCTCCTTTACCCCCCCCCCCTATCACCGCCCTTGAATTATATTACTACCACGAATACAAAATACTTTAATTGAACTTTTTTGTCTTCTAGCTGGGCTCGAATTTCAACGGAAAAGAGTTTTTAAAATTTGAATAATTGTTTTTCATTTTCTTTACAGCTCTGTTTTGATGATCGTTATTATTTTAATGACAATAGGAACGATTCTGGATGCAAAAATACAAAAAAGGAAAAACGCTTCGAAAATATACCAACAAAAAATATTGACATCGAGTAGTACTGGGTCATCGATGGTCAATGATTTGAACGATATAAGCAACAACAATATCAATAACAAGAAATTGGAATCGGTCATAAATAATACTATATCAATACACATTCAAGATAATAAATCATTGCAAAAAAATATTAACGATGAAATTAAATTGAATATGTTGGAAAAATGTATGTTGTGTTTTTCAATTATAACAAATGCGAAAAAGATTTGTTCATTGGATATTGGAGATGATACTTTGAGTCCAATTCATGGATTAAGAATTATTAGTTTATTATGGGTTGTTTTAGTCCACACTTGCTTGATAATTTTTCATATTGCAGGTAATCTGGAGTAAACAGTAAAATATTGTGAGCGATTTAAACAAAAAATTTGATTATTTTCTATATAATAATTTTAATTCTGTAATCACTTTTAGATAATCAAAAATTCAGAGATAAAGCCGAGGACGACGTTCTTTATCAGACTGTTAGCAATGCAACCTATTCTGTTGACACTTTCTTCTTTATAAGGCAAGTTTCAAAAATAGTGGCTAGTTTGAGCATAAATGTAACAGAACCGCCCTGCACTTTGCCAGTATGTTCACAATAATAACACCATTATGTAACTAGCAAAAATAAGCCAGGTGTTTTTATAGAATTAATTAGTTTAGGAAAAAAACGAAGGCAAAAGAATAACATGATTATTTAATTTCCTTTTATCCCGTCTCTTCTAAAGAAATACTTTCAAATAAGACGCTCTTAAGATGGACGGTGATATTTTAGTTTTGATTTACAAAATTGATATAGGTACACTAATAGTCCAGTCGCCTTAGTATTTCACCTCGGAATGAAACGGAATATTTGTATAAAACTTTATTTTGGTATTCTAAATGTTGTCTCAAAAGTCTCATAAGGTCACGTATAAAAATTATTTACGACGTTTGTAGAGAATTTTATACTCTACAACTTTTATAATTAATACAAATACGATTTGTGGCAAAGAAAGCGAGATATTTTCAAAAAACCGATTTTGACGACCTTTGACCTTGAATAATTAAAGGAATATCACACGTGATCTTATGAGACTTTTGAGATAACATTTAGAATAGCAAAAAAATAAAGGTTTATACAAATATTCAGCTTATTCCGTTTTATTCCGAGGTTGTCTCCTTTTTTTAGCTTATTTGACTGCACTATATGAGAATCCTAACATTAATACATTAATTGTTAAACTGTTATTATTAATTTTGTAGTGGCGTATTGGTATCGTTTTTATTCTTTCGTACGATTTCCAAGTACAGTTCAAAGCAAATAATCAAAACTGAAGGATTCAGAGCACAATTTGCAACATACATCAATATGGTCGTTTATAGATTTATAAGGTAAAATAATTTTATAGTATATTTCCAGAACAAGTAGTCAAATTTCTCGATTAAATTCCATTCGAAAAAAACAACCAGAAAAACAAGTATAAATTTTCAAGCTTTTTATCAATTTCAGTTGTTAGTTGTTATATGTATAAGCACTTCAGGCTCGAACCTTTGGGAAAAAATATTTGGGTACCATAAGTTTTATAAAATCCATCATAAATCACAGGATCCAATTTGTCACAAGATCTAATTGTCGCCAAAATTGTATTTTTTCATTTAAAAAAAAAGTGACCACGGAAAAAAGAGTCGACATATTATCTCCTTTTGCAATTAGAATTAAAGAATGTACGAGAGATTTCAATCCTTCCTTTCCTCTAACGCTAAGGTACACCAGTGAAATGGTTGAAATGGAAAATTCCATAAACATGCTTCCGCGAACTAGTTCCACTCAAAGAAGGAAACGTTCCATGTTCACTCCATTTTTGGAGTTGTTTTGCGTATGGGGCGCGATTTGCATGCGAAATATTATGTTGCCTTTTTAAGGCTGTTAGAACAGAGTGGCCTTTCGCAAAAAGTACGGCTTCAGCTGTCAACCAATGCATAAAATAACATTTGAAGTGGACGATACTAGTTTCACCTTGTAATGAGTTTGTGTCGCCTAATTAGTAAAGTGATTCTGTGCCTCCCAGCAGGGTCGGTCTGGGATCTAAAAAATTACCTGTGTAACTAAGAAGAAAGAAATCCGGACTAAACTAGACTGGCCCACGGAGGACCGGCGGCCCACCGGAAAAAGTCTCGGTATTCCCTGAGGCCAGACCGACGCAGGCTCCCAGTGATTCTGCTCGCGTCATCCTGTAGCAGAGAATCATAATCGTTTTCTGTATTGATTATGTACTGATTCTATTCGTATTTATGTACTGATTATATTCGCTAGCATTTTGTAAAAATTCCCTCTTTATAAAGAAGATAAAAAACAAATCTAAGCCCTTAATGAAGTATTTTTGTAAATAATGTACGATTCACTAGAAAAACATTTTTTCAGACTGACGCCGCCTTATTTATTCGTCCTCGGTTTGGCTAACATTTCAATAAAACACCATTACAGCAATTCGGTGATTCACCCTCCGACGAAAGATCATGAGAACTGTGACAACTATTGGTGGAGAAATGCTTTGTACATTAACACGTTTTTCCCAACTCAAGAAATGGTAAATATTGTCGCAAATAGACAGTGTCCATTTTGTAGATACATTTATATTATCGTCTAATAATCAATACAAATATAAAATAGTAAGCGAGTCGGGCTATTCGAAATTTCATTTTCTTATTTTTTCGGGTACGGTATGTTTTATCAGCGTATTTATTTAATTAAATTTTGAGATGACTTTCTTTTGTGTTTTGCATTATTTAGAATGCTATTACCTACGGTAAATAAATTTATCTACCAAATGTACAGCAGACAAGTTATTGAAACAATAACTAATAAATGTACATTTACAATATTTTTTTTTAATTAAAGGCAAAATAAATTATTGTTTCAGTGCATGAACTGGAGTTGGTATTTAGCAAACGACAGTCAATTCTACGCAATAGGAATATTAATTTTACTTCTTGCACTTAGGTAAAATTATCCAAAATGTATGTAAAGAAATTCTGATTGTCTAATTGACCACGTGAATGGAACTTCGGAACTAAACATTATTACTTGTTTTATATTAAAACAATATTTCTTTACCAAGTTAAAGGACTGGAGATATTGGTGTTTTTTCTCTACTCTTCAAAAAATTTAACTTCACTATTTTGTGTTTAAGTCGGCAGTGCTGATACCGGCGTGTAAATTTATAAAATATAATAATGTTGGGTTAATGTCAAAAATTTGATTTAACAACGACTTTATAGTCCGAGCGGTGGCGTCAAAATTTATCAGTGATTTATTAGAGTTTAACCATTACTCTGTTCGAAATCGAAAGTCAGTCAGCGCGACCGCGGTGGGTATGGGCGTGGGAGGCTGTGAAATTCGTCGGAAAAACTATGGAAAAAAGTGATAAATCTGCTGATGAAAATTTGTTAGATTGTAAATAATTGATGATTAAACGTGAAAATACTCGTCAGTCACTTTCCCGACGGGGGAAACATCGTCAGTCAGAGGTTTGAAGCCTTTAAAATAATATCAATTGCTCAGTGTTTGAATTTAAAATCGATATTTTCAGAACGAATAGTAGGAATAGAATGTTTCAGTTCCTACTATTCGTTCTGAAAATATCGATTTTGAATTCAAACACTGAGCAATTGATATTATTTTAAAGCAGTGATTCCCAAAGTGGTCTATATCGACCACCAGGGGTCGACGACAGCTCTCAAGGGGTCCATGTCAGGGGAAAAAAATTGGGGGTCCATGAAATGAAAATGGGGGTCAACGATAGTTAATCTCCTAACAAAAAAAGAAACAAACTGGACATAGCTAACTAAATTGATGCCAAATGTTGAAAATTTATTATTAAAGCATCAGGTTCATACCTCACACTAAAAGCATTTATTTTTTGCTTAGTTATTTTATGTAACAGAAATTAAATTTTAATTTGGTTCGTTTTAATTTGAATCTAATTAATAAATTTATAAAACTAAACATTTCACACTACATTTCACTACCGTTATAAATTTAAATCGTTCAAAGTGAGTAGCACTACACCGGTTGTCAAAAAAACATTTAAAATTAATGAATTTGCAAAAAATCAATATCAGATAAGCAGGGGGTCTACCCAAAACCGAAAAACATGGCAAGTGGTCTACAAGACAAAAAAGTATGGGAACCTCTGTTTTAAAGGCTTCAAACCTCTGACTGACGATGTTTCCCCCGTCGGGAAAGTGACTGACGAGTGTTTTCACGTTTAATCATCAATTATTTACAATCTAACAAAGGACCCCGCACGGAACATATGGGAATTGGCCCTCGGTTAAAATCTTCCATACTCGGGGATATTATCCAAAAATCGACGCTGATCAAAAGTCTCCATGGGCACGAAGTCCGGAAATGCGATCCCGGGGAGTTACTTTTATTGCAATCAAAATAGGGAAACATACTTACCTGTATATCTTACCTGTATATCTTACTTGTATATCTTACCTGTTATAATGTCATAATATGTATCTTTGTGCTAATGACTTCGAGTCGAAGCACCTTTTTTTTCTCTTTGTTTATAATAAAAAAAAAAAAAATAGGGAAAATGAGCAAATGCACCCGTCTCCTTGTGATATTCTATTATAGACATATCTACATCACATAGATATATCATATACATATACAGATTGCAATAAAAGTAACTCCCCGGGATCGCATTTCCGGACTTCGTTTTCATGGAGACTTTTGATCAGCGTCGATTTTTGGATAATATCCCCGAGTATGGAAGATTTTAACCGAGGGCCGATTCCCATATGTTCCGTGCGGGGTCCTTTTCATCAGCAGATTTATCACTTTTTTTCATAGTTTTTCCGACGAATTTCACAGCCTTCCACGCCCATACCCACCGCGGTCGCGCTGACTGACTTTCGATTTCGAACAGAGTAATGGTTAAACTCTTCAATCAATTACATTTGAGTCGGAGATAAATCACTGATAAATTTTGACACCACCTCCCGGACTCTTAGATTGTGATACTAAACTAAATTATATTGTATTCACGCAAAAATAAATTATATATAAGCTACATATTTCAAACTAAATTTTGATCAACAGTATGAGTAGAAAATTTGTTGTTTCCTATTGTACAAAAAACTATGTTAAATTCGTTCGATCGATCGTTGGCACTTGGTCAGGTCATAGCCATGCGCCAATCGACAACTTGAGTTATTGTGCTTGCTGAGAACATGGCGGACATTTGCCCAGCATGCCTTCACAAATTAAGTTTTACACTTCGAATGATTTAGCGAGTTGTTTCATCTTGCTACTATTAAAAATTATCAATTATTATCACTATCTGACTTAATGTTTTAGGCATATAAAACTAGCTGCGACTGCAATCGTAGGCTTACTTTTGATAGCATGGTCAACAACAGCTGTGATAACTTTGGAGACGGGTTACATTCCTAGGTAAAGTTATTTTAACTCCATCAATTAAACAAAATATAAGCGTCTGTTGCTTCAGGAAAAACAGACGTTTTGATTGAAATAATTTTTCAAATTACATAGCTACTTATATTACATTTGGGTGAAGCCATTCTTGATAGATGACACAACACCTATTTGTCGTAATAATTTGACAAATGGTGCATCGGACGATAAAATAGTATATAAAGGAAATTGTTCAGAATAAAATGGTAAACAAGAAAGTTCATATGAAATTTTGCAGTAGAAGCTATAATTATTGAGTAATCGAGACGAGAAGTGAATAGTGATTTCAAGCGTGCATCTCGAAGTTGATTTGTCGCATCTAACCTACACGAAATTTGAAATAATACTTACTTATAGAAAATCAGAGCAGTTGATTTTATATTTCAATTTGAAAAAATGTAAGCTTCCCGACGCATGCGCTACATTAGATCTGTTGCGCACTACACCATAATAAACTTGCATTACAATTATTGTTTGAACTGATGTTGGAAAAAGTCTAAAATAGGCGAATATGTCTGTACTTTTTCATTTCTTATTTTAAATGATGTTCGGTTAAATATTTATTGACGTTTTCATTTTCAGTATTGCCGATCCATTTTCTCATTATGATGAGCTTTACGATAAACCTTGGACACGTTTGGGTCCATACTTTATCGGAATGATGACCGGCTATTTCTTACACAAAACTAACTGTCGTTTTCCATTGACCCGGTTAACAGCAACGCTTGGATGGTTTTTAAGCATTTTCGTCATAGTAGGCGTGGTTTATGGACTTTATTACATTGAACTTGGACCTTATTCGGCCGCTGTATATGTTTCACTTGGGCATACAATTTGGGCGCTCGCCATTGCTTGGATATTAATTGCTTGCGTGTCAGGATACGGAGGTAAGTAGCTTAAAGGTGTCTGCCCACTATACCGTACCATACCATGACCGTGCTAGGAACGTATCATGCACGAAAATAAACACGACACGCAGTACTATGCCCACTGTAACGGATCGACATCGTTCTATGCACGTATACAACCCGTATGATGCCCGTATGCAACGCGTATGATGCCCGTATATAACGCGTATTAAACCCGTATGCAACGCGTATCAAGCCCGTTCGGTATCCATTCAATATGCAGCATCGAATATGTCATTTTTGCAGCATAGTGTTGCGTGGACGCCTTGAAGTGTTGTCAATTTTTTTTTAAGTCAAATAGGTATGGCTATTAGACATTAAAAACTTTAAAATAAAAATCTTTTTAAAAAAATGTAACCGCCTTCAAAAAAGAACAAATAGGATAAAATAACAAAGTTTTTATGTCGGCACTAATTGGTGTCGATCTCAAAATTTGGTTATTTATATATTTTACCCTTTTTAGTGACCATTTTTTGAAGGAGGTAACATTTTTTAAAAATTTTTTTAGGGAATCCCTGAACATGTTTTTCGCTTTCGGGCATATAGACAAGTAATGTTGCCATATAATAATCCATTAAATTTTGCAGTATAAGTAAAAGTATAATAAATAAATAAAAGTATATAAATAAATATCGCTGGCATAATCTACATCTAGACCCCCCGTCCCCCATGTCATTAAAAATAAGCTAAATGAAAATGATACGCGACTATAACCTGTAGCATACGCGGTTATAACCCGTAGCATACCCGGTTGTACACCGTCGCGTGCCATGCACAGAGCGTATCGGCACCGGCAAAATATTCTAGCCGTGGATTAGTTGACGGTCCGGTCATGGCATGGTACGGTGTTGGTCGGTAACGGAACGGTTTTAGTGGGCATTGTTTCATATGATTTCATAGAAAGAATATTTTTTTGCCTGACACGTTCCTATTACGTTCATAGTATGGTACGGTGCAGTGGGCAGAGACCTTTAAGAATATATGAATTAAGTATAGTGCAAGATCAGTAATTTGTTGGATTATTGAAAATCTAAGATGTCTATTGACAACACCTCAAATCTGCAATAACGTGTTGAGTCGACAGAAAACATTGAGTCTTGCGACCACGATAGGAGACAACAACACGCGTCAGAAATCTTGTTTCGACAGATACGTATTGGGCAGCAAATGTTAAAAGCATTGATTAAAACAGCGTTTTAATCAATGCTCTTAACATTTGCTGATGTCATATATCTTTGTCGCGTTTTTGTCTTTTATCTCAATAGCAAAGAACATTGCCCATTTTACTAGAGGATTTGGTCCAATGTTGCCTACAAGCGAATTCTAGTTCTATTTCAATGAGTTTCTATTGTCTTATGCATAAAAACGTTAGTATGTACTTTAAAAATCCGTTCTGGGGTTTGATTGTTGTATTTCAACAATTGTAATAAATCCCAAGCTGAGCTACGATTATTTTAATAGTTTTACTAATTTATTAACATTAATATTGGTGAAACAATATTTCTGTTCCTCAAGGACAAATCATTTTGGTGCAATAGAAAAAGATATTAATTGATTCCCATACGTAATATAACATTTGGACCAAAATATCTTTTCGAAACGCTACTTTTACTGTGTCGTAGTGCTCATAATTAAATGTATTTGATTTTACAGGATTCGTGTCAAAAATTCTTGGTTGGAAGTTTATTTATCCATTCAGCAGGCTGGCCTACTGTGCATATTTGGTACACCCTGTCGTTATAAGATCAGTATTGTTGAATGCAGAAAGTCCATTGCATATAACGAGAGAAGTTGTGACAATTCAATTTTTGGGATTTTTGGTGGCGTCTTTCTTTGTATCGCTGCTAATATCGCTCGCTTTTGAAGCTCCTGTAGTTTCCTTATTACATTTGGCGCATCCAATGAAGAAGAAAGAGAAAGAAGTTAAAGAAAATTCAAATTCTACTTAAGTGAAAGAACTGATACCAGTTTACAAAATAAATTATTGTATATAGTAAGAAAATTTGATTTCTGGATTACTGGAAAAAATCAGTAAGCCGTAATATTGAATTTAAATGTATTTGTTATATATTTGTATAAGTTAATAAAAAATATATCAAATTATTCATATTATAATTTTTTTTATAATCATCAACTGCTAATACCAATTTATATTTTCATTGTTATTATTAAAAACAACATATATTGAACAAATAACATTTAAAACACGTTTTCTGGGACAATGTGTGGATGTTACTAAAAAAATAAATTATTACAGACATTTGGCAACACTGTAATATAATCTGATACATAAAATCAAAAAATAAAAAGTTACTTTGTATTCTGTTCTTTACTTCGAAGATTTATAAATTTCGTAATAAATAAACATATTCAAATACTTGTAGGTATATTCTAAATAAAAATATATTTAAAATTAAAGATGTTTTAACCGTCTTTTTTTTTAGTTACTTGTGTACATTTAATTGGAGACATGCTAGGTTGTATTCTCAGCAAATATAAGTTTCTCATAGATTGTGACTGCATTGTACAATTTTAAATCAATAATTGATTAAAAAGTAAAATGAACGGTTATTACATCCTTAATATTGTACAGACAGTCCCTGATTTTACTAGTTAAATCATTCCTAAGGTGCGCTTGTAAAGTGAAAATTTATGGAATCAGTGAAACGCACCTGCAGCTACGTGTGTTTAGCATAGTAACCTGTTTGGATTTTCAATTTTGTTGTCATACAGTAGAATCTCGATAAGTTAAAGTTCAAGGGAAACATTGAAAAATGTAAATTATCGAGTTTTTTACTTATCGAGAGTTGAAGTTAGAGAGGTTTTGGAAGCTCAATTTTTACCTTAAAAAGGTTCTTTTCTCTTCGAACCATTTTTCACTGCTTCGATTGTTCTAACTTAGCAGAATATGTTAATGTGTTCAATTTTCGCTTCATTTTATCACTCGTTAATTAATATTTCATGCGCACAGCAATACGTAAAGCGATTTAGTCAAAGACTGAAGTGAAAGTTAATAAAGTTCTTGGCAAAACTTTTTGTTCGTATACTTATTCACGATGACTTACTAATAATACTTTAAGTTATGGGGGTCACCAAATATTATTTTAAGTTATTTGTTTAAGTTATCGAGGTTTTGTGCTTTAAGTAATGGAGGTTTTAGGCTTTGAGGGGAAGGGAATTCAAAAAATTTTTAAGTTACAGAGGTTTTTAACTCATCAAGGTTCTACTGTATATATAAATTCGGGAAGTCAATGCAGGAACTGCCTGTACAATTTATTTTTTATGAAAAAAATTAATGCTAATTAAAAAATATTGTACATTAAAATCAGCCCTACTATATCATTATTATTTTTACTTATAAACAGAGTAACATTGACGTTCCAAAAATGCAGTTTTTCAATTTAGCTTAATATTTAAATATACTTTAACAACACATTAACATGCTATATGGTAAAAGGTTTTGACATAAAGTGACTAGTTCTACATAACTATGTTGTAATAAAAACTAAAAAATATTTTGAAATTTACATAGAATTTATGTCACATCGCCACGTTTAGTATTATCTTTTGACTATATAGATCTATGGACTAACAACGTTATCTTCACTCCGTAATATTTGGGACATGAAGTCCCAATCTCGGTCAAGCTGAGAACTTCTAATTTTTATAATCAAAAACTCAATTTCAATTACTTGCGTTCATTTTTTAAACAAAACGGTATGGTATTGATTTATTAAAAAAAAGTAAAACATTCGAGACTTTACGTTAAAGTGTGAAATCAGTGGTCATGCAAGGGTTAACTGAATTTTTCGTTTTTTTGGACCTCAAGCGTGATAGTTGTTCACATTGCTTTTATGGAAAAAATGAGGTTAACTGGTAGCCCATAAATATACACTGCAAGGTATTATACACCAAAGGAAATGTGTTTTGGAATAGAACATTGATATTATATATTTCTTTTAACTATGTACTCGTAACACCTCGTCTAGCGACAAGCATATTTAGCACGGGTTGTTTATTTATATACGTAACTGCCTTTTTATGCGTAACCATCGTAAAGTCGTAACCGTTACATTGTAAGATTTTGTCATGCGGTCGCAATCCTGCTCGTGCTGCTGCACTGTTTTCATGTACTTCTGTTACATATATCCCCTAATCGAAACAAACAGCAATTAATTAATCAAATTATAACCACTAATCTCTATTTGTACTGACAGTGACGGCGGCCATTTTGCAGCACCATACTAATGCGGGACTTTAAGCGCGAGCTGCTGGAACGTTGAGATTCGCTGACATTTTAATTTGTGCAGTACTATACCGCGGGATATTAAGCGCGGGCTGTTGGGATTGGTTGACAATTTAAATTGAATTAAGTGATTTCTATTAAAAATAAAGTGATGTACAATAGTCGTTCGTGACCGTGTCACAAAAGAATTAAACCTAATCCAAATTCTTTCTTTGTTAAATCCTGGGTTAGTGCTGTGCTTTAGTGAAGCGATGCTAATTTTATTCCATTAGTAGCACATCATGTACTTGTACTAGGGCGTATCCGATATAATATAGAAATTGGCGATGATAGCAAAAAACAACATTGTTTACTTACATTATCCGTATAGCCTTGTGGGCTTTTCGTAAAGTCCTGATCGATTCCACCACCAATTTTAAAACCACATTTCATTTGACCATTTTCTGACTCTTTTCGTAAAGTTATGGGAATCTAAAATATAAAATACTTATAATTTGTTTTGATAAAAGGCATGTGTCATGTTTTATGACACACCCCCGTGTGTACAACGTCTACTTATTTTAAATGCTAACTTACGCTTAAGCATTCCATTGCTGTGCCAGCTTGATGCTGGAAAGCCATTTTTGCACACATTTTGAGGCCGGTAAGTGTATTTATATGTCGAAAAAACGAATTATTTGCGGAACTTGACAATACCTGTCACTTCGACTTCAGCAAATTGCGGGAATCGCTCAAACGTCATACAATAAACTAGTACCAACATTACAAAACTTAAATATCACCAGCGTATTCAGTGGATTTTTAAATATGTCGGACACAGGTTTAAAAAAGCCATATGTACGAAAAAGCCTTGTTTTTGTTATCTACTTTAATTAAGGTCGTTCAGTCTCGTGAGTCCTATAACTGAAATTCAAACAAATCTTTCGGGCTGAATTTTAATGAACTTATTCAACAGACATTTTTTAGATTTTATTTCCTCCTAAGATTAAAGTAAAAATCACTAATCGAGCGAAAGTTTTCAATGTTTGTGCCGTGGTTTGTGCTTTAAAAACTAACGATAATCATAATCTGTTCAACCACTTTTTAGCTGTCACAGGCAGATTAGATTAGATTGTAGACGCTCAACATCTAAGATTATCGGCGTCTATACTGTCACTGGTCACGTAGCAAACCATATGTAACACAAAATTATGAAAAAATAGTTTTGATATATTTGAGCCTTTTGAAATTGTACCCGTGATTGAACATGTTCTCTTCTCTGGACCATAGAGAAGAGCTCTGGACTGAACACAAACATTTCTTTGTTAAACTAACAAAATATATATTTTAGATTCTGATGATTATTAAAAAATATGCTAGGGTGACCAACCGTCCGGATTTTCCGGTACAGTTTCGCATTAATATGTGTCCCGGAAAATGTCCCGCACTATTAGGTATGCGAATTTTACAATTTTTGAATATATTATTTGCATTTAAAATTTTTAGTTATTAAAAAAAGGTCATTCGTTTTCGTGCATGGTAATGGGTAGGTACTAAAAAAAGGAAGTTAGTCTTTTCTCAGACAAACGATTTCTGCTCCTCTGCCCCGCATTGTGTTATGACAAAAATGGTCGCCCTAAAATATGCGAGCTAGTCAGCTTAGCCTAAGCAAAATTTCAACTTAATACCAAAGTCTAGTGAAACAAAGGACAAACAAGTGATCCTATAAGCATTCCATTTTTTCTTTTGAGATATGGAAGCCTAAAAACGGACTCCCTTCACTTATCACCATTGTAGCATGGTACTCAATAATTCGAAACACAAATAAATGTAAGGATAGAGAGAAGACGCAAATAAGATATGTTGGTAAAAAAGCTTGATTGAACAATGAAGAAGACATCTATATTTATCGTAATTTTTTTTAGTGTATTAGTTCTAAATCATCCTTAGGTACTAACAAATTAATTAAGTTGAACACAGATAAAAACATGAAATCATTATGACAGTATGTAACATAAATTTTACTAGTGGAAAAAAATAATTAGTAATATCAAATTTTAATTTCGGATCGTAAGATAGTAATATACAAATTTATAGGACAGTGTCTGCTATTGTTGTTGTATGAAGCACATATTGTTACAGTTACAAACTATTTTGTAAAAAAAAAACTTTGCTACACGGTCATTGTCAGGACTTAACCCGAAACTTCCACCATCGCAGCGGATGACTTAATGACATATCAGATCAATTAATCATTCTCATAATAAAGCATATATAAAACTGTATAATATGCTTTATTATGAGAATGATCGACTGTTCTGATATGTCACTGTAGGGTGTAGGACTAACTGATTAAGTTATCTACTGCGATAGTGGAAGTTTCGGGTTTAAAACTAGCAGTATATGTTTCATAAGCAACAATAGCAAACACTGTGCTGTACACTGCATGCCACCAGGTTTCATCCTTGTAATCTTCCAATAATTATTAGTACCTACATAATCACAACACAATATACATACTGTATTGAATGCGGGCTTGTGCTTTCTGTTGAAAAACTACAAACTCGCAACTCAACAAAACTAAAATAACAATAACAACTTGACAATAGCGTACTTTACTGTACTTTAAATCAGGAAAGCGACAAGTGATAAACTAGGCAATGAGCGATCACCGCCAATCACTGACGAGCGCACATTCCGTGCAGGTAGCTGCTGGAGTTTCAACGGATCTAAAATGTGCCTTTGCGACGCTGTTTGTGACTAACTTCCGAACCTTTTATATCCGTGGCGCGTATTATACTACGGATTGTATAATCAACATTAATAAGCCATTTTAAGGATTAAAATATAATTATTGACATCAATTTTTCTTCAATGCGAACGTATTTTGAATAGTGTCCGACCGAAATTTCGGTTTCGGCCACTTTCGGCTAAAAAAACTGGTTTCGGCTTAGTTTCGGTTTCGGCTGCCCATCCGGCCGAAACCTAAACTACATTCGGGAGGTTTCGCGCTGAAATGCGGTGCAGCTGCGAGCGACAAAGTGTCTTTTATGCCTGCGCGCTCCGCGTTTTTTTTTTTTTTAGTTTGAAAGAAAACTTTTCTTATTTTGATACCTATTATTTGCATTAAAAATTATTTAGTTGTATTTGGTAGGTAGGTATTTATTAATTTTAATTTTATTGTAGTTCGTTAACAAGAGTACCATACAAAATGACCAAAGTTTAGAAGAAATAAAAAGATTGTTTTCTTTTTTTTTTGTTGTGTATACCTACTATTAGGTAAATACTTTTTATTAAAAAAAAATTTGTTTTGGAGCTTTTATTTTATTTCATAATATTTAAAAAAGTATATATATTTGTGTTTTTAAAATAAGGGGGATAATAATATGATATGATAAGTTAATGATTAGTTAAAATATCATAGGCTGAATGATTAATATTTGATTAATTTAAAAATAAAAAAAAAAAATAATAATAAAGCCTGATTATGATAGTTTACTTTATTTTTCCCACGAAAAAAGTTTCGGTTTCGGCCGAGACTGAGGCCGAAATTCGGTTTTGGTTTCGGCCGTAAAACTAGTTTCGGTCGGACACTAATTTTGAATGACTACAGGTTTCATGTCTATGATCATGGGTGTGCCGCACCCACTATTTGCTTTTCCTGGGTGCTAGAGCTTCCGAGCACTCACACAGTCGGCGTCCCGGATGGTGGTATTTTTTAACACATCGAATTGTTACAAGTAATTTACGATGTTTCAACATAAAAAATTGATTATATTTATTAGCATGAATACACTTATAATATATTTACTTTTATTTTATCAAGAAAAAAAAAAATGTACAACGTACACAAAAACTCAATTAAATTGTAACAACATTATTTTACATTTTTCTTTTTATTATACAATCTTTCGTATTCTTCTTTGTAATCAAAATAGGTTTTACCATTAAATAATACTGATTTGGAAATAATGTCTTGCACTGGTTGATTTATCCAAAAATGTATCCCTTGTCCAAGCTCTGAAATAGTTAGGGTACCTTCATAACACTTTTGATTTATAACGCTGATTTTGTTTAATATCTCATTTTTACTATCGTTATTACTCGAAGATACTTTTATTGCACCTGAAAATTAATAAAAAAACGTGAGAGCCTCACCCACATAAGCTCGCGAGGCAAGTAAAACTTCCTTAGAGTTATGAAATTGTTTCATTGATGCATTATTTTGCGTTACCAAGGTTTCTCATCATCAAAGAAGTTTCATTTCCAAAAAAAAAAGGTGTAACTGACTTGATCATTATAGTACAAGATCCCGATTTGGCTCGATCTTCACCCATCGAGATTTCTAATGAAATTTGAACTTTGATAATATAATGTATAATAAAAAAAATTGATCTGGTTGCCATTCAATTTCTAGGCACAGCTATTTTTAAGAAAAAATTTAAGTTGTTAACTTTATTTCTGAAATGTAGTTATCGAGTTTTCAGATAAAGGACGCTGCAGAATCCTTATGGTCATTGTACCAAACTTTCCAAACTTATAGTACTCGGTGAGTGGATAAAAAGTGTCCGTGGGCGCATTGCGTAAAAAATTCGCGGTCGCGAGATATCTTTCTCTGAAGTTTGATTATTTTTTTTATACACAGGGTGTCCCTAAAAGGTCTTTACAAAAGCCTACCACATATTCTTCAGGCCAAAACAACTCGATACAAGCAAACTTACCTCAGTACAAAGTTGCTTAGTTTGGGCGCTAGACGGCTCTTAAGTTACAATTTTCAAATCGTTTTTGCTTTATAACTTTGAAACGGCTCGAGATTTTACTCAAATTTGGTACGTTGGCATAGCTTTATTGGGCAATAAAACCCATATCATAATAATGATGAATATCATTCCATGGGCGTAGAACTTGATTTTTTCGATAATTAAACATCTAAAACTTCTACGCCAATGGAAAAAAATCAGTTTGAGTATGAAATCTGGATCACGCGACTCATTTACTACAAAAAAGGTACTCTTGATAAAATTCGATTACTCTCATAGTTTCGACAAAATTTTAATTTTAGTAATTTAGAGCATAATTAAATATTAAAACTCAACTGCAGCAAAGGTTGGGTGGCTGGGTACGCGACAGTGATATTCATACCCAGCCACCCAACCTTTGCTGCAGTTGAGAGGCGTCTTCGGGATACCGGTCATTTTGCTCCTAGAACTGGTGATTATGGAAGACAGCGTTTTGTGAGGATTCCTGAAGTCGAAGAAGATATTTTAGACCGTGTTGAAGAAAATCCAGAATTGAGTACTAGAGTTTTAATATTTAATTATGCTCTAAATTACTAAAATTAAAATTTTGTCGAAAATATGAGAATAATCGAATTTTATCAAGAGTACCTTTTTTTGTAGTAAATGAGTCGCGTGATTCAGATTTCATACTCAAACTGATTTTTTTCCATTGGCGAAGAAGTTTTAGATGTTTAATTATCGAAAAAATCAAGTTCTACGCCCATGGAATGATATTCATCATTATTATGATATGGGTTTTATTGCCCAATAAAGTTATGCCAACGTACTAAATTTGAGTAAAATCTCATGAGCCGTTTCAAAGTTATAAAGCAAAAACGATTTGAAAATTGTAACTTAATAGCCGTCTAGCGCCCAAACTAAGCAACTTTGTACTGAGGTAAGTTTGCTTGTATCGAGTTGTTTTGGCCTGAAGAATATGTGGTAGGCTTTTGTAAAGACCTTTTAGGGACACCCTGTATAAACTAGTTGCACGCTTTGATAAATTTTTACATGACGTAAGTATATGATGTAGGTAATCATGGTATTGCGATAAATGCGCGCATAAGTTCTGGACAGCGATAAAAAAAATCAAACTTCAGAGAAAGATATATCGCGACCGCGAATTTTTTACGCTATGCGCCCATGGACACTTTTTATCCACTCACTGAGTACTATAAGCTTGGAAAGTTTGGTACAATTTGACCGGGACCCATTTTCCATAAGGATTCTGCAGGGTCCAAATTACCAACCGAAAGTAAAATATGTATATAAAATGCCAAAGTTCGGTCGACATTTTGATTCCTGGTATAAAACCAGGTAGACAGGCACCTTCGAATTAGTATTTTGCAGTTATAGGATTTTCTATATTGTCATATGGGAAAATGTAGATAATTTTATTGCGAATACGTGGCACATACAATATGTAGGTAACTATAGCAAAGAATATAATGGCAACCAAATCAAATTTTTTTTATTATGACATTATATTAACAAAATTTCATTAAAAAACTCGATGGGTGAATATCTAGCCAAATCGGGATCTTAGACTATTACGAATGTTAATGTGTAAATCCGTGAGCTCATATTGATTTCACTACATTTGCAAATGTCTAATAAAAAATAATTTTATTCAACTGACAACAGCTGACGTCGTTTATGTAGGTATTCATAAGGCAATAGTTGTATCGTGGATGTATCACGCGCACGCGCATACACTAACGCAGTCACAGCTCCATGACTTATGCTCAAACTCTCATGAAGCCAGTATTTAGTCAATCGAATTTGCATTATGGTTTTTCTAATTTTTTTTTCACCAAAAACTATCTTATATAACGCAATGCTAATAATAGCCTAGTCAAGAACTGAGATATATGAGAAAAATAGATCCAAGTCTCCAAAAATATGAGCAATAGCTTATTCGATTCGGAATTTATTCCGAAAGAGACGTTTTTTTTTGCTGACAAATATTGCTTTTGTTATTAACAAAAAACGAAGAGGACAAAAAAAGCCCCTTAGATTTTTGGAAATTACACAAAAACTATAAGCGCTAGCGGAAATTGAAAAAAAAGATTCTTAAAGAGGAGAAAATTTTCAATAACATAGTCCCACTCCCGGAACTCTATCTCTAGTATTTATAGTTTTAATTTAACGTTGAAAAAGTTATGCGTGGTCATACATAAAAAAAAAAAATAAAAAAAAAAAAAAATATATACGCGTCGACTTGAGAACCTCCTCCGTTTTTGTTTTTCGTCGGTTAAAAATAGGGTTCCGCGTGGCCATTACAGCTCGAGCGCTCTGTCTGTTAAGAGAGTACAAAACATAAAATATTTTTTTTTACTATTAAATAATTTAAAAATTTCAAAAAAATATGGTGTCATCTCAATTTTCTCCTCTTTAAGAAACTTTCTTTTAATTTCCGCTGTCGCTTATAGTTTTTGAGTAATTGCCAAAAATCTCAGGGTTTTTTTTGTCTTGTCGTTTTTTGTTAATAACAAATGCAATTTTGTCGGCAAAAAAAATAAAAAAAAGTCTTTTTCGGAATATTTTTCCGAATTGAATAAGCTATTGCTCATATTTTTTGGAGACTTGGGTCTATTTTTCTCATATATCTGACTTCTTGACTGGGCTATAATTAATTGTTGTTTTATGTAGGACCTCATTACCGATATTAATGATTTTTTTTCAAATTTGACTGATTGACATTTTAAAATTTATAAATAAAACATGTTTTTGGACACGCACTCATATAAGCTTTAATTTGATATCCAACACGATAACCCTGAGAAAAAGACTGTTATATACGGACAGACACCCAGTTAAGTCCATAAGGATTCTCTGATACAGAGTACTAAAAATAAGTTTTTATGCTACTTAATTAATAAAAACAGAACAAAATATACTTACAATTTTTAATTTTCTCAATTTGAGTCGCATTTTCATTGTATTTTAGTTGTCGTAACTTTTCAAACAATAATTTTGTCGCAAATATTCCAACACATGTGGATTCAATAAATTGCTGTGGCCTATTTATTAAATGTAAAATAGAATTCAAAGAGTGTTCTGAATTATTATCCACTAATAAACGTTCTATTGAAAAAAGATCAGAATTATAATTAATAAAATTAAGTGGAAAATCGCTGAATAGCGATATTTCTTTAGTAAAATCAGTTGTGTGTTTTATAGCAACTCCCATATTTTGAACACCGATGAATAAATTTAAGTTAACTACAGCATTTTCAACGTCTTTTTGAGATTTTTTTATGTCACTTTCCCATCCATACAGTGTCCTCAATTTGAATTCAATTGATTTCTTTGTCTTTTGCTGAAACAAATAAATGCAGAATGTTTCGGATCAATCAGCTATGGACAGTACAGTGAAACAGAGAAAACAGTTCTGAGCAGAGAAATACTTGGACATTTTTTTATTCGATGACGATGTATAATTATTTATTGATTATCATCAATACATCGAGTGGAATACAAATAATAAATCATACAACTTACCGTGTTGACAGCGAGAAAAAAGAGGGTGAAGGAACATATGAAATAAAATAAGAAATAAACCATACCGCATAACGTGTGCTATACATTCTCTTTTTAATTCATAGTTTTTGTCGCGTTCTTTTTTTCTCACCGTCGACTAACAGAAAGTAGGCGTGGTTTATTAATACACTTTTGTGGTTTACTTAACTTATTGGTGATAATAATTAACTAATTAATATCTCATTAACGGTACATCAGATAAAAAAATGTTTATGGGTTTTTCTGCTCAGAACTGTTTTATTTTATTTCACTGTACTCTCTGCAGGCGAATGGACTAAAACATCCAACAAAAGCAAATGTTTCTCTGCATTAAATTAAGATGATCTTTTATATACTTACGATAGTATCTTGAACACAATCTAAAGAAGATAAAGAATTTGGAATATCGTTTGAATCACTTTTCTGAATTGCAATTATTTCCAATTTGAGTTTCTCTAGAAAAGTTTGCTTGCCTATTTTATCTATCTCTTGAATTAAACGTTCATTGTCACTATTGACTAGCTGTTCCTAAATACAGATATTTTTTACATTATTAAAAATATTTTTTTATATACCTAACTTTGTTTTATCAATCAAAATGTGGAACTGCGCACAGTCGCCACTGTTAACTTTTTACACAATTTACATCTAATAGTAAAATATTATCATTTGTCAAAATATGGCAAAAATTTTATTTTGAGAATTATTCAGTTTAAAAGATTGCAATATTATTTTTTATAGATTTCTTTTAAAGGGTTTATTAATTATTAATTTTATTGAATTTTAATAATAAAAAAAACAATATAAATATTTGAAATAGCTGTGCTATTTTCTTTCTTTCTATTAATTAAATAAAAAAAAAGGATATTTGAATTTAATATTTACATCGTAATAAAAACATTATTTATTAATTTTGTATAGGCAATAAGCATTATTTGATTTTATATTTTACCTTAATTGTATCCAAATGCATCTCGATTTTTTTTGATTCCGCTTTGTATTTACAAGCTTCAAGTTTCAGTTTTGTGTAAAACGATGAAACTTTTCCCATTTCATTCAAATAAACAAAATTTTCACTTGAAAAAAAAAATGAAATTATTCACATTTTATTATGATCTTTGTCATATCAAAAAACAGTTTTGCGGATTTAAACAAACTTCATATTCAAATATTTCATTTTATAGGTTGGTTACTTGGCACATAAGGTACAAATACACCATATACACTACGAGTGTTGATCCATTAAGGAAAGTAAGTCTCGTGTTATGAGCTATAATATAATCCATGAGGACAGTTCTGTTTGCCATATGCTTTAATTACATTTCAAGTTCCGTAGCGCAACGATATAAATACTCGATGTCGACAACTCGTCACCTTTGACTTTGGGCTGTTTACTGACAATGGACAGTAGAGATGTGTAGATCCGGATGGATGCAGGTCCGGACCTGTACCAACTGTGTGAGTTGGATGGATGCACATCCGACTCAGAATCGGATGTGCATCCTTTGGAACTGTTACGTACATGGACCTGTTAGGTAGACGGATCTGGTAATAAACTATCAAATCACAGCCGAAGTCGGAACGTGGCCGGAGCTGATATGAAAATCATTCGAGCGGCTGAATACTATGTACGCAGTAATGTACATTGTACAGATTAGTGATGTGCCGGATATCCGTATCCGTATCCGCGGATATCCGAGGGAGAAGAAAGATCCGTATCCGTAAGTTTTTCACGGATCTTCTGCGGATCTTTTACCTTATTAATTTTCAATTCATAGATGAAATTTTATATATATAGGTGATTAGGTAATAATGAAAAACTGTTAAATTCCATTCAGATTATTTTTGATTTTTTAAAATCGTATTTGGCACCTTTATATTGCAAACATTTGTCGTAGTGAGTACCATACCAATAGTACATAACTCAAAGGTACTAAATCAACTATCTTTATAATGAGATATTGCACACCAATCTTTGGAAAGAGACAATCTGTTATGAGAATTAACTCTTAAAGAGGTCAATAACTTTTTCCCATAACAGATAGTCTCTTTCCAAAGGTCGATGTGCAATATTTACCGCCGCGTACTCTAATAAAGTTAAGATCCGTATCAGTATCCGCGGATCTTGAAACCAAAAATCCGTTTTCAGATCCGTATCCGCGGATATACATTTTTAACGATCCGGCACATCACTAGCACAGATCCGACGTACAGTACACATCGCTTGGTTTAAGTGAGTTGGACCCATACAGGTCTGGCGGACATGTAACAAGGATACAGATCCGAAGGGCTGGATGCACATCCTGACCTGCATCCTCAAAAGTCTCGAACCTGCCCATCTCTAATGGACAGAAAGTTGTAGAGTGTAAACAGTCCTATTTTAATAGGGGAAGAGGGAGGCGGGCAAATTAAATTAGAATTTGTATTATAATTTTTACCTGTGATCTTTTTTTTCTTGAGCATCATTTAGTAAATTAGCCATAGCTTGTGTATCAGAAAATTTAAATTTTAGTATCGTTTTCCACATGGATTGTGCATCAAAAGAAGCTAAATCTTTGTTAATCATGCATATTATGTTTTGCTTTTCTGGCTTTGGTACGTTATAATTTTTTGATGTGAAGTTTAATATTGTTTTGTCCTAAAATATCATCATTTCACAAAAAAAGAAAAATAGGTAAAAATAATAATTAAATAATTAATACAAACATGTAATGGCTCTTTCGACACATCAAAACATTCTGACGATGGCAGAGAATTTCTAATTTTTCCTGACAATTTCTGGAAAGACTGCCTTAGCGCTTGCTACAAACAAAAACCTTGTAAATTTAAGTTCGAAACAATTAGTTAAAAATAATATTTTAACTTACATGAGTTTTGTCAGTATTTTCGACTGAGTCTGAAATTGGAAGAAGCGATTTGACTTCCTTTGTTTTATTTTCATATTCAGAAAGGCTTTCTTTGAAACTTTTGATTTCTTCTTCTAACAATAAAATCTTTTTCTTTTTCAAATCCATTTCAGCCTTTAATTTTTGCCGTTTCAATTCTATAGAAACAGAAAAATAAACGTCAAAACGATTTCCTCGAAACTTGTGGCATATCTTAAGCTCGTTTAAAATAGAAGCTGTATGCCGTATTCAAATTTTAATGGGAGAGAGGATTTCATATAAAAATAAACGGTTATATCATGTGTAACATGCATGGCTAAACTTACGCTTCTTTTTTGTTTTCTGAGATAATTCATTAAATAATTGCTCACTATCAGCAATACTATTTGACAAGTCTTTCAATTGTTTTTCAAGCGTTCTTTTTTTGTTATAAAGTTCCAGTTGCGGTATATGAATAGTATTATGCTCTTCCATCTAAAATAACCGTTAGATTATATCCAAAGTAATTTTTATTTTGACTGAATAATAAATGCATGTGCAATATACCTCTCTTCTGTTTTTTAATGCGTCAAGTAATAAATTCATTCGAATATTTCTGACGTCTGTACGTGACTTTGTTCGGTCTATTACCTCGCTCCAAACATGGGTCATAGGACCTCGACATAAACTAAAATAGTTGTATTGTGAAATTAATACGTAAAGTAATATAAAAACAGTTTATTAAACTTAATTGAAATACCTTTCGAACTCTGTCGTTGAGGGGATTTTGTCAGATGGATATCCCATCTTCTTTACCCAGTTTCGTAGTTTCTCTCCTGCATTTTCCATTTTTCTTATAAGGGTGAATTATGTGTGATTTACTTAAAAATACAAATTAAAAGCACTTTATTTCTTGTCTTACACCACACATTCGAACTGCTGTTTTGACCATTTAAACATAAATTCTTTTCTTAAGCAATTTTTTGACATTATTTATCAACTAAAGTTTACAGATAGATTTGTTCTTGACAGCACGCCGAGAATTTTAAAGTTTGTACCAATCCTACGAAATAAAATTTGCTTGATACGTGATACCTTCTCTACATCAATGGGTTTGCAACAGGGCCGGCTTAGCTCTTGCCACTGTGGCTCAGTGGCTGTCACCGCTGTCTCTTGTCAACGAGTGTCAACATAGAACCACATAGAGTCATGTTCTCTGCATAGAGTTGCCAAATTGTTCAAAACAGAACTAGAATGTCACTTTTGGGAGATTATTAATTCAGATTTCATGCAGACAGGTATCCCGTTTTAAGTATTATGTTATTAATATAAGTATTACATATTTTAGTAGATTAACCTTTCATGTAATTTTAACTGAACGCTTTTGTTGTATGTATAAACATTTTTATATTTACATTCCTTCTTTGTATTTTTTTTTTTCAATTAAAAGATAATTATTATTTTTAATACTATCTTAAAAAATAGAAGCATATCGGATAGCTTTCATTTTTTACAGTTTGAAGCGTCTGAAGTAGCATAATTAGTTGTTTTTAAAAATACTAATGGTCGCCGCCATTATATGGATTTCTCCTGAATCGATTTTGCGTGTGTTAATTCGCACATATCGTGATGAAACATATATTAAGCACTTTCTCTCATTAAAACGAAGAGAATGATGTATGTTTCATCAAAGTATGTGCGAATTAACACACTCAAATCGGTACCACAACTTTTTTCCTTTCCGTATTTATATATGACTAGCAGTCCATCGTGGTTTACCCGTGTGCAAAGAAGGGATGTGGGAGCGGGGACATGAGTACGCACATTCATCTTAATTTACCGAGATGAATGCTGTGTCCAAATTTCATGCTGATCGGAGTTACCGTTCAAAAGTTTTTGTCGGATAGACAAATTCTGATTTTGATTACAAAAATTCTTTCGTAATTTTGTAATTTTTAAGACTATGAGTAAGAGTAAACAATAAACAATGGGGCACTTTCAAATTAAGCAACGTTTTTTTCTGTCTGAACTTTTAGAAATGTGTACTTAATGTATTTTTCGTAACATATTGCAACTTTTAGATTTATGTTAACAAAATAAAGAAAGATGGATGAAGGTTTAAAGCAAGTTCTTTACTAATAAGATGCAATCAATTGATGAATTAGTGCAATATACTTAATTGTTTACAAAATCAAAATGTTTACACTTCTAACAGAGTTACATTTTTGGGGTGCAAAAGATGAAATTGATGTGCCATCGACTAATTTTAGTGCAATAAGGTTGTTCTTTAGATTATTGCGTTTAATATTAATTATACCTACTGCCAGTTTCTAAAAAATATCAAAGAGAATTTCTTTAACCATTTGCTTATACTTTTTTAGACATCATGATAAAAAAAATCGATATGAAACGATTTATGATGAGGGGAAAAGATCTTACTGTGAAAAATTGGGACATTTTTCTTCGACATCGAGTAAAAAAACTGCAAAAATTAAAGATTTTGAGGTACTATCAGTCCAATATATATTTAAAATTCCAACTGAAATTTCGATAAATATTTTCATATTTTTTTTTTAAGGAATTCTTACAGAACAGCAAAATGGTGTACTGTGATTGGCTAGATAATTCCATTTTTCGAATGGTTTTATCATCTGGGATGATTATTAACATACAAGTTAATGTTTTTAATTGTGAGATTAAGAATATATCGTTTGATAATTACTTAATTGGCAAATTAGAATCTGAATTTGTATCCGATGGTATGTATCATGTTGTGTTTTAATTTAACGTTCTGGCTAATTCATTCTTTAAAAACTACAATTAGAGAAAGTATTTTAATCCTCACTCCGTGTCAGATAAGCGCAATATTGTTACAGGCACAATAAGTGCGCCCTTGGAGCTGTGCATCGCTAGATGGCCAAAAGATAAAAAATAAAACAATTTTTTTTTATCTCAACTTTCGCTAACTCGGAGTTACGCGGTTTACACCTGCGATTCACGCAGTACTCTAGTTACGCGAATTCGATATATGCGATCTTTGTCGGTTCAATCTATTGTGGATCATAGGGTTGTTACTGTACTTTAAATTATTAGTAATAAAATTTTTTTACATAAATCGTTTATTTGCAGTTACATTCCTGAAGTCTCATATTTTATTTACATACAATGAAAACGTTGTAACCATCGTTCATATTAATAAGCCGATAATGAAACAAGGCTGGCCTGAAAAATTAAGTAAACTCGATGCTCATATTCAAACACAAGAATTAAATGGACAAATTGGCAAATGCAAAATCAGTAGCAATACAAAGAGTGATTTAATTGCAATATGGAGGAAATATAATGGTGACGAAGTCCATCCATGGTCTCCATCTACCAAGGAACAGGACAGAGCGAATGTTCATATATACGAAGTGACAAGGCTAGTAAAACGTTGTATAAATGGGCCGTCCCGCATTTTTTTTCCTTTTTAGGGTTATATTCTGCATTTCAAAATTTTTTTAGAGTTTTTCGAAAATTTATTCTGTAATAGAAATTTTAAAAAGAGGATTTTTCTTTGTATTTTTTTAAACGTAGAGATTTATGTCGCTATGGCAGTGACGCGAACTATGATCAACCAATCAACATTTTGCTACCTTATACTATTGCATGGATGATATGGGATGTCCAACGGCTCCACCTGTTATACGCGCGTATTTTATTAATTATTATTTAAAGAAATTACTAAAAAATTCATAAGAAAAAAATTAGTTGACGTGGTTTACATTTTTAATAAAATATTTTTAACAAAAAAATTGAACCGACTTCACACTAAAAAGTAAAAAATAATTGCGTATTGAAATGTTTTGGAGTCGGTGTCAGCCAAAATGAAATCTATTCCGAGAACTACACCGACTCCAAAACATTTCAATACGCAATTATTTTTTACTTTTTAGTGTGAAGTCGGTTCAATTTTTTTGTTAAAAATATTTTATTTTTCTCTTTTTAGTGTTAATCTGACACTAAAAATCGGTGAACATACATAAAAAACATTATGCGTTTCTTTGAAATTTGAGAGTTTCCCTCGATTTCTCCGGATTCCACCATCAGATCCTGACTTGGTTCCGATGGGACCACCTCTGAGGTGCACTCTTTCGAATAAAAAAAAAATTTGAAAATCGGTCCATAATTAACGGAGAAATTGGTGAACATACATAAAAAATATATATATATACAGACGAACACAGAACCTCCTCCTTTTTGTTGAAGTCGGTTAAAAATGCTTGTTTGCAGTTAAAAGAAAGTATAAAAGAATGCAAAAGTCGATTTACATTATTTATTTATGAATGTGCCATGAGGAATTATTTTGATATAGGTAACTAGTAATAAGTAGCTCATTATAATTTCGCTAATTGTTTTTATTTGATATATTTCAGAACGAAATTGGAATTGATTTGCTATTATCAAACGGAATTCGATCCAGTTTGTGTTGCATTTAGCACTGCTCAACCAAGAATTCTGAATTCCGTAGAACAAAAAACATCAAGCAAAGGCACAGTAACTGTTGAAAAATGCACATATGAAATAAATAAATCGAAACTCGTTCGAAAATCAGTGACATCAATACCATTGCAGACGCAAGTTTGCTGTCACGTTTTTAATCCAGATGATGATAAATTGGTTTTGGGCTGTATTGATGGTTCAGTGGTTTTATTTGATGGTGAAAAAGTTATTACTCATCTTGTAAAAGCTTCATTTGTAAGTATTTTTTCCTTACATTTTTATTTTTCAAATACCAAGAATTTCCGAAGAAAATTGATGGGCAACCGATTGGGAATATACACCACTTCTGCGCCTTCCTACTAAATTCATTCATTTCATATTTCCAGCCTTCTTACACATTTGATATTTTTATTTTTAATGTAATTCATTGTAAGATTCCAGCCACAGTATCATTAAACCACGATGGGACATTTATTTTGGTCGGCAATGAAAAAAGTCAATTCCAGTTTTTTGATATTTCTTTATCATCTGTTGTTACACAAATGGTGGGGGAAAATTCTACTCCATCCAATATTACAGACTTATCTCCGTATTTTCGGTAAGAATATCAATACGTAAACATAATACGTTGTGAAGTAAAAGTTAAAATTTGGTTTCTTCTTAAAGGCACCGCATTAAGCTTTCAAAACTTCTATGGAGTAAGCAGCCAGAAGCACAATTTTATACTGAAAAATATGCACAAACTGATTCAATGCTTTTACTAGTTTACGATCATGGACCGTTGGTAATTTTAAAATTGATTGGCACATCTGGACTCTTAAGTAAGTTGGAAATTGGAAATCTTTGCTACGATCATTCTTACTCTCGTCTATTAAAACTTTTAAATCTCAGGCTATAATCTGAGAACTTGGAAGAGATCCCTTTTTAATTTTTCAGTATTATTGAACTGGAAATATGAATCGGTACGAGGCACAGATCACTCTGGCGGTTGATAACATTCTCATTTTTTATTTACAGGTACTTCGTATAATATGGGGTTTTCACCAGACAAACTAATTCATGAGTATCTATCTTCCAATAAAATTGACAAAGCCATCAATGTACTTTTAAGTTTGGACTGGGATTTTTGGGGAACAGTTTGTCTCAATGGTTTAAATCGCATTTTTAATCATCTTATGAGGCAGCCTTTTTCACCTGAAGTTGAAGGTAAATTGCATGGCGCATTTTAATGTATTCTATTGTTTTTGGAATAATATGGTGTGTTTTGTTGGCTTCTAGAACTCTTCGAGTAGAACCAATTCGGAATTATTGTTAGTATTAGGGATCGACCGATATCATATCGGTTATCGGCCAAAAACGACCGTTTGCTGATTATCAGTATCGACCAATATAAGTGGTGCGATATCAGCTTATCGGCCTAATAATAAAACTAAATACTAATTTCTCATTTAATGCTTAATAAAAGTAGGTAAATAAAAAATTAAGATATTTAAGTATCTACCAGTAAATACTTAAGTACCTTAATTTTTGATTTTTGTTTTAAAAACCTCAAAAAAACTTGTTACCTACTTTTATTAAGCATTGAATGAGAAATTTGTATTTACTTTTATAACTGTCTTACAAACAAATCGTTTATATGAGCGAAGATGCATAAGAAAATTGTCTCTATGTGCAGGGAGGTGGAGTTACAAATTTTTCGATGCGACTCTTTCACTTATGGCAAGCATATGAACTAGCGAACTCTAGTTACTTATATCTCTATGGCCTATACTCTATAGGAGGCGTAAGAACCGATTTTTAACCGATTAAAAAAAAAAAGCGATTATCAATTTGTTATCAAACATATAATCATGTTTCTTCAATAATTGGGTAAAAATCAGGAACACATATTTTTATATTTAAAGCATCTTTTATACATTTTAAGAAACCTTAAGTGCAAGACGTTTAAAATATTTTCTATGGCCGATATCGATACTGGCTATGGAAATATCGGTATTAACCGATTATATTATCGGCATCGATCGATTATCGGTATCAGCGGAAAAAATCGTATCGGTCGATCCCTAGTTAGTATGCGCGCGCTTCTACGATCCACTTCCTTCTATTAGTGTTTTGATGTTACACCGTAAAAATTTACTCTTACCTTTTTTTATGACGCGCCAAAAGTAGTATCACTTCAAAAAATGCATATTTTTTAAAGTGTCGTTGTTTCTCTCGAGGGAATTTTGTAATAGAGAACACATCGTTTCAGTGGCGCTATGCCGTTTTGAAACATCCTATACATTACCTAATTCTATGAGATGCTAAAACATCTACGTCAGTTTTCAAAACTATCAGACTTATTTCGACTTCAAACTCTCTACTGACTGCTAAATTATATTATCATTTTTGAATGTCTGATTTTTATTTCAGTTCAGTTGCAAAGAGCGCTCAGCAGTTTTCACGTGCCTTCAAGGCCAATGTGCCAAGCAACAAAAGAACGATTTGAAGGAAGAGTTCACAGTATATCCCGACGATTTTTCCATCTGTTGATTCGTTATCAATTATTTGAAAAAGCGTTCTGTTTGGCCATTGATATTGGAGATCATGATTTGTTCATGGATATGAATTATTACGCTTGGTTTATAAAAGATTATGAACTAGCAGTGGCAGCGAAAAATAAAGCCTTAGAACTTATGCAAATGGATCAGAAATATGCGTACTTTAACAACTAATGTTTTTATTTTTTTTAATATGTAATTAATTTGAATTTTTTAATAATCTATCAGAAAGTATTCGTATTTTCGTACTCGCGGGAGGGCGGAAACTACTAATATTTGATTTTTTTAGAGTATAATTTATTTTAATAACTTGTTCCATAGTAAATATATTTTATATTTTTATATATTTATTGTAAGTTTAATAAAGTTAATAAACAATTTTTATAATAAATATTTTATATATTTGTTTTTTTTTGTCTTCATCACTTTTTTGAATTATGTATTAAAATATAATTGTTTTTTCGATTTTTAAATTATGCTTATAGTTAATAAGTTTAAATCTTGCAATCGATTAGATAATAAATAACTTAATACTAATTAATTTTTATATTTTTTAGATATTTCTGAATGCGGATCGAAACGTCATTCTGTGTTTTATTGATTTGTATTTTTATTATTTTTTGTCAATATATGATCTGAGAAAAATTGGTCAACAATTTTATTTATTTATAGTTAATAAGCATACCTTTATGTAGCGAAAGAAAATGTCTTCTAGAGAAATCGGTACTATCTTATAAATAAACTAGAAACGGGAATTCTGTTTGCAGTTCCGTTTTTTTACGATGTTTTCTAGTACTATTTTCTTTTTCTTAGATGGAAGAATACCTTTTAAAATTTTGTTTATAGGTCCTGATATCACTCGAAAACTATTGCACAGATTTAGATTAAGCTTGGTACAATAAATCGGTTTCCAAATTAAAAACCTAGGGTAGGTATTTTTTTCCAGCTACGGTCACATTAAAATAAAGTAAAATCTGTGGGCAAAATTAATGTTCACGCGAACAAAAGCGTAAGAAGAACTACTAAAAGTACAAGAGTTGAAACTTAAAATACGTTTTTTTGAATAGAATTTGGGTTATAATAGATGATTATTGTTATAGTCCGGGGGCCAGCGACCTATTTAGGTCGTCCATTTCCGCGCGGCTGAAAGTCTCGTAAAATGCTCAGACAGTAGTACCATATAGCATAGTGGCCGTCAGCTGCGCCAGTATCGGTGGAATAGCCTCCCACGCACGGTTAAAAAGATAATATTTTGTATATCCAAATCTTTGACAAACGTCTGTTAGGTACATAGGTATCCATGACTACTTATTAAAAAATTGTTCGTTATTAATTTTTCATTAAAATTCGATAATTCAAACTCCATTCTATTAGAAAGTAGATATTATACTAATTAATTCATATATTTTTTAGATTATTTCTAAAGAAGATCCAAATCCGGATCGAAACGTCATCTAGTGAAATATTGATTTATAATTTATTATTTTTTGTCAATATAGGTATAGTCTGAAAAAAATTGGTCGATAATTTTATTTATTTGAATAATATTTTTTATCATTACCTATCGATTGAAAACTTGTCAAAAATGATCTTTCATAAAGAAAACGTCAGCTGGCTGTACGATGGTGGATGTTACGTCAGCTGATCATACGAACTTGACGAAATTAAAATGAATTCAGTCATTCCCTATCACATGAAACTTTCTCAAAAGGTAGTTTTTATAATATTTAAAATAAATACAATCGTCAGCTGCTTGTTTAATGGGGGAAAGATTGTCAGCTGATACAAAAAAGGGTGTGGTAGAAGAGACAGTTGGGAACGTCGATATTTTGGCGGCAAAGCTGTAAAACGTCGATAGCAATCGCTATGATACAGTTGAAAATCATTAGGTTGTTCAGGAAGTATTACATCTCTTGCTGCTAAATTATTATTTTTCCGAATAGTGAGTACCTATATTACGGCACTTACACAAATTTTCTTCATTGAATAATTTTAACGTTGAATTTTTCTTTTGACAAAATACACAAAAATTCCAGCCAATTGGGTGACGGGACCACTTCAAAAATGTTGACATCTTATTATATTAAAGAATTTCTGATATCGCGTGAGGTGACGTGGGTAATGGATCGTATTCAATATGATATTTGCTATTCGTTGCCATGGTTAGCTACATAATATTATGTTCCACGTCATGTAAAAGTTAATCAAAGCATGCCGAACTAGTATATTTCTGACAGATTTATAAAACAAAAAAGCGGCTGATTTCTGTATTTTCAAAATATTTCCGAAGCTATAAAGCTACCTATTCCCCCGATAGTGCCGCAGCTGACGGCCACGATGCTACATAGTACAACTGTCTAAAGCTTTTTACGAGTCTTTGAGGCATGCGGAAATTGGTAATAAAAACCTGTTACTGGCCCCCGGACTATTATATTTTAATTCCGAAACTTTTTGTAGGATCTGTAAATATATTTATTATTAACATTGATTTTGAGCAGTTTCAAAACCTTTTTAGGGTTCCGTACCCGAAGGTCAAACGGGACCCTATTACTAAGCCTCCGCTGTCCGTCTGTCTGTCTGTCTGTCCGTCTGTCTGTCTGTCAGCGGGCTGTATCTCAAGAACCGTAATAGGTAGAGAGTTGAAATTTTCACAGAGTATGTATTTCTATTGCCGCTAGAACAACAAATAATTAAAAAAACCCCAAAACTCCCCAAAGAGGAGCAAATTCAGTTTTTTGCTTATAAGTCGCTCAATTTAAATCAGATCGTTTCGAGACCTGTCTTAAACGAAAGAGCAGAAAATTTTACACAGATTTTGTATAACAGAATTCGTCGAAACACTGAATTTATACATTTTATTTCTATATAAAGCTGTATAAAAAAAGTGTTTCGACGAATTCTGTTATACAAAATCTATGTAAAATTTTCTGCTCTTTCGTTTAAGACAGGTCTCGAAACGATCTGATTTAAATTGAGCGACTTATATAAAATGTATAAATTCAATTTTGTCTAATCCATAGCATACACGGGGATCGTCTGTCTTCGTTTGTTGCATACTGTACTATGGGAATTTAAAAATTGCGTATGTTTTGTCTTAAAAAAAAGATTGCATTTGTTCAAAAACGAATGTCATTTCAAATCTTTTGACATTAGTATTTTGTGAAATGCAACGCCTTCTGAGTTAACGATTTGAATAACTAATTTTAATTATTAGAACATATTGCTTTGACAGATGCAAACGTCATTTTTGACATTTTTTACCATTCCAACACCATGGATGAGCGGAATGAAACCAAATTTTGGGAGGATATTTGATATGCAAATATGAAGAGGCCTATTGTTTATGAGAGACGTCGGCGCAAGCGCAATATATATTATAATGTTGTTTTTATAAGATAATAGTATACTTTTCATAACGGCTTATTATTTTGTTTTACAGGAGTTTTGTAAAATAAATTTTTGAAAAAAATCGGCGCATGCGTAGAAGAAATATATACTATAAGGCTGGTTTTTATATAATAACGGCATACTTTTCATAACGGTTTATTATTCTATCTATGTTTACAAAAGTTTTGTAAATTTTTTGGGAAAAATTGGCGCATGCGCAAAAGAAATATATGCAATAAAGTTGTTTTATATAATAATAGTATATATTTCATAATGGTTTAAAAGAAAGTTTTGTAAAAAGTTTTAGGGGGAAAGGCGGCGCATGCGCAAAGAGATATGTGCTATAACATTGTTTTTATATAATAATGGTATATTTTTCATAATGGTTTAATATTCTAAAGTTTTGTATTTTTTTTTTTTTTGGGGGAAATCGGCGTATGCGCAACAGAGATATTTGCCATAACGTTGTTATTTGATATAATGGTATATTTATCAAAACTTTATATTATTTTATTCTACAAGAAATTTTTGTAAAAAAAGTGTTTTTAATATAAAAACGCCGGGGTGTATTATGTAAAATTTCACGCCTTGAAATTCTTGAACTACTTGCATACTCCCACTGGTTACATATTGTTATAGCGCCTCTCTTGTTTCTTTTACAAAAGTATTTAAAAAGTACATAGTGTACGGAACCCTTCGTGTGCGACTTGCGAGTCCGACTCACACTTGACCGGTTTTATTATATATGCGAAAAAATTACATAAATTGAAATCTATTAAAAATAGATAATGTAATTTCAAAACAAATAATAAAAAAGTTACAAAATTCAAATTTCCACCAGCAAAAAGTTTTTTTATTTAGCTTTACTTGTTTCTTTCTTTCTTCTTAGGTACCCTAACCTGTCTCCTTTTCGATACTAATAGCTTATACATTTAGGGATTTGTCATTATTTCGGTTCATTTGATTAAAAGAATGAATAATTAGGCAATATAATAATGTTAAACTGTATGTTAATTTGTAAAATGATAATTTGCGGTAAAAATTACTACACTTGCAAAGTTGCACGACTTGATTATAAATTATTACATAAATATAAATGACAAAAACTGCCTGAAATAACGAAATATTGCATGATATCTATTTAGACATTATATGGTTCAATGAATACGTCCATTTGTAGCAATTTATAACTCAACAATTGATGGAAAGTAATTCTATGTTGAAAAAAAAAGATCAAACTTTGCTGGTCAACAGACAATCGATTGGCGACAGTTTAATTTTAAAGAAAGTGATCATTGTACTCAACAACTGCTATAAATACTGGACGTGGGCGTCACAACAATCAGTTCATTATTGTTAGTGATAGTGTCAATATAGTGATAGTAATGTCCCTAATTCGTTCGCTAGCTCTTATAGCGACGCTCTGTCTGGCAATTGCCTACTGCAATGCCAGACAGATTCCCGTCGGCAACGAAGAGGAGGAATCTCACGATTTAGTGGCTGCAGCCACCGGACATGGTCACCATCATGAAGAGGGTGGTGGACATGAACATCATTCTGATCATCATGCTTCGCACGGCGAAAAAGGTGACAAAGGGTACAAAAATCATCATCATCATGAAAAGGACGAGCACGGAAAACATGGCAAGGATCACCATGCGAGCCATTACAGCGAACATGGCGGTCACAAGAAAAAACATCACGACGAAGCCGAGAAATACGGCAAACATCATTCCTCGCACAAAGGACACAAAGGTGGCAAGTTTGGTGAAAAGAAAGGACACAAAAAGGGACACAAAACCACTGGATATCACCATAAATCGCACAAAGACGATTACCATAAATCCCACAAGTTCTACGACGACTACCATAAGGGCGGTCATCACAGCAAGCATGGTGATTTCCATGGACATCATGGTAAGAAATCTGGTGGACACAAGAAAGGTGGCAGTCACAAATCTGGATACCATGATGATCATTATGGCAAGAAAGGACATCACGACAAAGGACACTATCACGATGATCACAAAGGATACAAAGGTCATCACGGACACGAAGAACATCATGCCCATCATGATGACTACGGAAAGAAGAGCTCCCACCACGGAGGAAAGGAATACGGATTCAAACATGGAAAACATTGAACAGTTTAAACGCGGATTAGATTTGACTGTTTGTGTTTTAGTTATGTTCTTGATTTCTGTAATTAGTCGAATTTAAAACCCCATAAATACTTAAAATGTTCCTCAATATCCATATTCCAAAATCCCTTGCACTGCATGCAATTTCCCTTAATGTTTTTATTAGTTTTGTTATGTGACTGTTAACGTTGTTGTTTAGTTATTGTTTTTGTTGTTGTTCATTATCTGTTGTGTAATAAAAATATTTTTTCACTTTAGAAAATTGTTTTTTTTAATTTAACCAATTTAGAACAAATTAGTTTTTGACGATATTGAAATGAAGCATGATTTTTTTCAAATCGTGCCAGTTGTCAATTTTGGAATTTCCAAATATGCTACCAGCTATATACATGACGCATAAGAAATCACTAGTCAATAACTGAAAGTAAAATAATATGAAGTAGGAAAAGTGTATTACACGTGTAGGTCGTTCCCTGTTTTGGTTAAGACAAGTCACCCACGGACATTACTTTCTTAAGATTTAAATTAGGTATGGCTACAGTAAAACCTTTTTATTCTGAAATAACGACAATTAAAATATCTTTTATAAAAAATAATTCCTTCGAAAAAAATCCACTGTCTATTTTCAAATTGATGAGTAAATTATTTGCAAAATTTCACAAAAATCAAAATTTAAAT
This sequence comes from Xanthostigma xanthostigma, assembly GCA_963575645.1. Classification (NCBI taxonomy): domain Eukaryota; kingdom Metazoa; phylum Arthropoda; class Insecta; order Raphidioptera; family Raphidiidae; genus Xanthostigma; species Xanthostigma xanthostigma. The sequence continues at coordinate 34,441,600 of OY754470.1, forward strand.
AGGGAGTTTACAAGTTTTGCATTAAACTTAAGACTTATAATGGTATGTTACACCTTTAACTATAGACAAAGCAGTCATCGTCCTACCTTTTTTACTCATTTTTTGAACTTTCAAAATAAATTTTTTGCATGAAATAATTTTACGCGACGGAATCGATAAATTATGCACAGAAAAATGTAAAACTGAGCTCCAATTGATAAGTTTTTAAATTATGAAAAATCAGAGAACGCTTTGGAAATATTTTTATTAAATTCCAATAGTTGCATTTCAATAGACTATTCAAAAAGTAAAGTTTGTTGATAAGCAGAATATGCAATGAATGACAGAGATAATATGTGGAACTAATCTAAAGCCATCAAAAGATCTATCTTATTGCCTCGATTAATTTAACACCAACAAACTTTATTACTTTATTAAAAATAATCATTAACCAGGCTTCCTAAAAGTGCAGCGTGTATTCCAAATTATTATAGGTATCAAAGGCCAGCCAAGGTTGAAATTAAGACGTAGATAAGTCTTTGAAAAGTAATTTTTGGTGGACCTCAGGTCGAAAAACATTTTTATAATTACATGTTTTGCATCCAGTTATATTTTCAGACCGAAAATAAATTTCATTGAAATTTTTAACGTGAGCACTAACTAAATCCAAATCTGCTGATAAAGAACTTTTTAATGAAAGTTTCACTGTATTCATAAATGAGAATTAAATTTCTCCTATAATTCGCGATTAACAGGATCTATTATTAAAGCACATCAAATTTCTCGCATTCTCATTCGTGTCAAAGACTCGGCTAATAGTGACAATTTTAACTCATGCAAAAGAAAATATTATGTTTCCGATTGATTAACTGCAGTCAGTCATGTGTGAAAAAACGTTTTGTATTTTATACTTATTTCTCAATTTAATTGTTTTATCTGTTACACAAGATAACTACAATAGTACAGAGAAACTTATAAGGTAAGTGTATTTAATCGTTTTGAAATTTTGAATTTGGTTTGTAACAATACAACTCAAGTGCGAGTGTAATCCGCGGGCCGAGAGCTCCGTACAACTAACGAATACGTGTTCCTATAATAATTAAATCACATATGTCATTAAATATTATCCATGAAAATACACTGCAAAATTTCGTCAAACGCATAATCAAGTTTGTATGTCATCGTAGGCGATCTCTGAACTATATGACGACCACATTTCGCTACAAAAACCAAAATCTACCCGGATTAAGCTGGCATGGAAAGCAATGTTTAAACTAATATGTATATTTTATTTTTCAGTAATATTTTGTACGCTCTACAAGAAACACAACCTCGTCAGTATGGAGTTCATCAAAACGTGAATCCGGTAATTTCACCTTACAAAGAACAGTTTGGATTTTATCAACCAAATCAAATTCAGACGACTCAAAATCTATATCAGAAACCTGATGGAAATCAGCAGTATGGATTTTATCAAGTTAACGGTCAATACGGGTTATATCCAAGCAAACCAATTAAATCTCCTCATAAATATGGACTGTATCAACCTGGTGGTCCCAATTTTGCTGTACCTCAACAACAGGTGTGTAATAAAAATTAAAACATAGAAATTTTCAGTAATTTCCTAGCGATTTTAAGTTTTTTTTTTACTGTACTTTTAATTGACTGAGTCGAAATTTGCATTCGACATTACAAAAAGGCAGGATGGTCGATGTATTTTAAACAATTTTGGAAAGTTGACTGGCTGATTTGTTTAAAAATATTTCCACTCCGACCAATAGGACTTTTGCTTTTAATTTATAATGAAAAAAATAATTACAAAATTTTAAACTAACTTCTAAAAAGATAAAATATTTTCCCTTGGTTTTAAAAATCAGCTCCCCCCTAAATTCAATTAGAAGTCAATAATAATTAATCATTAGAGAAGAAGTAAACTTTTACAAAGAGAAGCGATTTTTAAAATCAGCTTCGTATAAACAAACCTTACCTCTTAAAATAATAATATAATAATCTTAAAATAATATGTTAGTGTAAATAAATGAAAAAATTTTTTTTTGAATCTCAGAATCAACAACAAAATACTTTAACGGGCGCTCTACAGTCAATCGCTCGCTATGACACATTACAGTGCGTTCCGAGGTTACTTTGCGAAGTAACTGCGGGGAAAAAAGACTATTCAAATCAGTATTATTATCGAAAAGATCAGCAGCAATCATCTTTTTTACCTCAAATAGATCTCACATCATTATTATCGTAAGTATCTTTATTTAAACTACACACTTTCAGTTTCATCACTGAATTCAGTTTTGACACAAAAAATATATTTTAAATAATGGTTGCCAATACCTCTGTTAAAAGTTTACCTATAAAAATCATGAATAATACGCGTATTTCAGTTGCATCTTCTAATTGTAAATAAACTTTTCTCTTATCTTATCTTTACTTTGTTAATGTCGTGTCTATATTTAATTTAACATAGGTAGGTATGTTACAACTGTTACAAGTTTGTTTGCGTTTTGGCGTTTTATGTAGAGTGTGTTCTGGATGGACAGTCTGAGTTTGACATGACGCGACATAGACAATCGGAATTTTTAAAAACTACAAGAATAAGTAAACGCTTGCTAACTGTATGAGTATTGAGTACCCCTTGTACCGTATTTTTCGGACTATAAGACGGTGCCGGACGATAAGACGCACCTCAAATTTATAGGATGATTTTTAGAAAAGATATTTTAATATTACGTTCGGATCATAATTTTTATTTACTGTTAACATAAATTTAGAGACGATTTATTGAAAAAAATGTTTTAATGTTACCTTCGGACCATAAGACGCATCCAAAATTTGAATCCATTTTTCTATGTAAAAAGGTGCGTCTTATAGTCCGAAAAATACGATATATATATTTTTTTATTTCGGTTATTCCATATCGATTCTGTCATGCACTTTTATTCTGTCTACATCCTACAATATGATATATCAACTTGGAAAGCGGTATGGCTATTGAATTTAGAAAAATATTCACTAATTCACGAGTTTCATTTTGTTATCTTTATCTACACTAATATTTAAAGCTGAAGAGTTTGTTTGTTTGGTTGAACGCGCTAATCTCAAGAACTACTGATTCGAATTGAATTTTTTTTTGTTGGTTAGTCCATTTATAGAGAAAGGCTATAGGCTATATAATATCACGCTACGACTAATAGGAGCGGTTTATCAATGAAAAATGTTGCAAATTATAACTCAAAATTTGTCCGTCCGACAAAAACTTTTGAACGGTAACTCTGATCATCATGAAATTTGGACACAACATTTATCTCGGTAAACTAAGATGAACGTGCGTACTCATGTCCCTCCCCCCATTCGTTCTTTTGGACCCGGGTTCATGGGCGTACTCAGCTTTTGGCTCAGGGATGGGAGGGCAAATCAGAAATTTCTTAAGCCGAGTCCCCTACACACTTCACGAAGTCACCTACACGAAAAATTAGGTGTATGTAGTTTGTAGGGGAAATGCCCGCGGGATATTCTGTTTTATAGGTAGTCGAATAAATAAACATACATATTATTAATATGCATTTATTTAATTTAAATTAGACTTCTATTTTAAAAGAAATTTTCGAGGATCTTCAGCAAAACGGTTTTTGACGTCTTCCACAATCCAGGGGGGGCAGTAGCCCCCCTTTGCCCTTCTCTGGGTACGCCAATGCCAGGGTTAAACCGGGCGGGACCGCTAGTTAAACATAAAATGCAAGTCCAACTTATATATACCTACTTTCATCAGTGCTCAGAATAGAGCCTGGGAAGTGGTGATTTAACATTTGTAATATTCTGAACCCTAGTAATTTGTTTTTTGCAGACTGGTTAACGTGATTGACTTAGGAAATGGATCACCGATACTTCGTTTCGGAAAAGCAATCCTGTTAGGTTACACATCAAAAGGAAATCCTTATGAATGTACGAAAATGTATCCAACTTGCCCTAGAGATCCGGATAGACTTGTCGAATATTTAAATAATCACAACGGTGGTTTTTTTCGTTTTTTTAGTGGTGTAAGACCAAATTATCAACACCAATATGGAAAAATCCAAATACAAAATAGAATTTTGACAAGTCCTACTAATTATGCTGAAACATTTGCTTATGATAACAATTTTCATGATCCACACAAAATTGTTTTTAGTGATTCAGATCAACGCGAAGGAAGCTTTGTAAATAATATTCGAAATTTGAGATTTCCATCAGAAAATACTGATTCCAATTATTTTTCTGTAAATATTTATCAAAATTCACACAAAAAAGGAAAAGGTTTAGAATTTTCTGGTGATAATCATTATTATGTTCCGGACATATCACAGATTAAAATGGTTTTCCCAGATCGAACGGGAACTGGTGAATTAATTTTAGATTCTAATAAATTTGCTTCAAATCCTCAAGCACAGGTCATTAGATTTTATAATCATGAAAGTGATAATTTGAGACATTTAAACAAAGGTAACTCTAATTTTAAGTTCCCAAATAATGTCGAAAATTTAGTTTATAACGGTTATTTTGTAATAAAATAATTCTAAAAAAAAAAAATATATTCTTTTTTTGCTAAATGTTCTTGGTTTAAGTGATAGGTAGGTACCTTAAAATGCTTTAAAACGTAAAAAGGGGCATTCCGGATAACATAAGGACGTCTTGATGGAAAAACGCTGGTTGGATGACGTCATGAAGGATGGCCTCAAAAGGCTAAAAATACGAGACTGAAGACGGCGAGTCCTAGAGAAAAATGATGGTAAAGCAGATTAAGGTCATTCATGCGCTAAAATAAGGATTTATTGTTACATAATAAGAATCACAAGTTGTTACATAACAATATTTAGGTTACAGGTCCGAAATTTCCTGTAGGGTGGGTTTTCGTGAGAAAAGTTTCGAACGAAAGATGCTCAACGTGGAAGGCAAAATCGCTTACACACAAAACTCACTCCCACCCCCTCAACCCCTCGCAGGGGGTGGGGGTGAATCTAAAATTTCAAAAAACAACCCACATTTTTTCTCAGGGATTATGATTCCGCGAAGAGAAATATCAAACTTTTGTCAGAATTTTTTTTTTATCCGATGCTTCCTTGCACCTCGAATGAATAATCTCGAAAATTCGTTATCTCCAAAAATCTCAAAAAATGTTAGCTAACAACATCTCCACTCGAAATTTTCGTGGAAAATATGCAAAATAAATGTTCAAAGTAATCTTCCACAGAATCGACTCACCCAGTACCTACAATCTAGACCAAGATAACCCGAATTTTCACCTCAAATTCGAATTTTCGAGAACATTCATTTTGAGGTGCAGGAAACCTTCGGATAAAAAAAAAATTGGTTGTCTGTAAAGTCGGTTTACGGACGATAGACTGTTTTACGTGATAACGTATTCCGTAATACATAACCTAAACCTCCCAAAATTTGGTTTCAATCCGCTTATCCTTGGTGTCGGAATGATAAGAAATGTCAAAAGTGACGTTTGCAACTTACAAAGTATTATCATAGATAAACGTATTATACTTAGGAAGATTCGTAACCTAGTTAACCAAAATGAGACCACTTTTATATAGTAAACCTCTTACGTTTCATACCCCTGGCCCACAAACTGAATGTTGTTATGTGCTTCCACCTACATTATGGTTAAACTAAAAGTTCAGATAATCTTAAAGCTACCTCTATACTGATCCTAATTACGCGCTCAATGGTTTATAAATTGTTAAAAACCATCAATGTTTTTTTTTATTTTTGACGTAGATACCTATGTGATAATTTTAGTTTTCCGTGACGACAGTTCCGTTTGTTTCAAATCATAGAAACGCCGCGTAAACAACGGCACAAATAAATTTTCTAAAATAAATAAAAAAACCAAATGTAATTCAAATTTTTTGAATTTTCAAATTTTATTTTGAATAGTCGTGGTAACGTTTTTTTAGTCTGTTTCACATTTTAATCAAAATCATGAATACGAATTCATTTTAATTAATAATTTAAGACAATTTATTATTCATCAAGGATCATTTCAACTTTACAAATAGGTACTGACATATTTTGTCAAAAGAAATAAAATAAAATTTCTACTAACGTGTGCAGTGACGTGTATAATGGCTAGTAATAAACATTTTGATATTTGAATCTTTGATTAACGTCTGATTAGTACTCTTCAATAAATAAATTATCGACCAATTTTTCAGACAATTTATATTGACAAAAATATATAATTATAATTCAATAAATTTATTGAATTATAATTATATATTTTTGTCAATATAGGTAATTGTCTGAAAAATTGGTCGATAATTTATTATAATTTATTATTATTATTATTTATTATAATTATAATTTATTATTATTTATATAATAAAATTGTCAGAAAAATTGATCCCAATTACTCGCTCAATGGTTTATAAATTGTTAAAAACCATCAATTTTATTTTTTTTTTGACGTTATGTGATAAATGATAATTTACAGTTTTCCGTGACGACAGTTCCCAGTTTGTTTCAAACCATAGAAACGCCACGTAAACAACGGCACTTAAATTTCTAAATAAATGTAAAAAACCAAATATAATTCAAAATTTTTGAATTTTCAAATTTGATTTTGATTAGTCGTGGTAACGTTTTTTTTAGTCTGTTTCACAGTTTAATCAAAATCATGGATACGAATTCATTTTAATAATTTAAAAAAATGCATTATTCGTCAAAGATCTTTTCAACTTTAAGACATATTAAAGGTAATCTGTAAAAACTTAATCCCGGTGAATTTCGTCTACAATTTTTACAGTTAACGTAACTGCACGAATTACTAACACAAGCCATTATTGAAAAATTCTCGGAAATGAAATAAGAAATAATTTTTTGACACAATTTATGAACGTACCGACAGAATTTTTTCAAATCATACATAAGGCTGTTTATATTTTAAAACCATGAATACGAATTTAAAAAAAAATAGTCGAACATTCTCTTTATTATATTTCTGGACTATAGATACCAAAAAAAATATCATCTCTGAAAAATCTTAAAAAAAAAATTCAACTGTCAGGCCGTTAAATAATTAATCATATATTTTTTCACCTACGGATTTTAACAAATTTATAACATGTAATACAGGGTGCATTTTTCGTCCACTTTGGTTATGTATTCTACTCTACAATTGTGAATGACATATTATTTTGTAGCATCGAAGATCATGTCAATTATTTTATTATGGGAGAAGTACAGTGTCGGTATAAGCATCTAATTAATTAAGATAATAAAAATAATTCAAAATGAAATACATAATCTTATTTCTTGAATTTATATTTTTGTTCGGATTTTTTTGACTCAACATCAGAATTTTGTTTAAAAATAAAATTTTAATTAAAGTTATTCATTTACTTAATGTCACCGCGGGATATTGTACAATTAGTTAAAGCAATGGTGCGTATTTCAATCGGTGGAAAGCAACCGGATGACTCTTGGTATTTGAGTTCCTGAAGCAATTTGGAAACTTTTTTGTTCAGTACCTCATAACCCCAAAATGGAAGGAATCGGAGAAAAGGGGGGGGGGTCAAAACGTAAAAAAAAATTGTTTAGAAACCAAATGGAAAGGCGGTAGCATTAAAGTACATGTACTCACTATTGTTTAAAAAAATTGTCATCCGAAACGTGCGGACGGTTTGCGCGAACCGATTTTTTGAAAATCGGAAAAAAAAAATTGTGTCGCAACCGGTTGCGATTTTGAGGAAAATTCTTGTTTTTGTTCAGAGATGCTGTAAAAAAATTGTCATCCGTTTCTGCTGGACGGATTTTGAGGAATTAAAGGTTTGAGTGGCTAAAATTCTCGATTTTTCACTAGCTTTTTTCAAACATCATAAAAAAATTGCTAAAATTGTTAAAAACGGATGACGTTTCTTATACATGTTCTCAGAGGGTCCAACTATAATATGTATCAATGTCATCCGTTTTTATAACATTTAACATCATTTTTCAACCCCTAAAGGGGTTGTGTACGTTATCTGTATGCCATCAGAAACGAGTCTAACCTCAATATTCTGATTAATATCGCACAAAAGTAAGGGGTTGAAAAATGGGGTTAAATGTTATAAAAACGGATGACATTGATACATATTATAGTTGGACCCTCTGAGAACATGTATAAGAAACGTCATCCGTTTTTAACAATTTTAGCAACTTTTTTATGATGTTTGAAAAAAGCTAGTGAAAAATCGAGAATTTTAGCCACTCAAACCTTTAATTCCTCAAAATCCGTCCAGCAGAAACGGATGACAATTTTTTTACAGCATCTCTGAACAAAAACAAGAATTTTCCTCAAAATCGCAACCGGTTGCGACACAATTTTTTTTTTCCGATTTTCAAAAAGTCGGTTCGCGCAAACCGTCCGCACGTTTCGGATGACAATTTTTTTAAACAATAGTGAGTACATGTACTTTAATGCTACCGCCTTTCCATTTGGTTTCTAAACAATTTTTTTTTACGTTTTGACCCCCCCCCTTTTCTCCGATTCCTTCCATTTTGGGGTTATGAGGTACTGAACAAAAAAGTTTCCAAATTGCTTTAGGAACTCAAATACCAAGAGTCATCCGGTTGCTTTCCACCGATTGAAATACGCACCATTGCCTTAACTAAATACAGTTGAATGACGGAAGAGGATCTTTGAAGAACAAATGTAATTATGATGCTGGTCACTAGAGGACCAAATTGCCAGCACAATTCACTACGGAAAACATATTATGTAGTTATGATGCTAGTCACCAGACGGCCGAACCATTATCAGCACAATTCACTATGGAAACTCTACATATTCTACACTCGCAGATTAAAAAAATTTAGCTTATGATGCTCGTCAATAGGTGGCCACCTAGCGGCGAGCATCATAAGTGGTCTCATTTTGGTTAACTAGGATACTTATCTTCCTAAGTATAATACGTTTATCTATGGTATTATGTTCTAATAATAATTAGTTATTCCAATACTTAACTTAGAAGGCTTTGCATTTCACAATATACTAATGTCAAAAAATTGAATTAAACATTAGAAATGCAGCTGTTTTCATGTTAAGACAAGACATACGTTTGCTTCTAATTTCCATGTACGGCAAACAAAGACAACCGACCGCGTCGCGCCATGCATTACACAACATTGCATTTATACAGCTATTTTTCTATATAAAGTATAAAATATTTTTCTATATAAATTTGTATAAAAAAACTGTTTAGGCAAATTCTGTTATACGAAATCTATGTAAAATGTTCTCCTCTTTCGTTTAAGACTGGTTTCAAACCGATCTGATTTAAATTGAGCGAGAAATTAGCAAAAAGCACGCACAGGGTCAGGCGGAACGTTAGGAACGTTACGTTACACTTTTTCGAACATGCAGCCGGTGTTTTATCAATTTATAAGATTGGTGATTCATCAATTTATAAGACGTTATCACGTCAAAAATTGAACAAAAGTTTGATATTTCTCTTCAGAGAATCATAATCCATGAGAAAAAATGTGGGCTGCCATTAGAAATTTTAAATTCACCCCCGTGAGGGGGTGAAGAAGTGGGAGTGAGTTTTGTGTGCAAACGATTTCACTTTCCAAGTTGAGCAACTTTTGTTTGAAACTTTTTTCACGAAAACCTACCCTTCAGGAAGTTTTGGACCGTTGTATATTGTATTAGATGTGATTTTTGAAGTGAAACTTCTTTAGCGACATACCGTTTTGAAAACTTTCTGTGACGTTAAAGGGAAAATGATTCGACAACGACAGTATAAAAATATAAGAGTAACATTAAGCGCGAGAAAGGAAAGGGCAACCATGTACGTACCACTATGTGGCAAGATTGATTTATTCAGTAGTTTAACATATTTTATTTGATAACAAACACAATATTGAAACTCCGATAAAAATCGGATCAGTCGTTTTTGAACAGACTGTTTTACTTTTATTTCGCCGCCACTGTATCAATTAAAGTATGCAGCAGTGAGTAGTGGTGGAAATGTTCCGAGATGGAAACAAATGAAAAAAGTACCACATATTAGAGCTACTGTTTACTGTGGATGCTGTGCCGCTTTCGAGTTACTCATCTGTCGGGAGTGAATCAGTCTTCGTTCACCAATTGAATAATACAGAAACCAGATTCTGTACAGCGTTTTATTTGTTTTGTTTGGGCGGTCAGTCCGGCCAACGGTATGTTATTTTCTGTTATTCTTTTGTTAAAATTTTCTACCTACTCAGTAGGCACTTCATACTTTTAGAAACATTTTTTGCGCAGTTCCTATTTTTTTTCAAATGTAATTATTAATTTATCATATTTATGGATCATTATCAATTTAATTTAAGTAATTAATAACAGACATTTCATATGCTACTGGACTTCGGAACAGATGTCTTTTTTATAATGCAAGATATTTTTTTGTCAGCTGTATCAACAAAACGAGCATATTATCTTTAAACTTTATAACGAATATTTTCATTGAAGTTGTAATGAAATGGAAAAATCAAAATTTTCAATAAACCCTAATTTGCTTATGTATTCGTTTTTTTTGTATAATATGTTCCAAGGGTACATGGAAATATAATGATACGGTCTAAACATTGTTTTTGAAATAAAATGATATTTTGAACGTGAAGAAAAGTGGTTTTCCGCACGGCGGATGTGCGTGTGGGTATATTTGTTAATATAGAATTTTATTTCGTTCTTAATAATTTCAATACAAAACTACGTCGATTTTAAAGATTTTTTTTAAATGCTTGTCTCAGTAGATAAGGATCTCAATTCTATTTATTTTGGCGCCAATCGAATCGGTGGTTTTGGATAATGAATAGCATTTTAACAACCAGTTATAAAGCTAGGTGTTCAACTGAAAATAAATAATCTCTGCTTTTTTTTCAAATTTATTTCCGCTGGCTTAGAAAAATTACGAATGGATGTTTCGGCTTGAATCTTCAAAACATTTTTGCGTGATTCTATTCAACGAAAAAACAAATACGTACAATCAGTGCGTACAATATACTTACATAGGTACTATATTTAACAACAAAATTCCACATATTCTGTAGTTTTTAAAGAGTTGAATTAAATAATGTATTGTAATTGCAAATAAGACAGTCCGCAGGAACGATATTTAAGAAACTGGTATTCCCACACGCAGTTTTTAATATAATATTGTAAACTGTTAGTACGAAGAGATTGTCGATGTCATGAAAAAAAAAATTTTTAAACATAGCACCAGGGCATGTTCTCCACCTGCCTTGTCATAGTTACCCTATTGCCAACATATAAAATTAATGGTAGTTTTTTGGAATGACTGATACAAAATTTAATTTAGCATGAATTTCATGGTTATTCAGATTTCAGTTCTTAAAGTTGAAAATATCACAACTAAGTATGCAAAGCTTAGGTTAATTTGTTTGTTATTACTAGTGGTCGCCCAGTGGTCGTAATTCGACCGTAATTCATTAAATTTTTAAGTTTGAACGTTATTGAGATTCTTTTGTTATATGAATTTCTCTTAAATAGATTTTACTTGTATTAAGGCCGTTGCACACGAGGCTAGAAACGCTGCTAGATTCCTTGCTAGATTTGCCTACTAGTTTTCTAGCGCTGGTTTTCTTGATTGCTTTTAAGTGCTCGCTTCACACGAGACTATTTTTCAAGCTTGTTTTGTGGATAGATCTGGTGCGCGAGCAGTGACAGTTCGAATATAAACACAGAGCAAAACGTGTCTGTTGTCTGACTCTGAGCAGAATGACACCATGTCGGTTTGTGGGCGTTTGTTCAAGTGCCCACGTGACAAGATTCTGCTTCCTGATTGGTTCATGCTCATACCTAGCAGCAGATCGAGCAGGGAAAATAGCTCCTGTTCTAATTTTAAAATCTATCTTGTGAGCTATCAGGCCAGCCCGCAGTGACGTCATTTCTAGCTTCGTACCCAGCCTACCGGCTAGCAGAACTCCTAGCAGCGTTTTTAGCCTAGTGTGCAGCGGCCTTTAAATCGTATATTATGCACTTCCCCCTATTAAAACGTAGAGAACGATGTATGTTTCACCCATAGTATTAAATATCTCTGGTTTCACCACAATGTGTGGGAATTAACACACTCAAATCGGTACCACACTCTTTTTTTCCTTCCCGTATTTATATTTATAGATTACAAGTTATATACTATTTTGATCACCAGAAGAATAATAAATTAGTAGAGCCTGAATTGCTATTGCAATGTTTTGATTGAACGTTGAAGTAGAGCAAATCAATTTTAATTATTAATGCTAACTAAATGCAAATGTCTTGTTGGTAACATTTTGTAATACGAATTTTGTTTTTGGTTTTGAAATGGCAATTTAGAAAAATAACAGATGTATCATATTCTGTCGTATAGAAACAGTTTTTATGGATATTTTGCTTTAAAAATAATGATGATGTGATTAGTTGACATACATTTAAGTGAACTTGTGGTTGCAATCTTTGGGTGTTGGTTAACATGCGGCATTTATGACTTTAATAATAATAACTGCATGATTACATATTGTATGTCGCGAATGCAAGATATATGCATTAAAAAAGAGTGATTAATATCACCCACATGCATATCTGATTAATGAGACCACGCATAAAAATATAAATGTAAAGCTATATGTCCAAGTCATTCATTCACTTATTCTTCAAGTAATATTTAGTGAGGTAAAAAATAAATTTATATATATGTATGTCGGTTTCCTATATTAGAGACACAGTGACGATTTTTTTTCATTTCAATAGGTACGTTGAGTATTTACGGGGACACAATTTTTTTTATTTTGAATCCTGCTTGCGTCAAGTGCGTTTCTCTGCAGGTGCCTCTTATACAATAATATTATACCTACTCTAATAATTTCGTCTCGAGATATACATGTAAGATATACTGCCAGAATATTGATCGAATTGCTCGAGATATCCTTCTAAGTTATGTATACATTGATCGAATTACTCGAGATATCGTAAGCAACTAAACGATAGAAAAGGGAACCAATCAAGAACTCGGAAAGCCGGATTAAAATGGCTGCCTACATGGGGAGAAACGGCAGCCTTACTCTTGTGCTCTTATTTTTCCTTTTTAGACATAACACGTTCGCATTCGATGTACAGTGATGTATTAAATATATGGATTTTAGTGGGCCGAGAAAACTGCTTCAAAAATGTATTATAAATCCGTTATAATAAAAAGAAAGTCATTTTGAATTCTCGAAATATATAAAAAAAAAATCAGTCGTTACAAGTACCAACTCCGCTTCTCAATATTGAGAGGTTCCGTATACTTACAGCTATTTTATTTTACTGCTTTCTGAGGCGCTTATCTCAGAAACCATAATGAATTGATTTTGATGAAATAGCGTTAATGTTGCCAAAAAAAAGTTCTAATTGTTAAGACTGTTTCGATGTCAAATAGTTTTCAAATAAAAGCAGAGGGAGCAATATTGTACCAAAATTTGCCATTTTTCAAGAACTGGATAAATGGCTAAAATGTTTCTTGATGATACTCCACACGGTGAGGTTGTTTTCTTTACCTCCTTAAAAAATCTGACTTTGAGTCATCAACTTACATTAATTTTATTATTGTAACACTTAGAAACTAAAATCTAGAAGTAAATGATAAAAAAAGTGTGTGTGTGTGTGTGTGTGCTAGCTCCGACGCACGACTGGAGTTTACTCTTTGTAATGTATTCCATCTCATTCTTTGGCCCGTTAAATCCTACAGATATATTATGTTTGTCTCTTTTGAAGCGGACGAGCGTAAAACCTCACTTGAAGCGGTGGAGCGTAACGCCTCACCAATTGATTTTACTACTCATAAAATTTCCGTACCGGGCCTTACAACTCAAAATCGTTTCTTGAGGAGTAAACCCCAATAAAACCAATATAGAATTCCAATCTTTGAATGGATCATACGTGACCCGAAAGCAGTCGAGTAACGAAAGGGTGGCAGCACGGGCAAAATGCCACGAGCCCCAGGCTGGAGGAGGCCCCCGGCTCGAGAGGGCCGTGAGCACAGGAGGATCCTAACATTTATTATTACAAAATTTAGTCAAATTTGCCACGGGCCTCTAACGGTATAGTTACGCCACTAATAATCTCAATATCTTTTTGGAAAGAGCTATACGGTACTGGATTTTTCAAAGATTCACACGTTCTTAAAACTAAGTGGTAAAAAATAATTCACGACAAAAAAACAACGAAGTATTATTTTTATATTGTGGGCGATTCGTATATCTGTATTTGTCATTGGAGCACTCTTCCGTTTAAAATTATCATTTTGCTGTACTGTCAAAGGAAATTACTTTATCGCACGTGCCCTCGTTAACATTTTAAGTACAAATATTTAATATTCTTATAATTTATTTAATATAAAGTTGTAATTTTGTCTGTGGCTAGAGTCTAACAACCCGTCCGTTTTGTCGCTCTCTAACCCTTGAGAATTCGAAGAGATATATTATAATATATGACTGTTTCCTTTTAGAAATCATTGTCACAAATTAAATGGCGTTTTATAGTGTCCGACCGAAACTAGTTTTTACGGCCGAAACCGAAACCGGAACCGAATTTCGGCTTTAGTCTCAGTTTCGGTCGAAACCGGAACTTCATGTTTCGTAGGAAAAATAAAGTAAACATTATCATAATAAGGCTTTATTTTTTTTTATTTTTAAATTAATCACATATTAATCATTCAGCCTCTGATATATTAACTAATCATTAACTTATCATATATCATATTATTACCCCCCTTATTTCAAAAAGCACAAATAAATATACTTTTTTTTAATATTATGAAATAAATAAATTAATAAAAGTTACAAAACAAAATTACTTTTTTAGTAATAAGTATTTGCCTAATAAATATGTTTAGATTGGAACACACAACAAAAAAACACTCTTAAGAACAAAATTATTTCTTCTAAACTTTGGTCATTTTGAATGGTACTCTTGTTAACGAACTACAATAAAATTAAAATTAATAAGTAGCAGCTACCAAAAACAACAACTAAAAAATATTTTTTATGCAAATAATACTTCAATCGAAAGTATCACAAAAAAATCGGAGCGCGGAGGCATAAGACACTTCGTCGCCCGCAGCTGCACCGCATTTCAGCGCGAAACCTCCCGAATGTAGTTTCGGTTCGGCCGGATGGGCAGCCAAAACCGAAACTAAGCCGAAACCAGTTTTTTTGCCGAAACTAGGCCGAAACCGAAATTTCGGTCGGACACTAGGCGTTAATTTCATAAATTCATTTCAATACGTTAAATTTTAATACCTGCACGTCATTTACGCCAAACGCGATTCTCTTCAAATATTTTATAGCCTCTTCCCCGTATACTGATCTCACACGTTCAAAATGAGATAGATAATGTAAGTAGGCCCAAGGGCGTAGATGGGGGGGGGGGGGGTAAAGGGGGTAATTCACTATGATGCTCGGCGCAAATTACGTACATAAAACTTCGATTATATTATTATATACTTATTGTATGAAGATCATCAAACTTTTTGACGTGATAACGTCTTATAAATTGATGAAACACCAGCTGCACGCACGAAAAAGTGTAACGTTCCGAAAAGTGTAACGTTCCGCCTGACCCTGTGCGTGCAAGCGAGAGCGCAGTAATGTATTATTAAATATGATATTCGAGCGGAATACGTTATCACGTAAAACTATCATCCGTAAACCGACTTTACAGACAACCAATTTGTTTATACATACTTAGTTCAATCTAAAAACTGAATCTTAGTCGATAAAAGTCACTAATCATTATAAATGACTTTTACTGAATGACGTATAAAAAGCGTACTGTAAATTATTAATAATGGTACACTTAATTATTTCAATTACTGTTATGGCTTGAATCACTGTTTTGCATTATAAAATATGTCATTCTCATTTATTGTTTTGTTTAAATTCAGTCCAATTTATCTATCAATACAATAATATCGAAAATAAAGCACTAAGACCTCTTTATAATGCTTCAAAATTATTCTCATTCAACTTGCAATGTCTCTATTGAGGGGAAAGCGTCTGAGAACTGGTAAAAGTATGAATTTGATTTTGAATTTATGATTAAAAAAACAATAATTTGAGAATATCAATTGGTGCTAGACCCAAGTAACACTGTTTCACTCGTGATAAATCATAAAGGCCTTACAAAATATATAGTGTAAAAATATATTTATTTTATATGTTATAATATACAATACTTTTATTGTAATTTGAAACCTTTGTAGAAGAATAAAAAATAAACAGATAAATTGCGCATATATAAATAATTCTTTATCATATTATATTTATGAATTAAAGTTATCAGTATTTTGTGATGATTTGTATAAAGATGTGAACTACTTTTATAATGTCATAGGCCACGAGTTCACGGTTTGAACTTAAAAAGATTGCGTTCCTATCGAAAATTTACAAAATACGTAATACAGTCGTTTCTTCTTAAAAAAATCACAACTTCTAGACTTTCCTTCCCGCGCTGTACGCAGTTTTTAATCGTCACGAGCCCCTCACTCGTTCGCGCTGTCACGAGACTGCGGTGTAATAGGGTAATAGATTGCAACAAATAGAAGAAATAAAGACAAGGCAGGCAGACCGTTAAGTTTTCTGCCCTCGCGTAGGTGATGTTTTTTTAAGTGAAACTTCCTTACTAACTCCGTTTTCAACTTCACAGATCGGTAGGGTCACATGTAAAGGGATTTATTTATACGTGGACCCTGGACTGTTTCGTATTAGAATTTATTGTCACAAACAAGGGGGATCTACATATTTTGCGCCTTTGGGCCCCCCGAAATTGCCGCTCCCCCCACAATTAAGAACACTATACCCCAAACCAAGATTTTCTCTAGTTTACATTGGATTTACAATATTTTTTGCCGCTGAACGGAGTCGAGAATGCACGGAGTAATGGGCTGACACAGCCCCCGAATCACAGAACAGTCGGTGCCCCGAATGTACCCGAGACTGCGCGAAGCAGCGGCCGTCTCTCTCTTTCTCACATTTACAAACACGCTGGCGCGGAGCCGCTTTGTTGCAGTTCAGTGTACAGGCGTACATTTAGTTTGTGTCAAACGAATAATTCGGCATTAGCTCATTCATGACTATATCACACGCTCATACGTATCTGTTGTAAAACTGAAATGGAGTTTTAGCATTGGCTAACGTAAACTCTACATATTCTACATTCGCAGATTAAAAAAATTTAGCTTATGATGCTCGTCATAAGTGGTCTCATTTTGGTTCACTGGGTAACGGATCTTCCTAAGTATAATACGTTAATCAATGGTTTTAGTTTTGTTCCAGATAAAACATAGTACTGTAATATTATTTCCCAAATATCGGTTTTTTTTTGCCGTTTTGCAGCCCATAAACATTTGCCGCCATGGGCTCGGGCCCACTCGGCCCAATGCTAAATCCGGCCCTGGCCACAAACACAAGTACGTTTATTTCAATCCGATACTTAAAATAGTTACGGAGTCGGTGATACAACATTTTCAATTTTAATATCTGTTCACGTCATAATGTCATTAAAGTCAAAGCGCGTTCGCTGTAATATTGAACGTTTATATGCTATACAGTGAATTTCAGTTCAGACGCAACATAAGCGAGGTTTGTTTATTAGTATTATTATTATTATTATTCAAGTATTACGTAAGCAGAATTTTAGTAATTTTTGACCACCCCTCCTCCTTGTCAGCAAAAGTAAGCAAAGCTCTTACCCCTCCCCCCTATGCTTACGTAAACATTGTATATATATTTTTTAAATCTTTTCTGGTGTAAATAAATATAGCGACGTCATCACCATCTAGATTCTAGACCCTCTCCGTCCCCCAAGTAATCAAAAATAAGCTAAGCAAAGACCCTCTCCCCTCCATTTGGTGCTTACGTAATACTTGAATGGCCCTTACCTATGGAAATCATTAATCTCTTGGACGCCCGGTGCATATTATGTGGAACGATTTTCTGTTGCATTGATTTTCGTAGCTACCATATCAACTCACTGTATAACCAGGCCACCTGTGTTTTTAATATACATTGATCTCACACATGAGGTAGTAATGTATTAAATATTTATATGACCTGTAGTAGTGGGCCGTATGTTTGGCGGCAATGACGTCAGTTTCTTGAAAATAAAAATATTTATTTGACCAACTTCAAAAATTTATTGTGAAGCCGTTTTAAGTGCTAGACAAAAACAATTCAACGATATTATTCCAATGATTTAATTAAAAAAAATAGTTTTATCACTCATTACCAGCATTAGAAGCCCTTTATTTCTCTCTCCACACGTTTAGCTAATGCGAGAATAAGCAATTAGAGCCCACTGAAGTATTAAATAAATTGTTAGTGGAATTGGGTCACCTTGGGGGCTTCTACGCCACTGCACTGCGGTGTATAGTCTTCATGGATATAAAATATACTGATGTCGTACGTCGATTACATCATCCTTGTGTTTAGTATATAATACAGAATGCATATGGTATAAAACAAACACTTTATTTAAATTTAGATGCTTGTTTAATAATTCTAACATGTGTTCATAAATACAGTTTTTAGTCTATCCAAACTACGTTGAAAAAATTTACAAACGACTGCGGTAGAACATGTTTTCAAAATGCTTTTTTAGCCTGTACATTGTGAGTAAAAGAAACACCTATATAAATACCAAATTTCAATAATATTGTAATTATTAGAGAGAACATTTTTCCACTTCTCAAGATATTGTAGATTATAACATAAACGGTTATAATATCAGCATCTATTCAAGATATCGTAAATTATAGACGCTCGATGAGAGTCAAGACTGAAATCAAAATGAAGTTTCTATTCGGTTCCAGTTTTGGTTCTATTAAAAAGTTTGTAGAACGGTTCCGATTTCAATTCCACAAAACTCTTAAAAAATAACGGATTGTTTTCCTCGTATTCCCTTATCTTTAAGGAATTATTATTCTTTAAATAATTTTAGAACCGGTTGAGTTCTGAATCTGGTTCCATAAATTTCAAAGAATATCGATTTCGGTTCTGGTTCCGGTTCCAGAAAAAAGGATTTAATTTTCAGTTTTTTGCGACTCCTGCTTTATGTTACTTTGCACTCAGACAAAAAACAAACGAGCTTTCTATGGCTAATGTATGTTCGCTTTTAATCGGAGGATTGGAAAAACACTGAACATTTTTGGATAATTTTTTTTAATCATGTGTAGCCTTTCTCAAGAAGGCTTTAACTTTTATACTATATACTATTATATCATCGAGTTGACTGCGACTTTAATTGGAAGAAGTTCCCTGCTTAAAAACGAATACGTTAGTTAATTGAAGAACAAAAGTCCTTATTAGTTTCATGTTTTCTTTTAAATTTTAAATCTTTAAAAGTCTTTAGCTTTCCGATGATTTAAAATTTAAAAGGTGATGAGTTTGACCGTAAAAAAACAAGGTGTTTTAGCAAGACGACGTTGAAAGATGTTTAGTATTTAATATATTTTTTTTTACAGGATTAGTTTTAAACTTTCAACATGAAGCTGCAGCTGCTTACGTTGGCTATTGCCGTTTCTTTGCTTATTTTAAGCGTGAAAGCTGACGACAAGCCAGTAAGTAGTTTTTATTTTATTTATAGAAAATTACGCTGGTCAAAACAGTGCAATTATTATAGGCTATTGCCTATTACCATAGTTAATTCCTCGCATGTTAAATCAGAAATAATAATTGTCACAATATATTATAATATATACATGATAAGTATTTTAACATACATAATCGAAATACCACTCATTCACTCACTCAGTTATTCATCGCGCAATCTCAGGAACTATAAAACCCATAAACTTGAAATTTGGATAGTAGCCAGTAGGTTCCTTTTGTGATGCAAGTAAGGGATTTTTTCGAAGTTCAACTCCTAAGGGAGTCAAAACGGGTGTTTTTTTTTTATTTTGGTCGCAATCAACGATCAGGCCAAACCGCTGATGCTAGAAACTTAATATTTGGACAGTAGGTTCCGTTTCTGACGTAAGTTACCACAAAGAAGGGATTAAAGGTACATAACTGTTTTATATTATCTTTTATAGAAAAAACATAAAAAATTCCTACGTCATCATAATAAAAAACATGCAGAAGATCTAAAAGCCTCTGAAGAATTATTGCAATCCGATGATCCAGAAATGATGCAAAGTGATCAAGCTGCATTTAGCGATGCTGAAGCTAAACTTCATGCGGCTGAATTGGAACGTGAAGTTGAACGAGCCAAAGAAAAACTACGAGGTGATCAAGAAAAAGAGGAAGAAAATAACAACGTATTTTTATTTGGTTAGTATTGTTTTTAAAAATCAACTGTGTCCAACTTTTTGCCCAAGTTTATTCACATATATGTTAATGTTTCGTAATAAAGATTCGCGTCTGCGTATGAAAAATTATAGTGTATATCGAGTTTTATATTTTCAACATCATTATTTAAAACTCCCAAAGTGAAACGTGGTCGGAACTTGGGGTCGTATTCTTTTTTGTCGATTTTCCTCACGAGAAGGGCAAATCATTTAATCATATATGCGCAGCTGATGTCTCATAAGAAATTTCGAGTTGCTGAGTAATCTTCAAATCGCGATGTAGTATCGGCGTTTTCGATATAAAAAGTATAGTATTCGCCCCAAGAGAAAAAAAATGTATAGTGCCTACCAACCTAGCATGTGTGGTGCAATTATTTTTATTATTTTTTAGACCCGTGTACGAGAGTTCATTGCGGAGCTGGTCGTATTTGTAAATTAAGTGATGACAACGAAGCGGAATGCGTTTGCATTGAAACATGTCCAGAAGAGTCAAATCCACGCCGTAAAACATGTTCGAATCATAACGAAACATGGGGCTCTGATTGCGCCATTTATCAACATCGTTGTTGGTGCGATTCTGGTGATGAACGATGCCGCGGTGAACAATATAGACATGTTCATATTGAATATTATGGTGAATGTCGCGATATGCCAGTAAGTTTTTTGACCGATTGAATCAAGTTTTTATTTCGTTTCGAGTAGAGCAGTTTAATAGAAATTCGCTTTTTTTTAATGAATGAATGACGTATATAAATGTTTTTACGATCAAAACATCCCCCGTACGTTGGGAGTAGTTAAAACATTCATAAATGCAGCAAATGGTGAAAAAGTTTTACTATAATTTTAGGCCAATCTTGGAATAAATTATTTTTTCTTTGTATAGTCTTATATATAATCTAGACTTTATTAACGGGTCAAATTAATTGATGAAATGTTTTCTGACAGGGTGTTTATCCTGTAAACTGAAACACTAATATGAATTTCATTTCTAAGTCAAATCCACTTTAAAATTTTTCGATTCAGTCGATTTAGTGTTAAAAAGACATAAATATAATGTTGTTTCAATTATTGATTTATATGATAACGTAATTAATTTATTTGTAAATTTATAGAAATGTACCGATGAAGAAATGTCAGATTTCCCACGTCGCATGCGTGATTGGCTTTTCAACATAATGCGTGATTTAGCTGATCGTCAGGAACTGAAACCGCACTATTTGCAATTAGAACGTGAAGCTGAAACTAATCTGACTCGCCGATGGGCCAATGCTGCCATTTGGAAATGGTGTGACCTTGATGGGCATCCTCATGATAGGTAAATATTTATATTATATTGATTATGTGCTAACAGCTAGAGTAAGCAATTAATACTAGATATTGAGGGTCTAGCTGGCAACTTGATGTTTTCTTATATCGCTGATTAAAAAAGAATGTACCTACACTGTTGTGTGAGCGCGAGTTGAAATGGAATGGCTTCCATCTCTGGAAGCGTTTTTGATCATAGTATGATTAAGAAAAGGAATTGCAGACGCAGCCACCATTGCTATATATCTCCTTCTACTAAACGACACGTTTTGTCGTTTTCTCACATGTCCAGTTTATTTACTCCCAAAATTATTACATATTTAATTTATTGTTGTTCTCCATTTCAGATCTATATCTCGCCACGAACTGTTTCCCATTCGAGCTCCGTTAATGGCTTTGGAACATTGCATAGCGCCGTTCTTAAATAACTGTGATACAAATGATGATCACAGAATTACCCTCAAAGAATGGGGTAAATGCTTAGAAATCGAAGAGGTATGTCTTTTTATTACATCATACAGTCAAATCTATGTTAATACCTAATTCATAATTTGATAGTTCGCCGTAAAAAAATTTTAAAAATGTATTTTTTTTTTTTATTTCAGGAGGAAATAGAAGATAAGTGCGAAGAGCTTGACAATGACGACTCGTAAAGTAATATTATAAATTAATTAATTTGTTTTTCACAATAGTAACAAAAATAAATTTTGTTATTCTGCAGAATAAAATGGTGCTATTTTAATGTTTTCTATTTTTGTATGAAAGAAAGTTTGACATTATTTAATATTAATTTGTGAGCACTGCCATTATACATTACAATTTTTACTTATATTTTAGTTTCTCAATAATGTAAACTTTTAAAAGATATAGAAAAAATTGAACTTATTACTAATAAGTATGTTTATATATTATTAATGAAAGGCTTTGTTTTGTGTTGGACTAAATTTTTTGTGTTTAAACTACAAAACTGAAGAAGTACTTTCATTGTGGTAGAGATTTTCTTAATGGGGGTTATAGGAATAAAAAAAAAACGCGCCAAGCTGTGTCATACATCAGTAAAAATATATAATTATTGTAAATACTATGTACCTATGTATACCTAAAATAAAAGTTTACAAAAAGTTATAACTGATTTTTTTTATACTGCGGGGTGTATTAGTGGAATATTTCTTATCCTTTTCATTATAGTTAGAAAGTATAGCAAACAATATGCTATAATAAACCGCCGAAAAACTGAAAAGCAAAAAATAATAAGTCTTTTTATTTAACTAAGTTCTATCTAAGTAGTTGAACGTATGTGACAGTCTAGTATATCTAAGTAATTTTGAGTCGGCGTCAACAATCCTTCGCCGGAAATCTCTGAGCGTTCACGAAGTTAATGTCAGCGACAGAGCAACCCGAACGGGCACACTGAGGGCACACGTCTTTGCGAGTGGTCGTGTGGAGAGCGCATGTTTGGAATGTTAATGTTTATCGCTGGAGATTTCACGTATCATTGTTAATTTGATTTGGTTATTTCTTTTAGTGATCTTTGTTCATTGATGGTTTGACGCCGACTCAAAATTACTTAGATATACTAGACTGTCACATACGTTCAACTACTTAGATAGAACTTAGTTAAATAAAAAGATTTATTATTTTTTGCTTTTCAGTTTTGCGGCGGTTTAATTTTTTTGTTAAAAAGTTTTTATTTTATAATTTTTTGTGGCTATATAATTTATAATTGTAATAGAAAAAGCATGAAAATCTGTGAGTGAACTATAAATCACCCCTATTTTCCCACCCTTAGGGAAGGAGTTTTTTTTCCAAATTTATATGAGACGAGCCTCGAGGTATACCCTATCCAATAAAAAAAAATTATCAAAATTGGACCACTCTGTAAAAAGTTATGTGTGGTCATACATTACAATCAGTGAGTGAACAGTAAATCATCCCCTGTTTTCCTACCCTTAGGGTTGGAATTTTTTTACCAAATTTATATGGGACCAACTTTGGGGTATACCCTTTCAAACAAAAAAATAATTATCAAAATCGGACTACTCTGTAAAAAGTTATGCGTGGTCATACATAAATAAATAAAAAAAAAAAAATATACGCGTCGAATTGAGAACCTCCTCCGTTTTTGTTTTTCGTCGGTTAAAAAGTACTATGTATGTAATATGTTATCATATTAAAAATCTTAAATCATGACGGAATGATGCTGACAACTCAATAATTTCCGCTAATACTTGAAATGTAAACAATTTTTGAAAAAAAAAAAAAACTACCAGCTTACGCCTTACGGGATGTACCTGCCCTCTATAAATAAGAACCTTGGACCTCCACAACCGACAGTTTTAATTAATAAACAGAAAACTTTTACACTGCTTGCAATATTGTCAAACAAATTTTTATGTGATAAGAAAATATTAATTTATAGTCAAATTTAAAAAACATAATAATTCAAAAATCAAATTAATTATGATTTTACCCATATAGATATAGGTATCTCTATGATTTTACCATAAAATCTTTGTTTAAAATTGAAATGCACATATGGGTGTTATTCTCTTTAGTATCATACCTAATTTAACAAAAAAGTTTGTTGTTAAAAACGAAAATCTGTATAATATTCCTAATTTTATTTACTAAGTAAAAATTATTTCTTGAAGAATTAAAAAAAAATATTCTAAAATGCACGAAGGGAAAATGAATCAATAGATGTCAGCTGTAGATTTTGTTCCTTTCACTTCTAAATTTGATTGGTCAATTCAAATCACGTGGGTATGCGTGTTTCTAATGTCCGTTAGCGCTGCAGTTTGGCGGGTACGCTTATGTTTGGTGAAGTGAATTTACGGTGACCGGTTGAACACGTAGCACAATGGTACTTTTTTTAATTTTTACAATAATTTTAAGATTTACATTGCGGAAAAAAAGTGTGGCCGTGTTCTTTAAAGTGAAATATTAAAGGTTATAGAAATTGACAGTAAAATTCATGTTACTTTTGGTTTATTTCAGGCTGGCGGAAAAGCAGGCAAAGATTCAGGGAAGGCGAAAGCAAAAGCTGTATCACGCTCAGCAAGAGCAGGGTTACAGGTAAATTGTTTAATTATTATTTAATTTGCTTTGTCGAATATATTAATGAGCTAATTATTTTTACTATGTAATATCGGAGTCGTATTGACAGCGTTGTTTGTGTCGTTTGTCAGGAAGGTTAGTATTTTAATATGGTTATTTTATTTGTTTAGTTCCCCGTTGGAAGAATCCACAGGCACTTAAAGAATAGAACTACAAGCCACGGACGAGTTGGAGCAACGGCTGCAGTGTATTCAGCTGCTATTTTAGAATATTTAACTGCTGAGGTAAGGAACATTAATTCAAAATGGCTGTCGCAGCTTGGCTTGACTTGTTAAAGCGCGGCATATACTTATTTACGTTTTAATTTCATGAATTGTTTATTACCCGACCTTGTTTACACTCTAAAGCAGTATTTATTTGCATTTTTTAAAATTTATAGTTTTTTTTTTGTGCTCATTAATTTATTGGCTCAACTAATTTTTTTAGTATGTGCCGGTAAAAAGTTAATTTTTATTTTTAAACACGTACCTATTTCCTTATTTGTTTGTAATAATGTAAAAAGTAATGTGCAAGTAATTATATGTTTTACACGTGAAAACCTCGTTTGATTCTATGCTAAAGTCTTTGAGGTTATGTGTGAATAAAAATCCGATTTCTGATGTAGGTTCTGGAATTGGCCGGAAATGCTTCAAAAGATTTGAAAGTAAAACGTATCACCCCCCGTCATTTACAACTTGCAATCCGAGGGGATGAAGAACTCGACAGTCTTATCAAAGCGACCATTGCCGGAGGAGGTGAGTATTGTTTCTTTTTTTTTTGTTTTTCTCTCGATTACAAAATATTGGTAAAAAACACGTTTGTATGATTGTTTTAGGTGTTATTCCCCACATCCACAAATCACTTATCGGCAAGAAAGGGGCTCATACACAACCAGCATAAATTTATTAGTTATCGGTGAGTAGCATTTGTTTCTTTGAAATGCGTGTTTTGTTTGTTTGCAGGTAACGCAATGCGTTTTTGTTTTCAGATTGAGGTGGATGTCGTTTTGAGGACTGCTTCTAACGATATGTATAGACATAAGCATTTTCAACATAGAACAATGTGCCGATAATGTGTTTTAATATTAATCGGCTCATTAAGGACATAAGATGTGTGTGTTACATCTGTTAATGCCAGATATAATATGTATGTCTTTTAGTGAACTGAAATTTAATATTTTTCGCCATGTGTTGTTCATTTTTTTCATATGTGAATTTCATTTTATTACAAAATATCAGTGTAATATTAGTTGGTTATTTTGTTTGCCTTTTTAATGTAAGTTATATAAGTGAAGTTGTTTCAAACGACATTTAGTTTTTAAGAAAATTCTAGACAGAAATCACTTTATGTTTGTTTTTGTTAGAAGCTCTATATTTTTAAGTTAATAGCAATTTTTAACATCAGTTCAAAATTTTTATTTAGTGTTTTCATATTACTTTCAAAATTCTTCATATTTTTGTGCACACCTATCTGTATTAATATACAATCTATTGATCTTAATTTTAAAATAATGTTAACATTGTAATATCCAAATATAAAAAATAAAATTTTTAATAAATTTTAATTAGTTATTTACTTAACTAACCATTATTCTATATTATTGTTGTAATTAAATTTCAATATAAAGGTCGTTATATTAAATTGCATTATATAGATTAAAAACGCTAATTTAGTTCTTTTTGTCAAAATGTGATCGATGGATGCAAATGAAACAATAAAAGAACTAATATATAAAGGAATGACCAGGGCCGGATTTACTTTAAGTGCCGCCCTGGGGCACCGTGAAAAATGCCGGCCCATTACCTAAATCCTACATAAAATGGGGTAGGCGTAAGGGTTCGGTATTCAATTTTCAAATAAATAAAATGATTCATTTATAGTTAAAAATCTTTTTATTACAAACGGGATAATTACACAAGAAAAAATTCTTTTTCGTATTAAAAATCAAACAAAACGATTGCTCATCAATAGCGTAATATTTTCAGAGGCAAACGTATGTGACTGAAAAAAAAATTATTTATGAATGTTTTCAACACGGTCACACTTTTCGAAGAATTTTATGTAACGCGAAAAAAAATTTTTCCCACGCCTCTGGAAATTTGCCGCCCTGGGCACTAGCCCCTACTGCCCCTAGTGTAAATCCAACGCTAAGAATGTCGACATATCTCATGATAAAATCAGACTATATGCCGGAATATGGACATGCTAAAATGCGTTCTAAGGAAAGATAAAATACATTTCCAACAGAGGACCTGGTTTCTAGAGCTATTCATGTCCGAAACTACCCTTTAAATGAATTAAGCTTGATAATGTCATCTTCCAAAATTATAATATAATAAAATGGTCCATGCGGAGTACAGGACAGAAAATCCATTCTTGGCGGGATTTTTTCAATCAACTTGAATTAAGTCTTATAAAAATTAAAAAAATAATATAAGTATTGCGAAAAAATGGCTTGTCCGAAAAACCGGGCTTGGAAAAAATCACCTCTCATTGGGTCTGGTTCTATGGCACCGAGTCTCGTATATAATATACACTTTGTGAAGATGGTATAATGGGAAATGATTTTTTTGTGTACGGTCGATTTATAACAAAATAATGGTTTTAGTTTTAACTAGTTTTTGCCTTTTGGCCATCAATTTACTTAATATTTTTTATATAAATTATAAAAACTTTTACAGCATATTATATGAAGCATCGAGAAACTATGGATACATTTTTTCAATTTAATTTGTTTATTCTAAGTGGGCAGGGCCCTCGCGCCCCAGAGTACGATGTGTGCGATGCACGCGGGCGGCAAATGGCCTAGTTGTGTTATGTTTTTTGTACTGTATAGAAAAAATATATAACTGATATATCAATTTTATTTGCATACTCAAGCCTGCGTGAAAACTCTTACGAGTAGTTATTTATTTTTTAATGAAATTTGAATTCGAAATATTTCTCGCGCAGTTTTCGATTCGATAGTTAATTCACATCAGCGCGTAGACAGGGCGCCCCTATCGGGAGACTCCCGCGTATGTTTATATCTTGAATTTTCCTGTCGATTCCTGCAAGAGTGCGAGTGAAGTAAAGTATTTTTCAGTCAACAAATACTTTTTGACATTTTTTTGACATATCGTCTAGTGAGTATATCCCCAATAAGGGGCGTCAATTATGAATTTTTTAAATATATAAATATAATAACTAATCAATTCTGTAATTTTAAAAATTTATTTTAATGTAATGGGTTGTCCGATAAGTTCTTGCCGTTTTTTTAAATTAAAAAATTAGCGATCGAAATGAAATTTTTTGGTATAATGTTTTGTGTTATTCGAAAGAGAATTTTTCGCTCTACAAGAAAGTCTATTTAGGTTTTTTGTTTGGATTCATTTTTGTTAATTTTTAGAGCATTTAAATGGAGTGTCAAGTCGACAAAAACGAGCATTTTCGACACCACCTTCTTTTTGCGTTTAACCGAGGTGCCAAAGCCACGGAAGCTGCTAGAGAGATTTGTGCCGTATACGGAGAGGGTGCCACAGCTGAAAGAAAAACAAGCGACCCCGCGAGCGAAGCAAGATCTTCATTCACGGAAGACAATGTTGTGTGTATTAATTTAAAAAAACGGCAAGAACTTATCGGACAACCCAATAATTAGATAGGTATCCACCATTTGTTCGCAAATATTGTACAAAGGAATAAATAGGTATTATACAAAAAACACAATTAATTCATAGTGTCCGACCGAAGGTCGATTTCTGGCCGAAGCCAATTAATCGGCTATCACCACAACCTTTGACCGAAGCCTTAAAAACAGATACAAAACACTAAACAAAGTAGGTACGAACTTGTTTTGTTTTGATTGGCGATGGCGCCGGTCAGTTGGCGCAAGTCTACAACGCAGGGTGACCCCCCGCGCACCGCCACGTCTATCGCGCTCTCGCTCATTCGTAACAGTTCGTTCAATTTCGGCGCTTGTTAGAAACCTTCAGTTTCGGCCAAATTTGACCGAAGTCGAAGGGTTCGCCGAAGGTAGTTTTTTTGGCCGAAGTCGAAGCTTCAGTCGGACAGTATTAATTGTGTAAGCTTACATGATATGCGTAACTTTACACGTATTAGTAAGTTTGGTTAAATAAAGCTTAACAAGTAAATGCTATCTAAGAAATAATATTTTTTTAAAATAAATTTATAATGTAGCCACTGTAGCAATATTTTTAAGAGAGTTTTAAAATTCACTTTCGTCAACAATTTCAAGCTTTAGCTAATTTTTTCCATCTCAAAAAAATATTAAAATTGTAGAAACGACACAAGCCAAGTTCATAAATTTTAAAACTGACCATTGTTTTTTAAACGCTTTTTAGCTTCACTCCATATATTTCTTTATATCTTGTTACCTACAAATCTTGGGATAGCTTTTTCAAAACTTACCATTATCAGATTGAGTTGAAATTTTGCATAGGCATGTAGTATCGGTGACAATACAATATTATAATAACTAACTGACCGTTCCGGCTTTCGTCCGGTTGCAAATCGCACTTTTAATAAAGCATACTAAAAACTTAAAAATAAAAAGGGGTATAAAAACTTTTAAGTTAAACGCTTTTATTGTACAATCGATAATGTACTAAAAAATAGAAAATAAATATGAGTCACCATTGAGGGCTTTGATTAAACTAAAATAAAATCGTGGGGGGCATTTATAGTTATATTATGATCAAAAGACAGTCAAAAGCTAAAATGCGTTTTCCAATCTCAAATTAAAGTTTTCTATCAAATGGCGCCCACGATTTTATTTTAGTTTAATCAAAGACCCCAATGGTAGGTACTCATATTATTTTCCTAGTTTTTAGTACATTATTGATTGTACAATAAAAGTGTTTGTTTATTACTTCTTTTTATTTAGACCTAAAATGACTGCTTCCATTTATCAGCTCCCATTGGCTATGGGCTAGCGGCCTTTCTGGTAATTTCAAATGTTTTATTTTATATGTTAATAATTATTGTGATAATTATAAAATAAATTGGCAAGTATTTGACTATTCATAAATATAATATAAAAAAAAAATAGAAATATTATCAGTAAGGCGTTTGATATTTTGCAAAAATATTATAAAATAGTTACCTCCTTGAAAAACTTGGTTGTCACTGTTTTAGACGACATCTTTACTAAATTTTGTAAACTATAGTTGACAGCCGTTGTTTTCAAAAGTTTAGTGCTGCCAGAAGATAAGGGTTGTTTACTGACAATAGTTTTTTTATGCATGAAAAAGTATTTTATTCGCCAGTTAACGTTGTTTACATATTGTAATATACATTATTTAAGTGAATTCTGAAAACATGAAGATCTATCATCCAGGATGTTGTGTAGAAGAGATACCATGCCCAACTTTTTTGTCTGCTTTGCTTTCATCAAAAGAAAATGTTTTATTTGCATATAATAAAACAGAAGTAAGTTGCATTTGTATGTATTATATTTGCATTACTAAATTATGTATCTAATTCTGTTTGATATTTGAGGTTTTGGACGATACTTTAGAAATTTCTGCAAATACGAATCTAGACAAAACAGATTTGGATTTGACAGGGTCGCCTTTAAAAGTTGGACTTAATAACGATAGCGTAATACAAATCGATTCGTTTAGTGTGCCTTGCAATCATTGGACTACTGTTGAAGAATCATACTCTCCCTTGAAGAGTGAAGATGCAAGGTAAATATTATATTTTCAAATCAGTTGAATAGTAATTAGTATTCTTATATATATATTTTTTTAGATTGTTGATAAATAAGTACAATCAATTAATTTCAAAGCGCAAGGATTCCACAGATGCCTTGTTACCATTGTGGTGCATTACTGAAGATAGAAATGTCCTTTTAGGGGCCCTTTCTAAGGGAAATATGTTTACTAGAAGTGTAATCGCTCTCGATGGTTACCACAATCGAAACAGCCCTTCTTTACAAATTGATAGAATTCTCTCATTGCATGAAGATTATGCTCGAAAGATGTGTAAAAATAGTACAGTAAGTGTCTGAAAAAATCCAATAAAACTTCATAAATATCAGTAGGCTACGAAACTAATTTCATATTTCTAATTTATGAGGATTTATTGGAATTTAGATCTAGTATTTACTAGGCAATTTATTATTTTTTTTTCTTCCATGATTGAAATATAGTAGAACCTTGATAAGTTAAAGTTCAAGAGAAACGTTGAAAAATTTAAGTTATAGAGTTTTGACGTGATAACGTCTTATAAATTGATGAATCACGTCAATATAAAAAGATGAAACACCGGCTGCATGCACGAAAAAGTGTAACGTTCCTAACGTTCCGCCTGACCCTGTGCGTGATTATTATATATGATATTCGAGCGGAATACGTTATCACGTAAAACTATCGTCCGTAAACCGACTTTACAGACAACCAATTTTTTATATATGTTATTCAGACAACTATTACAAAACTATATTTCAACAGCCAGACAAATTGGAATGACCAAACATCTCCCCAGACGTAAAAAAATAGTCAGCCATGTGCGCACAACGCATACTGTATTTCAGATACATTTTTTTTTACTTATCGAGAGTAGAAGTTAGTCAGGTTTTAGAAGTTCAGTTTTTAACTTAACGAGGCTCAAATGTTCTAATAAATTGCTAATAAATTTTGTATCTATTTATTTTTTCAATTAGATTCAATTACATATTTTTATCACTCGTTAATTAATATTTCATGCGCACAATACATAATGCGATTTAGTGAAAGACTGAAGTGAAAATTAATAAAGTTCTTGCAAAACCTTTTGTTTATTTTAAGTTATCGAGGGCCAACGCTCAAAATATTTGTTTAAGTTATCGAGGTTTTGTGTTTGTTTTAAAATTTTTAAGTTACAGAGCTTTTTAATTTGTCGTGGTTCTACTGTATATCTAACGAAAATTGTACTTGCTCAGCGTCGTATTAAATGCGTTCATACATATTCATGGCTCGTCGGTCGACCGACGAGCTTGACTGACGCTTCCCGTCAGCGTGACGTAGCTATACGCGCGTAGCAAATTGTCTGCGCTGCACTGAACGCGTAATACACTTGCATTGATATAGCTACACCCGACCGACATACGCGCTGACTGTTTTCACCCTGACACTGTTTCCAGCCTTACTAAACGGAATTTTGCAAGATTCCAAGCGCAGTTCTTATTAGTGCTTATATAAAGTTGCTGTCAAACGTTCAGTGTGTGTTTTTTTTTTTGTTTTATGTGTAGACTCAGTACGAAGTTCAGGGCACCTATGAAATATTTGGACACCATTATGCAACCGATATGTTAGACAGTTCTTTAGCTGAATTAGCTCAAGAAAATGGAAGTGTTAATTTAGAATTGTCGTGGAATATGCCTACATACGAACTTCTGGATTTGAAAGCAGAAACAGTATTAGTAAGTGAAGCGTTATTTTTTTTTTATTGTTTCATGGGACGTAGCTGGATTATTGTTTTGGCATCTTCGATTTTCAGTTTATTATTAAAAAAGATAGACAAGTGCCTTAAGGGTTTCGTACTATTATATTATAACAACATTTGACAGTTACTTTGTTGAAAGTAGAGCTGTAAAAGTAACGAGAAATTGTGTACCCGTATGTATTCGTTACTTAAAGAACCAGTACTCGTTACTTTCGTATCGTTACGTTACTCGTTATTTTTCATACGACATACAATCGTGTACAAGCATATTATCATCTGTTTGAGGCGCGTCGCATACGCGATAAGATATGACTTCTTTCCTACATAAAGTACGAATGAAGTCATATCGTATCACTGCACTGCACTGAATAGTGAATATTGTATATGTAAGAATAATCCCGAATATCACAATAACACCGCAATAAAATCAACTAATTTCAAAACTACTATATACTATGTATTATTAGTTATTAGTTAAAACATCTTAAATAATACAATAATTTGTTGAAAGCGCTAATAATAAACAATTTATATCAATATTTTTGGAATTGTTTTTCTATACAAAAATTTCACATTTTAAATTAAAAATTAAAACAACAATAAAAAGCTATGAAAGAAAACATTATTTAGTAAAATAATGAAATTGTTATAAAACATTTGATAAAAAACAATATTTTAATTCAAAATTACCAGTTACGATGATGCTCGTTCACTCAGTCGCTGGGTGAACCGTTCCTGGTTCCAATTCACGCATGAGGCATGTTATATGATGTTATATGATGTATAACGATAACCACATCAAACGAGTCGAACTGATATGGATACGACAAATGCGAGTAAGGAAATTAATTTGTAAGTAACGATTCGTTACTTCAAGTCAGACGATGTACCCGTTACTCGGTAACGAATACATACGGTTTGTTACAGCTCTAGTTGAAAGTCTATAAAATTAAGTTTATCGCGTAATAATTCCGCTTAAAATTAGGAACTATTGATTTCGTGCCAAATTTAAAAATTTTGGTTAACGCGAACTACCGTGTAGGTTATGATGAGTGAGCCAGTTTAAAAATATGTGGTTTCTAAAATCCGTGTCTTTAATGCATTGAGTTAGAAGCTTGAATTTTTTACAAGACTGTGGGGTTGTAGATTTTAATATTTGATATTAGTTTAATCTTGAGTAAAACGATTTCGGCGGACAAAAAGTGATTCTGTGAGAGCCCCATTTTTTTCATTTTGAGCTATGGAACCCTAATAATAGTAAATAGGAAATATGAATTGGTCCTAGGCTCCAATAATCCTGACTGGTGGCGGCTTTAAAAAAGTAGATTTTCCATATTTATAATTTTCTTGTATGTAGTCTCAAAAATAAATGCATTTTAAAAACAATGTACATTTTCCAATGCATCATTTTTCCATATTTTTATCAAAAAAGTCTTTTTAGAGGTTTGCATTTCTGTCACTAGATGTATCATTTTATGTCAAATGTTTATAGCACTGTAAACGGCCATCGACATCTAATCCAAGTGTGTCGTTGCATCTCCTAAGTATGTGTCTGGATTTTTTTAATCTATTTTATTGATGAATATAATTGTTAAAGTTTAATATTATGTTAATTATTAAGCCATTTAAAACGATTATTTATAGGTTTTATACGATATGCAATGTTTTGACCATGACATTAATACTAACAAAAAAAAAAAAAAAAAAATAAGTTCAAAAATTAAATCTCGGCTACTGAAAAGTATGAAACAAGAAAATATTCTCATCTGGGGATAGCTGTGGTCATATGCCACCTACCCTAACAAAACATTACCTTTTAACAGCTGTAAGCGATCATAAGCTCTAGGGCAAAGTGCATCACGCTATACATCTTGAGGGGCCTCATATAATATAGGAGATGGTATACGACCACGGCTATCCTCAGATGAGAATATTTTCTTGTTTCATACTTTTCAGTAGTCGGCTTTTCGTTTTTGAACTTATTTTTTATTTGAATTATTTTTTTGAACTTTTTTTTTATTTTTGTTTTCAATTTGCTCACCCCTGAGACCAAAATTAAAAAATAATTGTAGCCTATGTTCCCCGGGCCATAATAACGAATCGATTGACACCTTATTTATCAAAATCGGATGAATAGTTTAGGCGCTACAGTGGGACATCTGTAAATACAAACATACATACACTGCTAAACTCATAACACTTCCTTTTGGCTTCGCCGCAGTCGGGTAAAAATGGCACTCTCTGGTTTCAATATCTGGCTACATGAACAGTGGATTTATTTCCAAAGTATATTTAAAGTTTAGTCTTTGTAATAAATACACTACATGATTGAAATTTTAATTTTAGTCTGTGCAGTGCTTGGTCGGTAATTGCAACAGTGACGCTGTGATGCTGTGGCAGCAGTTGGCACTTCTGCAAGATTACGTCGATATTATTAATGAATACAAAACGACAACTAAAGGTCAAGTTTCATGCGATATTACTCTTCCGACCAATGGAACATTATCGGCAAACGATGAACCTGTAATTAATAAAGTGGAAGCTTTACTTAAAAAAGTAATTATTTTCTTATTAATTGTTTGACTTTTTCCGTTCTCGTATTTTATTTAAAATAATACCATTGATTAAAATATTTTATATCAATGGTAATAACTCGAAGTTTCGCGATAAGTGGGACCAATAAATTCGCGTAACTCGTGACACAATTAAAATGCAGTTTCAGTGCTTCAAGCGGTTGATGAAGGGTGAAGCGGAAGCAATTGCGTTATTCAAAATCGGGGTAACGAAAGTCGAGCTATTGCTATATATTCATTAAAAAACAAATGTTCTTTTTTAGTTTATTTACATTTTTTATAACTTAAATTCTTCGAACACTGATTGTTCATTAAATTATAATAGCTAAAATATTGAAGCTAATGATCCATCAGCATTGGTAAAGTCTGCAGTCTTAATTACATAAATGACTTCCAATAAAAAACTGATATTTTTAGATAGACTATGTCAAACAATTGAGGCGTTGGGCGTCTGAAAAACCAGATGAATCAGAATGCGATCTAAATAAATCAGTTTTAAAATCGTTTGCTCGACACAATAGAGATTTTACAGATCTGCTGTGGTCTGAACTTATAAGTATGTATATCATTTATATATTTAAATACCAACAGTTATAAAATAGCCAACAAGATAAGACTGATCTCCCAAATTCGGTATTTTTATTTTGATAATTGTGGTTTTACAGATTGTCAAACATATATGGAATTGCACGAATGTTTTCAGTTTATAATAAAGAACATCATTAATAGAAATGTGTCACCTTATGTAAGTAAATTTTTTTTCAATATAAAATAGTATAGTTTTAATTCAGTTGTAATAATTGAACTTTTCACTTTTATGCTACATTTGACATGATGTCCACTTGCTGGAAATTCGGGGAAAGTAATGGAAAGAGTGATCAGGGATTACAGGAAGTAACACGGATAAGTTAGGGAAATTCTATGATTTTATTCCCAGTTATTGTAAATGAAGGAAAATAATCATGCTCTAGTCTGACATTATAACCCAGACTATAGAAACATTTAGATTCCAGGTTTAGTACGATCTAAATATGACTTTATTTGTCATAATTAGATTGTACGAAATCCTAAAACGAAAAAGGAAAAACAAAAAAACAAAAGTGCCTAGTCAGGTAAAATTGTAATGGCCAGGGAAAACTCAGATTTTTTCTCAGAAGCAGTGGGACACCCTGCTTAAGCATTTTGTCGTGTTATCCACGACTAATAATCTCCGAGTCAGGTCAAAATTTTGTCAATTATTTCTTCTCGAACGATAATAATTATTGAGACGCATCAGGGAGTAAAAGTCAGCTGCGGTTCCGTGGGTAGGATGAGCGGCGGTAGCCTCCCACGTACGAAGAAAAAAAATATTATTAGTCATTTCCTCTTGACTAAAAAGTCAATCTTGAAGGAAAAAAAAAAGTCAAAGGACTATAACATGGCGTATCACAAGAACATGAAATAATCATTTGTACATTCAATGATTTCCTCTCAACTAAAAGTTTACCTGATGATTCACAGTAGCTTATAAGCTATCATCCGGTAAATTTTTAGTTGAGAGAAAATCATAGAATGTATAAATTATTTTTTCATGTTCAAGCGACCAGCTGACGTGTAATACACCGTGTTGTAGTCACGAGGCTTTATGATACCACTAATTATCCCTGAGAAGGACTCGGTGACTAAAATCTGTCGCTGGCTCTCGACTATAAATAAGTAACTACTGACCGTTTTTTTTTTTTATTTACTCTATAATCAACTTACTATTCATCATCACACAACAGATCTTGTAAATGTGCCGAATCAGAATGTGCAGATGTTTTAGTTAAATCACAGCGTTTTATGTTTGCGCCTAATTGTGTGCGTTCAACAAAACTTGTTTTTTTAGGTTCATCCCAATAACAACACGTATTTAGCGTGTTTAATAAGAGATATTGAACACGGAAGAGCGATTATATATGAATTGACAGGAACGCAGCCCATTGAAATCCTTGTTGAAATGGGTTTACAGAAACTTACCATAGATTATGCTGGAATATTTTCGGAATGCGAACTTGCTGATTTAGAAGATTTGCAATTATTGTCAGTGCTGTAAGTGTTTCTTCTGTTATGATAACATAATAAGGACGATATATGGATCTTTTATAGATAGATAAAAAACTTTATTTCATTGGTACAAATGTACATAAATAGCGTCAGTACTAAATAATTAATTATAATATATTCAAAGCAATGGCACGTCAATCCGGTGTCGGAGAGGCAACCGGATGGCGAGTGGTAATCTGGGCCTATGAGTGGTGCAGAACCCCCTGGTAGCGGCCAAAGTGACCCCAAATGGACGGGGGCGGCGATATGGGGGTGGGGCAAAATCGAAAAATGTTTGAAAAGGCAACCGGATAAAAATGCGGTTGCATTGAAGGAAATACCCTAATTATATAATAATTTTTTTTTGCCATCCGAAACACGCGGGCCGTTTTTGTACTAGCGAATAAAAAAAAAAACTGAAAAGGCAACCGCTTCAAAATTAGTGAGCATACTTATTGACACCACCAAACGTTGGAAAAAATTGCCATCCGATCCTGATGGGCAGTTTCGGAGAAACAACCCTTCAAAGTCGCCGAAAAACCCTTTTTTTCGATTTTTTCAACAATAAGTAAAAAAAACACTAAAAATTGTTCAAATCGGATGGCATTCGAAATTTATACTGTCCTGAGTACAAATAATAGTGTGTATTAATGCCATCCGATTTTGATTAAATTTACCAGGGGGTTCTGTACCACTCATAGGCCCAGATTACCACTCGCCATCCGGTTGCCTCTCCGACACCGGATGGACGTGCCATTGCTTTGAATAATACTCGTCCAATCTGTAGTGAGCCTTAGCTAATAAGTATTATTTTTTTTAATTCTTTCTAAACTTTTGTTTGGCATTTGCAACAGTTATTTCAGTAGGTATATTATTGTGTATTCTTATCATAGCGTTGCGGACACCTTTATGAGTCACTGCTAATGTACAATTAATAGTTTTTAAATTATTTTTATTTCTTGTAGTATGTTCGTGTTTATTATGATTTTCATTAAATGAAGATGGATAGTTTCGTACAAAATTTGCACAATTTAGAATATCAAGATCTACTAGTGTTAGTATGCTATACAAAATAAATGATTTTTTACAATGTTCTCTAGGTACCACACCCGCTATGATACTAATACACTTTTTTTGAATTAGAAAAACTTTTTCTGCCCATATCGAATTGCCCCATAAGATTATTCCATATTGAACAGTAGATTGAAAATATGCATGATAGACATTAAGCAGAATGGCGGTACTAGTATATTTTTTTAAAATAAGTAAGAACGAATTTAGCTTTATTTATTTAGACAAAATGTAGTCAATATGTTGTTTCCATTCGAGATTATTGTCTATGTATTAACTGAGGATTTAACGGATTCTTCATTATATGAGAATATGTCTAAGTTTAGTAATTGTGGAATGTTAAAGTAATTTCCAAGCTTAATAATTTCTGTTTTAGTGTCGTTTACTCGAAGGCTGTTATTTGTAAACCATTTGCTTAGGTCTACCATGCATTTTTCCAATCTCTTCCCTCACATATGACTGCAGTGTCATCAGCAAACAAGAAGATTTTATTGTTAGTAGCCAACGGAAGATCGTTTATAAATAGTATGAATAGCAGAGGTCCTAAAATGCTACCTTGAGGTACACCTCTCGTACTTAGTTGCAAGTCTGACATACTTTCATTAATATTGGAGCTAGTATTTATGTATATTTAGTATATTATATATACAGACTGTTGTAAAGATATTGCAGGCACCAAATCTTTTTCTAGAGATTCGCCATACTCGTTTACGACCATCTGATGGTTTTGTCAGAAAACAAAACGGTCTTCCAGTCTTATTATAAACGTATAAAATGTTTGTTCATCCTTTTTTTTTCTTCTAGAAATCCAGTCCAGGAAGCAAATACAGAAGTGAAATCTCCACAGTCATTTTCTCCTGTTAAGAGAATGTCACGTCTTTCAATACATCCGAATTTTAAAGATGCAAAATCATCCTTAAATCCTAAAAAATCAGGAATTTTTCAAAATTCAAAATTGCGTCAATCGATGACTGCTGTTAAAAAAAGATTATCAGTTTATCAAGAATTTAAATCGAACCACGTTTCACAAGAAACAAATAATCTGGCACAAAGTAGAGAAGTGTTGGCGAAATTGGCGCAAGTTCACACAGTGCTAGATATTTTGTTGCTTGTTAACGGACACTTGAGTTTGTCGCCGTTAGTACTGAAACGTTTGGCTTTGCTGTGTCTGAACCAGTTTTTGGGTGAGGAAACGCCAGTCAAATCGTTTACAGATTTGCAACTGCAACCGTTGTATTGTTTCCGAGCACCGATTCCAACTAAAGAAGCATGTATAGAAAAGTGAGTGATTTATTCTATGATATTAGTAGATTTCCAGTCCGGATTAATTTTAATTTAAGGGGCCATTCAAGTATTTGTTACGTTGTTTTTGTGGGGTTATGCTGGGTTTTGAATTAATAAGTTGAGTTAGTTAAACCACTAGTATATTTCATAAATAAAACAAATATCGTTGATACAAAAATACAAAATATACAATAATACACAAAAATAATACAAAAGATATGAAAAGATATGATATTCAAGTAACTTGTTCTGGTCAGACGATACCAGAGTTTATCCTAGATAGGATTTTAAATTTAACTATGCAATGACAAATCGGTCACTCATTTTCTATCTTTCCTCGGTCTGGTCAATTTTACATACTGTAAGATCTTTATTAATGAAAAGTTTTATTTTACTTTAAATATTCTTTATTAGCACAAAACGTGACCTTTCAATCGGAATACAAGAACACAACTGCCATATCATTCAGAACGAATCATTGTCCTTTATAATAATAATTACATAATTATAAATACATCACATACCTCTTTTCTTAATTTAGGAAAATAAATCAATTCTAATACAATTATATAATATAAATAAACAAACACATTATTATATGTACTGTAAACGATCCACGGGCTTTCGGTTTCTTGGATAAAGTTTAATATTTTCTGTTATGCCGGGATCATCGGAATCCGAAAGCTCTGTTTCGCTATTAAAAATCCACAAAGAGTCATCAAGGTTAATACCGTCTGATGTATCCTCTGAATCTGAGTTATAATCAACGTGGTTTTCAGTTAAAGTTTCATGATCAACATTAATTTGTCTATATATAGGAAAAGGACCTTTATTCGATAAATTATTTTGTTTAGCTTCTATTTTAATTAATTGATCAATATGCTTGCGCAACACTTGCCCTTCAATATTAACTAAATATGATACAGGACCCGTTATTTTTATTATTTGTCCCGTCATCCATTCTGTTTTATTGTTTTTATAAACTTTTGCTAAAACCGTGTCATTAATTTGTAAATACCTAGTTTTCCCCTTCCTATAAAATTTTTGTTTTTCTTGATTTGTTTTAACAATATCTTTTAGATTTTTATTTTCTTTTTTACAAAATGGTAACAACAAATTTAGCCTGGTCCGTAAATCTTTTTTAAACCTGAGTTGTGCTGGACTTTGTTCTGTAGTAGACTGAGGACAGTTACGATATTGTAATAAAAAGTTGTTTAATGCCAGATCTACATTCACTTTACCCAACAAAGCCTTTTTTAAAGTTCGTTTTATAATTTTCACAGAATTTTCCGCTTGGCCGTTACTACTAGGTTTGTATGGACTTACAAAAATATGTCTAATACCATTGCTTGCCGTAAATTGTTTAAATTCGTTCGAAGTAAATGGTGGGCCATTATCTGTTACCAACTGACAGGGTAGACCAAAATGGGAAAATGTGTTCCTAAAATTATTTATAACACTCGAAGCATTCGTTTTAGTCATTTTAAATACTTCTATCCACTTAGAATAAGCGTCTACTATAACAAGATACATAAAACCGTTAAGTGGACCCAAGAAATCTGCATGAATCCTATACCATGATTCATTCGGATATTGCCAAGGATTTAATTCCGCCTTTTCGGGTGTATTTCTGAATGACTGACATACATGACATTTTTTAACTGTAGTCTCTATTTCGTTATTAATCGCAGGCCACCAAATATAAGAACGCGCAATCATTTTGGTTTTAACTATACCTAAATGAACTGAGTGAAGCTCATCTAATAAACGCTTTCGTAAACTGACAGGTACTACTAGACGTTGACCCCAAAAAATGCAATTTTCAATTAAATTCAATTCGTCTTTTCTATTGAAATAAGGTTGTAAATTTTGTAGTTTGTTTTTTGTTGGCCAGCCATTAACAATAAAATTTTTAACACAACGTAAAACCGAATCATTATCAATTTCATTTGAGACCAGATTTAAATCTATCGGTAATGATTCTTCAATTAACTTAACATAAGAAATATCATTTAGGCTATCATAATCAGTAAACTCACAATCATTTATCGGATTTCTTGACATTGCATCTGCAATTGCATTGTTCTTAGATGTAATATATTTTATAGAATAATCATAACCCGACAATATAATAGCCCATCTTTGTAAACGACCAGCAATCATTTGCGGGATACTTTTGTTGGGACTAAATAACGATATTAATGGACGGTGGTCTGTTAATATTGTAAAATGTCGACCGTATAAAAATTTGTTAAATTTTTTTAAAGCAAAAATTATCGCTAAAGCCTCCTTATCTATTTGTGAATAATTTTTTTCACTTTTAGATAAGGTTCTCGAAATAAATTGGATAGGTCGTTCATTCCCATTGGGCATGACGTGTGATAAACTGGCGCCAACGCCCAAATTAGAAGCATCACAGGCCATAATCAATGGTAAATTTGCGTCATAATGTACTAAAATTTCTGATGAAATTATTAATTCTTTTACTGTGTTAAAAGCTTTAGTACATTCACCTGTCCATTCCCAAACAGTATTCTTTAGCAATAACTTATACAAAGGTTGTAAAATAAAACTTAAATTTTTAACAAATTTCGCGTAATAATTAATTAACCCCAAAAAACTTTTAAGTTGTGTGACGTTATTAGGTATGCTCATGTCCGTAATGGCTTTAACTTTGTCCGGTGAAGTGCTTAAACCTTCTTTGTTTATAACAAACCCTAAATACGAAACGGATTGTTGAAGAAAACTACATTTATCTTTGCTCACAGTTAACCCATAACTTTGCAAAATACCAAGTACTTTATTTAACCGTTCTATGTGTATATTTAAATTAGGTGCCGTTATTAAAATATCATCTAAAAAGACAGTGCAGCCTTCAAAATTAATGAGTTGCTCCATAATTCTTTGAAATTTTCCTGGCGCACATTTTAAACCATACGGTAAGCGATTATAACGGAAAAGCCCTTTTTGTGTTACAATAGTGACATATTTTTTTGATTCTTCCTCTAACTCTAACTGTTGATAAGCCATAGATAGATCGATTTTTGAAAATAATGTTCCCCCCTGTAATTTCACGAATAAATCATCAATGACCGGTATTGGATATTTATCATCTTCTATTACTGGATTTAATGTCACCTTAAAGTCTCCGCATATTCTTACTTGACCATTTTGTTTTAGTACCGGTACGATAGGTGTTCCCCATTCTGAATTTTCTACGGGAGAAATTACTCCTTTTTTAACGAGTCTATCTAATTCCAAATCAATTTTTTCTTTTAAGGCAAATGGTACAGGGCGCGATTTCCTATAAACTGGGTTAGCATCAGGATTAACCTTAATGGATATTTTAAATTTATTAAAATGACCTAATTCGTTTGAAAAGACATTTTTATATTTTAGCATTAAATCATTGATTATATCATCATTGCATTCAATTTTATCTATGTGAGAACAAAAATTAATTTCTAATGCGCTCATCCATTTTCGTCCTATAATCGGTGATACTGCTTCTCTTAAAATAACTAAATCTAAATCTCTAGAAATATTTTTATATGAAACTTTAACTTTTATGAAACCCAAGGGTCTTACTTGCTGCCCATTATACATTTTCAATATCAAATTTGTTTTTTGTAATTTTAAATTAGAAAAATACTTATCATAAAACATTTTGCTTACAGCTGAAATGGACGCACCAGAATCGAGTTCTAATTTAAATAATTTGTTATTAATATAAATTTCAATTATCCATGGTTTATCCAGTTCAACTGCGTTGCATGAACTTACATTAGCAACTACGTAATCATCAGTTTCCGACAATTGTTCAGTTACATCATCATCATCATCGACATTCTTTACAATTCTTTCTGTATAAGATTTCTTTGAATTATCCATTTTATCTCTGCAAACTTTCGCTATGTGACCTTTTTTTCCACATTTGTTGCATATTACATCTCGATACCTACAATTCGTATGCCAGTGATTTATCCAACCGCAACTTTTACACGGCGTTCTCTTCTCTTGATCCCTGAAGTTTCTTGTGCTTCCTACCCGTTGCATCCTTGTATCCGTTCCAACTTCCATAGCAGCATTCATACCAGCAGCTTCCAATGACGTAGCCAGCTCCACAGCTCGACCATACGACAGACTTCGTTCCACGTACAAACTTTGTCGAATATACTCGCTTTTCAGCCCAAAAACCAGTTGATCTCTAATGTTCTCTTCTAGGACATCTTTACCGCTAAACTCGCAAGTTTTCGCTAAATTCTTCAATACAGCAATATATTGACTTACACTTTCATCTTCACCTTGCTTCCTACTTCTTAATTTAATTCTTTCTGCAATTGGAGATGGTCTTGGCTCTAAATGATCAGCAATTATTTTTTTCAATTCGTCGTAAGTTTTGTCCTTCGGTAGCGTTGGATTACATAAGTCCTTCATCAATTCGTACGTTTCATTGCCGCATATTGCTATTAATGTGGGCACTTTTTCTGTTTCCTGTGTTTTATTAATAATAAAAAATTGCTCTATTCGATCAGTATACGAACTCCATTTATCGCCATTTCCTACGTTGAATTCTCTTAGAAATGTTAATGGTACAGACATTTTTTCTTCTTTTTATTTCAATTTTATTATTAATATTTAATTTTAATACCTCGTCGCCAATATGTAAGATCTTTATTAATGAAAAGTTTTATTTTACTTTAAATATTCTTTATTAGCACAAAACGTGACCTTTCAATCGGAATACAAGAACACAACTGCCATATCATTCAGAACGAATCATTGTCCTTTATAATAATAATTACATAATTATAAATACATCACACATACAAAATTGATACGGTCAAAAATATGTTGAATAAAACGCCTACAACAAACATGAAAAGTTTATCTAGGTCTGACGTTTTTAATATTATCCAACAATTACTATTTAACGCATTCAAATAATACGCAAATGATTGGTCATTACATTACTTGTTAAATTTAATACAAGCTAATCTTGAATTTGTGTAAATAATATTATAACTTCATATGGTCTTTGTACATACTGTTCGCGACAGTAGCCAAAAGGGCAATAAACAACGGGCAGGACTAATGGTCGTTTCCCTACGTTGTGTAATTTTTTAAAG
The DNA here is from genome assembly GCA_963575645.1 of Xanthostigma xanthostigma. Lineage (NCBI taxonomy): Eukaryota > Metazoa > Arthropoda > Insecta > Raphidioptera > Raphidiidae > Xanthostigma > Xanthostigma xanthostigma. The sequence goes on from OY754470.1 coordinate 34,485,868, forward strand.
GGGCAGTTCAAAGGGGGCAGGAAAATAAAATAACAATTTTATGCAGCGTATGGCATTATTTTTATTGTTATTGAGTTTTGGGGGTTGGCTAAATAGGGGTAAATTTTATCGAAATCGGATGGCATTGATACACACTATTATTTGTACTTAGGACAGTATAAATTTCGAATGCCATCTGATTTGAACAATTTTTAGCGTGTGTTTTTTACTTATTGTTGAAAAAATCGAAAAAAAGGGTTTTTCGGCGACTTTGATGGGTTGTTTCTCCGAAACTGCCCATCAGGATCGGATGGCAATTTTTTTTCCAACGTTTGGTGGTGTCAATAAGTATGCTCACTAATTTTGAAGCGGTTGCCTTTTCAGTTTTTTTTTTATTCGTTAGTGCAAAAACGGCCCGCGTGTTTCGGCTGGCAAAAAAAATTTATTATATAATTAGGGTATTTCCTTCAATGCAACCGCATTTTTATCCAGTTGCCTTTTCAAACATTTTTAGATTTTGCCCCACCCCCATATCGCCGCCCCCGTCCATTTGGGGTCACTTTGGCCGCTACCAGGGGGTTCTGTACCACTCATAGGCCCAGATTACCACTCGCCATCCGGTTGCCTCTCTGACACCGGATTGACATGCCATTGCTTTGAATATACTAATGTAGATGTCTAAATGACTGTGGTCTGGAAAAGACGGAATTTGCATTGAAAACGGTCCGAGGGTCAAAGAATGTCGTATCGCATACATCGCGGACGGTCTTGATTTTATTAATTAAAAGTTAATTAAACGCGAACTAAGCTATGGCCATCTATACGCAGCGCGTCCAGCTAACTGCAAACGTTCGAGCGACAATGACAGCTATAGGGTATTAACAACACTACAAGCGAACGTGCGTCTCGGCTAACAGTACGTGCACATCGTCATCCGCGTATAATTATTATAAACAAGAATATTAACGTACTAATTAACGTACATTAATAAAAGTTTAGAGCAAATCTCAATGTTTAATATCTTTAATTTAACATTCGTAACATATTACGTAAGCAGATTTTAGTAATTTTTGAAAAAAAGAACTCAAAGTTAAAAATAATTTTATTCCGATTAGAAATAAGCCGTTTTATACGTACTTACTACAGTCTCAAGTTTTCAAATAAAAGCGTGTTACATTTTTATAGCAAGAGAGAAAAAAAAGGCGGTGTAACACGCTTTTATTTGAAAACTTGACACTGATAAGTACGGCTTATTTCTAATCGGAATAAAATTATTTTTAACTTTTTAGTTCTTTTTTTTAATAACAATAAAAGCTTGTTTAAAAAAAATTGTTTTCGTTTATTTATTTTTAAGTTTTTAGTGTGCTTTATTAAAAGTACGATTTGCAACCGAGCGAAAGCTAGACTCTGCTGAAATGATTGGTCACCCCTAGTTTAGATGCTAATGATCTATCTTCGTGAGCGTCTATAATATACAATGTCTATCTGTTAATGATATGTTCATACGAAGTGGTTAGTGAAATTGTATGTGTTATTACAGAAAGGTGCAGTCATCATGGCGTTTAACTATGACGTCAGAAAACGAACGACAAGGCGTTCAAACCATTTTTCATCAAAGTCAGAGACCGCTGTTTCCGCCTCATATTTATACGCCCCCAGGTAAGAACTTGGACGCGTTCAAGTACTTTATCGTAACTTTGTATTCTTCAGTATATTTAACACTTTTCCAGTCAATGGCGTAGCTAGGCGTGGGCTAAGCGGGCTCTCACCCACGGCTTCGCGCGAGACTTCCTTGTGTGCAAATTTGAGTCCAAACGTCATGAACTATATTACGTTTTCTGTTGTATACCAAATATGGTAGGATCTCTGCATTGATCTTGGGAATAAGTACCTACTAAAAGAAAGGGCCTCGCTGATGAGACTTCGCCCACGTCTAGATTAGTCCACGCTACGCAACTGTTTCCAGTTGGGTTCTATGAGACGTATTGGTGTGAGCGTGGATGTGGAGAAACCAATTGAATCGTGTTTTATCAAAGTATGTGTGAGATTTGGAAGTAGTAGTGTGTACGTGAAATCTTTACTCCACCCACTTCCATTCATATTACGCAGTGGCAACACTAGGACCGCAACTTAGTTCATCGATTCATTTAAAAATTCTCAGAAAATCTCGATTTTGAGAAATGGAAATGTTTAATTTGATGACATACTTTACATTGATTATTATATTTGTATGTACGTCACTGACTCAAGTGCCGTTATGCTTCGTCTAGAGCAGTGGTTCTTAACCTTTTAGTGATGAGGGACCATTTGACTAAATTTTTTGACTTGCCACGGACCACCAACTGTTTGGCGGTGATGTAAATTATTGTAAGGTTGTATTCCGCCCGTTTTGTTAACAATGCACTTTGAAGACAGACAAATTGGTTTTCAAAAGCTCAGAGAAATTTCCGAATTGCAAATTGTTACTTTTCGTTGCTTGGAAGTGGTGCAGCTATTCTAGATCCCCCGCCCCCGTATCTACGCCACTGCTGAGACAAAGTAAATCGTGATTAAAAATATACCTAGCAGATTCACCAAACTTACATGAGTATGACATGGTTTGGTATATTATTACAGTAAATAAAATTATCGACCAATTTTTCTCAGACCAATATATTGACAAAATAAAAAATAACAAATCAATACAACATAAGATGACGTTTCGATCCGGCTTTGGATCTTCTTCAGAAAAATCTAAAAATATAAGAAATAATTAGTATTAAATTATTAATTATTATCTAATTACACAAATGATGATAATAATTAGATAATAATTAATAATTTAATACTAATTAATTCTTATATTTTTAGATTTTTCTGAAGAAGATCCAAAGCCGGATCGAAACGTCATCGTATGTTGTATTGATTTGTTATTTTTTATTTTGTCAATATATTGGTCTGAGAAAAATTGGTCGACAATTTTATTTATTTGAAGAGTTCTATTCAGACGTTAATCAAAGATTTTTATTATTACAGTAACTGCAAAGCAGACTTATCGGGTGACATAACAAACAAAAAGCGTTTTATTTCATATTAAAATCAGGAGCGTTTATTTTATCAACCTTCGTAGTCTCCTATGATTTTTGCCTAAATTTTGTTGTTAAACTTGAAAATTCAGAATGAGTATAATAACTAATAATATCGAAGTTGAACTGAAACAAATGATAACGGAACGAACTGAGCGAAACACTCGTCATTTATTTAATAATTTCTATAATTGTATGATGACTTCGCGAACAATTTCGGGTGCTCTCAGGGATCACCAGTGGTCCACGGACCACCGGTTAAGAACCACTGGCCTAGAGAGATCTCTAGACTCTAGCTCCTCCTAACTCTAGAGTAGGGATTTAAGGTCAACCGGAAAAGACTTAATGTGTTCTAATCTTTTGTTGAGCGTCTATAATCTACAATTCGCTCTATCTATTCCAAAATCCAAAATTATGCGGGATTTCTGGTACTGCTTTCAGCATAAAATTTAGATTTAAGACTTAGATCCTTACCAGACCCAGTATTAATCTACACACTAGAGAGTTAATTGTACTTTCAATGTATATTTTTTGTGTTTTGAATTCGTTTTCTTTGTATTTTAGTGGTGACTGCAGAAAATTCCGAACAAGAAACTTTTTATCACTGTACCCGATATTTAAAACTATGGAATAAAATAGGAAAATAGTGATAATAATTCATGTAAATTTAAAAAGGTAGAATAAACGTTTATTTCTGTAACAAGTGTTATTTTTATTAGGCTTGATTGTTGTACAATCATTGCCATTTTACATTTCCGATAGCTCGAGACATCTCATCAGAGGCCCTTTATTTGATTTTCCATAAATTTTATATACCCAGAAGTAGATTTAGGTTCATGACGCTTTATGCAACTTGATGTTCATCACTCTAATAGGGGCGGATTTAACTGTAATAACGCCCTAGACCTCAGAGCTTATAATAATAATAATGCGTTTAACGTCCGTTTTTCGACTTTGTTATAACAGACGCCATCCGCACCATTACTATTTTCCACTTATCACACTTCCCGTTATTTTCTACATTTTTAAATTTCCACTTAATTAATAGCATGGGCGAATGAAGGAATTTTAGGACATTAGGATAAGGTAGGTAAATTTGAGCATAGGAGTGTAACAGGTATTCGACCATGGCCTTGAATAAGGAACCATCTCGATATTTATCTGGAATTATTGAGGGAAACCATGGAAAACCTCAACAAGATGGCCAGTACAGGAATTACCGTTTCTCGACGAAGAGGCAGCAGGAAACGGTCTCAGCTACATCTGCCCCCGCCGGGATTCGAACCGGGTATCTCCCGAATGTGAGTTTAGTGCTCTCACCACTACCCCACCCCGCAGAGCTTAAAACTATTTCGTGGTTTTGGCAGTCTTATTTGCCGAATGCAGTGATACGAAGATTTAGACCCACGTCTTCATGAATATGTTTTATGGTTTCTCAGATTATATAGCTCGAGTATCGAACCTAATAAAACAAATAGTTGTTGGAAACAAACACTTACCAATGCTAATAATGCTAGCGATTTATACCCCGACGAAGTTGGATCAAGTTGCTACTTTTAATATGTGCCACACGAAAGGTATGGCAAAAAAGCCGACAGATTTGTTACAGTGTGAATGGAGTCCTTTATCAGCCCTGAAGATAGCACATTGTGAGTATAGACACTAATGACCTCAGTTGTCGAGCGTCTGTAATTTACATTCTGAGTTTTCAAAGTGATTTTTGCATGTCAACAATTTTTGTTTTTTGGAATATCATGTGAATTAAAGAAAACTGTTATTTGAAACATGCCCTATAATTGTAATTATTGACGCAATATGGATTTCCGCTCTCCCTGCCCACACAAGAAAAACTTGACAAATAACATGCAAAACAAGATTTTAATGAAGTTATAACGATAGGTCAGAAGTTATATTGTTTATGTCCTTGGCTCATGATTAATTCAAAGAATTAAGGTAAGTATATTTTTAATCTCTTGTAATAGCTGATTGTATACAGTGTATCGTCATATGTTCTGTTATATAAAAGTGGTTTTTTTTTACTAGTGTAAATAAATCTCAAATAAACAAAATTTCGGACTAAGTTTTCAGACTTAGCTGTATTAATATCAATAATCACTTTACGTTTCAGTCCGGATTTGGACCATCACCAGAATTTTTAATACTAAAAACTAATAAGATTTATAAATATTAAAATTAAAAAATTATACAAAAAATAGAAAAAATAAATTTGTATCTAATCTTAAATTTCTAAAATATTCGTTTGTAATAAATTAATAAAATTATTGTTTACTAGTAATATTTATTCGCGGCTTCACTCGCGTAAATGCCTCGTTTAGTGGAATCCAAATAGAAATTGGTTTAGCAGTTTGTAAGTTTTCAAATGTGATCGAATAATAAATTGCTAGAATATCGATAAATTTTCTTATAAAATTTTCGATTGTAACAACTAACAATAATTTAATTTAGGAGATTAAATTATATTTACAATCTTGGTAATTTAGATAAAGTAACAGTTCTAAAATTGGTTGTTGGCTTATTGATTAGTTTTTATTTAGTTACTAATTATATGTATATATTTCGCATCTGTGACATAAGTACGACAATCCTATTAAGTGAAACCTTATAGTGACTGTCTACCTTATTATAATAATATGTATGTTTGTAATAAACTAAAAGTTATTATGAGTAGTCATTCATTTGTGTCTTTAAATAAATGAGTGGTCGAATGCTGGACCATTATTCTGGAAATATTTAAAATGTTGAACATTTAAACATTAATTACTTACAATGTATTAATATTCTGCAAGTTCGAAATTCTACACAAGAAAGAAACATGGTAAGTTTTGTAATTATATTAATTTGTCAATAATTGATATTTTTTTTTATATTATTGTTTTTGTTTTGCAATTTTTTTAAAGTTGATAATTTTATTTATTGCAACAATATAAGTATTCGACAATTTTATTGTTCAGATTAAAAAGTCACAAAAAATCAATCGTCAGTGCGTCATTCTTTAATTTTGTTTAATTAAATAAAACCAACTTTTTTGTTATTAGATATAGTGACCTATTTCATGAACGTTTCTTCGGATTTATATTTTTAAGAAAATGAAATTAGAATTAAACTTAAAATGTACATATAACGCAATTTTATAAATAGTTTTACTTTTTGATGCAATATTATACCTTTTTACAGTTTATAGAGTTTTAAAAAATAATTTTTTATATTGCTGGCAAGTGGCATGCCCCCAGTTTGAATAAATGGGGTAGTACTTACACGGCTGTTTTTCAGATCTATTCATTAAGCGTCATCTAGCTATTAAATTATTAACTGCGTATCTAATAGTGCAGCTTTGGCCATCTAGCTAGATTAATGCGAACTATAGGTACTAACATCTGCGCATGTCTGGGATTAGTTTTTATATACAAGCTTTTTAAACACTGCAAATTATCAAGCGATGTATTACTGCGCCAAAAAGTAAAACTATGCGTATACAATTTGGCTTCATTTATGCGACATTTATTAATTTCATAGTTCAAATTATAATCCATTTATATTTCATGTACTAATGAGAATAATGCATTAAAGAGTAACTTAGGTACTAGAAAACTGAATAAAAAACTAGGAAAGTATTGTTGTTTGTACAGAGTTTGAGCGGATTTATCAAATTCGGATATGCCCTTGTCGTGGTTACGATGCTTTTAATGATATGGGCGTCGTTGACTGGAGCTCGCGAATATAATGGCGTTAGTTATCCACCATGCTACTTCAATCCGTTGTGTACCTGCTCTAAGGCCATGCCTAATTTTGGTATTGTGCAATGTCAAAATATACCAATGCCACGACTACCTTCGGAGCTGAACACTTCAAGCTCAAAACTATTTATGCTTCACCTGAATAATAATGGGTTGAGATATTTTGAGCCTTACTTTTTGCAAGGAACTGGTAAGATACCAAGCCAAAGAATGCTCAGTTGGGCTTCAGTATTTCAGTATAATATACATATTATATCGTTTTGCATTTATAGACGCTAAAACATTTAAGTGATTGTAGTAGTAAACAAATTATTTACCTTGTAATTTGTAACAAGTATTATTACTTATTGGATCTTGGAGATTTTTTCGGGGAAAATTCATGACTTAACTTTCAAAATTCAGAGAACGTTCTTAAAAATTATGAGTAGAAAATATTATATCATCTGAATTTTTTAGTATTTCATGTAAAATTCTCATCAAACACGTTCAGTGTTTAAATCTAATAAAGTTAATTTGCTATTTACAAAACGATATAATAATATTATATTGATGTTGTTTGTCCCAAAACGGAAAGGCTTTTGAAAAAACATTTTTGGAACAGGTTTGTATCGTCTAGCTGTGACTAACAATCCATTAAGAGAAATTCCAGACGAAGCATTTATGGGTTTAGAAAGGTCTTTATGGGAGCTGCAACTTTCTTACGATCAACTCATAGAAGTTCCCACTCGAGCGCTTCGTCACTTGCAAAAACTTCGTCATTTGGATTTGACAGGTGTGTATATTTTATTTATAAAATGTTGCATATTACTATTTATTAGCTTGTAAATTGTAAAACGCAATAATGAAAAAATATTGTTAAAAAATCAATTTCATCAATAATAATATTTTTTTAGGAAATGAAATCTCTGAAATTGAACCGGAAAGCTGGAGAGGTTTGGAAAATTCTTTACAGGTTTTAATTTTGGCGGAAAATTTTATTTCATCATTACCGACTGATTCCTTTTCCGGTTTACCATTGTTAGACACCATCGATCTGCATGGTAACAATCTTCGAACAATTGATCCATCCGTTTTTAGAGACGGAATGGGTAGACTAACGCGAATCCTTCTCGGTGATAATCAGCTTTCAGTAATTCCTTATCTTGCACTCAGTCCTTTGAAAACATTACGTGTCTTGGATCTTAGTAAAAACGAAATAGATCATATCCACCCCGGTGAAACTGATTCATCAATTCCAACATTATCTTTGGACGTTCTACATCTGGATGAGAACCAAATAACTAACATAACGCCAGGATCCTTCCAATATTTTGATGTAATCAATAGCACATTCCTAGATGGGAATCCTTTGAGATCGTTAGAGGTAATTTCGTAAGGTATTTTAAAATTTTTAAGTTTAGCTGAATAATATAAAAACTGACACTTATTTCAGGAAAATGCATTTCGTGAAGCAAGAATTAGAGAGCTCTTTATCCGTGACTGCGGTCTAACAGAAGTATCGCCATCTGCATTCGAAGGTTTAGAAACATCTTTACAGATTTTAGATCTGTCTGGCAATAATATAACTGGTTTAACTCCTCAAGTATTCCACACTTTTGATTTGTTACATTCCCTTTCTTTGCGCAATAATTTAATTCAAAATTTTAAACCCGACGAAATGTTCAACGGCTTTCAGTACACTTTATTAAAACTTGATTTAAGTGGACGAGAAAATGCCCCTATTTCTTTACAGGATTTACGAAGGTAACAATAACTTCAAGTTCATGTTTTTATCATTTTAGACAGCTTTCATTTCAGTGTTTTATATACTCTTTTTAGAATGCGAAGTTTACGTTCATTAACCGTAAGTCATTTATTACAATCTGAACTTGGACCTGAAGATTTTATAGATTTTGGAATAGATTTAGAAGAATTGAGAATCATCCGAAGCAATATAAAAAAAATTAAAAATCACGCTTTTATGCATGTTCGCGGCTTACGAAGTTTGGATCTTTCTGAAAATCTCATATCGACACTTGATAGTGATGCATTTACAGAGGTAAAATGAATTGTCATTTTTTTCAATTAACATTATTAATCTTTAATTCCGTCGTGAATTGTTTATTAATTATGTATTCCAACAGATTGGCCATGGTCTTGGATCTTTACGAATCGCTCATGGTTTGTCGGCATCCATACAATCAATGCCAACCGATACATTTCGTCACTTAATTAATTTACATTCTCTTGACCTAAGTAATAATTATATTCGTGCGATGTCTGATACGTGCTTCCATTTTTTGACGAATTTGAAACGTATTAATTTGCAAGATAATAATATCGATCAAGTCTATAAAGGCACCTTTCAGGTTTGTAAAAAAAAATCGTTTTTTGTTTGAGTTAAAAAATCTATTAACCGAATTGAACAAACATTTATATCGGAAATTGAAGGGGTTTTACTTTGATAATTCCGTTTTAATTTCTTGTGGATATAAATAAAATATTGTAATTTGGTAGGTCTGTTTGTTTAATAAAGATAATTTGATGGAGCGGGGATTTCGGGCTGGGAATTATCGAGCATCTGTTTGGTTGTTTTAATTTTTCGGTGTTATAAAAATATTAATTTTTAGGGTGACCTTCATTCAAAGTTAGAAGAAATATTTTTGTCTTTCAATGACATCAGCACAATTGTTCAGCATACTTTTGCTGACCTTGCATCACTGGAACAACTGCATTTGGACGATAATATTGTTGAATCGATTGAACGACGAGCATTCATTAATTTACATAAATTGAAAAGATTAAATTTGCGCGGCAATAAAATCAAAACTATATCGGATGAGGCATTTCAAAATTTACCAGAACTGGACACTTTAGATTTGTCATATAATCAACTGAAAGATTTCGATTTTCAGTATTTTGACCAAGTCGGTATTTTAGCGAATTTTAAAGTAAATATCAGTCACAATAAAATTTTGGAATTGCGAGTCAACATATCTGGAATTGGTATTGGAAGAGATGGTAAGAAGAAATTGTATATAAATAAGTGTTTGATATCGTACTCCAGTGTAAAAAGTATTAACACTATTGCATTTATTACAAAAAAGTATAAGATACCTTCATCTGTTTGGTATTTCAGTGTCGGAGTAAAACTATAAACACTAGGTATAGCAGTCCTGACTTTTGGTGATTTAGTGTAGATCACGTAATACGAGTATGTACATGTCTGAATTTTACAATTTAATTGTACCCTGCCAACAGTTTACACTTTAAGTAAACCTTACGTAGGTACATTGTTAATTGTAAATTTCACTGAGTTATCTACACTACACTGATATACCAATCACATCTTATGTTGACTTTGCTAAGCCCGGTTTAATGAAATCAATATTCTTGTGTTCGATACTGGGTTTTGAAATATTTTTTTTAAGTTATGACTTATGACATTATAAATCGGACTTATCTTGTTTTGATTTTAAATTGCAATATTCTAATTTCTGCTTTTTATTTTAGGACATTCCTATATCCCCGGAACAGCACTATTTTCAAACATCAAAGTTTTTGATTTGTCGTTTAACAATATTTCATATGTCAGTAAATCATTTTTCAGTCCCACTTACACCAGTTTAACACATTTATATTTATCTCACAATTCTCTAAACAACGTCACCCGCGATGTTTTTGGCAGTATGCAACAATTACGTTGGTTGGACATATCTTGGAATAAACTTGAAGATATTGATTTTGACGCTTTTAGAAACACAAAAAAATTGCAGGTATTCTATTTAATAGTTAAAATATGTATTTTGACGGTTTGGAACTGATTTTCGTCATATAGTTTTTGTTGAAACGGCCGAATTTAACAATTACCTAAGCATCGTCACATTTAAGAAAACTCAATATGATTCTATGAGTATCATTTGCTTTAAACGACATAATACTATGTTTATGTATAACACTAGCTGTTTATTTGAAGAGTTCTATTCAGACGTTAATCAAAGATTTTAACACTAGCTGTGTCTGAGTCTTCATTTGCGTGAACTTCATTGACAAAATCCGATATCGGAAGTGCAGAGAAGCCTTATAAAATCTTATTCAAAAAGCTATTTTCGCGCACGACCTAAATTTGCGATAATCTATTAACTTTCGTAATATCCGTTATTCGAAGTCTGCTACTGTACTAGAGCGTCCTGTGGAATTTATCGTCATTATCATTCCCGAATGCGTTAGATTTACTAATTATGGTTATATACAGAAATAATCCCAGATACAACTGTGTTTGAATATGTTTGACCTGCAGGCCAACCATTTCACTATTATACCTTCTGAACGGTTTGAGATATATCACGATGAAATATAGATTTGGTTGGTTCCACCGCGGTTACTATCTATGACCTGTGTAAATTTCATGCCAATTGCTTCAGTAGTTTTTGAGTAAAATTCGTTCGTACAGACAGTTTTCTGTAACATTAGATTTGGTTTGGTAATCAATAATGCAAACGAACCGAGCGGAGTGGCGTAGCGGTGAGAGCACTAGCCTCGCATTCAGGAGGTACCGGGTTCGAATCCCGGCGGGGGCAGATGTGGCTGGGAGTTTTTCCCACTGCCTCTCACCGAGAAACGGTAATTCCTGTACCGACCATCTTGTTGAGGTTTTCCATGGTTTCCCTCAACAATTCCAGATAAATATCGAGATGGTTCCTTATTCAAGACCATGGCCGATTACCTGTCAAACTCCTATGCTCAAAATTTGCCTACCTTATCCTAATTTTCTAAAAATTCCTTCATTCGCCCGTTGCTATTAATTAAGTTGAAGTTTAAAAATTGTATAACGGGAAGTGTGGTCGAAAAATAAATAGTAATGGGGCGAATGACGTCTGTGATGACATAAAGTCGAGAAACGGACGTTAAACGCATTATCATTATTACTATTATTATCAATAATGCAAACGGAAAAAGTTAAAAACCAGTTACTAGTGAAAACCGGATTGAATAACATTTGCTTATTCGAATATTTTGAAACATGCTGAAATATTAATTTATATTTTCAAGGTACTTCTTGTCTCACACAATAATATAGATACTGTACCTTCGGAGACATTTCAATCGTTGACAGATTTGCGTGTTGTTGACTTTTCATACAACAATATAAAGTATCTGCCCGATCACCTATTCCCAGAGGAAGGCTTGGAGAGACTGGATTTGTCACATAATGAATTGAACAGGATACCTCTTTCGTGTCTGTCAACTGATGCAGCCGCATCTCTGTGTGAATTGGACGTTTCGCACAATTTAATATCGTCTTTGGCTTATGGTGATATTTTTGGTAGATTTCAGGTAGGTGACCTGCACTGAAACATAAAAATAATATTAGTAAGTTATATAAAAAAGGTCCAATGCCTCTTTTTCCCGCCTAAACTTTTTACACGCTTCCGATGGTATTTTTGAATTGTTTGTGTCGAATTAACGCTATATAATCCATCTACAAGCCAAATAAAAAACATGAGTTCTATTGATATATATTGAACAGAAATGGGCGTGTCGATCGAGTCCCTGCTGTACCCGCCAGCCAATCAGTTCCGAACCCCGCTAGCAGCTCGTTTCCCCAGTCTTGACAGTGTCGTTTCGTTCGTTACGCTGTTGAATGAAATTACTCTTATCGTCAATAAAGAAGTTTCACTTCGAAAATCCTTTCAATATTTTTAAAAGTGCTCGATAGCGCTCGTCGACGGATTCTTTACCTTTAATATGCAACAAAAATGAATCCTCTAAGTTCAAAAATAAGGTCGGGACTCGGGAGAGTGTAAACAATACAGGAGCTGTTTTTCGCTATGTATTTGGTTGTCAGTGAGGAAACCCTTCCGCTAAAAAGTTTTGATTTAATTCAATAGAATTGTGTTTAATTACGTTAATTTTAAACCTTTGTGAACTGAAACTATTTTAAAGCTATGTATCAGTAATTGTATTTACTGCATAGACGTTTAATTGTTAAATTATCTAATTTTCTATTTTTTTCTTTTTTTTTTGGTGTCTCAGTGGCGTAGTTAGGTGGCCAAGTGTTCCGTTGTGCCAAACTACGCGATAACTACGCCACTGATCTGTCTAAACAGGGTGTATCACAGGAAACCGAACATAGGGAAAACTCCATTGTTCAAATTAGGATCAACGATTTATTTGGCCACATATGAGAATGGGTATCATCATACTAACCATTATTTAATAACAATAACTTAGCTAATAATGAATAATTAGAAAATTCAGTTAAAGTAAATTCTTCAGCAAATGAATTTATTTTTATTAATGAAACAATTTTGTATTAAGAAAATATTTTATTAATTAATAATTAAACGAAACAAATAGTTATAATAAAAAATTAAAGCAAATGTTCAAATAGGTACACCTCTATTTTACATTAAGCAGTGGCTTAATCGGTTATAAAAACTTTGTCTAACCACCGTATCGAATAGATTTCATTATGTAAGCCATGGCAACGACCTCTGAATACAGAGCAAAGCAATCTCTGATCTTAACTAATTTGTACTGTGCACTTTTCTCTATGTTCGGTTTCCTGTGATACACCCTGTATATATATTGTTAAACTTTTCTGTTGAAATATTAATCAATGTTTTGAAATTCAGTTCATAAAGTTTAGAAACAGTAAGTAAAATTAATTTCTTTATGCCACTTGAAAGGGACATTTCTTATAAATTTTAATATATTTCTTTTTTTTCTTTTACTCAGTGTTCTAATGAAACTCTCAAAAGTAACGAATTCCATGTAAGCTTTTAATTTTTGTAAGTTCATTTATTGATTTTGGTGAACTGTTTATTCGTTTTTATTTTTGATAATTTAGCTTTAGTGCAGTTTGTTGATACATTTTTACAGTAGATTCGCGTTACTGTGAACGCTCGCAAATATGAACTATCCACTCTATAACGTGAACAGTAAAATCTATTGACCGATAGACATTTTTTTGGAAAGCAGTGTTTTTTTATTATTGAAAAAGGAATTGCTGAACAACTTGACTTTTGAGTTAGCCGTCAAGTTTTTCGAAACATTTCTATCCGTTTTTCTGGGCGTTAGGATCGTCAGATTCGCCACACTTTCAACATGTATTATTAAAAAAATCTTCTGTAAAAGTTCCAGGCGGTCAAACGAATGTTAATTTTTTCAAAATTTGTAACCTTAATATCGCCTGCGACAGTTTCGGACCAGCCAAATTTGAATAGGTAAGAAAAAATAGTTAACAAAATTTCAAGAGGTAGAATACATTTTTTTCGTTTTTTATATTTTTCTTGCAACTTTGAAAAATTCAGGAGTTGCATAGGAACACAGTTATTCAATAGTTTAGTCAATGAGTGCTCATAAGGGGCATCTAGATGGAAAAGTCGAAAGCAGAACATTTGACTTAGGAACTTTGTTTGGACTAGTTAGGAGATAAACATACTAAAAGTCCTTGCCCCTCTGAGGTACGCCCGAAGGGGGGGAGCACAAAGAAGGTCCCGTTTTTTGGTTTTTTGCTTTCATCTCAAAAACGGTACGTCGTACGAAATTTTGTTGTAATACATAATGAAAGCTGATAAAATTCTCTACAACTTTAGTTTTCACACTTTTTATCTATCTCCAATCTTTGCCTAGCTATGAGCTCCGAAAAATGGTCGATTTTCAAAAATGTGTTAAATTCTCTGTAGCACATTGTAACAATACGAATTTGTCAAAATAATTTCGTATCGCTCATCCAAACAATTAAAAACACCCACACACTATTAAAAAATAACATAAGCTTTAACCTATTGAAGGCCCTGGGCACATTAGGAATATGGGGCCCCTATGACCTTAACAGAGCACTATTTTGTTAGAATAGACAAAGAAAATAGATAAACAAGGTTCTAGATTCTAAGTCGAGGAATGTGATATAAAATGCATATATTTAAAAGGATCACGTTCCCAATTTTAACATGAAGGACACAAAAAAAATGAGTATATGAAAAATAGTTCACTGATGATTTTTGTTTAAAACAGTTTAGGTACTTAGTATACCATTAAACTAGGGGGTCCCTATCGATCGCGGGGCCCTGGGCACGTGCCAGAGTGCCCAGTGGGAAAGAGGGCCCTGTGTGGAGGTACTCCCAGCTTATGTTATTTTTTAATAGTGTGTGGGTGTTTTTAATAGTGTGGATGAGCGATACGAAATGATTTTGACAAATTCGTATTGTTACAATGTGCTACAGAGAATTTAACACATTTTTGAAAATCGACCATTTTTCGGAGCTCATAGCTAGGCAAAGATTGGAGATAGATAAAAAGTGTGAAAACTAAAGTTGTAGAGAATTTTATCAGCTTTCATTATGTATTCCAACAAAATTTCGTACGACGTACCGTTTTCGAGATGAAAGGAAAATACCAAAAAACGGGACCTTCTTTGTGCTTCCCCCCTTCGGGCGTACCTCGGAGGGGTAAGGACTTTTAGTATGTTTATCTCCTAACTAGTCCAAACAAAGTTCCTAAGTCAAATGTTCTGCTTTCGACTTTTCCATCTAGAATTATTCGTTGCTTAAGCTACAATAAGTTTGTTCAATATCTTTTTTCGATAATAAAAACACTACCTTACTACAAAATTTCATTCGGTAGAACCGCATTTGTAAAAATGATCATCAGCTCTGCCTGTTAGTATTCACAACACAGGGGCCGCTCTGCAGTTAGAAACTTGCATTATGTCTTGAGATGTAAATTATGGATAAAACTTTCTTATTTGAGTTTGTGAATAGTGTGCTAATTGACTAAAAATAAGAAAAAGTGTTTAGCATTATAACGGTAATCCTCAATAGAACAATCTTGCTTTTATGAATAGGTTCGATTTTTTAGTGTTCTCACTAACGCGAGCTTGTTGTATTTTGACTGAATCAATATTATCTATAAAATCAGTTTTTTTGCAGTCCTTGATGTGGTTGGATTTGTCGTACAACATGCTGATAAAATTGGACGAAGCTGCATTTGTTGCTTTACCAAGATTAAACTTTCTAGACTTAAGTCATAACAAACATCTTAATTTGGAAAATGAAGGACTCAGCTTTAAGGGATTAGAGAATACTTTGATTTATCTCAAAATGAATAACATTTCACTTACTTCAGTGAGTATGCATCTACTTGGTTTTGCTAGTTCTCTATTGTTAAATTATATTAGTGATTAACAAATTGTTTCATAGTGTTTAGATTTATATTTTCAACAATGCGGTAGTCCATCTGAATTACAACTCACGTTTCTGAAATAACTCAGTCATTCGTACTTAAAACTAAGATACATTTTAACATACACGATAACAATTAAGGAGAAGAAATTCACAATTGTATGTGAGATTAAAATTACATGTTTCATTCAAACAAAGATGTTTAGCTCCTGACGTAACGAATAATTTCTGATACCAGCCAATAGCGGTGACACATCATCACATATTAACCTAAGAATGCGCAACATTGATAAACACATTATACTACAGGACATAGAGTCGTTATTTTCATTCCACATTGCATTATCCTACAACTATTTTTCGTTTTCTTAAATAGGTTCAGTATCACGTACTGACCCTAAATGCACAAAATCCTTAGGGCGGGCGGAAGTGCCGCCATTTTGACAAAAACCGTTTCAGCCTATATCTCCGTAACCGTGCACTTGAGGCCAACAAAGGTAATAACCTTTATTGTAGATAAATAAATTTACTATCTTTTTTGTTCAATATTTTTTTTTTGTATTTATTCAACTATTACGATTTGTTTATTGACTTTTGGACCCATAGATATCTCTTCTAATAATTCTAAATTAATATTTTTCAAGTTATAACGCGTAACATGTTACGCGTTATAACTTGAAAAATATTAATTTTAGAAAAAAAAGTTTAAAGTAAAAGTTGTAGAAAATTTATAGATTTAAAACTTAAGTCATTAGCATTTTATTGTTTAAACAATTATTAGAAGATATATCTATGGGTCCAAAAGTCAATAAACAAATCGTAATAGTTGAATAAGTCGTAAACGGTAAGTGATACAAAAAAAATTATTGAACAAAAAATATAGTAAATGTATTTATCTACAATAAAGGTTATTACCTTTTTTGGCCTCAAGTTCACGGTTACGGAGATATAGGCTGAAACGGTTTTTGTCAAAATGGCGGCACTTCCGCCTGCCTAATTTGTAAGGATTTTGTGCATTTAGGGTCAGTACGTGATACTGAACCTATTTAAGAAAACGAAAAAAATTGTAGGATAATGCAGAAAAAAATTCTCTATTACCTGTATATACTATTAATTTGTTTTGTCTTAATGGTTATGTTTACGCTTGCGATCCTAGATTTGTTAGTCGATAACGGCGATAGAGCAGTGCCGTTTAGAGAAGATAGTAGATCGGGAGTCTGCGTAGTAAGAAGAGTGGGAAAAGTGATCAGTATAAGTGTGATGTGTAATTTCAGGAGCAATCATAGCGACAAACAACTGAATGAATGTATTCATAGGACCATACCTTTGTGGCGTTGCGTAATCACCATTCAAACGTTTCACCTTTAACTGATGTTAAGTTTTATGTAAGATGCGTAAAAACTGATAAAAAGGCGTGAAACTATTAAAATTTGAGTATTATTCAGCTATTAATTTTTACTTGTGAATTTGCATATTTGTTGAATTGTATTTTAACTGTTTATTGGTGATTGTTAGCAACTGATTTATTTTTACTATTAATCCGTTTGTAACTGTTTTGATTAATAAAAAGACATCTAATAATAATAATTAATGTACTCGTATATACTGTAAGACTAAAAATTGAACTATTTAAAATATTAAAATTTATATCTTCCTTAAACGTTGTTTATTCTTTATTAAATAAAAAAAAAAAAAAGAAAAAATTAGCTGAACGACGTTACAAAAATGGTAGCAGAGCAAGTTTGATCAAATAATCATATTCGCGAATACATTTAAAATTAATAAATAAACGATTAAAATAAAATAATTATTTGTAAAATAAATATAGATACAACAGTTTTAAATCAGATATTAAATTATAGTTATACTTCTAACGCCATTACGCAAGAAAAAGCAAGCACCTTAACCCAACTTAACTGAAGTTACATAAGAGTTGTACATAAAAATTTATCATTAAAACACGTCGATAATATTAAAATCTTTTAAAATAAAAAAAAATAATAATAAATTTTTGTGATTATGCCAATGGATCGTTCACCCACACGTTTAACGAGTGAAGATAGACGCCGTCGTGGACCACCTTCAAATCGTATGGCTTCGAATACAAATATTTCAAACAACAACGCCGATCAACCACCGGTATCGCTCCACAATTCCGTTGTTAACGAAGATATTGGAATTAATCTACAATCAACGCCGATTCAACATCCAGAAAACAATCGCTGGCAAAGAGACATTGTCCACGCTATTGCAGGATTAGCAACTCAACAGCAAAGCATTCAAAGAACATTAACAGCTATATCTCAGCGTTTTCCGGAAGGAGAAGCGGTACCTAATCCTGAACGCGTTCATATTCAACCACCACAAGAACTGAATACGCCTGGACGTTGTGGATTAAAGCCTAAGGAATGGCTCACAAATATACCGATGTGCAATGGTCTAGATTCCAAAGCAATCGTTAACTTCATACAAGAGATTGACTCCGTAAATCAGTTACATTTTTTAGAAGAAAAGCAGTTAATATATTTGCTCCTTTCAAAATGTGAAGGTTATTTACGTCAATGGTGGACACAGCGAGCGGTTACACTGAATACATGGTTACAGGTTAAAGAAGTATTACTTAACGAACTTATTACTGATATTGAGTTGCACAGATTGAAAACAGAATTTATTGAACGTTGGCAACGACCTAACGAAACCTTTCCTGAATTTGTAGAAGATATTTCCGTTAAAACTAAAGCTTTAAATATACCAATGTCAGATGCAGAGTTAATAACAATTGTAATGAACCATGTCAATGACGATACATTCTCACATATGAGATTCGGTACTAAACCCACAACTTTTCAAGAGCTTCGAACGTTAGCTTTACAAACTCGCGCGGCGCAACATCGACATGAAGCTTATCTAGCACACTGTTGTAGTACTGCAGCTGGTGCGACATCAAAAAATACAGCGACGACATCAAAATATTTTTGCTCTAAGTGTAAGAAACACGGCCACTCTGATGCATATTGCCGTACTCAAGCCAAAGCTGATTTATTAGAAGAATCTGATCAGAATGAGCAGGAAAACTGAGATGTTTGGGAGAGTCGACTGGTTCCTTCCAATTTCTCTTTAATAATCCAGTCCTGCAAGCACTACTATCCTCTAAGGTGAAAAGTAAACTGCCTTTCATCCAAATATCTATAAATAAATGTCCTGTTTTTTGTTTAATTGATACCGGTGCTTCTCATTTATTCTGTTCAACAAAACTATTAAAACAAATATCATTTCTACCAGAAGATCTTCAACATTATCACGTTAATTGTGGCACAGCCAATGGTTCAACCCTGCATGTTCAACACAGACTTGAAGCAATTTTGAAAATTGGTCCCTTTACTTGGAAGAAGCATTTCTTAGTTGCCTCGGAGTTACCGTACGATGTCATCCTTGGAGTTGATGTCATAAGAGATTGTGGTATTATCGTCAACCTTGACCATAAGCAACTTCAGTTCGATTTTAATTCAGCCATTCGAATTCCAGTTGAAAATCAAGATAGTCATTCGGTAATCAGCAATTACGTTGGTTTCGAATTTCCAGCTGCCCTTTCATCGGAAGAGAACGAACAACTTATTCTTTTACTTCAGGAATTTAACGACGTGGTCACTGAGAACATCGGTAGAACCCATAAATATCATTATAAAATTCAACTTATGGACGACATTCCAATAAGAAAACCACCGTATCCGCTGTCTCCTCCAAAAGCGCATCAGATGAGAGAACACATCAAGAAACTGCTAAATGAGGGCGTGATCGAACCTTCCAATTCACCATATGGTTCGCCAGCCTTCCTCATTCCGAAGAAAGATGGAACGCATCGTTTGTGTGTCGATTACAGACTATTGAATAAGAAAATTGTATACGATAGTTTTCCTTCACCATCGATTGAAGCCGTCTTCCAAACACTTCACGGATCTAGAATATTTACTGTAATAGATCTCAACTCGGCATTCTATCAGATCCCCTTAACTGAAGATTCAAAGGGCTACACTACATTTTTAGTACCTAATGGCGCTTTCCAGTTTAAGTATACTCCATTTGGTTTGTGCGTTTCTCCACAAGCTCTCAACCGTATTATTTTCAATATGTTTGCTGATCTTATTCATCATTATGTATATCCTTACTTTGACGATATTATTATATACAGCGCAAATGTCGACGATCATCTTAAGCAACTAAGTACAGTTTTCACTCGACTACGCCAGGTGGGGTTCACGGCAAATCCATCGAAGATCAAGCTATGCATGAGTCGTGTACACTATCTAGGACACATAATTTCAGAAAATGGACTTCAGTTGGATCCGGATAAGGCGATAGTTATAGATCAGATGGACATACCGAAGAATAAGAAGGAGCTTCAGCGTTTCTTAGGTATGGTGGGTTTCTTCAACCGTTTCATACCCCATTTTTCTGAGATTTGTGCTCCATTAAACCATCTGAAAAAGAAGTTTGTTAAATTTCATATGGGCGAAACAGAAATAGAGGCCTTTACCACATTAAAACGTTGTTTATCGTCTCCACCAGTATTGGCCTTTCCTGACTTTAACAAACGCTTTGTGCTGCAAGTTGATGCCTCAGATGTAGCATTGGGCGCTGTTCTACTCCAGGAATGTGAAAACAATCTTCGACCTATTCATTACGCTAGCCGTCGACTAACTGCCGCTGAAATTAAATATCCTATATATGAACGCGAGGCTCTTGCCGCTGTTTGGGGAATTGAGAAGTTTGAGACCTATCTAGAAGGACAGTCATTCATTCTTCAAACCGATAACGCCTCACTATCGTGGCTTTTTAGGCATCCGAAGCAGCTAGGAAAAATTGGCCGATGGGTTCTCCGCTTATCAAGATTTAAGTTCGACGTTGAACATATTCCTGGAAAATCAAATCCCGTAGCTGACTGTTTAAGTCGACTATTTGGAGATGAACAACATATCGACACCGAAATTCTACTACTTGAAAAGATTCCTCAATCGTTTTTAACTATTAAAGAACATCAGAATCAAGATCAAGAAACAAACCTCATCTTGCAGCGCTTAACTGCGGGTGAAGATGTCAAAGGGTTTGCCCTTCATCGAGATTTACTGGTGCGCTTGGTCGGTCGAAGACGTTTGAAGAAAGTCGTTGTTCCTGCTGCGGTTCGAAATATGGTTCTTCATTATTATCATGATATGGAAACTGCGGGTCATCCGGGCATCACAAAAACCTATCGGAGTATTGCTAAAATATTTTGGTGGCACAAGTTGTTCAAAGACGTGTCTGGTTACGTAAGATCTTGCGACTCTTGCCAGAGCTGTAAGCCGTTCAGCCAAGGTAAATATGGAAATATGGTAACTGATACGCCAACTCGCGTTTGGGAAAAAATATATATAGACTATGTGGGTCCTCTTACCCGCTCGTCTGGCGGTTACCAATACATACTGACGCTGGTCGACGCATATTCAAAATGGATTGAACTAATTCCTACTCGCCGAGCAACAGCTGAAAATTCCTGCACAAAATTGATCCACGACATTTTCTCAAGATACGGTCCTCCAGAATTTTTGATTTCAGATAACGCTCGCTGCTTCAAATCTGCAAAATTTAAGAATATGTGTTTGGCTTGGGGAATTCGACACGTTACTACAACCCCATATCGCCCTCAAGGAAATCTTGCAGAAAGAATAAATCGAAACATCAAGAGCAGTCTAGCCGTGTTGCTAAATGAAATGACGTCATCACATCGGAATTGGGATCAGAAACTTCGCCTAGTTGCGCTATCACACAACTCAACTGTCACTGAAGCAACAAATAGTACTCCTGCGGCCTTGTTTCTAGGACGAGAAATTCCTCATGCGCTGGAACACCAGTGGCATCTTCATGACATTACTGGCGAACAGATGATATCGAGTAAACAGGAAGTTCAAAGATCCCTTGAAGCTGCTAAAAGCAAGATGGAAAGGTATTATAATCATCGTCGTCGACCTGTTCCTTACATTGAGGGACAGCTTGTGTTACAAAAGGAAAACATTCAGAACAATCCACTGGAGCCTACCACAGCAAAATTTAAAAAAAGATGGTCTTCACCACGTCGGATCATAGAATTTACTACACCTGTAACGGTGAGCTTACAAGATAAGGACGACCCTACTAAGCATTTTCGAGCCCATATTGATCAGCTACGTCCCTATTATCAGAGGGACTAGTTCAGCGGGGGAGCATGTGGCGTTGCGTAATCACCATTCAAACGTTTCACCTTTAACTGATGTTAAGTTTTATGTAAGATGCGTAAAAACTGATAAAAAGGCGTGAAACTATTAAAATTTGAGTATTATTCAGCTATTAATTTTTACTTGTGAATTTGCATATTTGTTGAATTGTATTTTAACTGTTTATTGGTGATTGTTAGCAACTGATTTATTTTTACTATTAATCCGTTTGTAACTGTTTTGATTAATAAAAAGACATCTAATAATAATAATTAATGTACTCGTATATACTGTAAGACTAAAAATTGAACTATTTAAAATATTAAAATTTATATCTTCCTTAAACGTTGTTTATTCTTTATTAAATAAAAAAAAAAAAAGAAAAAATTAGCTGAACGACGTTACACCTTGTTAGAAAACATGGATTCGTCCGTCCCAAAACTCGTGTGTGCGCAGAAATCACGCTACTTTCTTCTTTAAACAATACTACTCTACCCATATTTCCGTCTTGGCATTACACCAAGTGACCAGATGGAGGCAGCAAATCGTGGTAAACTAACTTTTGTCACAATAAAGCTATGTTATCGGCTGGAGACAGATTACGTCAAGTTTAGCGCGCTATTATTGATGACGAATTTAAATTACGTTTTCTCTCAAAATAATAATTTGGCGAGGATTTAATTTTTACATATATTCTAGGTTGGGTGTAAGCGTTCTGATGGTGTAGTAATGAGAAAAAAATGTGGAACTCGTATACCAATACCTACTTTGTACTTTGCAGGTTCCGGAACTTCCATTCTTTCGACTAAGGTCGTTATCCATAGCGGACAATGATCTTCCAACGATTCCACCTGAAATGGCCGCCAATATGACATCTTTACGCCACTTAGATTTGACTAATAACGATTTAACTGCCGTTCCAGTTGTTCTTCAATCATTACGGGAAATTCGTTCATTGTCACTGGCTGGAAATCCAATTACTTCATTGACAAATCACAGCTTGCTAGGCATTAGCGAAAAATTACAAGAATTGGATATTCGGAAACTTGCGCTCAATAATTTTGAGGTAGTTTTTCGGTATTGTTGTAACTTATACGCTCAGCGTCGAATTTTAAGTCTTATGGCAACGAAAAATTGAAGGTCCTCGAAAAAATGCAATATCTTTTGTCTTCGTTTTTTTTTTTTTTAATTATGTATCAAAACTAATTTTTTTCACACTCCCTATAAAATATCTGTTTTTCATACGTGCTTAGCGGTCCTAAAATAATCAATTTAACGGTAGTGTGTAGAGGACTCTTGGCTGCCCTATTGGAATATATTCAAATCGGGATATCCGTTCCAGCTCTAGAGCGTAACATCTAGGCATACACACACTTAACACTTAGTCGGGTAGATAATGACGAGTTTTTTATTTGCAGTCGGGAACGTTATGCAAAATGGGTTCGCTTCGAAGTTTACATTTAGGCACGTCCAAAACCGTAAGAGACTTCAATATTCCCCGTTTATTGGAACATAATGACGGCTTACATCATTTACATATCCAGGTACATTTTACATTATTTATATTTAATTCAGTAATTATTATATTTTATTTACATTTTTCTAAGGTTGATGAAGATACAAACTTAGCGAGAGAAATGATTGGACAACTCCCTAGTAAAGTCAGAAATATTACTTTGAGTGGTTATGGACTAAAGAAGTTGGCTGATAATATTTTAGAGGTTTGTATCGGAGTGATTTTCTAAATTTCAGAATGGGTGAAATGATAGTGAAACATACATATTTTTTTTTGGTTTAAGGGTGTTCGTAGTTCCGACTTTAATTTTGCAGTTCGAGATTCAAGTTTATCATCGATTTCAAGAAAAATTTTTCAGTCTGCTCATTCAGTTAGAAATATCACAATTGACGTACGGCATAGTAAATCTTTAAAAACTATAGAAAATCCAAATACTGCTGGGTGGCCGGATTCCCGCGGAAAAATCTTTTTATCGGAATTGTATTTGGAAGGAAACCCGTGGAATTGCGATTGTAACATTGGGTAAGTATCCTCTTTTAAAATTAATGATCTTAAATCAATTTCTTTTTTTAAGATAATGAACCGGACCAATTACCATTCCAACCCACAGTGGGGAATGGTACTAGTTTAGGTCAAAAATAACTTTTCAAAAATTTTACAATATCTTTCCGTTTTGAGGTCCCCCGAATCCAAAAAACATATTTTTGAAAAAACTCTGTGCGTCTGTTAGTCTGTTTGTCTGTGAACACGATACAGGTCAAACGGATGAGCGGATTGAAACCAAATTTTGGAAAGATGTTTGTTATGCAAATATGAAGAGCCCTATTGTTTTTGGGGAAAATCAGCGCATGCGCAGAAGAGATATATGCTAAAACGGTGTTTTTTGAAGTGAAAACTTCTTTAGCGGCGTTGAACACTTTTTTGTAATGGGTAAAAACTGTTAAACTCGCGTCAGGCGTCAGGACACGTGACCTGAATTTTTATTTATACAACGTTAGACATCTAGCATTGAAATATCGTACATAAAAATGCAATCTATGATACAAACCATTTTGATCGAAAATTCGTCAGACGTTAATATTCAAGTTTTCACTTCTCCCGACACTCCCGGAGTGCAAAACTTTTTTTTATATAATAATGGTATACTTTTCATAACGGATTATTATTATATTTATTTTTTGAAGAAAGTTTTGTTAAAACATTTTTTTTCTAAACTTTATAGTTTCGGAAATATCTTGAAAATAAAAAAAAACAGCCGCTCTTTTGTTTTATGAATCTGTCAGAAATACCTATAGACCGGTCATTCTAAATGTTTCAGCTGTTTACCGTTATACAGCAAACCAAAATATGTAAAAAATCGGAAATTTTCCGTAGAATTCAATGCTGTAGTTTTAAAACAACTGACAGTGATGGGTCTTACCGAACATTGGGGCCAAAGATGGTCAAAAACTGTTTTTTGCGTTTTTAAAAAAAAAAATTCTTTGGGTTCTTTGCCATTTAATAGCTGGTATTTTTCTGTGAATTTAAAAAAAAAAATCAACCCTCCGACTTTCTGGAGCCGAAATATTTTTTTTTTTTTATTCCTGCGGCGCCATTTTACAATATTAAGGGCTGAAATTTACATGAGTTACAGTTTAATACTTACAGATTAAATAAAAAATTACCAGATCCAAATCGCATTGTTTAACGTTTAAACTGTAACTCATGTAAATTTCAGCCCTTAATATTGTAAAATGGCGCGGCAGGAATTAAAAAAAAAATATATTTCGGCTCCAGAAAGTCGGAGGGTTGATTTTTTTTTTTTTTTAATTCACAGAAAAATACCATTTATTAAATGGCAACAATGACGATTGGAGAAAATTTGAATTTTTGAAGGTATTTAATTTTTTGTTTTTATAGAAAAAAAAAATACCGATTTTTCGACCGATTTTTCGCACATTACCGATCAATTAAAAAGGCGCGCAGTAATTACAAACATTACGGAAACTATTAAAGAAAATTTTAAGCCCCAAAACGTTTATAAAAACTCACGGGTTTATGAGTTATTGGCATTTTAAAAAAATGCTTTTTTTTCGAAAAAATCGTTTTTTGCAAAAACTTTTCATTATTTTTCAAATTTTCAAAAACGCTTTTGTTTGGATTGCAAAGGGCTACACTTTCACCAAGTATCACTTAAAGATTATTTTTTTTCAAAGAGATACAAGCGTTTCAAAAAACAGCGATTTTTAACGGTTTTTTAATAATTGCCACTCCATTTTCAAATTTTTTAACATCGGACCAAGCCAGATCGATCCGTAATAATTAATTCTATAACTTTTGTATTAAACTTTTCTCAATCCAAAGAATTTTTTTTTTAAAACCGCAAAAAACAGTTTTTGACCAACTTTGGCCCCAATTTTCGGTAAGACCCATCACTGTCAGTTGTTTTAAAAATACAGCATTGAATTCTACGGAAAATTTCCGATTTTTTACATATTTTGGTTTGCTGTATAACGGTTACAAAAAATTAACATTACGTTCAAAATAGAATGACTGGTCTACTAAACTAGTTCGGCATGCTTTGATTAATTTTTACATGACGTGGAACATATTATGTAGGTAACCATAGCAACGAATAGCAAATATATTGAATACTAACCATTACCCGCGTTGGAATGGTCCCGTCGCCCAATTGGCTGGAATTTTATTGTATACTTTGGTTATATGGTGACAGCATCAGGCATGGCTAAC
The DNA here is from genome assembly GCA_963575645.1 of Xanthostigma xanthostigma. Lineage (NCBI taxonomy): Eukaryota > Metazoa > Arthropoda > Insecta > Raphidioptera > Raphidiidae > Xanthostigma > Xanthostigma xanthostigma. The sequence goes on from OY754470.1 coordinate 34,512,307, forward strand.
GTGACCATACGTCCAGCTATGAGCGAGAAAGCCCCGCTTTTAAGCTAAGTGTTTAGCTGTCCCCAAAATACGTAAAAATGTCTTGTCGCCCGCACGTGTATAGTCAATGTTATCTGGTATCTTTAAAAACGGCGCCTAAATAAAGCGGTAGATTAAGAAAAAAACGGCAAATTTAAATACTTAGTTTATGAAAAGTATATAAGTTACTTTTAATACTCTTGCACAAATTCGTTGCTTATAGTCAGTTTTGATAGGTCTTGATTCAGTCTCAGTCTTCATAGGTACTGTGCTGATATATCATTTCAATTAAAAATTATAAATTAAGGGCGTCCCGCTCTGAGGAAAAAATAAATGGTTCTTATTTACATTTTTGATCATTTCACATTTCATAACTATATTACAAACATGTGTTTTATTTTTAAAACAATAACAATTTAAGGGTGTCCTGCTCTGAGGAAAAAAAATCCAGCCAATTGGGTGACGGGACCATTCCAACTTCAAAAATGTTGACATTTGATTACAATAAAGAAAATAAAATTTCTGATATCGTGTGAGGTGACGCGGGTAATGGCTAGTATTCAATATGATATTTGCTATTCGTTGCCATGGTTACCTACATAATATTATGATCCACGTCATGTAAAAATTGATCAAAGCATGCCGAACTAGTTTATTTCTGACAGATCCATAAAACAAAAGAGCGGCTGATTTTTTATTATTTTCAAAATATTTCCGAAACTATAAAGTTTGAAAAAAAATTTTAACGAAACTTTCTTGAAAAAATAAATAGAATAATAAGCCGTTATGAAAAGTATACCATTATTATATAAAAAAACATCGTTATAGCATATATCTCTTCGGTGCATGCGTCGATTTTCCCCAAAAACAATATGGCTCTTCATATTTGCATACCAAACATCCTCCCAAATTTTGGTTTCAATCCGCTCATTCGTTTGACCTGTATCGTGTTCACAGACTAACAGACGCACAGAGTATTACCAAAAATTTGTTTTTTGGATTCGAGGGACATCAAACCGAAAAGATATTGTAAAATTTTTGAAAAGTGATTTTTTTGACCTAAACTAGTACCATTCTACACTTGTGGGTTGGAATGGTAATAAATGGTCACGTTAGGCATGGTTCGCCTATTTAAAACCTCCCCCATATACTTTTAAAATTGAAAATATCAATTTTTGAACTATTTAATTGTGCTCATTAGTTGGGTGGAAGTCTGGGAACGAAAGAAGCGTCAATATTTGTGTCGCACCGATTCGCCGAATGAACTGGAATGTCGAAGAGCGTCAGATGATTTACGAATTGCCAACTGTGTCAATAAAGCGAACACGTCTCTCATTGAGATTCTGAAGTCTGATTTAGAATGCGGATGGGGAACAGCTGACACTTCTCATCCATCTTTAATTTTATTCGTCACTATCATCATTACATTAAATTTCTTATAGTAAAATGACACAACACAGTTCGTTTTTATAAAAGAAGTATTTTTTAAGGCAGTGCTTGTGATTACATTTCGTATAAGTATTTAAGTCCTCCACAGATGCATGCCATGTAATTCGCGCCCTCAAAAATTATTTTCTAGATATATTTAAAAAAAAAAACACATAAAAACAACAAAGGTTTGAGACCCTGTTGCCAGATCCTAGCCACGATGTGGATGTATTCGGCAAAATCCGTTACATATTAATGAAGTTAAGGTGTCAGTCTCTGGACCAGACTGCAGTTGTGAATTTAAATCAAGGTATGATTCCGAAGGCGACTGCAGCAACCGACTGCAACTGCAGGCTGCAGACGGCAACCGCAAACGTGCTGTTGCCTGCGGTTGGACCAATGTAGAATGCAGCAACAGATTTCGGCGGCAATCGGTTTTTCCGTGAATGATGACGGACGATTTTGACGTTCCCGGTACTATTTTGAGCCTTTTGTTGGAAGAGGAAGATGACGATGACTTTTGTTACTGTATACCAGAAAAAGAAGAAAGCTCACGATGACTTTATTCAGAAATAGACCAGATGAAGGAAGTTATTCAATGTTGATTAAAAAGCATTTGTTAAGTGACGAAAAAATATTCAGAATATATTGCCGTTTAAATAGCGTGGCCTGTGTCATAAATAACTGGATATTTAGCCACCAAATTAATCAGTTTTTCCTCGTCGGCGCCCGAAAAACTCATTTTTCACGTGTTATCACTTATGCAGTTGGCGACACTACTATGCAGTCGACGACACTACTGGTTCAGGAGCAGTGGTGCGGTCCGCAGTCGCGGCAAGCTACGACGGCAGGCGACAGTGCCGCCGCGCTCCTTAATAGAAAAATATGGATACCAGTACTGCCGCCTGCGGTCTGCCGCTGCAGTCTGCAGACTGCGGTCTGCAGTCTGCGGTCGCATTGGGAATCATACCTTCAAGCTACCGCAAAATATGTATATTCGTGGAAAAGCGAACTTTAAAAAGCAAATTCAATGCGACGAAGATGCGTCTATAAATTTTTTTACAAACACACAAGCTTTGATGTTTGTATGCGCTGTTTTGTTTGACATGCATACTGGTTTTAAGTAATGTTTTTGCGTCTGTGGCTGGATTTACATTATTGTATCTTTTAGAAGTTTTTGCAGGGTATAATAGTTAAAGAGACGGTGACAGAAATGGTCAAGGAGCACTTGATGGTAGAAATGCTCTCTTTCGTGTATTCCGCTTAGTGGAGTAGGGGTCTAGCGCGTTGCAATACGACCCTAGGGCACTTAAAAAAGCAGTAAAATTAAAAATTCCTCCACTAAATGGCAGAAAAGGACCGAGAGGCTTCTGGGGGGACCTCCTAATTGCAGAAAAATATTTTCTGCCAATTTACTTCCTGCAGAGACTGTCAGTACCTATAATAAATAATAATCGCGGCAATGAAGCCTTTTACTTCGAACTTCACAAGAACAGCTTCGATTTTGATGATTTTTTTTAAATTTAGTTTTTTTATATTATTGAAAATCAGAAACTTTTTTGGGGCGGGGGAGGAATTATTTATATTGTTTAATGGCCTAGGGGCAGTCAGAGGCATGAACAAATTTTCAAAATTTTTTTTCGACAAAATTTAATTTGTTTTATAAAACTATAATAATATTTCAACTTGACTTCACAAAATTTTCAAAAAAAAAATTGGTTGTCTGTAAAGTCGGTTTACGGACGATAGTTTTACGTGATAACGTATTCCGTAATACATAACCTAAATTTATATAATAATTCGAATCTATGATATTGCATCTTTCTCTTCAAATTTAGGTAAATTTTATTAAGTAGAATAATAAAACACTATAAAAAGTACACTATTATTATATAAAAAGCAACTATGGCATGTATCTCTTTTGCGCATGCGCCGATTTTCCCCAAAAAATTTACAAAAATTTCTAGTAAAAATAGATAGAGTAAAAACCGCTTTAAAAACTATATTATTATTATATAAAACATCATTATAAGAGATATATTCTTTTACGCATGCGCCGATGTTCCCCAAAAACAATAGGCCACTTCATATTTGCATATCAAACATCCTCCCAAAATTTGGTTTCAATCCGCTTATCCTTGGTGTCGGAATGATAAGAAATGTCAAAAGTGACGTTTGATACTGTCAAACTATTATGTTCTAATAATAATTACATAGTTATTCCAATAGTTAACTTAGAAGGCGTTGCATTTCAGAAAATACTAATGTCAAAAAATTGAATTAAACATTAGAAATGCAGCCGTTTTCATGTTAAGACAAGACATACGTTATTTTCTAATTTCCATGTACGGCAAACAAAGACGACCGACCGCGTCGCGCGCGCGCCATGCATTAGACAACATTGCATTTATACAGCTATTTTTCTATATAAATTTGTATAAAAAAACTGTTTAGGCAAATTCTGTTATACGAAATCTATGTAAAATGTTCTCCTCTTTCGTTTAAGACTGATTTCAAACCGATCTGATTTAAATTGAGCGAGAAATTAGCAAAAAGCACGCACAGGGTCAGGCGGAACGTTACGCGTTAGGAACGTTAGGAACGTTACGTTACACTTTTTCGTGCATGCAGTCGGTGTTTTATCAATTTATAATATTGGTGATTCATCAATTTATAAGACGTTATCACGTCAAAAAAATTGATTTTGGACAAAGTTAAAGCTATCTGTTGAACCCCTCTCACAAGTAGGTAATGCTTTGCGGCGACCATCATAACTTCTGGTTCATCCAAAATCAATAAAACAAAGAAAAGTCTTTAGTTTAAATAGTAAATCTAAAACTTCATCGAAGGTTTTTTTTTTGAAAATTAATAAAATGGCGACTTCTAAAAGCTTACACCCGAATTTGCAAGGACAGATTGTTATAAAAGCCGAAGTTTTCAACAAAAACAAAAATACTTCCACCAAGTCCTTGTTTTTTATGCCTTCAATAAGCTGTAAAAATTTCATTTAAATCCATCAACTGGTTCTTGAATTTCAGTGGTCACAGACTTTGAAAACATAGTTTCGAGAAAAACGCGTTTCAAGTTTTAGTCTTATCTAATCCTGGGCCATATAATAATTATCTCGGAAACTACCTATTCAATTCACTTGAAATTTTCAGGGAATATTTTCAAAACATCATATTACAAGAAAATGCAAAAAAAATACGATATTTATTCAAAATATATAAATATATATTTTTTACAAGTTTAGAATGAATATCGTATGAAAACATTTTTTTGATGGAAGGATTTTTGTTTTTGTTGAAAACTTCGGCTTTTATAACAATCTGTCCTTGCAAATTCGGGTGTAAGCTTTTAGAAGCCGCCATTTTATTAATTTAAAAAAAAACCTTCGTTAGTTCTAGATTTACTATTAATCTTTGTTTTATTGATTTTGGATGAACCAGCACAAAGTTATGATGGTCACCGCAAAGCATAACCTACTTGTGAGAGGGGTCCAACAGATGGCCATAACTTTGTCCAAAATCATTTTTTTTTTTGAAAATTTTGTGAAGTTAAGTTGAAATATTATTAGTTTTATAAAATAAATTAAATTTTGTCGAAAAAAAATTAAAAAAAATTTTTCATGCCTCTGACTGCTCCTAGCCCATTAAACAATATAAATAATTCGTTCCCCGCCCCAAAGTGTTTCTGATTTTTAATAATATAAAAAAACTAAATTTAAAAAAAATCATCAAAATCGAAGCTGTTCTTGCGAAGTTCGAAGTATTGCCTGTTTTATGTACATATTCATTGACGCGACTATAAATACGAAAAAAAATAAAACAAAAAGAAAAAGCTAGGTGAGTGAAACTCGTCTTCTTGTAGAGAATCCCGAGGTAGGTACAGTTTTCTGCCAAAATCGACCTTGCAAAAACGCGTCATGTTTGCGGAAAGTTTAACATGGTATTCAGGTATAGCATTAATGACAAATACATTAAATTGGCAGATTATGATATAGCAGTGACAAAATTGGCAGATATTATTTTTTTCAAACTTTTTGGGTACTAATAAAGAACCTGGTAAGAATTTCTGCCAAAGAGCGAAAATTTTTCGAATTTTTGCCTGTGTAAAATTTGAAAAATCATCGAAAGGAAATGAGCCACGAACATTTTTGCTCGTGTTCCGGGCAACCCAATCAACCATTCCGCCAAGTTTCAACTTCAAATTCATTTTTTTTTATTTCTTTGACGTTTCTTTTTTGAAAGGATTTTGAAAGTCTCTGCAAGGAGTAAATTGGCAGAAAATATTTTAACTGCAATTAGGGGGTTCCCCTAGATGCCTTTCAGTCATTTTCTGCCATTTAGTAGAGGAATTTTGAATTTTGCCGTTTTTTATTTTTAAAGTGCCCCAGCGTCGTATAGCAACGCGCGAGACCCCTACTCTACTAAGCGGATTTGTAGAGGGGGAATCAGACTACACGAAAGAGAGCATTTCTGCCACCAAGTGCTCCTTGACCATTTCTCTCACCGTCCTTTAACTATACGAACACTTAACTTATAAGTTATAATAATAACAATAATATTATTTATTTCTGTTAAAAATAATAATTTTAATATTTAGATGAGTTTAGTTACAGTTAGTAATTATTATAATATATTGTTTATAGAGTAGCTACTGTTTGCTACAATTGTTAAGAAACACCCATTGTTACAATGCTATCAACATAGTAAAATTAGTTTTTTTATTTTTTTCCAAACAATGTCACCGTCGGGATACGAACCCCGAATCTTTCCACTCTCGCGGCGGACTGTGTTACATTACACCAAAGTGACACAACTATCAAACTATAATTCTAATATTTATAGCATTAGTAACCGATTTTTTCACATCATGCGAGAGCCAAATGCCAATTATATTAGTTAACGCTAGATATGAACCAATACAGTAGTGAGAGCTATGAGTGAGTCAAAGGTGAAATTGTTTCCTTACATTAAATATCCCAAGTCACAGACGTCTTTTCTGTATCGTCAGGAATTAATAGTGGAAACTTCTTGTTTCTTATGGATGAAACAATCCTTTTAATATTTAGATGAGTTTAGTTACAGTTAGTAATTATTATAATATATTGTTTATAGAGTAGCTACTGTTTGCTACAATTGTTAAGAAACACCCATTGTTACAATGCTATCAACATAGAAAAAAATATTTAATGTAAGGAAACAATTTCACCTTTGACTCACTCATAGCTGTCACTACTGTATTGGTTCATATCTAGCGTTAACTAATATAATTGGCTCTCGCATGATGTGAAAAAATCGGTTACTAATGCTATAAATATTAGAATTATAGTTTGATAGTTGTGTCACTTTGGTGTAATGTAACACAGTCCGCCGCGAGAGTGGAAAGATTCGGGGTTCGTATCCCGACGGTGACATTGTTTGGAAAAAAATAAAAAAACTAATTTTTCTATGTTGATAGCATTGTAACAATAGGTGTTTCTTAACAATTGTAGCAAACAGTAGCTACTCTATAAACAATAATTTTAATAGTCTGGTAGTGGATAAAAATTTGGAGGTTTATAAAAATGGACTTTCATTACTTATTAATACACAATAATTTATTTTCACTTTATAATATTATTTACATTGTAATGGACTACATTTATCACTTCCCTGAGGCATTACCAAAACATATTTGTTCCTTTATATTGGAAACTAGATAATATAACTTGAGGTACTTGCAGTAAAATAGTTTGTATTATTACTACGTTCGTATTTACATGAAGCTTTTTAAGTGATAAAGTACGCGCGGCGAAAGATGAAGCCACTGCCTCATAGTAATTGCATAGGTGCCTGGCTTCATCTCTCACCGCGGGCACTTTAAATAATATGCAGGCATCCACTGCCTGCATATTATTTAGAGTTAAAGGAAGATAATTTAAATTTTTCAAAATATTAGGTATTTCACTTCAATAATAATTCTGTATCGTTCTGTAGAAATTTTTAATTCCATTTTCGATTAATTTTCATGTAAGTATGAAGTAAATAAAAAGATATAAAATTTTGTTGAATAAAAATACATCTCAAGTGTTAAAATAGTAGTTTATGTATCTAGGACGTAATGACGGCCATTTTCGGTCAGTAAGTATAACAATAATGAACGTTTAGCAGTCACACGAGCCTAAATATCATTACGTTGGCGTCATATATACTACGTTTTTTACACACCCGCTACAAAATAGCTGGTATATTTTCAATATTTTTTCAAGTTCGATTATTATATGACACAAACTTCACTTCTAATAAGGCTGCTTATGAAATGATGAGTATTTGGAAAGAATTCCGTGGCATAAGGATCGAAAATGAAGCAATACTGAGATTTTTTTAAACTTGCATTTAATACTAACGTTTCGATACGTTTTGTATCATCTTCAGAGTGTTCTGTAATTATATATATTTTTTTTTTTTAGGAAGCAATACTGATAATATAATTACAGAACACTCTGAAGATGATACAAAACGTATCGAAACGTTAGTATTAAATGCAAGTTTAAAAAAATCTCAGTATTGCTTCATTTTCGATTCTTATGCCACGGAATTCTTTCCAAATACTCATCATTAACTTCAATGGATCACAGTTACTCTATTTATTGAATAGAGTCAATCTTCATGTTGCTTATGAAAGTTACTAATCGCGTCTGCTGTCGTTTTACATAATATATTTGGAATGGTAGGCTTAGGTGGTTTATGGAAATATCTGTTGAATTGGTCATACTTTACGCACTAGTGCTAAATGAATCATTTTACGACCCCTATACAGGAATGAAAAGCAGCTGTTATATAGAGGGAGGGGTGCAAAAAAGTTTGTTATGAAATTAAATTTCCAAAATTTATTTCAATTGTTATCTTTTTAAAAATTAAATGAAGCCAATGCTGAAATATTACTTTATTTTAATAGCTGAAACCCTAAAAGGGATTTGAGAATAGCCGAGCGTTTCAATGGTCTCAAAGTTTCCACGTTCTGATTCGAGAACTGGTACAAGGATCAACTGGATCTTCAATTCATTAAAAAAAAATATATGAATTGGTACACGACCGAAATAACCCTGGCTGTCGGTTTAATTAAATGCGAAATATGACAATGAATTAGACAATGGAACTGTCGTTGCTTTTTTGTTGAACAAATAAACTTCTATTTAAATTTAGCAGTAATTAGTTACTGAATATTTTTGTCTTTGGCCACTGACAACAGTAGTTTGTCTTTTTGTAGTACCTATTTATGAATGGCAGCAGACGTTGAGTTTGTAACGACTAGAGATGTATTTCGAAAATAATAGTAAGTATATTGTGCGACTAGTGAGAGAAGGAGAAGATTCCATGAGCGTGAAATTTGCCGCACGAGCGTAGCGAGTGCGGTAAAACGCACGCTAGTGGAATATTCTCCTTCGATCAATGGTCGCACATAATACTTTATTCAACTAGCAGGAGTAATATGTAATCGGAGCCCTGATAAAAGAGGGAAAAATAATAAATCACTTCATTGATTGACGTACCACCGTCAGTGTATACACAAGATTGCCATGACTTTCGCTGAATTGCGATGCTGTTTTCATATATACAATACCGCCTACCACGTTCCTATTGGTCCAGAAGCTGCGTGCAGTTTTTTTCCATTATTTCACGCTTGGGCTTGCTACTGAGTTTCTATTGGTCCAGAAAATTTATTATCACACTGTACGGCTTATTATTAGCACTCTACGCGTCAACATGAAGTAATTTATTATTTCTCCCGAGTTTAACAGGGCCCCGAAATTACATATTACTCACGCGTGTTGAATAAAAATTATTACCACTTTTTCTAATCATTATTTTATATTATAGAAAATAGGTACCGTCGTAAGAATTAATTACTTAGATATTTCAGAAAAATTAGATGATTCTCTTTATAATACATTTTTGAAGTGAAACTTCTTTAGCCACGTATCGGTTTGAAATTTTCGGTAACGTTATGATTCAACAGCATAGAAATAAAATGGCAACCTTAAACGCGAGAAAGAATGGGGCAAATGTAAACATATTATACACATTTGTATAACTGTCAAAGTACTATATAATAGAAACAGTTGTGTTGATAAATAATTAATGTGTGTACTTTTTAATAAATTGTATACATATACACATTTATATATGCATTTTTTGTTTGTATATGTATGTATTTAAATATACATACAGGTGAGGCACATAAAGTGTTACAGAGCAATAGCACTCAAACTATTGATCATATCCAAAAATGTTTCAGACAAAAGTTTTAGTGTTCGAGAAGGCCGTCATACTGGACCACCCTATTTTTTTGCCGGTGGAGGCGCTGAAGCTACGTCAAGGTCAACTTCACTTTTTTTAACGAAATCATGAATTTTTTTTCGATGACATTATTAGTGATTTTAAGACGCATTCAGCAACCTACAACACAAGGTCATTCTAATCACGCAAAATCGTAGTCGAAAAATCTAAACATATCGGAATATTCATTTTTATTGGATCCACTAACCTTTGCTTGGGTCTACCTACGGAAGATGCTCGAAATGATGACATTTGTGGTGTAATTTCGGTACATACGTGACTATTTTAAATATTCTGAATATTGAACAGAATATTCTAAAAATAAAAATTTTGAATTTTTTTTAAATAAATAAAAATAAAATAATTTGAATGACCTTGTGTTGTAAGTTGCTAAATTCGTCTTAAAATCGCTAATAATGTCATCGAAAAAAAAATACATGGTTTCGTTTAAAAAAGTGAAGTTGACCTTGACGTAGCTTCAGCGCCTCCACCGATAAAAAAATAGGGTGGTCCAGTATGACGACCTTTTCGGACACTAAAACTTTTGTCTGAAACATTTTTGGATACGATCATTAGTTTGAGTGCTATTGCTCTGAACACTTTATGTGCCTCACCCTGTATAAATATGTGTATTTCGTTGAGTGTCAACTACATCATTATTTCAGTTGTAGTAAATCATTTCGAAAGAAGTTTCACTTCCATCGTGAGCTTATGTGGATGAGGCTTACAGTGCATATTTTTAGTACGGAACAATTCATATAAAAAAATCTCAGATCATCTGCGGCCAAAATTCTCGGACATATCCTATCTTGGTTTTTGAACGTGCATCTTGTCGTCTTTTGTTGCCCTTAGGGGCGTTGGCTTCATAAATCATAATCAAATACTGTACAAGAAAATGTTGTTTCGTTGTTTTGGAGTAATAAGTACTGAACTTAATTCTATAATATTATGATACATAATATATATACATTGTGGATACTAGAATACTATGTATTTATTATAATCAATTTAAAACTATATTCATAAATAAAATAATTTATAATACCGATAATTTACATAAAATCTTACAGTTGCAATGTTAAACATCTTTTGTATACAATTATTTAAGAATTTACAAATGTATATTTTTAAAGGAACATTAAATATTTGAAGAGGTATTAAAAATGTTTTTTTCTGTTAGAATATAATATCAAGTTTATATTTTTTTTGCACTACCCCCTATAATATAGCTGCCTTACATGCCTTTATTACTATAGATAGTCATGTAAAGTGACCAATTACGCAATAGTGTGATAAAATAAAACAAAAATGATCGCGCTGTACCAAGTAGTAGGTAAATCACTGTTTGTCTGTCATTTGTTTTTTTATAACCTATAAAATTATTAAAAGTGACGTTTGTCAAAAGTGAACTGTAAACATTTTGAAAATAAAGTGAAAATCAGCTATTTTATAGGATGTACATGCAAAAACACAGTATATATCTCGTGTGTAATGATATTGTGACTCGTGACTGTTAAAACTCGCTGCTGCTTGTTTTAAGCTTAATGTCATACCTACCACGCCCATTACAATACTATATATACAATCTGCTATTTATTTACTTTTAAATAATTGCTGTAATCACTAATTTTATATGTGACAATGTGATTAAAAACAATTGTATAAAGTAATGTTAATATAACAGTTGAAGTATTAACAGGGGGTGTTGATGTCTTAGATAGTTATGCGCATGTTACAAAGTCAATAGCTGATAGGGATTTCTGGGAGTGTGATGTTAAGACTTTTGCATACTTTTGGTAAAAAACGCTGTTCGCTGTAGGCTGTAGATGTATCTCACGAGACGAAAAACTAGATAACTCAAATCATAAGCTACTCAACAGTTGATAGTCCGGTTAAAGTAGACAAAAAAAATAGTGGTAGGTTTACAATAATTAGAATAGAGCTGAAAATTGGTACCTACAGTTCTAAAGGTACCCTATTACAAATGAAATATCAAAAGTCGCCACCGATCCTACATCTGCTAAAAAATTTATTCAAGGTCAAAGGTTAAAAATATCGTAACTTTTCAACTTTTTCAATTTTTCTCGTAAACGGTAAATGTTATCTAAAAATAGGTCAAACAAAAGTTGTAGATCATGCAATTGTCTACAAGAATTATTCTTAGGCCCTTCTCACACGGAGCTACTCAAATGAAACCAATTACTAACTCGAGTTACAAATCAGTCTCTAGCACTAGTATTTCAATGGAGGTTCGCACACGGCGCTATCGGTTAGTAATCAGTTTGTGACCAGTTAGTGATCAGTTTCAAGCAACGCGGCGTGCTGGTCGCCACGCTACTAGTTACTAACCAGTTACCAATAAAACAACAAAAATGGCTGATCCAATCCAAAATTTAAAACTGGTAGAAGCTGTCGAAAGGCATCCTTGCCTATATAATTACACGTTAAGTGATTATTCTCGAAAAGATAAGACGGAAAAAGCGTGGATACAATGTTTCCTTGGACATTCTATAGAATGCCAAAATTTCGCATCATTTTCCTGTAGCTCTTTGGCAGCAACAAATGCCCTACAATTTAATTTTTTTTCTATATAAGCATGAATCCAATATTGGCGTTTTTTCATTCGTCGTTGCCTTTTTTGATTATAATAATATAAAATAATATCCTCATCACTTGATTCAGATTCAGAAAACATTATGACAGCTCAAATGAAACAAGTGATTAAACAATGATTTGAGTAGCATCGTGTGCAAAGTTTTGTTACTAACTAGTTAGTGATTTTAGTTAGTAATCAGTTTAGTTTCATTTGAGTAGCTTCGTGTGAGAAGGGCCTTATTCATCGTGAATTGGTTGGTGATTTGAGTCACTGATCAGTTTTTTGAGTATCTCCGTGCGTGCATACGACCTTATAGGCCCCACTCACGATCAAACTTTATGCCACAGTTCAGTGTTCAAACTTATAGTTCAGTGAAGCATGATAATGTGTGGGACAAATAAATACTGAAACCAACACTGCAGTCAGGCATGAACTTATCAAATTCATCTTGATTTTTTAACGACTTTTAGTTCAGTGTTCAAGTAAACTGCTGTGTGTGTGGGTTTTTTCCAGTTCAGTTTTTGGAGTTCTGTGTTTTGTACAACCAGAAGCCAAAAATATCAATGTTGCTGCAAGTCTTTCTTGTGCAGAAATAGATTTTCGCATATTTATGTCCTGTTTCTTAATAAATAGGGTAACTAATTCCAGTAAATAATTGTAATTAATTCATCCATTCGTAAATATTATTATTCCAATCAAGCGGTTCAAGATGTAATTCATTAATCAAATAAACATGACTTCTTGAATCACGCATTTATAACAAATTTTTCACCCATATTATTCTTTTTTTTCTTATTTCCCTGTTTTAAATACAATCCCATAGCTATGAACAGCCAATCCTCACCATTTAAATAACTCATTTAGTTCTTATTAATTATCTATAGTATAATATTATAGTATGTATATAATATATATTTTATATATCTATACTCGATGAGTGTATGCCATCAACTGAACCAAACTGAACACAAAAAATTTAAAAAAATGAGCAGTTTGCATGAACTGTGTGTGGTACCAGTCAGTCTTTCGATTAATCGGTCCAACTTCACTGAACACTGAACTGTGGCATGAAGTTTGATCGTGAGTGGGGCCTATTAGAGTTTTGTCCGCGAACTTGTTTGGGGGACTTACGGATCTCAGTTTAAGAAGCGGTATCTTAGAACATACATACACTACTGGAAAAAGTTCTCCGTAATGAATTATTAGGAACATAATACAACATTTAATCGATATGATAAAGACAGATATCGAATTGGTTTCAGGTCTTGCGCCTGATCATGTTGTCAACGCAAGTACTTTAAAAAATCTTCTTAACGTCAATGTTTGTATCGCGAGCTACAACCCAAGCTTTTTTCTTGTCAGTCCATCCCAAGGTCATAAACTATACGGAACAGACCGATCTTGATACTGCTTCGAAGTGGTATTCTCGTCTTAAGGCCGATGCACACGAGACTAGAAACGCTGCTAGAAGTTCTGCTAGCTGGTAGGCTGGGTACGAAGCTGGAAATGACGTCACTGCGGGCTGCCTTGCTGGCTCAGAAGATAGGTTTTAAAATTAGAACAGGGGCTATTTTCCCTGCTAGATCTGCTGCTAGGTATGAGCAATAACCAATCAGGAAGCAGTATCTTGTCACGTGGGCACTTTAACAAATGCCCACAAACCAACATGGCGTCATTCTGCTCAGAGTCAGATAATAGAAACGTTTTGCTCTGTGTTTATATTCGAACTGTCCTTGCGCGTGCACCAGATCTATTCACAAATCAAGCTTGAAAAGTAGTCTCGTGTGAAGCGAGCACATAACAGCAATCAAGAAAACCAGCGCTAGAAAACTAGTAGGCAAATCTAGCAAGGAATCTAGTAGCGTTTCTAGTCTCGTGTGCAGCGGCCTTTACACTTGTCTACAATAAATTACGTCTGTTGTTTCCGCCAATGCTAATCAATAACCATATTACGGCTGAGGTTCCTCTCGAGTCACCTCTATGACTAGTAGGTAATGTATGTTCTATGAAAAATTCAATATTCTGAACTGCAGTCAATGTAAATTTTATTATTATCAACCATTGCAAAAAAGATTCGCCTAGGAAAATTGCAAAGATTTTTATCGCATTTTTTACACTATTTATTTGAATCATTGTCAAATGAAACGTCTATATTAATTGTAACTACAATATAAACCTTATTAAATTTCTCTATGTATAATCTAATGACTATTTTTGGTTCATATTATTGCAAAACAATAAAAATATGAATTAGTAAATATAAAATTTTGAAATTTATAATCTCACCCGTGTTCTTTAAAATTTTTGTAGAAGCAATACCAGGCGCGCACCAGTACTTTTATAAGTAACACAGTCGAATTCCGAAAAAGTTGTATTTACGAGATTGGTGTCCTTCATAAATTATGATTTCCCTTTAATTCCCATTCCATTTTAAAGGTCTTATATTTGAATCAACGAGTATTTACGATAATTTAATTCTAATATAATAAATACCACAATTGAATCACTTGATATTTTAGCAACTTAATGCTCTAACGTGAAAATATAGAAACACTGTTTATTTCAGACAATTCTCTGTTCAATCATGAAGATAAAACTAAAACCTTATAGCGATTTTAGAGTAAGTCACGAACAAAAAATTTGGAAAATTTGGTTTTAAAAATTTGTACTGATGTTTTTTGAAAATATTCAAATAAATAAAATTATCGACCAATTTTTTCAGGCTAAAAATTATAAAATTATAATTCAATAATTCAAAAGATGACGTTTCGGTCCGGATTTGGATTTTCTTCAGAAATAATCTAAAAAATTTAAAAATGAATTAGTATCTACTTATTTTCTAATAGTCTGAAAACATTGGTCGATAATTTTATTTATTTGAAGAGTTCTATTCAGACGTTAATCTAAGATTTGATTTTTTTGTAAATAGCTACTGGTTTTGATAAATCTTGGTGTATCAATTTGGTAGGTATTCAAACTGAATAACAGATATAGAGTTCACTTTCAGGTTTCTCATGTATCGAATGAATCTATAAATTTTGTGCAGACAAATAGGGAGCCGCAATTATTTTTGCTCTTTTTGCCGGATCAGAGGAAAATGACACAACTTCCGGTCACTTTTCTAGATTATTTTCTTATGTGTCGACCACGAAGTCTTTAATCAGCAAACCTAACTTCCTATGTTTGCTGTGTTTCGATATGGACCGTTTTCTGGCGCACGCGAAATAGCGCTGTTATCATACTACCTAATAAAACTTCGGTTCTTTCCATGTGTTTTTGCCATAGTTACCAAAGTTTAACTTCACAGACACTACACGCATGTAAGCCACGAACAGATATCGGTCCACCGCTATGCTCGAGCTGATTCTCCTGGTTATGACTTTGTGGTGTCGACTATATAAATAAAATTGACGTAAAAATACCATTATTTTTATCATAATAGAGTGGAAGAGTTTACTTTGCCGGAAGCATTTAACAATCCTAATTTTTCAGTTTCCATCAGATTAAAAATACTATTAGGTAATTATGTGAATTCGATACATAGGAAATCTGCCGATCGGCTCTGTCACCTTAAAGCACTTTTTCATAGCTACGCTTAGGTTAAAGTAGAGCATCCGTGACTAACGCAAACGCATTTGCAGGAAAAATCAGCATTAATGCACGCGATGCCACGGTCAAAATATAACAAATTTGGGAAGCATTTTGGAATAGAAATAGAGAGACAGAAACTACAACTTAATGCGGGATCTATGGCTTATAAAAGGGTTAGCTTATGCGGGATTCAACTGTATTTATATGTCAGGCAAATTTTTAGATTAAAAAAAATAGTTTAGTTATTTGATTCTCGACTATTTTCACTGCTGCCAGGCAACGCTGAATCACTCTGTCCTAAAGACGTACCAGTTGGAGATCTGTTTCCGCCATTTGTTAAACCATCTGATGGTATGAGACCTTCTTTCATTCGTTTTTTCTGCTTCATTCTACGATTCTGAAACCAAATTTTCACTTGTGTTTCATTTAGTTGAAGAGCCGACGCTATTTCAATACGCCTAGCTCTGGTTAAATATTTATTAAAATGAAATTCTTTTTCTAATTCCGTTAATTGTTTATTGGTGAAATTTGTGCGTCCAGTATTATTCAACGCATTTAAATTTAGCATGCTGTTGCCAAGAATGCTACCCGACGTGTTTATGCATGGCGTTCTTCCAGCAGGATTGGTTGTGTCCATCGATGTTCCTAAACACGCGATGCTTGGGTTGAAGTCATTGACTGAATTTGTTGTGATTTTTGGAGCTGAAAAAGAGAAAAATAAACTGGTAGAAGTTTTGTTCCAAAATATGTATTGAAGGAGATTTATTTGGTTGAGGAACAATTGAAAATAAGCTTATTTTCAATTGTTCCTCAACCAAATAAATCTCCTTCAAGAAAAATAAACATTAAACGTTTTGTCTGCAATGACACAATTAGGTATTAGTGGCGCAAAAATGACTATTTTGAGCAAAAATGGCTGGCATGCGATCGCATTCCCTTGACTGATATTTAGTTTTTTTAAAATACCAATCCCATCAAAAACATAAAATGTAAAAAATGCCAAGTCTAGCAACGCAGTTCTTCCGCTACAAAATGTTGTGAGATCTCATCTGAAACCAAGTCAGTTGTTTTAGTTAGTGTCTATAGAATCACCTGTCCAACAACTTTGTTATAAATTGTTTACTTAATTAATTGCCTATCAACATTTATAGTGACCGTATTATTTGAAATATTTATTTCTATAATAATTATAATGACTAATAATGAATAACGAATCGATTGATATCTTATTTATCAAAATCGGATGAATAGTTTAGGCGCTACGGTGGAAAATCCGTAAATACAAACTTACATAGACTGCTAAACTTATAACCCTTCCTTTTTGGCTGCGCCGCAGTCGGGTAAAAATAGTAATTCGTTTGGATATTTTGCTAATAAAAATAAGAGATTCTATAACGGTATATTTTTAACGCTGTTGTGAGACATATTTAACTTTTGAAATAATTTATTTTGTTCGCTTCCGTGCAAAAGAAAAGTGATTGCATAAAGTGATAGCTAGAAGTAGAAAATCTATACCGATACCTGACTGTTTAAATACATCAGCACTGGACAATTATACACTCAACGGGTAAGTATTTTAAGTGGTTTTTTATGTTTTAAGAAATAAAATTAGAGAAACGAGATGTTACAATAATATAACAGTCGCACAACACGTCAGATAAAACTTAATACTCTAAGTTCAAGTAATTTAATCTTAGTCGAATTATTCCCGAGTTATTCCAGTCATAGTCCAAGAAACGGCTGCAGAAAATGTGTCGTCATAAGGTGGGCGAACGAAAAAATTATAGATGATAGTTAAGACCATAATTAAGAAAGATCGCTAAGGTTGCCTGAAAATCCTGCCGAAACAATGTTTTTTTAATTTGTTTATCAGTTAATAGACCAGTAAAGTTAGCTTTTGACAAGGACAAAATTAATAACAGAAAACGAATGATGAAGAAGGGAAGAAACTGCCGTCAGAAATACAGAAACCGAAAATTCAAATGTGTAAAAGGCCGGAGGGCTGTGGGGGTGCATTTTAGGGGTCAAACGCGGTTTTTCGTTATTTCCGGCGAAAGTTGACCTCCAATCGAAAAATGTTGTATGGCAATGTTGTAGGTATTAAAAGGATTTACAACTTTTATGAATATAAATTTTTCACATAACCTTAAAGATTCAAAGAAATATTGAAAAAACCGTGTTTTTCGTTTTTAATTTTTTTCTCCTGCAAATTACAGCTTATTTAGGAAATAGAAAGGTAATTCTCCTGAAAATTTCATGAAAAAAAATCGTTTTTGCAGGAGAAAAAAATTAAAAACGAAAAACACAGTTTTTTCAATATTTCTTTGAATCTTTCAGGTTATGTGAAAAAGTTATATTGTGTTATTAATTTTGTCCTTGTCAAAAGCTAACTTCACTGGTCTATTAACTGATAAACAAATTAAAAAAAACATTGTTTCGGCAGGATTTTCGCAGGCAGCCTTAGCGATCTTTCTTAATTATGGTCTTAACTATCATCTCTAATTTTTTCGTTCGTCCACCTTATGACGACACATTTTCTGCAGCCGTCTCTTGGACTATCACGGAAACTCGGGTCCAGTACGATAACTCGATTTTCCCAAATTTTGACTTTTTTTTAAGGGTCGTGTATTACATATACACGTCATAGCAACTGGTGCAGAATTACTGTATTACCTTCTCACTTTGTATAATAGGCCAAGCTATAGAGATTTAAAAAAGCGTTTTCGTGACATAAAGACTAGTAGCAAACCGATTGTGCGATGATATAAAAGACAATAAGCAGATGAATAGGTATATGTTTTTCACTCGAGTTTCCGGTCCATTAGTTAGTTATCAACAGTTTATTGCAAAAAAAACGCGATTTTTGTCTGTTTTTGCTTGTAACTTTGAAACTAATGGAGCAATCGGAATGCCCCAATGAAATGGTTTGTAGAGAATTGAAATATCTACAGAATGAGAGGTCGAATGTCTTAATCGGATAATTAGGTCCTGAAAAATTTAGCAAAAGCCAGAAAATTAGGCGTTTTTTCGAAAATTTATAGCTCCGTCATTTTTTGAGGTGGAGCGCTAAAATTTTGAGAGAAAGTAGGGATTATAATGTTCTTTATGTGTGCCAAAGGTGGGTGCTGTCGGATTATTAGTTTTCGCGAAATCGCGATTGAAAGTTTGCAGTGTGCTTTTTTCCGGCAGGCCTGTATGCGTTACCGTAAGTCCGATAATAATTTCAAAAAAAGTTTTGAAAAGTTGACATCGTGCACTACAAAACGTAGATTTCAGTTTTTCGATCAGATGCCTGAAAGCATGTTAAAAACACTCGTAAAGTTCGCGAAAAACGGCCGAGCGCGTGCTCGCAGTCGAGTGGTGGTGGAAGGAGCAGCGGCGGAGAAGCGTATATATAGTAATAGCGCGCGCGGCGCGCACATTATTTATATTCCCCCACCACTCGATTGAGAGGGCGCGATCGGCCGTTTTTTACGAACTTTACGAGTGTTTTTGGCATGCTTCCAGGCATCTGATCGAAAAACTGAAATCTACGTTTTGTAGTGCACGATGTCAACTTTTCAAAACTTTTTTTGAAATTATTATCGGACTTACGGTAACGCATACAGGCCTGCCGGAAAAAAGCACACTGCAAACTTTCAATCGCGATTTCGCGAAAACTAATAATTCGACAGCACCCACCTTTGGCACACATAAAGAACATTGTAATCCCTACTTTCTCTCAAAATTTTAGCGCTCCAGCTCAAAAAATGACGGAGCTATAAATTTTCGAAAAAACGCCTAATTTTCTGGTTTTTCCTAAATTTTTCAGGACCTAATTATCCGATTAAGACATTCGACCTCTCATTCTGTAGATATTTCAATTCTCTACAAACCATTTCATTGGGGCATTCCTATTGCTCCATTAGTTTCAAAGTTACAAGCAAAAACAGACAAAAATCGCGTTTTTTTTTGCAATAAACTGTTGATAACTAACAAATGGACCGGAAACTCGAGTGAAAAACACATACCTATTCATCTGCTTATTATCTTTTATATCATCGCACAATCGGTTTGCTACTAGTCTTTATGTCACGAAAACGCTTTTTTAAATCTCTATAGCTTGGCCTATTATACAAAGTGAGAAGGTAATACAGTAATTCTGCACCAGTTGCTATGACGTGTATATGTAATACACGACCCTATAATGTGACGTCAAAAAACACGTAAACATATGGTTGCCATAGAATTATTGCCTCTTTTTTAATACACTATTTAAACAAAATTGTTGACATGTTATATGACGTCACAAATCTCCCGCGCAAAAATGGCGCGTTTAAATAATCAAAATAGCTTGCCCAAAAAGAATATTTATTTTTTAATTCAATAAGAATGTTTTAATGAATGATTTCATGTGTTTGAAATGTGTGTTTCATGTGTTTAATATGAAAATAATTGATTTTAAATATTTTCAAAAATTGTGCATATACCCTATTATTCTTAAATGCGACCCTGACTGATGTGTACACATGAAACAGTCAGTTATCTGAAATTGAGCGAAAAAATATACAATATCAGTCCTGTATATGTTTATCAGTGCACGCAAAATTACTGTCAACATGTTCTGGTTACATTGAAAAATAAAAATAACTGTTCAGTTCTTAGAGATCGAATTTTTACGGTCGAGAATCGCGTGATTTCGATATATTATTATAGAATAGTTAAAAACGTGTGGGTTTCTCGACTTGAACTTTCGACTCAAATTTGGCTTGGGCGCTTACTCTGCTGTTGTCACTGCACACGTGACTAATTTTGTCGCTAGATTCCTTGTTAGATTTGGCTTCAGATTTCAAGCGTGCTGTGGCGCTGGGTTTCGTGATGATTTTTATGTGTTCGCTTCACACGATTCGTGTATTGAAGCTTGCTTTGTAGATGAGTGATAGTTCGAATGTTAACAAAAGTGAACGTTTATTGTCTCTGAACAGAACATACACTATGACGCCATGTTTGTTTGGGGGCGTCTGTCCATTTTTTCCACGTAACAAGATACCGTTTCCTGATTGATTCTTTCTCAAAACAGACAAACTAGCACGAAAAATAGCTGCGATTCTAATTTTGAAATCCATCTTGTGCGCGCAGTGACGTCATTTTCATTCTCGTAGCGAGCGCGCCAGCCAGCACAAGTTCTAGCAGTGATTATATCGACAAAACCAGCCTCGTATGCAGCGGCCTTTAGATGTAAAGTTCATATAATAAACTCACTCTTCTTGTATTAGCACACTATACTGTCGGCTGGGCTTGGCACTGCGACCCGAGGTTTTTAAACGAATTTAGGATAGAGTAGGAAACTTTGTGAAGACAGGAGTTTGGCAGTTAATCGATCAAAGCCTTGTATAAGTGATCTTGTTCATATTTCTCTGGAATTATTGAGATTAACTATGAAAAACTCTAGCAAGATCGTCGGTACAGGAATTATAATTTCTCGGCGCGAGGCAGTAGGAAAGAGCCTCACCCACATCTATTCTCGCCTATTCTCGATTTGAACCTAGTACCTTTCGAATGTGAGGTTAGAATGTTCTTCCCATTTGGATACTCATTTGGTTGAGTCAGTGACAGTTTAGTAGTTGGCGTCGATGGTTTATTACGATACTGACAGATAAAAATAAAATTCAATAAGTGGCTATAGCTTAGATCAAACAGTCTGTTCTAATATTATAGCAACTACTTAACGTGTTCACTTGACAGCTAATAATTGCTTGACCAACTGTCAAGAGACATATTGTTGTAGTATGTGCGTGTAAGTTATATAACGAAAAATAATCCCATTTATAACAAAAGCAAGCTTTCACACATTTGTAGGGTAAAAGAATTGCATTAAGTGGACAAATACCCCTTGCGTGATGTTAAATAACCCTTCATCCTGTCCTGTTTGCAGTCATACGAGATTGCCATTAATAACGCTCTGTATAAACATACCGCCTACGATTGCAGCGACCGACGCCGGACGACGGTCACTTGTGTGTCCCGCTTCGATGTGGCACCAGGACCGGACGTTCGTGGACCTAGGAGACAGAACTTCGGGTTCAAACGCGGTCAAACCATAAATTACAATTGTTTGAATACGGCACTGTAGAGTAAAGTAAATGATAATTCATCCGCCGCGCTAGTGCAAGATTCGGGTTTGAGTCCCAACAGTGATATTGTTTGAATAATTAATTTTTCTAATACTGCATTGTAACGTATGGGTGCTTCATAATACAGTAGAACCGCTGTAAGTCGAACTTTAAGGGAGACACCAAAAAATTCCGGTTATAGAGTTTTTGACTTATGAAGGATTTCGACTTAGGCGGATTTTGTAAGGAAATATTCGACTTATAGAAGTTAAGATCCATTCTAACTAATTTAGAGTTGATATGTTCGTGATACAGAGGTCAAATTTATTTTTTCGAGTTATGGAGGGAAAATATGTACCAAAATGGCTTGTAGGGATTCACTGATTATTGCGACCAAGAGTGGGTTGAGATTTAGAGTAATGAAGGTTTCGGGGTTTGAAAGGAAGGGAACAAAACATTTTTTCAAGTTTTGCAGATTTTAGACTTATCGAGGTTCGACCTAAAGAGGTTCCACTGTAATATAATAGCAAACTGTAGCCATCTATTTGTATATTTATGTAGCCCTTGCGTACTAACTAAAGTTGCCAAATCTGAAAACTAAATTATCTGAACCATTTTTTAAAATGTCTGAATTTTGGTGTGATTGTCTGAAGAAATAAATAAAATGATTCAAAATTTTACTTTTTATTTTTAAAATCAACATTATAGTCAAAATGACTAAACCCTATTCAATAATTATCAATTTTGAGATCAGTGAAATTCGTACTTAATTATTTCACTTATTAAACTTAATCTTTACGTTGCCACATAATATTATTATTGTATTTTGTGTTCGATTTCACTGACTTTACCAATTTCGAGCGCCTGAAGAGTGTTCAAGAAAGATTTAAATTTTAAACAATGTACATAAAAATTCAGCTTAATCATTAGCTCGGCTTTAGCTGAATCGAAGGCCATGCGATTCCATTCATTTGTGTACAAATTGTTCAGCAAGCTAAATACCCTTTCGCAGTAGACATTGCTCTCTGGAATCGACAAAACAAATGACATTTTTGTCTGGAAATTTTGTATTTTGTCTGGAGTTCGAACATCATATAAAAAATCTGGAGAATCCAGACGAAAATCCAGACCATCTGGTAACCCTAATACTAACCGTAACGAAAATTATTTTAAATTATAATGAATGTCTGGGCGTGGATTCAAGTAAAAGGGTCATTAATCATCCTAGAATAGGGGTGCCAGATTAAAAACCAAGATTTCTGAGACGATGGTCAAGAAATGGATAATTAAAAAATTTGAAAAGAAATTTGACCTTGCAGGCCATCCCTAAAATTTCCCGCTATTTTCGAATTCAAAATGCTAAAAAAATATAAACTATAGCAAAAATTTGAAAAGAAGTTTGACCCTGCAGGCCATCCCTGTAACTTCCCGCTATTTTCGAGTTCAAAACGCTCAAAAATATATAACATATAGCAAGAAGTCTATTTTTTAGCTCTTTAAGCTCAAAAAAAAAAACACTTTGTTACGAAATTTTCGTTCACCATATCTCATGAACAAATGAACCGATTTTGATGCTATTTGCGGCAGTCGACGCAACTTTTTAACTTAAAAAAGTAATTTATTACAGAAAAATCGATCTCATAGGAATTTTACGAGTAATTAAAAAAACACACTTTTTTACAAATTTTTCGTTCACGATATCTCGTGAACAAATTGGCCGATTTTGATGCGATTTGCGAAGATTGACGTAGTTTTTTTAACCTAAGAAAGTAAATTATTACAAAAAAATCAATTTGATAAGAATTTTACGAGTAATTTTAAAAATTACTCTTTTCCTAATTTTTCGTTCACGTTATCTCATGAACAAATAAACCAATTTTGATCTGGTTTGCGGCGATCGACGCAGTTTTTTTAGCCTAAGAAAGTAATTTATTACAAAAAAATCGATCTGATAACAATTTTAAGTCATTTTAAAAAAACACTTTTTTACGATGTTTTCGTTCACGGTATCTCGTACACAAATGAACTGATTTTGATGCGGTTTGCGGAAATCGACGCAGTTTGTTAAGGAGAAGAGCTGATTAGATTTTGTAATTAATCGGTTTAGTAGTTTAGAAAATATTTTACAAAAACAATTTTTTATTAATTTTTTGAAACTTGTGTTTTTAAGCTTTCTCAAAATTTTTTGAGCCGAATAATTTCAAATTTTCAGGAAGTCTAAGCTCATCAAGATCACGTCAGACGCCGCAAACCGCGTTTCAGTCGGACACTCCGTTCAAAAGATATACATACATTTTTTGAAACTTGTATTTTTGAGATTTCTTAAAATTTATTGGGCCGAATCATTCCAAATTTTCAGGAAATCTAAGTTCAGCAAGGTCACGTCAGATGCCGCAAACCGCGTTTCAATCGGACAGTCCGTTCAAAAGATATAAGAGGTTTACATACATACACACACTACGGACATCATCGCCAAAATAGTCAGAATAGCTTCCTAGGACCTCAAAACGTCGAGATCTGACGAAAACTCGATTTTCGAATTTCGGGGTGAAAGCAATAACTTCCTGATTTTTTGGAAAAAAAATTTGATTTTTTTTTTAAAGCGGGAAGTTAAAAAAATATATTAAACCATAGTATGTACCTACATAATTTATTTCAAGTGTAGATGTAAAATAGAAGTTAACCAGTTATCTTAACTAGTTTTTGCATTTATTATTAGGCACTGTTGTGGATATTCAAAACAATAAAATGTGTGAACAGGACTCTTCGTTATTTATGTGAGTCTGCAATCTTTAATGTATCGCGAGCACGAATTCTAAGATTTCGTTAGAATTTAGTATTTCTGAGATAGCTAAGACCTTCATTCCTAAACATGGGACAAAATCGACGAACTCTAGGACTTTCTCGCAAATCTCGGTTTTCTGATTATCCTACTTCAAAACCAAAAAAATGACTAGAGTGCGTGCGTCTAAAAACACGATATACGTTTTTAATACTTTGCAATACATTTGTAAAGCAATATAACGGTTATTCATTTAATTAAAAATAACAAATACTACCCTGTAAATAACTAGCATTTGACAAAAGTATATTTAATGATTTAGTTCGTTTGACACATTTGTATTTTACATGTTAAAGCTAAATTACTTTGACATTGTATTTCTGACCACTCGCTTAAGTCGTGTTATAAAAATTCCTGCACCATTATTAAGTGCATTAATTTGACCGATATCTTACGTCTTTATATACGAATGTTTTGTATAACTTCACAAAATATTGTAAAGTTTAATTTTCAATATAAAAACCATAATTATGAATAGTGATATTCTCCAGTCAAGATTCTCAAATAATGCAAACAAAATATCTTCTTGCAAAAACAAAATAAAATTTCACTGAAACAAAAAATAAACGATTTTTTAAAAAAAAACAAGCTTTTATATTAGCTTAAGCAACGAATAATTCTAGATGGAAAAGTCTAAAGCAGAACATTTAACTTAGGAACTTTGTTTGGACTAGTTAGGAGATAAACATACTAAAAGTCCTTACCCCTCCGAGGTACGCCCGAAGGGGGGGAGCACAAAGAAGGTCCCGTTTTTTGGTATTTTGCTTTCATCTCGAAAACGGTACGTCGTACGAAATTTTGTTGGAATACATAATGAAAGCTGATAAAATTCTCTACAACTTTAGCTTTCACACTTTTTATCTATCTCCAATCTTTGCCTAGCTATGAGCTCCGAAAAATGGTCGATTTTCAAAAATGTGTTAAATTCTCTGTAGCACATTGTAACAATACGAATTTGTCAAAATCATTTCGTATCGCTCATCCACACTATTAAAAACACCCACACACTATTAAAAAATAACATAAGCTGGGAGTACCTCCACGCAGGGCCCTCTTTCCCACTGGGCACTCTGGCACGTGCCCAGGGCCCCGCGATCGATAGAGACCCCCTAGTTTAATGGTATACTAAGTACCTAAACTGTTTTAAACAAAAATCATCAGTGAACTATTTTTCATATACTTATTTTTTTTGTGTCCTTTATGTTAAAATTGGGAACGTGATCCTTTTAAATATATGCATTTTATATCACATTCCTCGACTTAGAATCTAGAACCTTGTTTATCTATTTTCTTTGTCTATTCTAACAAAATAGTGCTCTGTTAAGGTCATAGGGGCTCCATAATCCTAATGTGCCCAGGGCCTTCAATAGGTTAAAGCTTATGTTATTTTTTAATAGTGTGTGGGTGTTTTTAATAGTGTGGATGAGCGATACGAAATGATTTTGACAAATTCGTATTGTTACAATGTGCTACAGAGAATTTAACACATTTTTGAAAATCGACCATTTTTCGGAGCTCATAGCTAGGCAAAGATTGGAGATAGATAAAAAGTGTGAAACTAAAGTTGTAGAGAATTTTATCAGCTTTCATTATGTATTCCAACAAAATTTCGTACGACGTACCGTTTTCGAGATGAAAGCAAAAAACCAAAAAACGGGACCTTCTTTGTGCTCCCCCCCTTCGGGCGTACCTCAGAGGGGCAAGGACTTTTAGTATGTTTATCTCCTAACTAGTCCAAACAAAGTTCCTAAGTCAAATGTTCTGCTTTCGACTTTTCCATCTAGATGCCCCTTATGAGCACTCATTGACCAAACTATATAGAAAGTTAAAAATAATTTTTTGTTTTTAGAGGAAGAAGGATCATAGAAAACTATCAAGACGAAATTTTTATTTTTCGCAAAGTTTCGTGTTGTAATTAACACTTCATCACGAAACGTTGCGAAAAATAAAAATTTCGTCTTGATAGTTTTCTATGATCCTTCTTCCTCTAAAAACAACAACTTACTATATCATCATCCAGGATCTCACACACTTAAAAATAATTTTATTCCGATTAGAAATAGATCGTTTTATACATACTTATCACTCAAATTTTCAAATAAAAGCGTGTCTTTTCGTTCTCTCTTGTTATAATATAACACGCTTTTATTTGAAAACTTGAGACTGTGATAAGTACGTATACAGCGACTTATTTCTAATCGGAATAAAATTATTTTTAACTTTTTAGTTCATTTTTATTAAAAACTAATGTGTGTGCTTTATTAAAAATACGTATGCAAAATTTTAACTCTATCGGATAACGAGAGTAGTTAAGAGTGCGATTTGCAACCGGGGGAAACCGGAAAGGTCAGTTAGTTATTATAATATTGTATTGTTCTCGGAACTACATACCTACGTATGCCAAATTTCAACTCCATCGGATAACGGGAAGTGGGTCAAATTTAACTTGTAACATTCGATTACAGACAGACACCGGGACAGATGAAACTAAATAAAAGCTTGTAATAAAAGCAACCTTGTTTCAATTTGTACAAAAAAAATCTGTAAAAAATTGTAATGCGGTGAAAATTTTCACGGCCGTGCAGGGTGACTTAATTAATTCCATCATATTGTTGTTTTTTTGGCTAGCGTGAGAAATCTAAACAGTTGCGTAAGGCAAACTAATGAAAGAAGACTGATTGGCCGTCTTATTAGCAAGCTATGTGTTTCCCCTGTTGTAGTTATTTAGAACCTCGGTTGTCGGCAACAGAGGGCAAAAGCGCTGGACTGTACGTGATGTTGCTAGAGGTGATGGGTGGTTCAAGAACTAATTAAATCAAACACCAATTCGTCTTCGTATTTTGCCAACCTCATCCTTCTGTATGTTGCTGGATACTGCTAAAAAGCTGTGTGAAGTTTTTGTACAATTTTCAATGCAGTAAAAATCGAGACGGACAAATAAGAACCACACCTACATGACATCTATATGTTCCAATACCATTTATCAATTTTTACAATTAAAATTACAGTCGAATATGCTAGAATATTCTGAAAACGGTAATGTTATAAATATAAAATACATGCATAAAAAGGTGTGGGTATATTTAGCATCCGAATCTATAGGCCTGAAGTTCTCACTGAGACAAACATTAATAAAAAACCCATTAAAATACATTTTTGTAGAAATTATAAAAGTAAGATATGCATAAACGTTAAAACTTAAAAGTTAGTGTTTCAGCCTATTTTAAATTAAAAAATCCTCTGTGACAGACGCACGGACGAACAGCGAACACTAAAAATCATCAAAACATGGTAGTTGCTGGAACAATGATGTTAAACCGTGGCCGAATGAACCTAATAAGGATGTCGCTATAAGATGGTATTTGAAAAAAAGTTGGTAAGCTCACACAATAGTGTGTTAATAAATAATTATTTTTTCAATATTTTGATATTAATTAATAATTTTGAAGGAATTTTATAAAAAGCGAATTAGAAATTAAATATTAATTATTTTTTATATTTTTTAGATCAATTCTGAAGAAGATCCAAATCCGGATCGGAACGGTAATGTATTAATTATATATTTTGTTAATATATTGTCTGAAAAATTGGTCGATAATTTTATTTATTGAAGAGTTCTAATCAGCCGTTTATCAAAGATTTGAATAGTGTATTAATTCACGAATTTAAGTTTGATATTAATTAATTTTTGCTTAGGATACTAAAGATTGATTTTTGACTACGACGTTCAAGGGTATTTGCTTCAAAATAATTGTAAATTAAGACTGAATTAAAAATTTGATAACAAAAAAAAAAAAATATTGAGATCAAATTCGAGCTGGTACTGGAACAACTGGCTCAGATCAAATTGAATCTTATATTCCAGATCTGAACCGACCTGCTTCGTCTAGATTTGACCAGATTAAATCAGATAGATAAAAAAAAAATCCGGGTTTGAGCGACGTGAAAAATTGGTATTATTGCGTACCAGCACAATTTTTAGTTAGTACATGGTATATAAAATGATACGTATACCAAGAGATGGGTACGTCTAACACCACTGTGCTGGAGCACTATAGATTGAATTAAAAAAGATAGTAAAAGCGCGGATTGACGCATCTTATATTAAAATTGATAATATGTTAATGTTGTGTACACATATTATGTTTCTGAATTCAATTTCTATAATGGGAAGAGGTTGAGAAGGGCGCGATAAATGTTGATAGAAGAATATCGTATTAGCTAAAATATTATGTATAACCTACCTATGAACTATGTTCTAAGGTTTCTTTACACATTTACGAAACATAAACGGACTGAATATTTAATATTTTTATATTATTTTAGTACAATTTCGCAAGTGTGAATTTAGTTTTAAAAATTTCATAAAATGTTTTTGTTTTAAGGTTCCCCGAAATCTAAAAAACATATTTTTGGAAAAAGTCTGCTTTAAAAATAATAAAATTGTTTTTAATAAAAAGGTTCACTTCTACTGGATTCTTAGGAAGGACTTCAAGCATATTTATTTTGGTTCTAGCCAGATCAATGGTTCCGGAAACATGCAATTTTATGCGTATAAAATACTGTATCGTGTTTTCCATTTTAAATTAAATGATAGATCATAGATATTTAAATTAATGAATATTGGACGTTTCGTGTACTTTAACCTCAAAATAAAAAAAAAACCGGAAGTCTATCTCTCCATTACGAACCTTATTCATTCTCAGCCCCGGATCTAGGGGGAGGGGGGATAACCGGGGCATCCGCCCCGAGTGGCAGTTTCAGGGGGCGCCAAAATCATAATATATAATATGGTTGAAAATCACACCCAATCTGTCCTTTTTCCGATTTACTCAATCTGCTTGTTTTCTGACGGTTTTACGTCCCATATTTGTGAGTTTTTTTAAGTAATTTATCTCAAACGCTGGAGAGAGATCCATTATCAAGTTTCTGTTCCGGTTCGAAAAAATCGTAGATCCGGGGCTGCTCATTCT
The DNA here is from genome assembly GCA_963575645.1 of Xanthostigma xanthostigma. Lineage (NCBI taxonomy): Eukaryota > Metazoa > Arthropoda > Insecta > Raphidioptera > Raphidiidae > Xanthostigma > Xanthostigma xanthostigma. Next base: position 34,542,171 of record OY754470.1, read on the forward strand.
TGTTACAGTTGACCTGACTTTCTATCTTGAAATGGCCAATGCTGTACCGTCTTGAGTGTTGAAAGGTTTGCACTTGCAGGGAATTAATAAGATATTTTATTTAGTTATTTTATCTAGGTACTTGTATTATTTCATTTAAAAATCGTGCTTGCTAAAATTAAATCGGATTAAAAAAACCGTAAATATATAAATTAATCAGGTACGCCTATGGAAAAGCAATGAAATTTCATCTTTTACTTGGAACCAAGGTCACAAATCCGCCAGGACACACACCAAGGACACCGCATTCTGATTTTTATTTATTCTTAAGCTTTAACTAACATGAATCTTCCTATACTTTCCATAAATTATTTTGAAAATAATTTTGGAATATAGGAGTCATGTAGGTATGGGGTTCTACATACCGGTTTTTTAATTTAGGTTCGTATAATTTTACCGCTAGCTAAACTTTTGTGGAATATTGACAAGGTTTTTATTCTGTTTAAATTGATTCAATAATATGTATCGACACCGACAGAAGAAAAATGATGTATGAGTTAACAAACAAATATTTCGGGTGGTCATTCATAATTCAAGCATGGTGCCCTTTTGTATATCAAATTCTAAATTGTCAAATCCGTTTCCAAAAATATAATCATGATTTTTGACATTTCAGACACGTTTCATAATCCTCCATATTATATCTGTTTATACACAGGGTGAAACAGAAAAGTATTTCGTCAATTGAACAGTATAGGAATATTTTAGCTTGTTTGTGATATTTTGATAGGTAAGCTATTATTTTTCTTGGATATTTAAATGTTTAAATATAAATAAATTTACGCATACGATGCATTGGTATAAAAAGTATCTTACCTGGCAGTAATATTCAGTGTACCTATCTAAAACTACTGACTTTAAATACATGCCGTCGCGGAATTTTTTGTAAGAAATTTTATATTAAAATTGCTGATACCTATGCGATTTTGTTCTATCCTGGCATTGTTCTAACAATGAGTGGAGTAAAATGTATAGAAAACACTTCTTTTCTCCTGAATTGTTCAACTTAAAGAAGCCATTTTTGTGAGTACTATTATTTGAAAGTATCTTTGCCTGAAATACGATAATTTTGCGAAAGAACTGGTTATCTTTGTAATTACTTGCCGGTTATTCGTATACACTATACAGTAGTAAACAGAAAAGGTGTACCTACATAGGACATTTGGCGTTGGGAGGAAATGAATAGATTAGAATGCGCCATGACAAAAAATATCTAATGTGTGAGAATGGGTCATTGTGATTCATTCATTTTGTTCAAAATTCCTTACGTACAGCTTATATAGTATTTCGGAATAGGATACTCGATGAATACCCAATTCTATTCGCTAGCTTTAGACGACGTATATTTTTCGTGCGACAAATCATGAGCAATTGTATACATTTGCGCATTCAATAGTATATTACATCACAAGGTTCGCCTCGGGCTCATGACGCGCAGGGCCGATTTCAACTTTTAAGGCCCGTGTGGTGTTTATGATTTTTCTACATATCCGCTCGAAAATACGTACTTTCGTCAGCAGGGATGAAAGATTGACATTTATTCCTAGTGAGAACGGCGGGAGGAAAAAATTTCTCATGCGTATTTATACTCGTAACTAGGGTTACCGCTGTCATTTAATATAATAAATAACAGGGAGTAAATGTCAAACTTTCGTCCCTGCTATAAGGGACGAAAGTACGTACTTTCGATCGAGGTATGAAGAAAATATTTTTTTTTATGCGTCATACTATTTACCCTATGATTTCGTTTCACTATGTAACTAACTGTTTTGAAGGTGTGTCAATTTACTGTAATAGCAAAGAGCTAAGAACGTAAGCAAAGATGGCGGACCCGTGAAAAAAATGAGTGCGTGTACTTACGTACGCGCGTTAGAAGTTATACTTCTTTCGCATGGTATAAAAACTAACTTGTAATTCACTTGCAAATAATTTATCGAAATAAAATAGCAAAAGGACTGAAGTGAAATTAGCATAAATTAGATGCTCCGTGCATGCGAACATGGTCTCAACCATACCCTATCCTTCTCACTCAGTGAATCGGAAAACACTACAAATGACGAAGGCATCTTCACTAGTGTACGTCAATGTTTTCTACCTCTATTCTGATGGTAGTCTCTATTCTGTTGGTAGCCTTTTTTGCGAGCAACTTCATCCTGTTAAATTTGATGTTAAGACCGCTGCTCACGAGGCTAGAAATGCTGCTAGAAACATCGCTTGGAGTTCTGCTGGCCGGTCGGTTGGGTACGAAGCTGAAAATGACGTCACTGCGGGTTCGCCTGTTAGCTCACAAGATAGGTTTTAAAATTAGAACAGAGGCTATTTTGCTTGCTAGGCCTGCTGCTAGATATGAGCAAGAACCAATCAGGAAGCAGTATCTTGTCACGTGGACGACTTGAACAAACGCCCACAAACCAACATAGCGTCATTCTGCTCAGTCAGACAACAGACACGTTTTGCTGTGTTTTTATATTTGAACTGTCACTGCGCGCGCTCTAGATTTATTCACAAAATTATAGCTTGGAAAAACGTCTCGTGTTATAACAGCAATCAAGAAAACCAGCGCTAGAAAACAAATCTAGCAGCGTTTCTAGCCTCGTGTGCAGCGACCTTTACGCAGATATGGGTTGCAGTTCACGGGCGCATCATGCAAACATGTATAATACCTTCCTTTCATCGGGCTGCAGCGCACATATCAAGATGCCCGAAAAGGCGCATCGTCTAAACTCTAAAGCTACCTTGAATCGTCCCTATACCAAATTGTACGCACTACAGGTAATATGATCCACATTATATGTATGTGTGTGTATTTTGTATTATTCTCTGTATAACCAATCAACGCAGCTACACGTTACGGTTCTTCAATTCACACTTAATTCTTTACATTGACATCCATGAATGAGTGATCACCTCTGGGGCCGTGTGCTTAGTTTACTTCCATATTATACGTCGTTGACATGCTCCCGCTCGTTCTATATATTTTATGTGTGCGGATGATTAAATTGAAAAAAAGGACATAATATACCACACCTCTACATATTAACTTATTTATGCCCATATTCACCGAACGTAGGTAGTTATTTATTTGGTTCATTTGTTCTTCAGGTAACTATTTCTCCGAATAAATAGCGATAATCCAATTCACCAACCATAATTATATTCACTACAGGTATACATTTATTGTTTTGCTTTCAGGGTATGAATATTTATTCGGCTGATAAAATAATAATAATACCTATTAACATAGAGTGTTGTACCTACAGTTTACTCTTGTGAATTTATTTATGAGTTGTTTATTAACATTTTGTGAAGCGTGCAGTTGTAAAACATTTAAGTTAGGTAGTGGAAGTTTTGTGTGCAATTGGGTTAGGTTAAAACATTATTTTGTGAAACTTTTTTGTTGACGTGTACACTAAACTCTGTCGGTCGAATTTTTGGGTGAACGTCAAAATATTTAACAAAAAGAGCAGGGAGTATAGCGCAGTGTATATTTATTTTTGAACTAACTTTTCTACCTGTTATTTTGCTTGGTGAATTGAAAGTAAATTTTATTCTAACGAATAAATGTGTTCCAAGATTAGTAACTTCTATCTTTAATAGTGTTCTGTGAATATGGGCATTAGAGGTAAGTTATAAGTGCGTCTATACCGACTGATATGCGGTGGGTCGTTGACGGTTTTAGCATAGCGAAACGAAACCGTGACGTGTGACACTTCAACTAATTGAAAAAATTTGTTATCTGTAAAGTCGGTTTACGGACGATAGTTTTACGTGATAACGTATTCCGCCCGAATATCATATTTAATAATACATAACCTAAATTTTAGTAGCTGTCAAGCTATATTTTTATCGACTAATAATTTGATCAACCAAAGCAAAATACATATTTTTAAGCAATTATAAAAGACATTTAAAAGAATGTATGTAGGTATATTATATATTTGTTAACAAACCGTATAATTTATCTGCTGTTATGAAATGCAGATATCTCCCAAGATTTGTTTTTGATACAAAATGTAGCTGCGTTTGTGTACAGCTAACAACAAACTATCAATTGACAAATAACGATGTATTATCTGAAAAATTGCTTTAAAAATTCGATAATTTATGACATTTTCATTAGATATCTTGATTTTAAGTCTTAATTTCCACGGTTTATAAAACAAAGGCCATCAGATGTAGCTTTCGCTGGAACAGCCGAAAAAAATGTTGAACGCACACTACTCTCTGACGTCACGCGAGAAGAGGGAGAAATGCGCACAAGCCGACGCTTGGGCATCGTGCATCTCTATCGCTTATATCGCGCTCTCGCTTGCGGAACGTTACTCTTTTTCGTGTGTGCTGGCGGTGTTTCATCAATTTATAAGAAGTTATCACGTCAAAAAAATTGGTTCATCAAAGAACGATAGGCGGGATCGATGCTATACGAAGTACATAGATGTAAACAAACACATAAAAATACTGCCGTTCGATTGTGCCGGCCGACCAATCACGACATACGAATCAAAGAAACACATGCACATCGGTTTCGTTTCGTTTGTTTCATTACCTGTAGATGAAAACAGAGTTGAATCGTATCAACTTCTAAAAAAAAGGTTCAGTTGTTTAGAACGATTAATAGACTGTTATTCTAACTCGTTGGTTGAATCAACGTACACCACTAATAAGTGATGTAGATACAGCAAAACGAAAACTTTAAACGCTCATAGAATGCGTAAAGAAACAATCAAGAATAAACCTCTACTTATACTTGACAATTTTCAGGCTAGATGTGTATACGAGCCCCGTCCCGTTTCAATTGGCCCACTTACTGAAATTTCAATTTCTTTAAGATTTATTCAAAAAAGTGTTAAACTAACTGCCACTTTACATTTTTTTCTTGTAAATATTCATATTAAAAGCTGTTTTCATAACATTAAGTAAAATGTATTCAAATATATTTAATTTTTATCATAAAAACGAAATGGGTGTAAATAATGCGTTTTATGCGTCAACATAACAAATATTAGACTATGTAAGAAGTTAAGTGATATTAGAGGTGGCTATGTAAAAACACGATAAAACAATTGTTATTAGTGTATTTGCCATAAGGCACTTACACTATTGGCGTCGGTGGGATGGCGGGACCTAGGGGTCGGACCAAAATTTCTCGACGTTTCATAAGTTTCTAAGAAGTTTGGCACCATTTTTGGAAATGTTTATATATATATGTATATATATATATATATATATATATATATTTATATATATATATATATATATATATATATGTGTGACCACGATAACTCTCGACAGACTTAATCGATTTAAACGAAATTTGGTCCACATGTTGGAATACATCATCGCAAGAAGCCTATTTAAAATGGGCCCGATCGGGCCATTTTAAGGGGGGTATTTAGGGGTTGAAAAATGTTTTTGGGCCCAAAAATACGGAAAAAATTTTCAGAATCACTTCAAATTTGAAATTTAACCCTTTAGTAATTATTGAAATGTGCTGCTAAAATTTAAATAAAATCGGCCCGACAGGACCGGACTTACAAATTTTATGAAAACGCAAGTTTACTGATATGGATTTACATACTGAAGGGTGTATATAATTTGATACAGATGTTGAATTGGTATGTAGTATTGAAATTAAGTAAAAAAATGTTGTTTTAAGGGGTGTATTAGAGGGTAATTTTTTTTATTTTGTCCAAAAACAAAGTTAATTTCATAGAATAGAGCCACACTGCTTATAAAAGCAAATACACTATATTGTCGGCAGGGTTTCGCACTGCGACCCGAGTTTTTTATTGATAGTAATTTGTCAAAAGTGTCAAAAAGTAATAGTATAATATTTTTTTAACTTAAAAATGGGTAGAGGCGCAGTTATTGACCAAAAACTTAGAGTAATCATTATTAACTTGTGGAAAACCGGAAAATCAAATTCCGAAATCGGGAAATTGTTAAATTTATCAAAATATAGTGTTAGAAATATTGTGAGACTGTACAAAACAAATGGTTCAATCGCCTCAAAGCCCCGGTACGTGAAGAAAACCAAACTAACAGACGGTGATAAACGGGCATTGAAAAGAATAATTAAGGAAAACAGACGTGCTAACTACGGACAATTGAGCGTACTTTGGAGCAATACTGTGGGAAGACGTATTTCGAGATCTACATGTCATAGGGAAGCAAAGAAGTTAGGATTTGGAACGTACAAGGTATTACTCATATTTTTAATCCGCTGTCTTAAATTTAAATTTGCAAAAAACTAACATACGTAATTTGTTTAGGCTAAGGAAAAGCCATTGTTGACACAGAAACAAAAGAAAAACAGATTGCAATGGGCAAAAGAACACAAAAATTGGAATTTTGAACAGTGGAACAGCATACATTGGAGTGATGAGTCTCGGTTTGAAGTTTGTGTAGGTGACAGTCGGAGCAGAGTTATTCGTCAAAAAAATGAAGCATACCATCCCGACTGTTTAAAAAGGAAAGTGAAATTTCCAGCATCTGTTATGGTATGGGGCTCAATGTCTGCAAGAGGTGTAGGAAAACTGCACTTTATTGATGGCATTGTTAATACAGACAAATATTTAAACATATTAGAAGAGTCTCTGCTGCCAACAATGGAAGAAGTTTTGGTCTCTGGAGAGAATTTTATTTTTCAGCAAGACGGAGCTGCCTGCCATACATCAAAAAAAGCTAAAAAATGGTTCTCAGAGAACACTATTCCACTCTTAGAGTGGGTTTCCAGTAGCCCTGACTTGTCCCCAATTGAAACACTTTGGCATGAAATGAAAAAACGCTTACGTGTTACTCCCGCTAGATCGGTCTCAGATCTAAGACAAAAACTCAAAGAAATATGGGATAACTTTACTCCACAAGACTGCCAGAATTTAGTTAATACTATGCCTCGAAGAATAATGGCCGTTATAACCAATAAAGGTGATGTTACCCAATGGTAACTTTTGAAATACGTTTCGAGTTTTAGTTTGTCTGAATGCATATTTTATTCGGTTTTCTATTTAATTTTTTATCTTAGTAAGAATATATTATCTAGTAGGCTTAGGTTGTGTAAAAAGTCTGTAAAATATTTGGTACAAAATAAAAAATACCTATATTACGCTAGTGTTTCGATTTCTGTTAATTGAGGACTAATAATTGAGTTTTTTGTAAGTGGGCCAACTGAAGTGGGACGGGGCTCGTACATTTTTGACGTGAATACGTTAATAAAATCGAAATGCACGAAAAATCTGGCGTAACGAAATTAGATAATGAAATTTCGCCATAATTTTAAAACAAAATCAATGTTTTAGCGATAAATATAACGTCGTATCTGAGATGATGATCACAACCATAGTGAGCGTAGGTAAGGGGATTCGCAAATTGACGCCCGACAATAATGGGATTTTCAATCTACCATATTTTTGTTGTTGTTAACCGTTGCGATTATTACTCGAACATTATCTACTACCCTTTTTTAATAGTTTTCTTAAATTCGAAATCTTGTCGATTGTGCTGGTCAAACTTAGTGACTGAAAGACGCACTTTCCGTTATCCAAGCTGAAATTATGCACACAGCGTTTTTGGGACTTCATTAGATTGCAATTTTTGTTTTAATTATTATTTAAAATAACCTATTCTTTGTAATAAGACTCGTTTGATATCAAGACTCTCTGAGCATTTTATTGTTCGTACCATTTTTACGAATTAATATAAGTAACTATTATCTACTAATATATAACAACTAGCCGTTATCCGCGGCTTCACACGCAATTAAGACGAAACACGGATGCATTCCCATTAATTATTTGGCATAGTTACTCCTTTCTCGACATAGACCCCCTAATAAATCTCAAAGTTGATGACATTCACGTGATCAACGTCCTGACAAACCTTAAATGACACCCATTTTGTTTTTTAGAATATTTACCTCAATTCTCACCCTTTGAAAAAGCTTCAGGAGTAATCCTGCGCACTTTCGAATTGATGATACATCTATCTTATATGATTTCTCCATGCAAATTTCAAACCCCTGTTACACCCTTTTAGGGGTTGAATTTTCAAAAAATCTGTTCTTAGCGGATGCCTACGTCATAATAACTATCTGTGTGCTAAATTTGGCTCTAATCCGTTCAGTGGTTTGAGCTGTGCGTTGATATATATTTAGGTGAGATGACCTGTTTCCTACTTTTTTTAGGTATAACTCCTTTGACGGCATATGAAATTTAAAGACGGATTATAAACAGGTTTTAGAAAAACGTAGGCTATTAAATAATAGAAACGAAGACATGTTGGTGCAAAAGGCACCGCCATAAAATGTTTTTAATGTGGTGAATATATGTACGAATATTTTATATAATGTACACGCATATTACATATTATATAGTTCATCATGACATGGTGACGGTGACATTAGCACACTCGCAGGCTGAGGGAACTGTCTGTAACGCACTTGGGAGATTGATCACTGGTCCCCTGGGGAACGTGCAAAGAGCTGGTACCGCGACCACAGTCGTCCTATACCATTTGTGTCGAAGTGTCGAATACCCAGAAACCATTCCACCATATTTACAACAGTATACTTGTATGTATAAAGTAAATATACAGGGATGTTCTGTTAATAATTGATGTTAAAGCTCTCGGAATTTTCGACTTTAGTAAAAAATTAGGCAAGTATAAAAGTTCTGTACCTCAATAATAAGAAAGATCGCAGGATTGTGGACAAAAATATTAGATATATTTAGTGTACAGATTTAGACTTTTTCAAGTACATACAGAAAATTCAAACAATAATATTCTGTATGTACTTGAAAAAAGTTCAAATATATAGACGAAACGTCATTCACTAGATAAATCTTATATTTTTGTCCACAATTCTGTGATTTTTTTATTATTATCACGATGGACACGATATCTAATATATGTTCTGTACCTCTCTTTATCCGTAAGTTTCAAAACTTTACAGCTGGTGTTGTAGTGCAAGATCCGGTATTAGAAATATATACCCTCATCTGTTATTTGATGATGATAAAGATTATATTACATTAGATAATATTATATTCATTGATAAATTGTAAATAGGTTGCCTAGCTAAATCGCGTACCGATGCTGTTAAATAAATTAAATTCTAATTAAATTTTTTGGATCAACTTCCCGGTTTGTTAATCATAAAAATCAAGCGTTAGCTGAGAGAATATGACACGAGAAATTAGAAAAATAGAGGTTGTCTACTTTCCCCGCAGCTCAACTGTGAAGTTGCGAGGTATAAATAGTTATTTAATCAATTTTTTTATGAATTTAAAGGTTATTTCATTCCCTCACATTAAAAATAAAATCGGTCAACATCGGTTTATCTAATGATGATATAACACACGATCCAAATGCATAACACACCTCATTTTTTGGTTTGGGGTTAAAAAATTCAAAATATTTAAAAAATCAATGAAAATTAGAAGATGTCTATAGCTTTCCTCAATTATTTACCTGTTCCTTCATATTTAGTATGAATATATGCTTTTAAACAACTTTTTTATAGCTCCTGATAGTTTAAAAAAAACTTCTAGAATGTACAAAAATTGACAATTTTATATATAAGATAAGTAAAGATTAATAAAATAAAAAAGGAAACGTAGCTAATGAATGCTCTTGTACACGCAAAGCGCAGAAAGTGAGAATTCCGGAAACGGCGTTGAATACAATCAGGGAATGACTGTAATTCCATTTACTTCGTGTGGATAATTCTGATGGATGAGCTTTTGTGCACAAATAACCTAACAATATTGTGCTTAACAACGAATAATAGTTATTTCACACAATGTTTTGTGTTCGTATACGTATAAATAGTTCAAAGAATGACTTAAATTGCAGAAAATGTATGTATTTCAATTTATAAATTTCTAATTCATTTAGCAAATGACAGTGTTTTTTGCTGACGACCTCAACTGTTGGGCGTCTATAGTGATCTGTAATCTCCCGACAATGTTTTTTGCTCCAATTTTTCCAGTTGAATAGATGATACTTGTATGAACGTTTTTTATTGCATTTTCATTATGTAGAATGAAAAAAGCGCCTGTTCGAATATTAGCGGATGTTTTTAGGTACGAACATTGCTGGCTCCTATTTTTGCAATTTAAAATAATGACCCTAACTAGTATCTACATATATCACTGTTTGATACATGTTAAAGAAAATTACAACAATATTGAAACAAATTCCACTTTTCATTCCTATAATACTAGAAATAAATATTGTTTAGCCTTGCCGCTACACAGGTTAAATGCAATACAAAATAGCTATAATTATTTAGCACTGATATTTTTTAATAAGCTTCCCAGTCATATGCAAAGCTTGCCTATGAAAAAATTCAAAAAAGAATTGAAATTGTTTTTTACTTGTAACTGCTTTTATGATACCAATGAATTTTTAAAATTTGTTTTTTAATTGTACATACTTTCTAACATCCCACTGTATTTAATACGTATGTGTGTAAATATATATTCTATTCTATTCTATATACTTCTATTAACTATTTAAACAAAAATTTAAAATCTCACAAACAAAGAACAGCAGCGCAATCATTTGTTAAAGTTGATGTGGTATTTAAACAACATCTGACGTCACTATAGCCGCGCTGGCGTCAAAATGGCTTTTGGTAAAATCATATTTTTGTGAAGATCAATTTGTAGTAAGTACATAAGTACATTATATTATATTACTTAATTATATTAGTCTCAGATAATTCTGGAACTTGTCGGCTTTTATAAAATAGAGAAAAGTACAATAATAATAATAAAAAAAGTGTGCGTTTCCTTTACGCGCAGTTGAAATAAAACATACATATATTGTTTGCGGAAAGTGTTATAATACCGAGATACCTATTATTATTGTTTAAAATATAATCATTTTTTTATCGCTCTGTTCTTTGAAATGGCTATAGATACACACCTAAAGAAGTTTTACTTCAATAATTTTACTCTGTAAAATTTAAATCTAATATATTTAAATAAGTCGAAACATTTCTTTTTTGTTTAGTTGTGCTCTCAGTAATTTTTTAAAGCTTTCGTAAAAAATGTCATTAATTTATTCGTAGTATAGGCTTACTTGGCAGTCATGATGTTTCTGTGATCGCGTTTAACAATTAATTACATGACACTGGCTCGGTGCAGCACGCAATGTCATTTTCAAAGGTTGGTGTTTGCTGGTCAGTTGTACAATATAATGTACGAGAGATATGAATTTATGCTTGATGCAATTTTTTAGTGTGTTTGCTATAATTTAGGTATCTTATTGTTGTTATTAGTGTATTTGCCATAAGGCACTTACACTATTGGCGTCGGTGGGATGGCGGGACCTAGGGGTCGGACCAAATTTTCTCGACGTTTCATAGCCTCCTAAGAAGTTTGGCACGATAACTCTCGACAGACTTAATCGATTTAAACGATATTTGGCCCACACGTTGAAATCCATCACCGCACGAAGCCTATTTAAAATGGGCCTAATCGGGCCATATTGAGGGTGGTATTTAGGGGTTGAAAAAAGTTTTCGGGCCCAAAAATACCGAAAAAATTCTCAGAATCGTTTCAAAATTAAAATTTAACCCTTTAGTAATTATTAAAATGTGCTGCTAAAATTTAAAAATAATCGGCCCGACAGGACCGCACTTACAAATTTTATGAAAACACAAGTTTACTGATATAGATTTAGATTTACATACTGAAGGATGTATATAATTTGGTACAGATGTTGAATTGATATGTAGTATTGAAATTAAGTAAAGAAAATGTTGTTTTAAGGGGTGTATTAAGAGGTAATTTTTTTTATTTTGTTCAAAAACAAAGTTAAGTTCATACAATGGAGCCACACTGCCTATAAAAGCAAATACACTATATTGTCGGCAGGGTTGCGCACTGCGACCCAAGTTTTTTAGTATTTGTGATGCTTCTAAGATTGTCATTAATTTATTTATGTTTGTTTCAGAGTTATCTAGGATGATGTTGAGGTCTGTTGCAAGGTCCGCTTCAGTTCTAAAAGTCTCGTACAAAGGGTATTCCACTAGAATATGTTTTACGTTTAGACGGGTTTCACAGACAAAACGGAGGTTCTTCATTGTTGAAAAGGTATGCGTGTGTTAGTAATGTATGTCCTATCCGTAGTCGAGTAAGAGCTACTTCCTGTCTTCTAGATAATTTAGTAGGACTTATCCATTTTTTTACATGTGTTTTTATCACTTTGAGTTTGTTGTCCTGTGTTTCTGACCATATGTTTTGCTATTCGCTATACAATTTATTCTTTAAATAATTTTTATGATCCAATTTTGTGATTAGTAACTTCTTCAATAATATTTCCTGAGGATAGCGCTGCTTTCGCACCTTTATCTGCCGCTTCATTACCAGGGATATCTATGTGTGAAGGGATCCAGATTGTAATTATGCTATTATTTTGGTTAGTTATGTAATGGATATTGCGTTGAATGGCTTTAGCCACTGGATCTTTTGTATAGAGTGTCTTGATAGCGGATATTGCACTCAATGAGTCTGTTAGAATTAAAAATGTCTGATTGTAGGTGTTGTTCAGAAATAGTTTAATAGCGTATAGCTCTGCTGTGTAAACGCTGCTTAGAGAGTTAAGTTTAAAGGCAAATGTTGTATTATTATGAATGAATGCACATGATGTGTTATTTGTATCTTTTGAGCCATCAGTATAGACGTGTACTGAATTTGAATACCTAGTTATATATTTTATTTCTCGTCGTTCTATCTTAAATAATCCATTGATTTAGTTTGGTGTTAATACTACATCGCTGGCGTGTCCACGAAGGAAGATAGGATAGACAGCTCTTCTTTACATCTACTTTTTCAATTTCATACTTTTTCATCAGGTCTAATACTCTCACTGGTAGCGGGCATTTAAGTTTTTGATTTGTGTTGTACTTTGAAAGGTGGTCCGGATGTTTAAATAGGTAATAAGGGAGGGAGGGGGAATGGCGCTCACTGGGTATTGGCGTTCACCTCTGTAACTCTGTCAAAAAGGAACGTAGCAACACGTCACGTCGCGTGAAGCGCGAGGGGAGGGAGCCTCTAATAGACAGCAATGCAAACGGACAGTCAGCTCGCGTCATGCGACTGTGAAGAGCGTTTCTTTGTTTGCGGCCGCGCTGATCTAATTTTTAATTAGGTGCTGAACAAGTTAAGTTGCTGGGCTCGCTATACTATGGACTCAGTGTTGCAGATTTGCGTAAACTTGTTTATAAATTTGCTGAGCGCAACAATATCAAAAACAATTATGATCAAAGCAGCAAAACAGCCGGATTGGATTGGGTACACTACTTTATGAGACCCTGAGCGGCATTACCCAAAGTCAGGGGCAATGCCGCTCAAACATGTTTTTTTAATAATGTTTTCCTACTACTAGTAGGTGAAAATATAAATATATTATGCTTTTGTTGTTAAATTGTTGATTACTCGATAATTAAAGACTTTGTTACTCTTCTTAATTTTGATTTATAATAAATAATTTAAAAAATACACCATGTTTTCCTGTTTTCATTGGGCATAAACTGTGAGTAGTAGTTTAGGCATTGTTGATCTCGTTTTATGTCCGGAGGCATTTCACTTGATTCGCAATATAGACTAATTAGAGGAGAAGATCTTAATGCCCATGTTACCAGACGCAAACTGGCATTATAAACTGAGTTAACCATGGTAAGTGAATGTTTGTTTGCAGTTGAGTAGACTTACTGCCGTATTCCAGTTTAGATTTTATTAGTGCATGAAATATAGTCATTAGTGTCATTCTACCACTACCCCATTGATGGTGCGCTATTATTTTCATTAAATAAAGATTTCTTGGACATTTAGATTTTAGTTGTTTAATGTGCGTTACCCATGTAAGTCGACAGTCGAAGGTGACCCCCAGGTATACTATTTCATTTACGAAGCATAGAAGATTATTGTTAAGTTTCAGGTTAGGGTTGGACTGTTTTTTGTTGGCGTTCTTGAAAAGCATGCATTTAGTTTTCATTGTTGAGAAGATGTAACCAGAGTTTTTAGTCCAATTTTCAAGTGAATATAATGCGTGTTGAAGGTTTAGTTAAACTATTTTTAGGTTTTCGCTACTATTAAATAAGACAATATCATCTGCTAACAAGCATATTTTTACAGGAAGCTGGATAGCTTTTATAATATCGTTCATGGCACTTAGAAACAGAGCAACGGTTAGGGGCGACCCTTGTGGTATTCCATTTTCTTGTATGAACTCTTCGGATAGTATGTTGTTAAGTCTAATTTTGAATATTCTTCTATTTATTAGGTTGTCTATGAGAGTAGCTAAATTTCCTTTGATGTTCCATTCTTTTAATTTGTTTAAGATGTTTCTTTTACAAGTTCGGTCATACGCTTTTTAGATATCTAAAAATATAGCGACTAGATGTTTATTAGTTGCAACGGCGTTTTGAATATTAGTTTCTAGATAGATAACTGAAACCATTGTAGAATAATTTTTCTAAGTCCGAATTGACTGGATTCAATAAGGTTACGATTTTCTAATAGCCATGTTAACCTGTTGTTTACCATTTTCTCTAGTATCTTGCAAAGACTGTTGGTAAGTACTATGGGTCTATAACTATTAGTTAGTTTTCAGTAATGGGAGTATTATAGTTTTCCCCATTCAGTCGGAAAAACATTTTCGGACCAAACGAAGTTGAATAATTTTAGTATTACGGTATGTTATCGGGGCCTAGCGTTGAGTTTTTGCAGCTGTTCAGTGCTTCATTGAGTTCTTCGATACTAAAATTATCGTTGTAAATTTCATGTATATTAGTAGAGAAGTCGATTATCTGTTTTTCTTCGTTCTTCTTATAGAATTGGAATTCTGTATTGTAGTTGGCGGTTCTTGAGTTGTTACTGAAGTAGTTGCCAAGGGTATTTGAAATCTCACTTTAGTTTATTATAATTTTAGGGCAGGGATATTAAAATTTTTTTAAAATTAATTTTGATTTTTATTTTAATTTCTTTAATATTTAAATTATAAGTTCGATTACACGATTTTATTATACAAAAATTGATTGTTATTTGCACTTATATAATTTTTCACTATACTATTATAGGCACGTACTCTACAACGGTCAACTGATCAATCTTTCGTTACTTATTTTGCGTGGAAGTCAGTACTGTACGAATTTTAAAAGAAGACTGGTCTATGGAATGTAGTGACGTAGTCCTATGACCTTATGGCAGAAGAGCGCACATGCATTTTATATAAGTAAAAGGTAATGATTCTGGAACCGCTTCTATGCAATAAGGGACACAATGGTACACATCAGTGACTTCTCGTCCTTTCTCCACGGGTCTTCTTTAGCCGAGCGCACAGTAGTGGTGTGTGCGAAGCAACGCTAGTCGGCGTTTAGTAATGAACCTTTCATTCGAAGACAATTCGAATAGTGCAGCAGTCTAATTACTCAAATCTGATCTTCTCTGTTACTGATTTAGAGATAATATTAACTATAGTACAAAGTTGAGAGTTTTGGAGTTCAAATCCTAGCATTTCCACTTTTTTCTGATAGTTTTTTTATACATTTAATACGAACGTTTAAGATTTTCATAGTTTTTTACATTTTAGCATTTTCAGGTTACTATAAAATTATATCGGGTTTTTTAATAACATATACCTAACACCTTTCTACAAATCTTAAACAAAAATGATATCTCTTTCTTTGATACATACATTTCCACACAACCAACGCATTATGGGAGATTTACGGGCGTAAATCCCGAGATTCCGATTTTTTTCTTAAACATTCTATGAACGAAATTTATCTCACAAAACTCACATTATTTTTATACATACGTTCCCAAATAACGGAATATGAGAAAACTTGGGACTCAAATCCCGACATTTCGGTTAATTTTTTTCTTAAACATTCTATTGACGAAAATATTCTCACAAAACTCATATTAAATTTTTTTATACATACATTCTCAAGCAAACAACTCAATACGGGTAAGTTTTTGACTCATATCCAGACATTAATATTTAATTTTTTTCTTAAACATTCTATGGACAAAATTCATCTCTCAAAACTCATATAACTATTATTTTATACATCTCAAATAAAAAACATATATGGGAAAATTTCGGGCTCAAACCCCGACATTTAGATTTAATTTTTTTCTTAGAGAATCTATCAAAGGATTTCATCTTGTAAAAGTGATATTTATTTTTTTATGCATATATTCTTATCCACCCAACGCAATACGTGATATTTTAAGGCTGAAACTGCAGAGAGAATCCCTTTAGTTGAATTACTTAGCGAAGACTTTGAATTTCCTGATTGCAGTGTTTCACCGCTCTGCGATTTTCTACTTCTACTCCTACTACTAGTGCCCAGAACAGTCCTGTGTCTTCATTGAACACGTCTGTAATACTTTGCAAGTGGATATTAAATTAAAATTTTTAACACTGGTCACAGTATCACTATGCTCATATAAAACACATAATGACTAAACGATTGTAAAAATTATATCCAACATTCGACTTTATTTCTTTCCAGAATTATTAAATATCGGATTGATTAATTTTTCGATCGCGTCTTACTAACCTGCCGTGAGTCCGGTAAATTAAAATAGTATAAGCATTGACATCGTGCAGCACTACGTCAGTCAAGGACTCTACAAAACAACGCAGTGTGATTACGGAAATCGAGGTATTTTTATAAAGTTTGTGCAGTTCTCGATTCGTTTTTGTAGTCGACTCTTCAAGTTAAGTTTTTCCTAATCGATAAATTCATTCTGAGTTAAACGGAAATTGGGGTTTATTATGTTACATTTCATTTTATTTTTCAACCTAAGATCAGTACTTTTTTATATATTTTTTTTTGTAATTTTGTTAACAAAATTTTAAGGTAGTACGAGCACCAATGCAACTATAAATAAAAAGCTTGATTTTTTTAATATTTCAGTAGATGGATGATATGTTTTCCTTGATTTCTCCAAAACTAGTCGGTGGAAATTAAAAAAAAACTATGTATTTAAATTAAAGTCAAAAACTTAATAAATTATTGAAAACAAAAAAAACCCGTTGAGCCCGACTCATTAAAAAAATATTTAATCTTTTTAATTAAATATTTTTTTAATTAGTCGGGCACAACGGGTTTTTTTTGTTTTCAATAATTTATTAAGATTTTGACTTTAATTTAAATAGTTTTTTTTTTTAATTTCCACCGACTAGTTTTGAAGAAATCAATGAAAACATATCATCCATCTACCGTTTTACCATAAAGCCAATGTTAAATATGGCTACTTTTGAAGTCATTTATTTATTTAAATAATCGGGCAGCCCCCCTAAAATTTTCAGAATTGTTTTAGTCCAACTTCATATAAAAAAAATTGCCTTGGTGCTCGTACTACCTTAAAAGTTTGAGTAATATTTTTTTTCACAGCCTCCATAAATTACTTGCTTTTGACACGTGTATACCATAGAGATATTAGACTAGAGTACGCGAGTGAGCCGTGAAAGTGTCTGCAATTCAGAGAGAGAAAAGTTCCTTATCTCTATGGTAACTAATGACACAAAACAATGCTGATTTGAGTAAACATATTATATAATGATACGGAACGTTTGCAGCGTTCTCTCTCTGAGCTGCAGACACTTTCACTTATGGCAAACATACCCGCTAGCGTAAAGTAAAACAAACGTAGCAGTAAAATTCAAAAATTGTTTTAGCCCTATTTTCACCTCTAAATTAAAATAAGAAATATTGGTGAGATGGAGACTTTATTGTAGGAAATTTCCCGCTTCTTCAGAATTTTTTTCGAGATTTCAGATATCTGCAACAGTTTTTGAGATATTCGCAAAAAAACCACCCCCCACTTCAATTTTTTCAAAAAGGTTCTAGAAGTTATTCCGAATCGAATGACACCATGATCATTAAACTAAAAGTTCAGATATTCTCAAAGCTACCTCTATACCGATCCTAATTACTCGCTCAATGGTTTATAAATTGTTAAAAACCATCAATGTGTGTTTTTTTTTTATTTTTGACGTATGTGATAATTTTAGTTTTCCGTGACGACAGTTCCGTTTGTTTCAAACCATAGAAACGCCGCGTAAACAACGGCACAAATAAATTTCTAAAATAAATGTAAGAAACTAAATTTAATTCAAATTTTTTGACTTTTCAAATTACGTCAAAAGAAAAATATTTAAAATCCCAATAATAATGTCACCGCCGGATATTGTACAATACACTCGAATGACGTAAGAGGATTTTTGAAGGACAAATGTAATTATGATGCTAGTCACTAGAGGGCCAAATTGCCAGCACAATTCACTACGGAAACTCTACATATTCTACACTCGCAGATTAAAAAAAATTGCTCGTCAATAGGTGGCCATCTATCGGCGAGCATCATAAGTGGTCTAATTTTGGTTCACTGGGATCTCTGTTTTCCTATACTAATATTTTAGTCAATGACAGTACGAGCATTACGGAATTATTAAATCTTAATATATAAAAATTACGTGTCACATGTTTGTCCGCGATGAACTCCTAAACTACTGAACCGATTTTAAATTTGATTTGCACACCGTGTGCAATTCGACCCAACTTGAAAGATAGGATAGCTTACATTTCAATTTATAGTCGCAATATTATTTTATTGCAAATTATTTGTCTATTCCTTGACAGTCATAATACAACCATATAAGATGGCGAACCTGTTGACTGGATTGAGTGAATATTCAATAGATGGCGCAACGAACTTAACAACCATATAAGATGGCAATACCTGTTGACTGGATTGAGTGAATATTCAATAGATGGCGCAACGAACTTAACAACCATATATCTAGATCGAGGATGTAAAAAACTGAATATCGTTTAAAACTGCTCGGCACGACGGCGCAGCCGGAGTGCTCGAAATAGAGCAAGTGTTTTAAAGACCAGTTATCCACGAATACTTTACGCTATTTTTTTTCGAGCACGACGGCGCAGCCGGAGTGCTCGACATACACACATATACGCCCATGTATATTTTAAAATAGCTAGCAATTAATAAAATAGATAGATAGATAGATAGATGTTTCAATTAAATTGTTTTATTATTTCACTTTATACGTAGCGAAGCACGTACAGGGTCGCTAGTATTATTATAAATATTCATTCATAAATCATTAGTCATAATTCATAATACTGGGAAGTTGGTCGTGTGAACCTCACGGGCACGGCTTGTTTTTTTTTTTGCTCTGTAAATTTTGAAGTTTTTAAAATATTGAATCAAATGTGTTTTGTAACCACCTGTATTTTATATCTGCATGTCTGACTGTGCGTGTCGTGTCAACCACGTTTCAAACTTGTGTATTTTTGAGGGAAAAATTCGAAAGAAAATGGATCGATAAGTTTTGTCGCGTTCAACTCCTTGTACTCTTTTAACTTTGCTGACGTATCTAGGTACACAATATTTGTTTTACTGACTGGTTGAATGACAATCAACTTTTAGTAAACATTTTTTAATTTTTTTTTAATAATAACTTTTTTTTAAGTATTACACAATTTTCGTATTAAATTTTTTTGTTTTACAACAAAATCACGATATTTTCGTTTTACGTATTACATAATTTATCTCTTATCTTTTTATCAAGCATCGATGTTTTTTATTTAAAAGTGTTGCAAGTATCACAAGCGATTTTTTTTACACGACATCCTACAAAATAGCTGGTTTTCATGCCTGAGACTTTTTCGCACCAGTACGAAAGGGCGTAGATATTTTTTTGGGGGGTTGGGGTCAAAAAATCAATATTTTTTAAGTTTTATTATCACATAAGAATACTCATGAAGGAAGGTTTCAAGCAAAATATTAATTCCCAAGTCAATTTAACAAATTTTTTTAGAAGTATTTCTAAATTTTATTTTTTAGCTAGCTATTCGTATTATTTTCAATTTTATATTTTTATTATTATGATCCGGGGAGGATGGGTAATTACCCTTTTACCCCCTCCATCTACGCTCTTGCCAGTACGTAGTGTAAAAAATAATTACACGACTTTATCAATCAAATAATACTATCTCTGTCAATTTCCATTTAAATCGATATGAGTAACAGAAACAGCAAAGTAGGCGGCTAAATAGTTCACATAATATATTATACCAATATGGTTGAACGTGATTTGTTAAAAATATTACAAATGTACTTATAACGATGTGAAAATCAGCTATTTTGTAGGAGATATGTGCAAAAAATGTAGTTTTTATCTTGTTCGTAATGATTTTATGACTAGGGTGAATGATAAAACTTGCTGGTGGCTCGTTTTAACATAACGTCACTTGCTCATATAATAGTTTCGTTTACGAATGAGACACATAAACTACTATTTCATTATATTATATCAAAGAGAAAACAAAATGCATACAAAATAAAATCTAACGTTATGTTAATAAATTTAAATGTCTGAAGAAGAAAATTGAATATGGCACTAAGTTGTAATAATTATCTTTTGCTGTTGTGGAAGAATTTGGTTAAAAAATTGAACCAACTGCCTTTTAAAAAAACTCAATAGGGTCGTAAATCAAAATTGGAAGGTATTTATAATGAGGTGTAATGAGTGTAACTGATTTTTTCGATTTTTGTTCCATTGCTACCTTAAAACATTGTATCTAAATATTTTTGTTACACCATGTTTATTCTATGAGTTGTGTGACTCGCAAAAATGTTATTCCGTAATATTAATTTGAAAAGATTTTATAGATAATAGAAGTATTTTGCATGTTTATAGATCGTATTTTTATACTTCGACATTTAAGTGGAACAAAAACAGTTTATCTCTCTGTAAAAGTGGTTTTCAAAAATATTAAACTTTGTTAAATGTGGAATAATTAAAAGAATATACAGTATGTAAACACACATAGGGAAATTAACACTGGGAAAAAATGACTGGATCAGAGTGAGCCTTGAAATATTGTTTTTCAATTTGACAGATAATATTCTTTTGCAAAATGAATGTGTATACTACCGAAGAAAATGTTCAAATGATTACAACATAATCGAACTTTTTTTATTAATGGGACATTAAATTCCCAAAAATACTTAAATATGGTGCGAGATCAAATATCCCCGCCTATTCGTGTTGAACCTAAAGACATTGGGTCACTGATTTACCAACGTGCATACGTCATACCAGTCAGACAATTTTTGAATGAAATGTTTCCAGACAACAAAACTTGTTTTTTTGTTTTATTTTTGTACAAAAAAATTAAAATAATGATTTATAAGAGCTAATAAGCCAAGTAAAAGAAAAATATTCAAATCTTTGATTAACGTCTGATTAGAACTCTTCAATAAATAAAATTATCTCCATAATTTTATTTATTGTAAAATAAAAATAAACCAAAATAAAATAGAAATCCTCAAGATTACCACGACAATTCAATAGAAATAACAATTAATGCAGTCATGGCTAGCTCTGATCCAAGTATTTTTTTCCAATGCTAATTTTCCTATGTGCACCTTACGTGTTTACATACTGTATACAAAAAAAATAAGAGAAAATAAATTGTGAATCAGCTAGCTTTATAGTTTAAATCCACTTTGAAAAAAAGGGGTTAACTTGCCAAGAATATTTTTTATGTTTGTTCAGCCATAACTTCTCGAGAGCTTGATCTATTTGAAACATTCTGATGCCAGTTTGTTCAAAATATTTACAGAATAGCCCGGCATAATGTTTATTAAAATCGGTTCGGTCATTTTTAATCGAATTAAAAAAGTTTTTTTTTAATAATTGTTATATCTCATACCTCAAGCATTTGTGAACCGATTATGATTCTCCTTTTTTTATTTAATAAAGCAGAGGCGGGCAAATCTTTTGATAGCCGGGGCACATAGCTGATGAAAATCTGACCGCGGGTCACATGCTGATAAAAATTTGACCGCGGGCTAAAAAAAAAAAATTTGCAGAGCAAAAAAGAAAAAGGCCCTCACATACTATTTTCGCATTTGAAGAGCAAAAAAAAAGCTTCTTAGGTCCTTTTTTCGTCTGTTCTGGGCCTTGCTATTTCTTTACTATTTTTCTAAAATTTATAAAATGCTTTGCGGGCCGGATAAAATTGTGCTGCCGGCCGCCATTTGCCCAGGCCTGTAATAGAGCATACCTTCATGGTGGTCTCAGATGAATTTTACTTAAATCGGTTTAGCAGTTTTTTCCTAGTTTAGCAATAAAATATTAAGAATGAAGGCGGTCGCAAAGTCAACAAAAAGCAAAAAATATCCTATGACTAATATACGGAGTGTTGAAAAAGTCCTGGAACCCCGGAATAACTAAGACGAACATAACATTTTCGAATGAAAACAAAGAAAAATCGCGTGTAAAAAAGTTAAATAATTTAGAAAATAATTTTTTCTAATTTTTGGTTGAAGAACTATTTTAGACAAACCCTTTAAGTATGCTATCAAAGTATTTTTTGTTCAACAAATTATTTATTTTTCGTAGAATTTTGTCAAATAATTGAAAACCTACGCAGTGCTCCAATGTAGAGCGCCTGTAATGTAAAATACATAACGCCCACACATAAAAATACAGTAACTTAAGTATATACGTATACAGCTAAGACGCTTGATAACCCCTCTCTTTCATTTATGTATCTTATGTAGTTCTAAGTTAATAAAAAGGGTTTTCAGCACATAAATAAACACATTTAATTATCCGTACATCTGGTACTTTGTATATGGGTCAATGCATATGATCCATATTCATAATTAAATTGTCAAACAAACTTACAAATCTAAAATTGTGTAAAACACATTATAAATAAAGTTATAATACTTATGTAACCATTATATAAAATAATATAATAAATATTCAAATATTAAAAATTAAATAAATATTTTTTTTAAACAAATAGACACCCGTCTATTTAATTGGCGCAGTCGTTTTTAAAAAGAGGGTGTGAATTACAATCCTTCTAGAAAATACGGTTCCAACCACGAAACCACGAACTAAAATAAAAAGTTTATAATAATAATTTTATAACTTAACAATATTTAAAACAAACAAAAATAAAAATAAATATATGAAGCTTTCTTCATAAAACTATCAAAAAACGAGTGAAATCAACTATAAAAATCAGAATTACCGAAGAAGATCGAGCGGGTAAGACTCGAATAGAATCAAGATCCAAACATCCGGATATCTTCTATCAACTACCAGAATCAACAACGATCAACTACAAGAATCAACAGCGATCAACTACCTCAATCAACAGCGATCATCTATTCATAATCAACTCAACTCATCATGAATTTTGTGTTTCATCTAATGTAAGTAGTTTTAAGATCATTTAGCTTAGTATAATATCAGATTTTAAAAAATTCGATGTCCGACTCAGAAGGTTCACAAAGTGATCAAAATCAAACAATTTATGACGCTCTTGACGAACTTGTAAATTCACCTAATCCATCAAATAGAGCCTCAGAAGTAGTCAGAAATCATTTTCCACTTAGTACAACACCGATTTTACACAGACCGTTAGTACCTACATCTTATACTTATAGACAGCAACAACCTTTAGAAACAAGCACAACACAAGCTAGTTCCACACAATCAACAAATATATCCTTACAAACAAGCACATCAACACAAGCTAGTTTCACACAATCAACAAATATACCTTTAGAAACAAATACATCAACCCAATCCAATTCCACACAATCAACAAATATGGCTAATTCAAATCCTTTAGAGCACTTTAATCTTGCACTTCGTTGTTTACCTGAATTTGGCGGCGAATCAGTTATTGAATTACACAGATTTTTAGATCTTGCTCGAGAAATTACAAGACAGTACACTACCCAAGATGAAAATACCTTTCAAAATAAGTTAGTTTTTCACGGTTTAATATCAAAATTAACTGGACGTGCAGCAACTTGTGTACGTTTAAATACAATTTCTAGTGTCGAACAACTACAAGAAATTTTAGTTGAAAACTTTGGTGACAAAAGAGACAAAACCGAATTACTTTTCCAAATTTTAAATACTAAACAAAAATCCAATCAAGCTTATCTCGATTATCTCAACGAATTAGAATCACTTTTAGAAATTTTGCATCAAAATATAGATTTAAACCAAGTAAATGAAAACATTCGTGATATTCAAAAACTTGACTATACAGAATTAACTATTGCAACCATTTTGAAATATACAAAAGAACCAATGGCAAATTATTTAAGAAATCAAAAACCTAATTCACTATCTGAAGTTAGAGCTATTATGACGCAACAAAGTTCAAATATAGGACATTACCCTCCTAATTTTTCAAAAATGCAATCTTCTAACCCACAACAAAAACAAAACTTTCAAAATAAACCTTTCCAGAAACAAAACATACAACAAAACAATATGAGACCACAACAATCATTCCCACAGCAATCATTCCCACAACAATCATTCCCACAAAAATTCAATAATAATACAAACAATACATACAAACATACCCCTAACATACAAGCTAAACCACAACAACAAAATACGCAACAACAACAAAATAGGTTTGCACCTCAACAACCAAGACAACCGTTATACACACCAACACCAATGTCAGGCGTGAGTCACAATACTCAAAATTTTAGACAATATAGATCTCCAATGCATACAAATATGCAAGAAACATACAACATAGAATCAGACGATAACACTAATCAATCTAATTTTGAAAATAACCCCGAAACAGATGAAAATAATTATGTATTAGATGAACAGGAAGATTTTTTAGACGAAGTTCCGGGAGACTCAATAGAGATTCCATAACCGAAATACTTACTTTCACTGAAAAAATTAATCAATTACCCTATATAGATATAAATGAACCTAGAATTAAAATATTACTAGACACTGCTTCTACAACAAGCTTTATAAATCCTAATATTGTCAAGAAATACTATAACAATATACCTATTAAATTAAACCCACGCGAAGTAAAAGGCATAGGCGGCGTTGAAAAAACTATTGGTACAATTAATATTCCCAGTTTTATAGAATTTAACAGTAAAAATAATATGAATTTTCACGTATTCGAATTTCACAAAACATATGATGTTCTTATCGGACTAAATATTATTAAACAATTTAACCTTACACTGGATTTCAAAAACATGTTACTCTTTAACGATAAAATCAAAATTCCTATTAAACTTTTAAAAACAAATCATGACGTAATTTTTAGAGACGTAATACCACCTAAAAGTAGTAAAATAGTTCACCTCCCTACAGATATCGAACAAGGAGAAATTTTTGTTAATGAACAATCCTGTAAATTTTTAAAAATTCCCAAATGCATTAGTATTGCCCAAAATGGAATAGCCACATTCGAAATTACAAACTACTCTGAAAAACCTGCAGAGTTTAAAATGATCCACCCTATAAAATCATATCCCTTTTCACAAGAAAACTACCTAATAAAAACCAAATCAATAAAGAGCAATAATAGAGAACAATTACGTTCACTTCTTAGATTAGACCACCTTAATTCGGAAGAACAAACTAAACTTCTCGACGTTTGTCAACAGTATTACTCAGTTTTTTACCAAGAGGGACAAGATTTATCTTTTTCAAATAAAATTAAACATGAAATTAAAACATCAGACGAAATCCCTATTTATACTAAATCATACAGATACCCTCACATTCACAAACTCGAAGTTCAGAAACAAATTTCAAAAATGTTAGAACAAGGAATTATACGTCCATCTTTTTCCCCATGGTCCAGTCCACTCTGGATAGTTCCAAAAAAACTTGATGCTTCAAAAATACGCAAATGGAGACTTGTTATAGATTTTAGAAAACTTAACGAAAAAACCATAGATGACAAGTACCCACTCCCTAATATTGAAGATATATTAGACCGTTTAGGTAGATGTCAATATTTTACGACACTTGATCTTACACAAGGTTTCCACCAAATTGAATTATCTGAAAAAGACATTCCCAAAACTGCATTTAACACAGAACAAGGACATTACGAATACGTTCGTATGGCTTTTGGTTTGAAAAATGGGCCTGCGACCCTGCAACGCGTAATGGACGATATTTTACGCGGATTGCAAAATATCTGCTGTGTTTATATGGACGACATAATAATTTTTTCGGCCTCTTTAGATCAACACCTAAAAGACCTTTCACAAATCTTTAATCGTTTACATAACGCAAATATGAAAATACAATTAGACAAATCTGAGTTTTTATGTAAAGAAGTTCAATTTCTTGGTCATTTAATAACCCCAGAAGGAATAAAACCGAATCCAGAAAAAATACAAGTTATTCAAAATTATCCTTTACCTAAAACCCAAAAAGATATACGAGCATTTTTAGGACTCCTCGGATATTATAGAAAATTTATAAAAGATTTTGCCAAACTGACAAAACCTTTTACTAATTTATTAAAGAAAAATACAAAAGTCGAACATACTCCAGAACTCCTTAAATGTTTTGAGCTTTGTAAAACTATTTTAACTAACGACCCCCTTTTACAATACCCTGATTTTTCAAAAACATTTATCATTACAACTGACGCTTCAAATTATGCGATCGGTGCCATTTTATCTCAAGGACCTATAAATTCAGATAAACCTATAGCTTATATATCACGAACATTAAACGAACATGAAAAAAATTATTCCACAACTGAGAAAGAACTTTTAGCAATAGTTTGGGCCACACAAAAGTTCCGACCTTATGTTTTTGGCAGAAAATTTATTCTTGTAACGGATCATAAACCTTTGCAATATTTGTTTAATCTTAAAGACCCGAATAGTAAACTCGTTCGTTGGCGACTGAAACTGCTCGAATATGACTATCAAATAACATACAAAAAAGGTAAAATAAATAGCAACGCAGATGCTCTTTCTCGAATTCCAAATCCAATCGAAACCAATGTTTTAGTAAAAGAACCCGATGTTATTGACGCTCTTTCTCTCATCCCTAATCCACCTGAAACTTTACCCGAACTTCAAAACGAAGACTTAGACGAAATTTTAAATATCTTAAACAGTGACAATAACACTGCAAGTTCAATTGACTCAGAAACCGACAACCAACCCTTAGCTGAAAGACAAAATATGCAAAATCAAGACACAGATAACGGTAGTACAGTACATTCAGATTTAGAAAACCCAATTTTCGAAATCCCAATTAACGACAAAAAAGCAATTAACTTATATGCTAAGCAAATAATTATAAATTTTACTCCAATAAAAGTTAGTAAACCTCAAATTTGTTATTTACACAATCACACAAAAAAACGCATTATTTGTAGAATTTCAAACGAAAAGTTTGAGAATGATATTTTAGATCTTTTCAAACAATATCTCGCACCGAAACAAACCTACGGAATATATTTTGTAGAAAAACAGAAAAATTTAGATAATTATCAAAATTTTATAAATTTCGTTCAAAGAACTTTTAAAAATAATACAGTCAAAATTATAGAGTCCACAAATATGTTAATAGATACACAAGACGAACAAGAGCAGGAAAACCTCATAAAATATTATCATGTAGTGAAGAACAATCACAGAGGTATTATAGAAACTCTTGCACGTCTTAAAAGAGATAATTATTTTCCAAAAATGTTTGAAAAAATTGAAAAATTTATAAATAATTGCGAATTATGTCAGAAATGCAAGTACGAAAGAAATCCCATGGACCCAAAATTAGACAATCCACCCTATCCAAAGAAACCTTTCGAAGTTATTCATATAGATTATTTTCAATACATGAATTTTAAATTTTTAACAGTTATAGATGCATTTTCAAAATTTTCTAACGCTTATCCTGTAACTACACATAATTCTGCTGAAGCAGTTGAAAATTTAATACAACATTGTTCATTATTTTCTACCCCGTGTACTATCATTGCAGATAATGAATTTAATAATACATTGTTTAAAGAATTCTGCAACACACATAAGATCAAATTTCATTTTACCACATTTCGTCATCCACAGAGCAACGGTATGATAGAACGATTGCATTCTACTCTTATCGAAAATCTCAGAATTGTAAATGACACACACGCTCATCTATCTCCTAACAAACAGATGATTTATGCTTTATTTGCATATAATAATGCTATACATTCAACCACAAAGTATAAACCGATTGAATTACTATACGGACACCTACACAACCGTGACATATTTGAATTAGATTTTTATCAAAAATATTACGAAGATTATACTAACCAACACAGAAAACTTACTACAGATTTATACAAAGCAATACACGAAACAGTAACTAACAAAAAAACACGTGAAATAGATAAAATTAACGAAAACAAACAAAATCCACCTGTTTTTCAACCTAACCAAAACACATATTTATTAAGGTCTACGCGACAAAAACAAATACCTATAGCTACAACTAAAAAAGTAACTGAAGATTTAGGAAACAAGGTTAACACTTTAAAAGGTCCCTATCATAAAAAACAGTTAAAAAGACCCTTAAAATTTCAGGATAATAATCAGCCTTCTACCTCGGGACAATAATGCGTCTAAAACCATTAGAGTCATCGATATAGACGATAATCCTGGCGTATTACCATTTTCACTCGGTACCACCAGAATACAAGAAAAAACTCACTCATTCATTCATTATTTCGATTTAGAAAACATATCACACATACTTAATAATCTTCAGGAAAAATTACAAATTTTCTTAAAAGCAACAGACGAAACTCTACGCTTAACAAATAAAATTGTAAACGTTAACATTTATCACAATGAAATCAGTAATATTTTTTCATACATGAAAGTTACACAACAGAAATACAATAACATATTAATGAAACCTAACACTAATAGGCCGAAAAGAGGACTAATTAATGGACTAGGATCTGTAATAAAATTTATTTCTGGTAATCTAGATTCGACCGATGCCGAATTTTATGATTCACAGATTAAATTATTAAAAGAAAACCAAGATAAACTTAATACTGAATTGCATACTAAAATGTCTTTGAATTTAAATATTGTAAAAGAATTTGAACTGATAATGAAAAATTTAACTGAAAATCAAATAAAATTGTCAAAACAAATTCATGATTTAGAAAATGAATTTTTTAAAAGAGAATTTTTACAAAATGTTAAAAATCAGTTAGATCAAATATATCATTTGTTGAATGAAATGGAAACAGCCTTTACTTTTGGCCGATCCAAATTTCTACATACTTCTATTGTCAAACCATCTCAATTCAAAGAAATTCTTGAGAAAACTGTAACCCTTTATGGACCAGATTCATTACCTTTTCCAATCGATCAGTTAATTTATTATTACGAATTAAGTTCAGTTCAGATTTTTATTAAAAATACTACTATTAATTTTATAATTACTATACCTATTGTTAATATAGAAAAATATGAGTTATATCACCTTATAGCTATACCTAATAACGATAATTTTATGTTAGATATAATTCATCCTTTTTATATAGCTGGAGAATACAACGGATGGTATATAAATCAAGAATGTAATAAATACGGCTCTGTTCACGTATGTAATAATTTAAATTTAATGGAAAGTAACGATTGTATTTTTAATGTACTTAATCATAAGAAAACACAATGCAAACTTGTAAAAGTAATCTCAAATCACAAGGAACCTATAATTCAAAATTTAGACGAAAGACATTATTTGGCTCTACCTGTAGATCCTATAATTATAAAATCAAACTGGCAAATAATTACACCTGTAATTAAACATAAATCACTTATTGATTTACCGATAAATTGCTATATGACAATAAATTCTATCACTTATTTTAATTTTGAAACTCAAAAATTTAAGAAAGAATTAATTTTACCTAACATAATAGATCAAAAATCTATCGTGACCAAACAAATAAAATTAAACAATTTTGATTTGAGATCTATCCATGAGAAAATTACAGAACTTGAAAAGGTTCCGAATATAAATTTAAGCTACTGGGACTCTTTCCACAAGTATTCGTATATACCTACGTATGTCTATATAATTGTTTCAATAATCATTATCATTTCTATTTGTATCTATAAAAGAAATAACAAAGGAAAATCTTTGCAAAAATTCAAATCCAAATTAAATGCTGTTCTTTCAAAAACAAGACATACAGATGTTGAAGAATAATAATAATAATAAAAAGATTTTGGGACAAAATCTTCTAAGGTTGGGAGATGTAATGTAAAATACATAACGCCCACACATAAAAATACAGTAACTTAAGTATATACGTATACAGCTAAGACGCTTGATAACCCCTCTCTTTCATTTATGTATCTTATGTAGTTCTAAGTTAATAAAAAGGGTTTTCAGCACATAAATAAACACATTTAATTATCCGTACATCTGGTACTTTGTATATGGGTCAATGCATATGATCCATATTCATAATTAAATTGTCAAACAAACTTACAAATCTAAAATTGTGTAAAACACATTATAAATAAAGTTATAATACTTATGTAACCATTATATAAAATAATATAATAAATATTCAAATATTAAAAATTTTTTTTTTTTTTTTTTATTTAGTAAACGCGCAGCAGCGTGGCTATATGCGTTATATTATTTGGTTATGTTGTAAGCACTTGGATGATGTGATGTATTCTGTAGTTGTAAGATGATCTTGATTATGATGTTTGATGATGATGATGGTGTGTTCGGTGGATTCGGATGCAGCTGGCAATGATGAAGATATTTGATGCGATGATTGTGGTTGAGAATGAGCCGGAAGATTTGCTGTATCTACAGATGCTTTGGCGCGGAGTTTTATGGTTAAATGAAGGTAAGTATTATTTATCTATTTTATTTGTTTGTTAGATATTTTTATTTATTTTTATTTATTTTTGTTAATTATACATTAATTATTTTGTTGATTATTCGATTTTATTATTATTTATTAATTACACTGATTTAGATTTTCTTTTTCAGATCCGTGTGTTCCAGAAAACGAAACAGTTTTCTAATGGTGATGGGGTCATCGCCAAGGATGTTTTCTAAATTCGGTGGTAAGTTATATGTTTTTCTTTCGTTTTGGAATTCAATGCATGTTTCTAGGATATGTTTGACTGTGAGTGGAAGGTTGCATGTACTGCAGGTTGGAGGTTCTTTTTTTTCTAGTAAATACGAGTGGGTGAGGGAAGTGTGTCCAATTCTGAGTCTTGCAAGGACAGTTTCAAGTTTTCTGGTCTGTTGGAAGGATGTGAGCCACTTATTTGTATCTTTTTTAATAATTTTTAGCTTGTTGTCACTGGTGTTTTCCCATACTTCATCCCATTTTCGTTTGATTTGGTTCTTGAAATCGTTTTTCATATCGTTGTATGGAATTTTGACGATGTCGAAAGGAGTAAGCAGTAGAGTGGCCTCGCGGGCCGCTTCATCCACACTTTCGTTGCCAGGAATACCGCAGTGACCAGGGATCCAAAAAAAGATTACTTCGGAGCCATTCATTTTGAGGCTCTGCAATTTGTTTAAGATTTTGACTATTAGGGGATTGTTGTTTTGCATGTTTTTTAGTGCAAGAATTGCGCTTCGCGAATCGGTGCAGATTATGCATTTGTTAAGATGAGTATTTCTAATTTCTTCCACAGCTGACAAGATAGCAAAAAGTTCGGCAGAGTACACGCTGAACTCACTTGGGAGGCGGAATTTACTTGAAGACTTATTTGAGTAAATGGCGCAGCCTGTTTTGTTTCCAATTTTAGAGCCGTCTGTGTACATGATTGTATGTTCTGGATATTGGCTGATTGTTTCTTTGAAGAGCTGTTGGAATATGGATGGGTGAGTACTATCTTTCGGAAGATTGTGAAGGCTTTCGATGAACTGAGGTTGAGTATATAACCAGAAAGGAGAATCGAGGTGTTCCGTTTCCATTATCAGTGTTGATTTTTCGAACCTTTCAACAAACTTAAAGAATGATGGAATTTTTTGTTGTTTGAGGCATAAGTATTTCGTTCTGTATTGAGGGGATTTGATTTTGTTTCTTGATGGATGGTCCTTATTTGAAAGCATTTTTAGGTAGTAATTTCCGCAAATTTGTCTTCTTCTGTACTTTAAAGGGGGTTCGCCAGCTTCGACGCACAGGCTTATTACAGGGCTAGAACGAAAAGCGCCAGATGTTAATCTTAGGCCAAGATGGTGAATCGGGTCTAATTTTCTTAAGGTTGATTCTGAGGCATCCTGGTAGAACTGACTTCCGAAGTCAAGTACAGAAAGAATTTTACTTTTGTATATTTTTAGGATAGAGTTTCTGTCTGCCCCCCAGTTCTGTTTGCTTATTGTTTTAATCAGGTTAATTTTTGTCATACAAGACGTTTTCAGATTTATTATGTGCTTTTTCCAGGTTAGTTTTTTGTCATATACCATGCCTAACACTTTTTTTTCGTTTGAAAATTTCAGAGGATGGTTATTTAGCAGCAGTTTTGGATTGAGATGATCCTTTGTTATTCTGTTAAAGTTTATGCATTCGGTTTTGTCTGGGGAGAATTGGAGTCCGTTGGTAGTTGCCCAAACTTGCAGGTCGTTTATTGCTTCCTGAATCTTTTTCTGAGCGTATTTTATGTCTGAAGTTCTGATGTAAATTATGAGGTCATCGGCGTACATGCAGTGTTGAATAGGAGGTTTGAATATGTCTTTGATTGAGTCAACTGCTATATTAAAAAGAGTTGGGCTTATTACCGAACCCTGAGGAATACCGTTGTCAAAGGAGCCCTTATTTGATAATTGGTTATTTATTTTAGTTTGAGTGCATCGATCTGACAAGAAGTTGTTTATGAATTTAGGAAGGTTGCCTCTGAAGCCCCAGTTGTATAATTGGTCGAGTATTTTATCTTTTCTCACTCTGTCATAGGCTTTGTGAATATCAAAGAAAACGGTTATCATGTATTGTTTATTTACGAACGCGTTGTTTATTTCTATGTTGAGTTCCGAGTGGATGTCCATAATTGATCGCATTTTTCTGAAGCCGAATTGTTTATTATTCAAGAGTTTATTATTTTCCAATACCGAATTTAATCTATTTGTAACCATTCTTTCAAAAGATTTACTTAGTACGCTGGTTAGAGAGATGGGCCGATAATTATTTGGATTCAATGAGTTTTTGTTTGGTTTTGGAATTGCGATTATAAGTGATTCCTTCCACCTGTCCGGTAATAAGTTTTCTTGCCAGAGCATATTTAGTGTTTTTAGGAGGAATCCGAGTTTTGCTGTCGGAATGTTTTTTAGAAGTTCTGGGTATAGGTCGTCAGGACCTGGCGTGTTTTTTTTTATTTTGTCTATTGCGGATTTTAGTTCAAACATTGAAAAATTTGTATTGTAGTTGTCTAAAATCTGGCTGGAAGAATTCCCATATGAGAAGTCAGCAGGAGGCTCGGTGCGTCTGGGAGTTATAACAGAGGGAAGATCTTTTGATATGTTTTCGAAGAAGGATTGAAAAATGTCGGCCATCTCTTTGTTCCCTGTATATATTTGGCCGTTTGATTGAAGTGCCGATATATATTTGTATTTTTTGTTATTTATTTTATTGATATTTTTCCAGATTTCTCTGTCAGGGGTTGAAGAGTTTATGCCTGAGACAAAGGCTTGCCAACTTTCTTTTTTGGACTTTTTTGTCAGAAATCTAGCCTTTGCGCGAGCTTTTTTATATTCTATTTTATCTTCTAAAGTTTTCGTGCTGTAAAATTTCCTAAGAGCTTTTTTCCTGACTTTTATGGCCTCTTGAATGTCTGTGTTCCACCATGGAACACGTTTTTTATTAGTGATTTTGGTTTCAGGAATTGATTCGTTTTTGGCGCTATTTATTATGTTATAGAAATGGTCAATCCTACTGATTGGGTCTTGAATGTTGTCATTGAAGTTAAGAAAGGTTATGAAGGCGTCCCAGTCTGCTCTTTTAAAGTTCGGGTGAGTTTTTGCTTCTGATCGTTCGTTTTCTGGCATGAAAATTATTATTGGGAAGTGATCGCTATTGTTAAGGTCTGGGTGAGTATTCCAGGTGAGGTTTGGAGTAATGCTTGAAGACGCGAAAGAGAGATCTATGACGGAAGAGTTGCCGTTAGCAGCATTAATATGGGTCGGGAGTCCGTTATTCAGTAAGCAAATGTTATTATCTTTTAGGAGAATTCCTTCTATTACTTTCCATTTATTATTCGTTTGAGTGTTACCCCATGACGGACTGTGTGCATTGAAGTCTCCTCCAAGTATTAGAGGTTCTGGAAGTTGACACAAAAGGTTTTGAAAATCGTTTTCCGAAAATATTTGATCTGGAGGGATGTACACGCTGCCTATTGATAAGATACCGTGTTGTCTGGTGAAGGCACGGACGCCAACTGCTTGAAAGTCAGACTGGATGTTTATCTGGGAGTTGTGGATTGAATTTTTAATTAGGATCATAGAACCACCCTTAGCCCTATTTCCTGTTGTATTATCGAATCTGAAATTGGTATACCCTTTTACGTTTACAATGTCTGTTGGCCGAAGATGTGTTTCCTGCAGGGTAACTATTTCAGGGGAATATTGAGCGATCAGAAGTTGAAATTCGTTATAGTTATTGAAAAATCCGTTTAAGTTCCACTGAATAATGTGCATTCTTGTAGGTATTTGTTAAGAGAGTGTATTTAGTTCTTATTTATTTATTTATTTATTTTTTTTATTGGTCTTCTTCGGTTGTTGAGGTATATTCTTCGGTTGTTGTATCGGTTGTTTTTTTTATTTTCCTTATAAACCTTGTGAATGTGGCTTTAGCTTGTTTGTTTTGTAGTTCCGGGTATAATTTTTGGAGGATATCCACAATGTCTTCTGGATCTTTTGTGTATTTATTTATGCTATTTAACATGTCTGCGATGTTGTTTGTTTGGGTTAAAATGTCAATTAGCTGTTCATAGCTTATCATGAATTGTTGTTTGTTGTTGTCCATTATTTCTTTTAAATTTTTAGTTTGGGTCTCTAATGTGTCTGGATTTGGGCTTTTAAATTTTTTGGATTTTCTTTGTTTTTTGATGGCTTGTTTGGAGGTTTGGCTTGGTTTTATAAAAATGTCATCATCTTCTTGGGCTTCGCTCATTTGGGGAAGAAAAGACGGTTGGGAGGAAGGTTCGTCTTCTATAAGAGGAGAGTTTTCAGATGAAGAAATATGGGGACGTTTCAACAAGGTACTTGATTCGTATTCCATGGCGTTGTTGCGTTCGTCTCTGTCTTCTATTAGTGGTGTCTGTCTAGGTTTGTTAATTTTATTAATTGGTTCGGGATGTATCAGAGCTACCGTAGTAATGGAATTGTCGTTTGTTTTAGAATGCTGTGTCGATTTGTCCGGTGTATAACTTTCTTTGTCCTGAGTATTTATTGTCGAGCTGGAGGTTACGTCTTTCTTAGAGCATCTTTGGGATGAGTGTGTGGTTGATTCACAGTGACGGCATTTATTTTCTTCTAGGCTGAGGTATACTTTATGGATTTCACCGTCAGCTGCTATATCAATTGATGTGGGGATATTGCTGATAGGATTAATGAAGGTCATTTTCCTTG
Organism: Xanthostigma xanthostigma; assembly: GCA_963575645.1. Classification (NCBI taxonomy): domain Eukaryota; kingdom Metazoa; phylum Arthropoda; class Insecta; order Raphidioptera; family Raphidiidae; genus Xanthostigma; species Xanthostigma xanthostigma. The sequence continues at coordinate 34,577,724 of OY754470.1, forward strand.
CTGATTTGATATGCTGATATTTTGTGTTGTTGGTAAAAATTCGAATATCTGAGATTTTCGTTAGAAGTTTGATGTTGTACAGTTTTAATGCCTCCTCTATTTCGGAGTCTTCAATAGTGGGATGGATTCCTGATATAATTAGTTTCACCCCCGAATTAATCAGGCGTCTTGTCGGAATTATTTTATTTCTAACATTGATAGAGGGGTATTTTGTAATGAAATCGTTAACTAATTTTTTTGTTTTTAGGTAGATGCAGATACGATCTTGTGACATCTTGAAGGCATGCGTGATGTTTTCTGGATGGACTAATTCCCCTACGGCTTCAATGAATTCGAAGAGGGCTGGGCCGTCAAAAGCAGGTAAGACTATGGCGTTTTCTTTTGTAGGTTTGGAGTTTTGGTTTGTTGCTTCGGAATATGATTTGCGGGAGGTTGGAGATGAAGAGTGGTCGAGCACGGTGCGGGATGTTCCTGGTAAGTCATAAATTTGTGTTTCATTTTCAGGTTGAACGGTTTTTTTGGGGAGTTGGGATGAACTTAGAAAAGTCGATCCACTAGACCGATTTGTAGGTGATTTATTTTCTGTTATGTTAGATTTTTCAATTGTTAGGTCGATTTTAGAATTTTTGTTTGGTTTGGGTAGATGGTTAATTTTGGTTTGATTTTCCATTTTGATTTTAATTTGTTGTGTTAGAGTTAGATACTAGTGATTTGTTAGATTTATTTATGAGAAAGATTGCTTGTTATGAACGGATTGCAGCGCGCCCGCGCGCGTGCTATAAACAATGTTCGTATTTATATTTATGTTTGTACAGTTTTACTTTTTAGGAGTAAATTTTATAAGATTATTTAGAAAAAAGTATTGGCGAACTAAAGGTTAAATCTTATTTAACAAAAGATAGTGAATGGTTGCTCACTTACATAGTTAATGAGGATACACTCACATCACCGGTCAAACTAAACTTAACACAGAAAAGTCACTATTTTGCACAGTTCAATTATTCTCTGAGAGCGAAAAATAACACGTCTGTATCGTACGGAGAGTAATAGTCCTATTAAAAATTAAATAAATATTTTTTTTAAACAAATAGACACCCGTCTATTTAATTCGCCTTCCCACAAGCCTATTGCAATCTGCGCAGGCGATCGACGTGTACCAATTTGTGACATTAGTTAACACATTTCTGCTTGCTCGAATTTCATGTGAAAAATACATGTTACACATATTTCCTCCGTAAAATATTACGTTCTTTTCAATGGCGCTTTCAAATGGCGACAAAGACAAGAGGTGGCAAAGTAAAAATTTGGAAAGAGCACACCGAAATCTATAAAATCACCAATTTTCAAAACTCCCGGAAAACTTTCCAGGTAACTTCTTGTATCGGAACCAAATGACTGTACCTACTAGTTAATAATTAATTTAAAAAAAAATGCGAAATTTTTGTAAAATAAATTCGCATGAGTATACTATCAGAAAAAAATTTCGAATCGATTCTTAAGGTTTTTTAAAAATGGGAAAAGTAAGAGCGGTCACTCCTAGACATTTGTACGATAGGACCTCGAACAAATAGCTGCTTGATGGTTTTTACTCGATGAAAACAAGCCGTGTTCAGAATACAACCTACGTATAAACTGTGTTGTAGAGAACAAGTTCGCCGTGTCATTACTAATTACCGATGTGGCATGTAATTAACACTAACCTGTCACAACAGATTAATGAATGTCTCCCTAGATGTCGCCCAACGCACTTTACATACACACACCACACATATTAATAATAATGCTCGGGATGTAACTTTACGAATGATTTTATAACAGACATACAACATAATGTATTATCAGCTTGATTTAGTGAACAAATTTATGTGTCGAAATTAAAAATATTTTAATAAATAATAGAAAAGAAATTGAATGATTATATACTGAAGCATCATAAATTGTTAGAATTGTTTCTTGTAAAAGAATTTATTGATGACGAAACTTGAACTTGAACAATATAATCGAATATCCATGTTTTAGTCGTTTTTTAATAAGCTCAACAATATTTTCAAACAAAAAACGTGTTCGCTTGTGACGTTATATATCATATTATAATTTATTTAGAGTTTACACTTTCAAAATAATCGAATTATAGATCTATGGATACTGTTCTGTGATGGATACCATTATGAGCAAAAAAAATGTACCTATCACCTATGTAATCTAGTACAATATCTGCCAGAAGTTAGCGCGCGGTAAATTTCCTTCACGTATGAATAAAAAAGACTCTAAATAGTAATTCCTGACATTTCCATAAATCCCTTGATGTGAAATCTCTAAATTTTTCTGCAGGTTTTTAAAAGTTCTCAAGGTCTGTGGCCACTTTCACATCTATTTAAACGTATAAAGAGGTAAAAATTGTTTGTAGAGAGTATTCTCTCAAACTATTAAACCGATTCTAAAAATTATTTCATATAAAGCTACTCTATATCCTTGAATAACATAGGCTATATTTTATTTTGATAGAAAATAAAAATCCCAACATAACTGGTTAAGTTTGAGTACATGGTGGAAGTACAGTAATTTTATGGTGAAAGTACGGGTATATAAACATTCTTTGTTGGCCCCACTTGGCAAGACTCTAATATGGTGGAGCCTGTTGTCGTTGCCGTGTAAGACATATTGCAACATCGAAAAATTGTAGTATGATTATTTTTTTGTTCAGTGTTATTTTTACCCACGACGGAACGGAGAAGGTATATGCATTTAGGTGAGAGATTGTTTGTTTGTGTGTGCACTCGAATGTCGCCATTTATCTCGGAAACGGTTTGATCAATTCAGATGCGGATTTTTGTAAAGGGTTTGTAATTCATAGTCCTTAGTGCAAGAAATCTCTAAAAAGTTTAAATTAAAATTAAAAACAAAATTAAAAGTTTTGAAAAAACCCACGACATATGTAATTGAAAAAGGATTAAATAAAATTTTAAAAAGAGGTGAGTAACCAAAGAAAATCCGCCGGGGACCTGTCGTTCGCTGCCCTGAAATGATCATAAAAATTGAAATCTAAGGCCTAGTTTATATGAGAGGCGTTCAACGCGCGTTAACCCAACGCGCGTTGAACGCTCTTCATGTGTGCCAGGCCTAAGAGTATGTGACTGTTTTAAATCACGTTGGGTACGTAAGTAATAGTAGTCTTCAATTGATATTTCCCTATTCTTAATTCAGGGCAGCGAATGGCAGCCCCCAACGATTTTCTTTGGTTACTTCCCTCCTATTAGTCGGGGGGTTCAAAATTGTATTTAATCCTTTTTCAATTACAACATTTCCATCCGTCGTTTTCAAAATTTTTAATTTTGTTTTTTATTTCATTGTTATAAAAGTGTTAATGAAACAGTCGTTTTGACCAATTAGAACCGGTGCATAGGCAATTACCATTAATATAATTGTGTTGTCGTATCGCACGTCAGTTTCACTCGTATACGACCCACCTGGTCATTTAATTCCACGTCCACCTAAGTCGCTAAGAGTGTATGCGTGATTTAAACGCAACTGTCATGTCAGTGCGTTTAACACAATCCCTGTTCAATATCGTGACGATAGATATAAATGTCTTTACGACACGTTCGCTTATAATTTATTATCGTTCTCTGTCAGTTCAGCTACTGTGCTTGATCTTGTCATCTTCTATGTACCTACATCGCGTCCACAGCAAGATCTCGATTGTATTGCTTTTATGACTCGTATGACTATTAGAACCAGTGACTAGCATGTCACACATGTACATAAAAATGCATTACAATCTAGATACTATTGCACATACCTCTAAACTAGCGGTAAGTGCTCGATTATCGTTTTGCGCTTCAGAGCTGACTTTCGTTCATGCAGGAAGTTATATCTAAGTTAATTTCACACGAAATCCATTCAAATTGTAGCTTTTTGAACAGAGAGGAGATTTTGTTCTATAAAACACAAACCGCAGTTGTCGGTTGGTCTGTACGTATGTACGGATATACGTGTGTACGTACGACCGAGCTCTACAGATCGCTATTTTATAAATTTATAAACAGTTTAATTTTTTATTATTTTTGACAGCTGATGGTTAAAAAACAATATAATTACTATAGTAAATTACCGTAGAATAAGTACTATACTTCTATACCAAAATAACAGCAACACTGGTATAGGTACAATGGAAAATCTGCGGGATGTGCACTTTTGGACGTATCATAAAAAAAGAATGAAAAAAAAGTTTTTGGACACTTATAGCTGTGCGATATATTAACAAGTTTTATCAAATAGAGTAAAAAATTTTTAAAGTAAAACTTATTTTGGCACGATAAAGTGAAATTCATTCATGAGATTGAAAATGTAACGAACCTGTATCCGTTTACGTACACTGTATTTAGAGACGCAAAATGATTTTAATATCAATAAATATATCGATATTTATATCGACAGCGGACCGATATCGATAATCGATAATATCGACTCGTTCAATATCGATATGCCATATTTTGTTAATTAGCTGAACAAAGAAACAAACAAGTAATGACATCCTCCAGTCGCACACTCACATCACACTAAAAATAACTGCAAAATTCGAAATTCTGTAAGTCACATTAATTTACTCTCCGATCTTTTAATTCCATAATATCGATAATATCATATCGGCAATGTAAATATATTGATATAAATATCGATATATTCGTTTCGATATTATCGATAATATCGGTTGACCGATATATTACTGCAATCCTACTGTAGTATACTACAAAAACCGGCTGTAGGAGATTAAGCTAAGTTGGCTATCTGGTATACTTGCCTCGTAACCTAAAAGTTGTAGGTTTTAGGTCGGAGTTATTATTACTTTTTTTTAACAATTATACTAGTTTTATTTCAATGGTGTATAGTGTAAAATACACAGTATCTTTTTTATATTCATCGGTGCATTTTTGAAGTTGTTATTATGAACGAATGAAAATACAGTCAGACACTGTTTTTATTGCGTTTTGGGTAGGCCAATCGGAATCGGACACGATTTTTCGACCGCATCATCATGTTTCCATTTCCTTACGGAATATTTTTAAAATGGTAAAGCGACGCAACCGCGAAAGATTAAAAGAGCAAAGCAAAACTTAAATGGATATGATGCTACTGTGACGATACTAGAACAAGACAATTAATGTAGTAGCAATGAAAGGACTGCGAGTTTCACGTCAGGGTATTATTAATTATTATATAGAGACTAGTGTTTTGCTCGCGACTTCGTTCGCATTGTATTGATTATGTTATATTGTACCCAGTAAAATTTTTTTATACAAATAAAATCCATTCCCACCCCGTTTGGGTAGTGGGTTCAATTGACAGCCGAAAATGTATTTCATTATTTTCTAAGAAGAGTAAAGTCATTTTTTCAGCTTCAGCAATTTCAGAGATACAGTGTATCTTTTATGAAGGTTTCCATCACCTTAAAGATTATGTTTGGGATAAAATTTTATAAGAAGAGCATTTGTTTCCGAGTCTCGCGTTTTTAGGTTAAGCAATTTCAGAGATACAGCGTATCCTTTAACACCACCACCTTTGAGATAAAATGTAGCCCATTTCACTCCTGGCCTAGCCCTTTACCTGTCTGTGAAGTTCCATCAGAATCGGTTCAGTCGTTTCGAAAATTAGCCCAAACAGACGCTTCAATTTTATTTATATTTGTGTAGATAAGATTGTACGTGATAAGTGTAAGTGGTAATGGTGTCACTTCTGATGCCTCCACTACACACGTGGCCAGCACCGCCACTCAAATAAGTGCCTATCATCGTGCCGGTTCATTCACTCACTGTCATCCGTTCGACATGGATGTCGAAGTGCTAGCGGCTGCTGCAATTACATGGTTCTTTTTGGTAGAGTTCTATAAATTTAAAAGTCTCTGTGTTGGTCCACGCATACGTAGACATTGTCTTCGCGCTAAATACCACAAAAAAAAATTGTAAATAAACAATTTCACGCACTTTCTCCCTCAACCTCTGCCGTGCGACTGAATGTTGGCCGATTGTGTGTAGGCGCGCACGATGCTGGCCACGCATTCCTTTGATGTACCGACAATCAACCGATTACTGCCGATTACAGGCGATTATGTCCACGCACCGACGAACATGCCCTCTACATATTCGTGAGTGCCTGTAAGTGGCGGTGCTGGCCACGCGTGTAGTGGAGGCATGATGAGAGGAATTATGTTGTGTGACCTTGAAAGGACATAGTCGTGACGACGTCGTAGTCGCGTATTACTGAGAGTAGGACGATTTTAACGACAAGCGAAGTGCAAGTACACAGTGGGGATATTTCTAAATGTGGACGGCGTATAAGACGTGAGTTGAAAGATATATCACTGAATGGACTTGTAGATGTTGACAGCTTTCGAGACTGAATTAATTGACTGAATTTTTAATATGGACATTCTTATGTTTGCTCCCTAAAACATTTTAATAAAGTCGATGCCACGGAAGAGTATAAATTCTCAGTATTTTGGCGCTTATCAAATTCCTTACGACACAAATCGTGTAAATAAATGACTTAATTTTCTAAATCAATGTTGTGCCGTTTCAAACACGACAAAGTTTTTGTTACATTTATTCTGAGAATTAGCTCTATTATATTTTTATGACACTAGTGTCAGACATCAATAGATTGAGATTAATATAGTTGACATAACATTACTTTTTTAGTACCTATAATATCATCATGTTTATAGACAACTTGTTTGCATGTATAATATTATTTGCATATAATATTACATAGTTTGTGTTTTTATAAAGTGTCGTTGTTCATTTATATCAAAGTGTCAAATCAGAAGTTCAGTGTTTGTTCGTATGCGAATCGATTATATCATGCTAAACTTTAAGCTAATTAATTTCCATGTAGTAACGACGAGGAAACTGAACTGAATCTTGCTAACCGATCGTTGACATTCTTTCTTTTTCAAAATGATTTTATGATAACAAATGCCTCTCTGAGCCGTATAGTTAAAGCCTGCTTAAGTTTGCAAGGCTCGGTGACCTTAGATCTCGAGCGTCTATAATCAAAAATCTGTCATACGACTCGAACCTCGAACTGTTCTCTGTCTGAATTGCAGACACTTTCAGGGCACACTCGCGTACTCTAGTCTAATATCTTTATGGTTTATGCTGATTAACCCATTGAGATATTAGACTGGAGTAAGCGAGTGAGCCGTGAAAGTGTCTGCAATTCAGAGAGAGAAAAGTTTCTTATTTCTATGGTAACTAATGATACAAAACAATGCTGATTTGAGCAAATATATCCATGATTTTCTAAGTTTTCTCTCAACTGAAGACACTTTCACTTATGTCAAGCATACGAACTATCAAACTTTAGTTACTTATATCTCTATGGATTAAACAGAGACAATAGACGCTTTGGAAGCCAACATATTTCGTGTTATTGATGAAATAAGGCCTGAATTACTCAAAAAAGTAGTCCAAAATTGGTCTGATCGAATGCGGTTCCTCAAAGCTAGTCGTGGTGAACATATTATGTCGGAAATTATTTTTAAAACTTAAATGTCATAGAATTATCTTTCAAATAAAAAAAATTGGATTTTGATCTTAATTTAATTAAATGTTTATTTCAATTTAAAGTTCTATCACTCTAAAAAAACACCCGATAGATACCCCGTCTTCTGGAAGAACAGATATTTCACTTCACGGTTGTATCGATGCTGTTACCATAGTTACGGTTTTAAATATCTAAACTAAATGTGTCGGCTGTCGAGTTAGTACTGAGTACACTGGGTTGCATCAGCTCTCGTGTTACATAATTCAATATGTAAACATGCCAGGAAGTATAGAGCGGACGTGTGTTGAGTTAGGAAAGTGTAAATACAGCTGAAATCACTTTTGATCCATTAATAGCGTTAAATTACGTAATATTGCCGACTAAAATATCCTCCCCGATCGAAATGATAAAAGGATTTCGAATGAAACTATTGACATTAAGTAATACAAGAAACAGCAAACTTATATTCATTCTTACATCAAAATCTTTATATACTTAAGACACAAGCCGTTTTCTTTAGACAGTCCGCCAGCAGTCCCTACTCAACCGGTTTACTTTTTTTATCGTGAAGAATTGTGGATCTTTATTAGCGCGAACTAGTTTTGCATGAATGTGAACTTTTTATTATGCGTGCAGTTAGAAGGAGGACAGCAATATGTAAATATTTTTTTTTCGTGTGCATTAGAATTGTGTCGTGTCTTTTGCCCAGTAAATGTATCTGTTCTAATGTTAGGTTCACAATCGACGACAAAAAAAACATTTTCAAGGCAGAGTGAGAATCAAGTTTAACGTCTTTAGTTGAATGCGGACGGAATTTCCCAAAAAGTAAAAACGTACTGAAAATGGATACTAAACGTCATTAAATTTAAATTACTCTCACGCTGAAGAGTCTGGAAATATTTCACAAAAGAACATTATTTTTAAAGCTAATTTTCAATTTAAAAATTAGAGTCTCCAGTCGAAATTTATTTAAAGAAAACAAGCTACTAATATTTTACGGGATTTTTGCTCTTGAGCTGCTCACAGTTATGCACTCGAAAATTTATTTTTCAGAAAATAACCACAACTTTTTTTGAAAAAAGTCCGTTGTATATAGGTTACAAAATTTTCTACAAAAATTTTCTGCAATAAAAAATACAAAATAATTAAAACATTTGATAATAAATTGAAACAATTTTTTTGTTATACTGTGCCTTACGATTTGAAGGTTTTTTTTAATATTTTATGTATTTTAGCGTGTGTATCCACATCAGTCGAATTTCAATAAATGATGAATATTATTATTATTATATATGACTCCGGGCCTGTCTGTTACGCTTTCACGGCCAAACCGCTGAGCCGCTTGTGATGAAATTTAATATGGAAATAGTTTGAAGTTTGGGGGACGACGTAGGCCACTTTCTTCTCAAAACTCAACTCCTATGAGGACCGCTGGACCGATTGTCATAAAATTTCAATTGGATGTAGTTTTAACTCTAAGAAAAGACATAAACTACCTAGTTTTCAAAAATTAACCCCTATGGGGGTAAAATAGGGGTTGTAATATTGTATGAAAAAGGTATAATTTCAACTTTCAACCGAATTCAAAAAAGGAGGAGGTTATCAATTCAACTGTATTTTATTGTGTGTATGGGTTGCGATATCCGCCGTATGTAGATCGTTTTGAATAAGTATACTTTTTTTCAATGAAAGTGGGTAGGTACACCTCAGAGGTCCCATAAAATTTTTATCGAAATCTGTCAAGTAGTCCGTTTTTCCTCGTTTGAGAACTTTCTTGAACTTAGAGGCACAAAACACAGTAGGTATATACAGATTAAAATTATATACCAAGTAGATTTCTATGTCTGTTTGTTACACTCACGGCTAAACTTCTCCACCGATTTTAATATGGGGATATTTTGAACCTTATGATATCACTATAAACAAAGCCCAGGAGTATTCATTTAGAAAAATACACGGACAGCTGTATGTTGATTGCTCACGTGTATTGAATAAACAAAACATTTATTTTTTTGCAAAAGATGTAAAACAAAAAACATTGTTTATAGGGTTGTCTTAAATTATGGTCTTGTTTGAATTTTTTAATCAATTATATCAATTGTTCACACTGATTCCTTGCGGACGGAGACGAGAGTAAAGCTAGTAAATCAATAAAAATGAAATATCAAAAAAATTATGTCCCATTCGATTTCATATCACCGAAAAAGTATTAAGTGAAATTTTTTTAAATATATATTATGTCAGTGTTGGGATTCAAACCCGAAACTTTCAATTTCGCGCTAGTTGAGTTATTATAATAATAATAATAATAATAATAATAATAATAATAATAATAAGACTTTATTAAAGACTGTATACACAGTATAAATAGCGTCAAACATAAAAATAGTTAGATATCAATAAATTCTTGAATGTTGTATATACATTTGTCAGTAAGATAAAATTTTAAAGTGTGCATAAATTTTTTGTAATTCTGTATACCTCTAATTTCTTTTGGCAAATGATTATATAATTTACCACCAGCATATCTTGGAGATTTAGTAAAAAAAGAATTTGTAAAAAAGTCATTATATATTAAATTTTTTTGCCTAGTTTCATAATGATGCACTTCAGAAACACAATCGAGATGAGAGATATTTTTTTTAACATAGAGCAAGATCTTAAACAGATAAATGGAGGTAACAGTTAATATACGATTAGATTTGAAAATTGGTCTGCATGTCTCGTTATATTTTAATTTAAATATTGTTCTAATAATTCTTTTTTGTATCACAAAAACTCTTTGAATGTCACAAGCTTGACCCCAAACAATGATATTAAAACTTAATTTTGAATAAATCAAGGCATAGTAAATGTTCAGAAGCTGTTTAACATTTAGATAGTTACTTAACGTCTTAATTAAATAGTAATATTTGTTTAAATCAGAACAGAGAGCATCAATGTGATAAGTCCACCTTAAATTTTGGTCAATAATTACTCCCAAGAAACTAGTTTTTTCAGAAAGTTCTACATAATCACCTTTAAGAGTAAGGGTAAGCTTAGGGATAATGCGCTTTTTATGAAAGTAAATACATTTTGTTTTATTTGCATTTAGTACCAAAGAGTTTTTGAAACACCATGTTTCAAATTCTTTAAGTTACTACACACTCTCCTGCAAGACTAAGTGCTCATAATAATTATGTATAGTACAAGATCCCGATTTGGCTCGATCTTCACCCATCGAGTTTTCTAATGGAATGTTGATAATATAATTTATTTAAAGAAAAATTGATTTGGTTGCTATTCGATTTCTTGGCATAGCTATTTTTAATAAAAAAATTGGTTGTCTGTAAAGTCGGTTTACGGACGATAGTTTTACGTGTAACGTATTCCGTAATACATAACCTAAACCTCCCAAAATTTGGTTTCAATCCGCTTATCCTTGGTGTCGGAATGATAAGAAATGTCAAAAGTGACGTTTGCAACTGTCAAAGTATTATGTTCTAATAATAATTAGTTATTCCAATACTTAACTTAGAAGGCGTTGCATTTCACAAAATACTAATGTCAAAAAATTGAATTAAACATTAGAAATGCAGCCGTTTTCATGTTGCATTTATACAGCTATTTTTCTATATAAATTTGTATAAAAAAACTGTTTAGGCAAATTCTGTTATACGAAATCTATGTAAAATGTTCTCCTCTTTCGTTTAAGACTGGTTTCAAACCGATCTGAAATTGAGCGAGAAATTAGCAAAAAGCACGCACAGGGTCAGGCGGAACGTTACGCGTTACGAACGTTAGGAACGTTACGATTTAGGAACGTTACACTTTGTCGTGCATGCAGCCGGTGTTTTATCAATTTATAAGATTGGTGATTCATCAATTTATAAGACGTTATCACGTCAAAATTTAAGTTGTTACTTCTATTCGAGTTTTCAGATACGTTTATTACCAATCGAAAGTAAAATATGTATATAAAATGCCAAAGTTTGGTCGACATTTTGATTCCTGGCATAAAACCAGGTACACAGGTACCTTCGATTTACTATTTTGCAGTTATAGGGTTTTCTATATTGTCATATATGAAAATGTAGATAATTTTATTGCAAACACGTGGAACATAATATATGTAGGTAACCATGGCAACAAATAAAACACAAAAAAATGAATAACTTTAATTTTTTAACCGACTTCAACAAAAAGGAGGAGGTTCTGTGTTCGTCTGTATATATTTTTTTTTTTTATGTATGTTCACCGATTTCTCCGTCAATTATTGACCGATTTTCAATTTTTTTTTTTATTCGAAAGAGTGCACTTCAGAGGTGGTCCCATCGAAACCAAGTCAGGATCTGATGGTGGAATCCGGAGAAATCGAGGGAAACTCTCAAATTTCAAACAAACGCATAATGTTTTTTATGTATGTTCACCGATTTTTAGTGTTAGATTAACACTAAAAAGAGAAAAATAAAATATTTTTAACAAAAAAATTGAACCGACTTCACACTAAAAAGTAAAAAATAATTGCGTATTGAAATGTTTTGGAGTCGGTGTAGTTCTCGGAATAGATTTCATTTTGGCTGACACCGACTCCAAAACATTTCAATACGCAATTATTTTTTACTTTTTAGAGTGAAGTCGGTTCAATTTTTTTGTTAAAAATATTTTATTATTAAAAATAACTGTGTCAAGAAATTGAATGGTAGCCAAATCAATTTTTCTTTATTAATACATTATATTATCTTTCATTAGAAAACTCGATGGTTGAAGATCGAGCCAAATCGGGATCTTAGACTATAGTTTCCTAAATTATAAAGCAAATCTTTAAAAAATTATGGTTTAATTGTGTGTATACGCTACACATTGATGTGTGGGGACGCCTTTAGTACCAACGTGGGTGATGGTGATCTGAACTGCACACCGACTGACCGAGCGGTCGGGGTCCGCCAGGGGTGCGCTCTACCGCCTCTTTACAATGCACACACACACACGCACGTGCCGCGGGCCGATGCACGCAATCTGATATGGTGTGTCTGCCAGCCACTCACTTGTATGTGTGTGCGTCTTCGAATGAAGAGAATAAGGAAGGAAACTTTGTTACCATTCCAAATCATAAATGTGGAATGGTACTAATTTAGTAATTTTAGTCAAAATTCACTTTTCAAAATATTACAATATCTTTTCGTTTTGTGAGCACGATACAGGTCAAACGGATGAACGGATTGAAACTAAATTTTGGGAGGATGTTTGATACGCAAATATGAAGAGCCCTATTTTTTTGAGGAAAATCGGCGCATGTGCAAAAGAGGTATATGCCATAAGGTTGTTTCTTATATAATAATGGTATACTTTTTATAACTGTTTGTTATTCTATTTATTTTTTCAAAAAAGTTTAGTTAAGAATTTTTTTTCTCAACTTTGAAGTTTCGGAAATATTTCGAAAATAAAAAAAGCTGTTCTTTTGTTTTGTAGATCAGAACTAAGCGTGCTTTGATTAATTTTTACAAGACGTGGAACATAATACTCGTATGTAGGTTACCATGCCAACAAATAGCAAATATCATATTTAAAACTAGCCATTACCCGCGTCACCACACGCGATAACAGAAATTTTATTTCTTTATTATATTTATATCAAGTGTTAATATTGTTGGAATGGTTCCGTTGCCCAATTGGCTGAATTTTTTTACTCGGTTGCGACACGTCAAAGGTAAATACTGTTTTGTTAACGAAAAACACCTTAACTAACATTTTTTTCAAATCAAGTTTTTTGTGCTATATAATAGAATATTGCTTCCTCTATTATAGAAAATTGCGTATCTATCGTATAGCCCAAAACTCTAGAATTTGAAAAAAATGTTAGAAGCGTTTTTCATTAACACGACATAATATGTCTGAATTTTCGAAAACTCTAAAGCTGGAACGAATAATCGATTTGAGCAAACGAGGTATTGTTAAAATAGTCTTGACTCCTGATCCACCGATTATCCTCGAATATATTATGACGTCACGAATATCCCAACACAGTAGTACTAGTCGAGTCGCCGTATTGTCCATCGTGAAAAAAAATATCAAACAATTCCATTAAGATAGCAAATTAAAGGTCTTGACGAGTAGATTTCAAAGCTATATAAATATATCAAGCCATATTAAAAAATATTTAAAAAGTAAACAGATAAAAAAACCAGACTGCGTTTAACATAAAAAACTTTAAAAAAATATTAAACCTCCTTCAAAAAAGGGTCACTAAAAAGCGTAAAATAACAAAGTTTTGAGATCGGCACTGATTTAATATGCTTAAAACGTGATAGTAATTAAATAGGCACCGACCTCAAAACTTAGTTATAGGTATTACTCTTTTTAGTGACCCTTTTTTGAAGGAAGTTCAATTAAAAAAAATATTTTTCACTTTTTAGTTTAAGGCAAAGTCGGTTTTTGTTTTTTTGTGAAAAATAATTTTTTTCTAAAATGTTGCTTTTCTAAAATTTATATGGGGCAAACTTTGAGAAATTTTTTAGTTTATAATGAAACCGAAGAGCAACGTTCATGCCGACAACAACAACTTTTACAATATTTCTTTTTGATTTTTCTTAATTTTCTAAAAAGTTGCTGAACCGATTTTGCTAAAATTTATATAAGATCAACTCTGAGACATAAAGTTGTCAGGTAAAAAGAAAACTACCTAATTTCAGTAAATCAGCAGTCAGATGATACTTTTTAGCCGACTATTTTTCATATTGGATGTTGGGTCCACTCAACAGATTTTTGTAAACCCTTTTGGAACGTATTTTTAACACTAAATACTAAAACGTTTACTCATTTATTATTGCCGCTTTTGATATTGTGTATATACCTATGCCTTCTCGGGGGTGGAATGTTTGTGGCAAAAGTAACCCCAGGAATTGGTATATGACTGAATTTTAAGCAAAACATGTCCTATGACGTGATTTTTTGAGTGTGAGTTATTACAACGCGCGTGTAAACTGTAAGATCAAAATTAACAGGATGAATCAAAATAACTATACGCCTTGATCATTTTGTTAAATATTTTGATTTTAATCACGTTTATACAATATTTTCTTGTTTCTAAGCTAAAAAGAAATTAAAAAAGCTATTCTATAATCGATGGTGAATTATTTATTCTACTGTGGTTATGCTCACTTTGCTTAACTTTGTGTGGTGTTTCCAGGTGGATTTTTTATTTTTTAGCATATTAAAAAAAAATCCAGCCAATTGGGCAATGGGACCATTCCAACTTCAAAATATTGACATTTGATATAGTACAAATAATAAAGAAAATAAAATTTCTGATATCGCGTGAGGTGATGCGAGTAATGGCTAGCATTCAATATTATATTTGCCATTCGTTGCCGTGGTTACCTACATAATATGTTCCACATCATGTAAAAATTAATCAAAGGATGCTTAACTAGTTTATTTTTACAAAACAAAAGAACGGCTGATTTTTTTAATTTTCAAAATATTTCCGAAACTATAAAGTTTAGAAAAAAAATTTTAACGAAACTTTCTTGAAAAAATAAATAGAATAATAAGCCGTTATGAAAAGTATACCATTAATATATAAAAAAACATCGTTATAGCATATGTCTCTTCTACGCATGAGTGGATGTTCCCCAAAAACCTAGGGCTCTTCATATTTGCATATCAAACATCCTCCTAAATTTTGGTTTCAATCCGCTCATTTGTTTGACCTGTATCGTGCTCACAGACAAACAGACGCACAGAGTTTTTCCAAAAATATGTTTTTTGGATTCGGGGGACGTCAAAACGAAAATATATAGTAAAATTTTGAAAAGATATTTTTGACCTTAGCTAGTACCATTCCCTACTTGTAGGTTGGAATGGTAAAACATGTTTAAAAAAATGCAGAAGCTTTTGTATTAGTTATTGCAATTACGTAACTGAGCGTATGAGTAGCTCCCTCCTGATTGTATATGTTCAATTGTGTAATCTATATGATTCAGGGCCGACAACTTGTCATTTTCTATGTGAGCTTATCAATGAAATCATTTTGTGACGTCACTTAAAATATTAAAGGAATGACACGTGCTTTTTTTCAAATTTTCAAATTGTGTTTTGTATTGTTTGCATTTCGTAACAGCTGAAGTCAATGTATGTTAAAGGCTTTTGCGTAACGCTTTCATTTTTAAAGTTTTAGAGTCATGCAAGGCCAATAGATACACAGGTTGCCTCGTTAATGAATGACGTCAGTTGGAAGACCGTTCAAATTTTTGTCAACCATACAATATAAATTGACAGTTCGTTGGATGACGTCATCCCCTCACTACCATCCTAGGGAACGAAATCACATCTGTATGTAGCTATCTATATGTGTAACCTTGAGTGTCATGTAATATTTTTTTTGATCCACTCAATTTTTTCTTTTATAGTAACCGGCAACCGCTGAGTAAACTTTACTGTGCCACCGAAAGTAATTATTTGTAAACTAGAGAGATCTGTGCGAATTATTCGCACTAAATAAGTATAATAATTATCACTTTACAAAATTATTTTTTAAATATGATTGCAGATATTCAATTCGTTTCTTATTTTGCACACTGATTATAACGTTCTTCTTTTTGTTGTATTACAATATGAAGCTCAGATGACAGATCGAAGAAATATTTTACTAAAATTGTCATATATATAGGCGCAAGTAGCAAAAGCGTTGGGCTAAGCCGTCAGATGGCATCATGCAGCATTGCTGTGACGTTGTTCAGCGTTGCTCGCTGTTTCAAAATTAAAGTCGTTAGATGGCACTATGCAGTATTGTGTCTGTTGTATTACAATATGAAGGTCAGATGACAGATCGAAGTGATGACGTTGTTTCAAAATTAAAGCCGTCAGATGGCAGACGTTGTTCAGCGTTGCTGTATTTTAATTAATTTACAAAAACAAAAGCAATAATAAATTTTTTAGTTGTCGATGTCAGTAGAGCAAGCAATTATCTGTAAAATGATTATCTCATTACAAATTAATAAAAAAAGAATTAAAAACATCTTGGATTTTTGCAATTTTTATATCATCCGAGACAACATGGCGGGTAATAAGCTCTATATTAGATTTTAACGACATTATTTTTATCAAAATCAGTTTGATCTCTGGAAGGGAACATCTAAATCCACCCACATACATACTGGGTGTTTTTTAAAAAATTTTGAACGATCTTCTTTAAAAAAAGACGGGTTGAAAAAAAAAGTTCGATCTTAAGTTGTAGGGTTTCGAGGGGGAAACCGTTAGTAGGGGGAGTGGGTGACTTTTGATTTTTTAATGGAAACCCCCATTTTTTATCATTGAATTATTTTTTTATGTGAAGAAAGAAAAGTTCCGACAAAAAATGTTCATTTCACATAAAAAACAATGGTAAAAAAATGGGGGTTCTTATTTAAAAAACAAAAGTCACCCCCTACCCTTGCTAAGGAGTGAGGTGGTGGAGGTAGATATTGTAGCCAAACGATTTCCTCCTCGGAACCCAACAACTTTTGTTCGAACTTTTTTTGTATTCAACCCATTATTTAAAAAAAAAACGTACAAAAACTCCCAGTGTATAATAGATTGCTAAAATCATAATCGTTCCTTTTGACTTTGCCGTAGTCGGGTAAAAAGTATCGTTATTATAGATCCAAGATATTAATTTTTTCTTTTTAATTAGGAGAATGAAAATAAAAATATCAAGTAATAAAACAGTCTGTGTAATTGAAATGGAAAACTTAATTCGTATCACGACATGAATAAATGAAATAGATTAATACAAAAGGTCACATACATAAGGCACCTATATATGGCTGCCTATATAGACGTTAGGTACGTAACATTATATACAAACTGTTTTATATAGCACAAATATATGAAAAAATGGGGATTCATATTACTTATTTACATATCTAATGTGTGTCCGGGTGATCGTCTATCTTTCCAGACTCTCGAGAAGGCCCCAGTAGACTTTGGAAGTTGAAACTTGGCACACGTATAGAACAAGGGGCAAAACCTAACGGAGCCAGATTTTCGATTTTCTGCCCCAGTACAGAAACAGAAGTCACTTTTAGCACTAATATAACCACGCGCGATGCATGATTAGAACACTGTTGGAAAAATAACAGGCCATGAATGGATCCTTTCCTTATTTAGGAAATATACATTCTGATATTGTTTAAATTTCATAGGTAATAATAAAATCAGTTATAAAAATCATTACCTGTGCTATGTGTACGGATTATTTTATGCATATATCTATTAATTAACTATATGAATCATTGCCTATCTACTCAATGTGCGGTGAGTGAACGCAACAAATCGTATCGAAAATATATCTGCGTCTCTTTCTTCGTTGTAATTCCCTGATTTGTCCGATGGTAGGATTGATTGATGTACTTGCATTCAATCTGAATAAAGTATTTCTGTTTCAAAAACTTTGACTTTTTCTATGACGTTAACATGGGCGTACCCAGCTTTTGGCCCAGGAGGGGGCAAATTAGAAATGTCTTAAGCCGGGTCCCCCGTGCTTGTTTTGCTCTCCTGGATACGCCAGTGCTTACGGTGTAAAAAAGGTAGAAGTATGTGTTTGCACTCTAATGGTTCGATTGCGATTTTATTCCTGTGCTCAGTATAGAATAATAGTATATGATTTTTTGCTACACCATAAACGCCACTCTTTCTCAATTTTTCGATATTGCAGATTATAGATTATAGACGCTCGACAAGAAAGGTATTTAGCATCTTTAATATTGTAATTTTCTACCCTTATTGTTCACTCAGTATATGTAGCTTTTTAAAAATGAACCCAGCCGAATAAAGTTTAGTAAATAGCAGAATGTGACATTCTAGTACATTTTCAAATCCTGTAGTAAAAATCTGTAACATTCTTTCACGCGTGTAATTTGTATAACGAAGTGTGTTCTGTGGTTGGCGGTGTTGTCAAATTTTTAAATCTAATAATCAAGTTCAATCTGATATAATATTATTATACTAATTAGGGTTTCTAGTTTCTCGACCTTTTTTATTTCTCGAAGCAAGAGAATTATCGATCAGGATTTTCGAGTATCTCGAGAAATTTTGAAGTTTTTAAAAATACTCGGCTCGTCTATATAAAAAGTAAAGAGTAACCAGTTCCCAATTGTACAACAGTCTTTAATTGAATAAAAAAAAATTTGAAAAGAAGTTTGACCCTGCAGGCCATCCCTGTAACTTCCCGCTATTTTCGAGTTCAAAACGCTCAAAAATGTATAAAATATAGCAAGAAGTTTATTTTTTAGCTCTTCGAGCTCAAAAAAAAAAACACTGTTACGAAATTTTCGTTCACGATATCTCATGAACAAATGAACCGATTTTGATGCGATTTGCGGCAGTCGACGCAATTTTTTAACCTAAAAAAGTAATTTATTACAGAAAAATCGATCTCATAGGAATTTTACGAGCAATTTAAAAAAAACACTTTTTTACAAATTTTTCGTTCACGATATCTCGTGAACAAATAAGCCGATTTTGATGCGGTTTGCGGCGATCGACGCAGTTTTTTTAACCTAAGAAAGTAAATTATTACAAAAAAATCGGTTTGATAAGAATTTTACGAGTAGGTAATTATAAAAAATTACTTTTTTCCTAATTTTTCGTTCACGTTATCTCATGAACAAATGAACCAATTTTGATTTGGTTTGCGGCAATCGACGCAGTTTTTTTAGCCTAAGAAAGTAATTTATTACAAAAAAATCGATCTGATAACAATTTTAAGTCATTTTAAAAAAACACTTTTTTACGATTTTTTCGTTCACGGTATCTCGTGAACACATGAACCGATTTTGATGCGGTTTGCGGAAATCGACGCAGTTTGTCAAGGAGAAGAGCTGATTAGATTTTGGAATTAATCGGTTTAGTAGTTTAGAAAATATTTTACAAAAACAAATTTTTAAAAATTTTTGAAACTTGTTTTTTTAAGATTTCTCAAAATTTTTTGGGCCGAATCGTTTCAAATTTTCAGGAAGTCTAAGTTCACCAAGATCACGTCAGATGCCGCAAACCGCGTTTCAGTCGGACACTCCGTTCAAAAGATATAAAAGGTTTACATACATACATACACACACACACACATACATACAGCCCTACGGCATCATCGCCAAAATAGTTTCAATAGCTTCCTAGGACCTCAAAACATCGAGATCTGGCGAAAATTCGATTTTCGAAAATCGGGGTGAAACCAATAACTTCCCAATTTTTGAAAAAATTTTTTTTTTTTTTTTTTTAAAGCGGGCAGTTAATAATTAGTAAAATTAAATCAACAAAATTATTAGTACATATACTATAAAACTTTTTGGTTACCTAGCGCACGGAATTGATTCCTCGAGTTCTCGAGGTGTTGAGTTTTTTCCCGTCTCGACTAAAAGCAAATTTCTCGAGAATTTTCGAGCAGAAGCCCTAATACTAATATATAAAATTCTTCGTATGAATGTGTGTTTGACTTGTAAAGGCTATTCTTCAGTTCGCTATTTTATCGCAAAGCGTATTAATTTAATTTAGTGTATTTTTGGCATAATATGCTTCATTACAAACACTTATATATAAAATCTAGTGATGTGCCGGATCGTTAAAAATGTATATCCGCGGATACGGATCTGAATACGGATTTTTGGTTTCAAGATCCGCGGATACGGATACGGATCTTAACTTTTTTAGAGTACGCGGCAGTAAATATTGCACATCGACCTTTGGAAAGAGACTATCTGTTATGGGAAAAAGTTATTGACCTCTTTAAGAGTTAGCTCTCATAACAGATTGTCTCTTTCCAAAGATCGATGTGCAATATCTCATTATAAAGATAGTTGATTTAGTACCTTTGAGTTATGTACTATTAGTATGGTACTCACTACGATAAATGTTTGCAATATAAAGGTGCCAAATACGACGTGTTGTCTTAGCAGACTGGTAGTCCCTCTTCTCGCGCGTCTGTGTTACATATTAGCAGTGAAACACGACGTGCTGTGTTCAAGTTCTCCTAGCCCGAAACTTCTTATGACTTCCATGAATACCGAGATAAAATATGCTGGATGGATATCTGATTATGCTCTCCTCACAGGCTATACTTCATTAAAAAAGTCTGCGATAGCCAAATTGTCTACCTTTAATAGGCAATCTACAAATTTTTATTGTCATTAAGAGGACAGACGCAGTTAATTAAAAATTATATTCGTATTACACCCAGGTTATCTTAGTAATTGGCGGGCGTTAAAAACGACTTATATTAGTAGGTACTCATTGAAGATTTTTTCTATTTGGCAACACTGTATGGTTACGTATGCGTAGTATTCATGCGATATCATAAAAAACTCGTTGACCCGTTTGGGTGTGGTGTGTGCGTTTTTCTTGTACAATATAATAATTAGAGTTGGGAATAATCGTTTGTTTTAATAATCGAAAGGTAACTGTTCGAATAATTTTTATAATCGAATGATTCATCCGAAATGATTCCTTCAAATTAAGGTTTCTGCATTAACTCAATCACACACCAGACATGATAATGATGATAGTTGGTTGGAATTTTATTTAACTACAATCCTCAAGAAACAATTATAATGTTAACTTGAAATTCGTGTGTGCGACAAAAAATAACGGATATTGCCATTTAAAAATACAACTTTGCTCTCTCAACACACCAATATTTGGAGCAAAAAATTGTGTAATTAATTCTAGAAGTTTGTTTCGTTATAACTCGAGCTAAGATGAGTAATATATACTTTTGAACACGTTAGAATGTACAGTGTACAGAATAATATGGAAGTGTAATTATTACAACTAAAACGGAAGCGGATTTCCAACCCTGAACTGTGTCGAGTCGGCACTTCAACTATGAAATTATAACGATTGTATTTTTGTGTGAGGAATAGTGGACATGTAACTGTGCATTTCAGAAGACAGTAAAGGCATATCTCACTATCATTTTTTAAAATCAAATATAGAAAATACGCTATCTTCTTACAAAATTTAATAAGAGAAGGAACTGTGAATATGAGACATATTTTATGCGAAAAAAAAAATAACAAATTAGTGCAACACTGAAATTATTTGGTAATATGACTGCGTTAGGTCAATAACTTCTACAAGTTTAGAGTCGTTAATATACATTAGTGGAAAAATTTAAGGGATCAAAAAAAATTCAAAATTTTTAGGTCATTTTCAACAGGCTGTAACTTGGAAAAAAATGGGCGAACAACAAAATTTAAAATAAAGGAAATTGTAGCTCCAAGTGTCTAGTTTTTGGGTCTGAACTTCGAATTCTTTTAGTGTCAGCGGTATTCGAGTAATCTTAAGAAGACCACCGACTGAAAAATTTTCGATTTTTTTTTTGGTTTTTTATTGGTTTACGGACTAGGATTTTTTTGACTTAATCACCATATGGACCGGATAACTTGTTCATTCAGCTTCAATTTCTTTATTTAAAGATCACTTCTCGCCGAGATATTGGTCTTTGAATGGAAAAGGATCATTTGTCTGTGATTATTGATATCCCGGCAACCAATGATCGCACAGAATTTTTTTCAAAAATTCAATCAAGTAAAACAAAAAACCAACTGGCTGGATTGAACTGAATCGCTGTAGGGTTTTTGTGGGTATATTAAATTGTAAAAGGCACACTTAACATTAGTGGTTTTCAGCGCTTTATTTTCCAAATAACCACCAAAGCCCCTTTATTGTTGCTTTTTCAAATACATGTAAAGAATGGAAAACATTTTTTTTCGAAGAACCAATGGCTAATCCTTGTAGAGAATTTTGTAGAGAAGTTCTCGAAACCCACCTTTAACTTTCTGTTCGATCATTGGTTGCTGAGATATCGATAAAATCAAAGACAAAATTATCATTTTACATTCAAAGACGAATATCTCGGCGAGAAGTGGTCGTATCGAGGTCTTTTAAAAAAAATTGAAGCTGAATGAATATTATAATTCCAAATCCGTATACCAAAAAAAAAAAAAACAAAAAAATTTCAAAAAATTTGCTGTTGGTGGTTTTCTTAAGATTAGTCAAAAACCGCTGACGCTAAAAAATTTCGAAGTTCAGATCTAAAAACTAGACACTTGAACTATAATTTCCCTTTTTCAAATTTGCTGTACGATTATTTTTTTCCACTTTACAGCCTGTTGAAAATTACTTAAAAGTTTGGAATTTTTTTGATCCGTTAAATTTTTCAGCTAATTTAGTCATAAAAAATCCAGTCAATTAGGCGACGGGACCAATCCAACTTCAAAATTTTGACATTTGATATGGTATAATAAAGAAAATAAAATTTCTGATATCGCGTGAGGAGGCGGGGGTAATGACTAGTATTCAATATGATATTTAAATCTGATTATTATTCTTCAATAAATAAAATTATCGCCCAATTTTTCAGACAAATGCTTTAACAAAAAATAATAATTAATACATTGGTCGATAATTTTATTTATTCAACACGCGTGAGTAATATATAATTTCGGGGCTCTGCTAAATTCGGGAGATATAATAAATTACTTCATGTTGACGCGTAGAGTGCTAATAATGAGCCGTACTGTACGATAATACATTTTCTGGACCAATAGGAACGCAGTAGCGAGCGGAAGCGTACAATAATAAATAATAACTGCATAGTTTCTGGATCAATAGGAACGCGGTAGCGATTTGTATATATGAAAACAGCATTGCAATTCAGCGAAAGTCAGGGCCATCTTGTGTGCATCGAGAGCGGTGGGTACGTCAATCAATGAAGTGATTTATTATTTTTCCCGCTTTTATCAGGGCCCCGAAATTACATATTACTCACGCGTGTTGAATAATAGTATATTGTGCGACCATTGATCGAAGGAGAATATTCCACTCGCGTGTTACCGCACTCGCTAAGCTCGTGCGGCAAATTTCACGCTCATGGAATCTTCTCCTTCTCTCACTACTCGCACAATATACTATTGTAAGTACTTAATAAAGTTCTTACAAGAAATAAATAAAACACAGACTTGAACTTTAAAGATTCGTAATGAGTTGTTTTCTCTAGAGTCGTTAGTGATCAATTAAATTTTTTCCAAATAATAACAACTTTTGACAATAATACAAAAAAGAGAAAGAGAGTTAATATAACAAAGCTTGCTACATTATTATTGAACAGTATGATATTTGCTATTCGTTGCCATGGGTACCTACATAAAATGTTCCACGTCATGTAAACTTTAATCAAAGCATGCTTAACTAGTTTATTTCTGACAGATCTACAAAACAAAAGAACAGTTGATTTTTTTATTTTTAAAATATTTCCGAAACTATAAAGTTTAGAAATAAAAAATTAATGACCTTTTTTGAAAAAATAAGTAGAATAATAAGCCGTTATGAAAAGTATATTATCATTATCATATAAAAAAGCACCGTTATAGCATATATCTCTTCTACGCATGCGCCGATTTTCCCCAAAAACAATAAGTCTTTTCATATTCGCATACCAAACATCCTTCCATAATTTAGTTTCAATCCGTTCATCTGTTTGACCTGTATCGTGCTCACAGCCAAACAGACTAACAGACGCGCAGAGTTTTTCCAAAAATGTTTTTTGGATTTGAGGGACCAAAAAACGAAAAGATATTGTAAAATTTTGGAAAGTGATTTCTGACCTAAACTAGTACCATTCCACATTTGTGGGTTGGAATGGTAAAATACAATTCACGATCGACTGAGCACCATCGATTTGGCTCCTAATGAAATGTAAGCCTCTGGAAAAATGCTCTCACCAGACATCGTAGTTAGTTCCCAATTAGAGGAAACTTCAGTCGACATTAAATTTTTAGGGAAAACTCTATAAAACAGTCTCCGTTTAAATTTTGTAGCTACATCCGTACTACTATTTGTACACGAGGTGTATTTTTAAGGGAGCGTATATGTGGCTGGTATGGTAATTGAGTGGCGGATACAGCGGCTAGCTGTACACGTCTGACACTTTCTTACCCTCATTACCCACGCGTAAGTCTGTTACACAATGCCAAACGCTTTAACGTTTGATTCGGTTTAAAATCAAGGTTTGGATTACAGTGGTTGCCTCGTTCCGTTGGATATTAGTGGGGGACTGTCAATTGATTGTGTGGCAACGGCTGTTGTTTACAAAGCTCTCAAAGAAGTCAAAAGACAGAATATTGATATTACCTATTTGTAATAAATTGAATTTTTAAGGTAAGATATTTGTATAGCCTTAATTAAATATAAATGACATTTTTGATATTGTCATTATATGTTGATGAAAATATGAACGGTCCGCCAACTTATGTTATTTCCGCACTTACGCTGATTGGTCAGATGGAATGAGGAAACCTCTGTAATCAATTAAACTTGGGTTTAAATATTGTACGCAAAATAAGGAATTGATTATTAAGTTGCCTTGTTGTGTTATGTTCTGATTGCACTACAGTCTTTTCCGTACTCGATTGTTTTGAAATAAACAAAATTTTTCGATCATTTGTGTAATTTGTATACTACTAACATATAAATACTAAATACACTTTCAAATGTACGTTAAAAGTTTTAAATAATAATTGTATGGGTTTTCTTTGACTTTTAAACGAGACCTCAAACGTCATTAAATATATATTTTTTACAAAGTGATAACCACCTGGCCTATCGTCACATACAAAAAAAAATTTATTAAAAAAACTGGTAGCCTCACCCACTTAAGCTCACGGGGGAAGTGAAACTATTTAGCCATTTGAGTTATTTGTTTAGTTTTTTTTTTAATTTTATTTCATGAAATCTTAAATTTATTTTGAACTTGTTTCATTGATGCGTTATCTATTTTGTGTTACCGATCTTTATCTCATGTTTCCTCACTGTTACGTTATAGAAATTTTCAAACAGACGTCGCTAATAAAGTTTCACTTTAAAAACAGTACAGAGTCGTATAAAATTCGTTATTAAAACAATTTAAAAACACTTCACAAAATATCCATATAATATGTTGTAGCATCATTAATTTACTCAAGTTTTTAATATAAATCTCTTTGACGGTAGGTTTTTTGGTGGTATAGGAGTTTGTTAAATATTCGTAGTGTTTAATTATTGTAGAGTCCAGTGCGTAGACAAATTTATAAGTTTGAACAAATAGTAAAAACCAAAAACATGAAAATTCTGCAAAATATTTTCTCTTCTCAACGACCGTTTTGGACAAAGTGCATCATCAGGAGTACAGACATATATGTAATATGTCTGTACTCCTGATGATGGACTTAATGTCCGAAACGATCGTTGCGAAGAGAAAATATTTTTTAGAATTTTCATGTGTTTTTTGTTTTTACTATTTGTTATTAATCATGTTCTACCAAGTACCGAGTGAAAAATTAGTGCAAATTATATTTATGTTTTGTTTGTAATAGATTGATTAAATGAGATTTACTTTTTGTGGTTGTAATCGTGCCCTGCGTTAAAAATGTTTTTGTATTGAATGGAAAACTTATTCATTGTGATCCCTGCTTTACTTTTACATAAAACATATACACGACATGTAAAGTGGTGGGACGTCGACTGCTGAAGGGTTGATAGCAACAGATTAAAAGGATTTGGATCGTACAATTCTATTAGCTTGCGTCCTACTTAACATGATTACGTTACCCTGTTTATTAACACAAAATTAGCTTGAAAACTCTTTTCGACTTTTTAACTTTTGGTACTAGATAGCTATATCTATATACTCAAGTAACACATTTTTATTAACTTCCCAATTTCCCCGTTATTGTAATGGGCAAACGTACGTACGTACATACATACACACAAATACGTCAAAAAAAATAGAAATACATTTTTTAACGTATTTTTATTGTTCAAGGACACTACACTACACAATTTTTGAAAAGAAGTATTTGTGTGTATGTATGCACGTACGTACGTAGGTACGTGCGTGGTCATATCTGTCTAGTACCAAATCTCGAGAATAAAAAATATCGATTACGTTAGGATATCAACCGACGTGTATTAATCCTAAAATTTGGTCTGAAAAAACTTTTTTTTAAATCGGTCCAGCCGTGTTTTTTTTAATAATTAATTGAAAGCATAAATTGTTACTCTTTAAATATGAATTAGTAAAATTTTCACTAATTGCGTACGTGAAGCTGTATTCACTTGATAATAATCAGTGATTTTCACAACAAATTAGTGAATTTTCACTAATAAATTTACTCTCTAAAACTGAAATAACGAAAATGTCACTGTTTGAAATAGTGACTTCTGACTCACTTCCGGAATAGTGAATTCAAATAATATTCACTGTCAGAATAGTGATACGCCTGATTTTATACGTGTCGCCTGTGTTACTATAGAAATTTATTATTATGCATGTAGAATGTACAGATCGTTCTATAGCAAGTTCCTTGTAAACCGATAAATTAATAATTTATCAGGTAACAATTAATTAGATTATTTTAATTATATTTTCATAGATTCAGAGTAAAGCATTGCGTATATACTATTGCTATTTTACCGATTTTAAATTATAGCCAATGACATAACTAACAATGAATTAAGGTTATGTTTTTTTTTTGACGCGAATTCTTTATTTTGTATTCAATTATTAATCGACATGAAAACTATAAAAGTTAATAATTTATACTAATGAAAGTAACGAATGAATAAAGATTTAAAAAAATCTGTAATCAAAAATTTGTTGATGTCAGATGACATATTTTAATGGTCACTTATATAATTAGTGATTTTTTTATTCACTTATATAATTAGTGAAATTTTATATTCATTAGTTCATATTGTGAATATTCACTAATTCTGCGTGGTACGATTCTAGCATTGATAAAATAATAGTGAATATGCACGTGTAATTAGTGAAAAATCACTGATTCATGTTTAGAGAGTGTTAGACCCGGTTAGATCCAAATAACCCTAGCCTGTTGGTGGCCTTACTTGAAGAACAGTAAAAATCTAACATATGCAGTTTTGTTTTGTGAACACTGATATGCCGCTTGAGTATCAGTCGTTCTGTCAGTCTGTCTGGCCTATCGGTTGACCGGCCACCACCATGACTTGCAACGCGGTCAGTCTGGATGGTGACAAATTGATGAATGCAGTCTTTTTGATTAATGTCTAAATTTGTAATTTAACTGTCAGCTGTTTGTTCTGATTATTTTACATCATAGGCAATGCATAGCTCTTTGTATTAATCATTTATGTTTTTGTGTGGTCTATTTTAGAGAAGATTTTTAGGATGAGCCAGTGAAAAAATTCCAGCCAATTGGGCGACGGAACCACTCCAATTTCAAAAATATTGACATTTGCTACAATATTATAAAGAAAACAAAATTTCTGTTTTCGTGTGCGATTACGCGAGAAACGACTAGTATTAAATATTATGATATTTGCGATTCGTTTCCATATTTACTTATGTAATATTTTTCACGTAATGTAAAAATTAGCCACAGCATGCTTAAATAATTGCTTTTGGAGAGATCTACAGAACAAAAGAACAGCTGATTTTTTTTAATTTAAAATTTTTTCTGAAACTATAAAGTTTAGAAAAAAAAATAACAAAACTTTCCTCTAAACATAAATATAATAATAAACTGTTATGAGAAGTACACCATTATTATGTACCTATATAAAAAAATCAACGTTATAGCATATTTCTCTTTTGTGCATGCGCCGATTTTTTCCAAAAACAATAGGGCTCTTCATATCAAACATCCTCCCAAAATCCGTTCATCCATTTGAGCTGTACAAACAGACTCACAGACTTTTCCCAAAAATATGTGTTTTGGATTCGGGTGACCACAAAACGGAAGAATATTGTACATTTTTTAAAAAAAGAACTTTGACCTAAATTAGTAACATTTCCCACTGATGGTGTTGGAATGGTAAAAGTAATAGTATTTTTAATTTCTAAATTCCTTTCAAAATTGGATCTAGGTATAGTAATGGGATATAAAAATTAAAAATCGTGTAATTTTTATTGCATATGCCTACTATATTCAAATTGTAAAGAAAATTGGATTTCCGAATAACGACTGTACATGTGGAAATTCTTTAGTTGACAATAATTTCTCCAGAAATACAAATATGTGAAATCTGTTTCTGAACGGTGAATTATACACACACACACACAGAGAGAGAGAGAGAGAGAGAGAGAGAGAGGAGGGAGGGAGATTGAAATAAATTGTAGATTATAGACGCTAAACAACTATGGTGATCAATGTCTACCGGTCAATTTTAGTTAACCTCTAAATACATCCATTAAGATGCTCTAATAACGCTCATTTTAGGTAAATAGGTTTAATGAAGATATGGATTCTAATATGTGTACCAAATTTGGTTAAATTCGGTTCAGCCTTTCGAAAGTTATTGAACCATTATCAGGACAGTCTACGCATCGCGAACGTAGCATATAATTTAATGGTTCAAGATAAATACAGTATCCACTGCTTGAAAGCTGTCATTAATTTATTCATGTTTATAAAAATATACTAAAACAGCTGTAAAATGAAATTTAACTATCAACTAATTAATTATATGACCTATACTGACAAACACAAGTTTAACAAACAAAGATATCAATTAATTGCAAATCACGAAAAACCAAATCTGTGTTCAAAAGATTAGCGTTATCAATAAATTAATTTTTTTTGCTAAAAATCATGTTAAATCCCTTGTTATTTAGATTATGTAGAATGCTTTTTTAGTTGCAGTATGTTATTGATTATCAACAGCCAAATGATAATATATAGGGATAGATAATTAATATACCTACTGATGAAATTATGTATTTATTGATAAATGATTTAATTCGAAAGTAAGTTAATTCGTTCATTCTAGTGATAAGAAACTTAAGTGAAATTTTGTATTACTTTATGCAGAATTGACACAATATAATATGTAATGACCATCCGAATAGCACATTCACAACACTAGCGGTATGTGTCCTATTATCAGGTTTCACGTCACAGCTCAGTTTCGTTTATTCAAGTTATACATATCTAGGTTAACAAACCAAAAAAAGATTATTCAAATTGGTAGAGCCATTTTCGAGTACACGAGACTAATGCATGGCATATGTACTCACTTTATCTGTGAATCTGTGTGTCACGCGTACAGCCCAAATGCCTTAAACGATTTTTTTGCTCGATTCGTTTTCGCGTAACTTAGCTCGTAACGTCGGCCGATTTTTGAATTTTGACCCCAGAGAGGAGTAATAAAGAAAAAACGAAGTTTTTCGCTTATAACTCGCTCAATTTAAATCAAATCGGTTCTGAACCTGTCTTGAACGAAAGAAGAGAAAATGTTTCATAAATTTCGTACAACATAATTTGCCCAAATAGTTTTTTTTTTTATACAGATTTATATAGAAATAAATTCAATTTGATATAACCGATGGCAAACATTTTCGGTTATCTTCGTCTGTTGTACACTGTAATACGGTAATTTAAAGATTACGTATGTTCCGTAAAATAATAAAATAAAAAGATTGCATTTGTTCAAAAACGGATGTTATTTCAAAATTTTGTGAAATGCAAAGCCTTCTGAGTTA
Organism: Xanthostigma xanthostigma; assembly: GCA_963575645.1. Taxonomy (NCBI): domain Eukaryota; kingdom Metazoa; phylum Arthropoda; class Insecta; order Raphidioptera; family Raphidiidae; genus Xanthostigma; species Xanthostigma xanthostigma. The sequence continues at coordinate 34,607,779 of OY754470.1, forward strand.
ACAATTTGAATAACTAATTATTAGAACATAATACTTTGACAGATGCAAACGTCATTTTTGACATTTTTTACCATTCCGACACCATGCATGCGCGGATTAAAACCAAATTTTGGGAGGATGTTTGATATGCAAATAAGAAGAGACTTATTGTTTTTAGGGAAACTTAGCGCATGCGCAGAAGAGGTATAAGTTAAAAAGTTGTTTGTATATAATAATGGTATACTTTTCTTTACGGCTTATTATTGTATCTATTTTTTCAAGAAAGTTTCGTCAAATATATTTTGAAAATGAAAAAATCAGCTGTTCTTTTGTTTTGTAGATCTGTCAGAAAAAAGTTAGTTAAGCATGCTTTGATAAATTTTTACATAACGTGGAACATATTATGTAGATAACTATGGCAACAAATAGCAAATATCATATTGAATACTAGCCATTACCCGCGTCGCCTCACGCGATATCAGAGATTTTATTTTCTTTATTATACTATATCAAATGTCAATATTTTTGAAGTTGGAATGGTCCCGTCGCCCAATTGGTTGGAATTTTTGTATAGTCCGAAAAAGATTTTTGGGGAAAGACTAATTAGAAAAATTGCTTGGAATATGGTGTTTCTATTACTGTTGTTGTTGCCGAACGCGGCGCAGCCCTATGAGGCAAGATCGTAATACGGTGCAGAGCCTTCGAGCAGACAGCAAAATATAATTCCTTTGTTTACTACTTGTTCAAAATTTATCTGCTGAACTTTTTCGGGTATTCTTCGATTAGACTTTCTTCAGTTGTTTCTAATACAAAAAACTTTCTACGTCATGTTGTTTTTTAATTTTCTATAACAAATATGCAAAATTATCTAGAAATTTTTTGTTGCAAAATAAACTTTGTAAAATCACTGATTAGAAATACAGAACAATAAAAAAGTGTATACTCTCCATTTGATTAAAATCTTTTCTATTTGTTGGAAAAATTTGTCTATTAAAAGCGTATAAACATTCAGAGGTTGACCATTATAATAATTTAAGCACCCCATATTATGATTATAAAAGAATAATGAAGAAAATAACAGGTTTGAAATATTACCGTAGTAAAAAGTCGAAAGTTAGCCATTATAATTTTTATACCGAGTATATGCTTTAGATACAGTAACACACATATTATATTCTAAGAAGTTTAATATTTTTGTATAAAACACATGCCATATTGCACGACACCTTTAAAATCCAGTCTATTCCCACAAAACATACATTTGTACGTGCAAGCTACCTTGCCACTAACTTTAAACGCTTCTGCGATTTTCAGAGGCGTATTGGCCACATAAAAATTAGCTCAGAACACTGCTCTTCATATTTACGTATCAAATAATCTCACAAAATTTGGTTTCAATCCGTTCATCCGGTTGACCTGTCTCGTGTTCATAGACTAACTGACTAACAAACAGATGAACAGAAGCACAGAGGTTTTCCAAAAATATGTTTTTTGGATTCGGGGAACCTTAAAAACAAAAAAATGTCGTAAAATTTTGAAATGTCAATTTTGACCTAAACTAGTAGGTACCATTCCCTACTAATGGGTTGGAATAGTGAAAATTATAATAGTGTTGTACAGTACACTTCGTACGGTCAAAGCTTGGACTATAAGATTATTTGAATGATTTTATTTCATTTAAAAATAATTAATTGAAGTGTTTTCTTATTACATAGGAATAGTGTGTTATCATTCTTACAGTGATTGTTTATTTGATGTTGTCCAATAGATCAATATTGAACGTTTATCATTATTTAATAATATAATTAAATGTCAAATCTCTGCGTATTTTTGATTGATTGCTATAGTTTAACAATAAACTTACCATTTATCTTCTAATTAAAAAAAAGTGTTGTGCCATTTATTTTTGTATTTACATCGAATTTTTTAAATTTCTACTAAATGATGTATAATTATATATTTGTTGTATTGTGGGCGACACGATTAATATTTAATTAAATATGTTTTTTTTTTTTGTTGAAATGATTTCAAAAGTTAAAGTAAAAAAATAAGATACGACGAGATATGTACTCCGTTTATCTGAGCGCCAAAGGGATTTGTCTCCGGTAATAATTTTAAAGAATTAAACCGACTTCAGAAAAGACGGACTCGTGTTCTGAGGGTTTCCGTACCGTGATAACAATTTAACAATTCCTTTGTTTGATAAACTTAATGAAAATTAAGTTTGTCACGCAATAATGCCATTTAGAATTAAAGATTAATGATTTTTTTTAATTTGTTCTTCACTTGTAGTGCTTTGAGACCTTCCTTCGTGCCAAAATTTCAGATTTTAGGTCAACGGGAAGTACCCGATAGGTTTTGATGAGTGAGTCAGTATAAAAAAGGGGTTTTTTGAAAACCCGTATATTTTTATTCCATTGAGTCAGAAGCTTTTTAGGGTTCCGTACCCGAAGGTCAAACGGGACCCTATTACTAAGCCTCCGCTGTCCGTCTGTCTGTCTGTCCGTCTGTCTGTCCGTCTGTCTGTCTGTCTGTCAGCGGGCTGTATCTCAAGAACCGTAATAGGTAGAGAGTTGAAATTTTCACAGAGTATGTATTTCTATTGCCGCTAGAACAACAAATAATTAAAAAACCCCCAAAACTCCCCAAAGAGGAGCAAATTCAGTTTTTTGCTTATAAGTCGCTCAATTTAAATCAGATCGTTTCGAGACCTGTCTTAAACGAAAGAGCAGAAAATTTTACATAGATTTTGTATAACAGAATTCATCGAAACACTTTTTTTATACAGCTTTATATAGAAATAAAATGTATAAATTCAATTTTGTCTAATCCATAGCATACACGGGGATCGTCTGTCTTCGTTTGTTGCATACTGTACTATGGGAATTTAAAAATTGCGTATGTATTGTCTTAAAAAAAAAGATTGCATTTGTTCAAAAACGAATGTCATTTCAAATCTTTTGACATTAGTCTTAGCCTTCTGAGTTAACGATTTGAATAACTAATTTTAATTATTAGAACATATTGCTTTGACAGATGCAAACGTCATTTTTGACATTTTTTACCATTCCAACACCATGGATGAGCGGAATGAAACCAAATTTTGGGAGGATATTTGATATGCAAATATGAAGAGGCCTATTGTTTTTGAGAGACGTCGGCGCAAGCGCAAAAGAAATATATATTATAATGTTGTTTTTATAAGATAATAGTATACTTTTCATAACGGCTTATTATTTTGTTTTACAGGAGTTTTGTAAAATAAATTTTTGAAAAAAATCGGCGCATGCGTAGAAGAAATATATACTATAAGGCTGGTTTTTATATAATAACGGCATACTTTTCATAACGGTTTATTATTCTATCTATGTTTACAAAAGTTTTGTAAATTTTTTGGGAAAAATTGGCGCATGCGCAAAAGAAATATATGCAATAAAGTTGTTTTATATAATAATAGTATATATTTCATAATGGTTTAAAAGAAAGTTTTGTAAAAAGTTTTAGGGGGAAAGGCGGCGCATGCGCAGAAGAGATATGTGCTATAACATTGTTTTTATATAATTATATAATAATGGTATATTTTTCATAATGGTTTAATATTCTAAAGTTTTGTATTTTTTTTTTTGGGGAAATCGGCGTATGCGCAACAGAGATATTTGCCATAACGTTGTTATTTGATATAATGGTATATTTATCGAAACTTTATATTATTTTACAAATCTTTGATTAACGTCTGAATAGAACTCTTCAAATCCGGATCGAAACGTCATCTTGTGTTATATTGATTTGTATTTTTATTATTTTTGTCAATATATCGTATGGTCTGAGAAAAATTGGTCGACAATTTTATTTACTTGAAAAATTTATATTATTTTATTCTACAAGAAATTTTTGTAAAAAAAGTGTTTATAATATAAAAACGCCGGGGTGTATTATGTAAAATTTCACGCCTTGAAATTCTTGAACTACTTGCATACTCCCACTGGTTACATATTGTTATAGCGCCTCTCTTGTTTCTTTTACAAAAGTATTTAAAAAGTACATAGTGTACGGAACCCTTCGTGTGCGAGTCCGACTCACACTTGACCGGTTTTTTTTATAATGCTTCGGTAGCAAGGCCATTAGCTCCAGGTATAAAATAGGTTGCTGTATATAACGAGGTTTAAGAGTAAGAAGCTTGAATTTGTCACAAGACCTTATTGTTTGATATCAGTGGCCCGGTCTGGCGTCAAACGAATTTGTAGATTACCACTGTTTTTTCGTCGACTTACGTTGCAAAATTGGTTTTCACGAAAAGCGCTTTTATTCTAACGCGATAATGTAAAGCGTATATGTCCATCCTGAGGGATCATTCTAAAATCTAAATAGTGGTGAAAGAATTTTTCAAATAGGTGCAATGGTTTCGGAGATTACCCTTAACATACACACAAACTAACAAAATTCACATTCTGTCTTTATAATATTTCTACAGATTAATTTCAACCTGGTATCTTTTGCCGTTCCTGAGAAAAAGTGTGTTGACGGATAGACAGAGGGACAACAAAGTAATCCTATATAAGGGTTCCGTTTGTTTTATTCTGAGGTACGTAACGAACGATGTAGCGTAGTGGTGAGAGCACTAGACTCACATTCGGGAGGTACCGGGGTTAAATCCCGGCGGGGGCAGATGTGGCTGGAACTTTATCCTGCTACCTCTCGCCGAGAAACGGTAATTCCTGTACCGGCCATTTTGTTGAGGTTTTTCATGGTTTCCCTCAATAATTCCAGCTAAGTATCGAGATGGTTCCTTATTCAAGGCCATGGCCGATTACCTGTCAAACTCCTTCGTTCAAAATTTGCCTACTAATGTCCTAAAATTCCTTCATTCAACCATAGCTATATTAATTATTTGAAGTTTAAAAATGTAGAACGGAATAGCTGGAAAATAGTAATAGTGCGAATGGCGTCTGTATTGACATAAAGTCGAGAAACGGACGTTAAATGATTTATTATTATATTCTGAGGTACGAAACTCTAAAATGGAATCGAAACGGCTCTAATCAACATTCCGTCACAACTGGGCGCAATCGTTTCTCTATTATAGTCATAGCGATTTATTTACATCGACTGAATGCTCGTAGGGAAATCACAGGACATTTAAAACAAGAGGTAAGTTCGAATCAAACTGCTAGACGTCGAGTACAGTGCGTTTTCAATTTGTCTCCGTTCCGTCCCTGGTGTTGGTGGACACGCAACGTACGCGCGCGCGGTCTGTTCGTCAGCCAGCACCAGGTCAAGTGTAACGGTGGGGTCACTTATCATCGGTGGAGATCGCAACCCACCGTCGAGCCGCAGCCACATGTATAATCGATTCGAGAAAAAAAAAACACTAAATGAAAATTACACTGCAACATAAAACTAAAATGTTGCACAGTTGCTTACACATTTTTACTTAAACAAAATTGTCAAGTCATCTAACCAACTTCTGAAACCTCGTTCGATTATTTCAAATTGTTTGTTGAAGAGAAACTGAATTAACAGTACAAGTAGAGCTCATGTATTTCCAACCTGTCGCGGTCGGGACTAATCCTCACTTCGTGACAGTCATAGATCAATCTGAAAAAATCTTTATTTATTAGCGGTTAAACGTTGCCTAACTTTGCGTTTTTTTATCATTCCAACCCACAAGTGAGAAATGGTACCTACTAGTTTAAATCAAAAATCAATTTTCAAAAATTTTACAGTATTTTTTCGCTTTGAGTTCCCCCGAATCCAAAAAAACATATTTTTGGAAAAACTCTGTGCATCTGTCGTCGAACGGATGAGCGGATTGAAACCAAATTTTGTGAGGATGTTTGATATGCAAATATGAAAAGCCCTATTGTTTTTGAGGAAAATTGGCATGCGTGGAAGCGATCTATGCTATAACGATGTTTTTATTTAATAACTCTTCATAACGGCTTATTATTCTATTTATTAAAAAAAATATATAAACTTTAGAGTTTTGGAAATATTTTGAATTAAAAAAAAATCAGCTGTTATTTTGTTTTGTAGATTTGTCAGAAATAAACTTGTAAATAAACTTTGATTAATTTTTACATGACGTGGAAAATATTATGTAGATAACCATGGCAACGAAAAAAAGTCTTTACCCGCGTCACCTCACGTAATATCATAAATTTTATTTTCTTTATTATACTATATCAAACGTCAATATTTGTTAGTTGGAATGGTCCCGTCGCCCAATTGGCAAGAATGTTATTTTTTTATATTTATTAGTATTTTTTTTGAATTTCTAACAATATTAGTTATCCGCGCGTTGACATTATTAATTCCATCTTTTAACATTGGTTAAAATTTGATGGATTATCTATTAAAAATGTCTTAAAATCTCGACGTCGAATCAACTGGCCACTGAATTCAACAGATTTATTTGCAGATAGATATGTCATCCAATGGAGTCCGTGATGTTTGTCAATTAAGCAAGGCAAACGTAACGTGTATTCAAGTCATTAAACTGACTAAAATCTACATAAATATGCAATTATTTGACATACAGTAAATATTATAACACTTTATATTTTACGCCATTGCAATTATAAAATACTTTTTAAATTGCAAAAAAGTAACAGAATTTTAATTCTTTTTGCTGAGTTTTTACAATACAGTGGAATAAACTCGTGAAGAATTTATCGGCTATTTCTGGATAATACAATGACCTTACTGTATGTATATTTTATCATTTTTGCAATAATTTAGTAAGAAATTGCTGTTTGCTGTTAATTTGGACCTATAGTACCAATATATATTTTAGTGTTCTGTACTAAATTTGAAATAAACGGAACATGTATGATCCTATTCCGGTGTCGGTTCATTCGTACATCTGTCACAAGCTCCCAGAGTCTAAAAACTTGAAATTTGACATTGTCAAAGCTTATTATGACCCAATGCTGTGGTTTAAGTATATGAATTAATAATAATTTTAATATTAAGAAAATATCGCAGATATGTGAACAAAAGTATATTAGATTTATTTATTGTACGACGTTTCGTCTATATATATTTAGACTTTTTCAAGTATATAGACGAATCTAATATACCTATATTATTGTTCACATGCCTGCGATTTTGTCTTAATATTGTTATCACGATGAGCACGATATCTAATATACCTAAATAAGTAATTTGAATAATTACGAAAATTCTGTTTGACAAAAATACTAATAATATATTGTCAAGTCATGATAATAGGATAACTTTAATAAAAATAGGTAAAAACTCTTGAGCTAAACGGTTTTATTGTACAATCGATAATGTACTAAAAACTAGAAAACAATTATGAGTCACTGTAGGGGGCTTTGGTTAAACTAAAATAAAATCGTGGGAGGAAGTTATAGTTACATTATGGTCGAAGAAGACAAATGAAAGTTTCTTACTAAATTCTCCCCCCAAGATTTTATTTTAGTTTAACCAAAGCCCCCTACGATGACTCATAATTGTTTTCTAGTTTTTAGTACATTATCGATTGTACAATAAAACCGTTTAACGCAAGAGTTTTTCAAAAGAACAGTTGAGCTTTAAAAGGAAACGCAGAAATCACGCTGAACTTTAACGATTTTTAAGCATTACGTGGTTTACTAGCAGGTACATAAAACATTCAACAAATGCCGACTCGGACATAATTTATAACTGATTATTTTATTGCTTAATTATACATGTGTGCGCATTGTTTACATGAATATGTAATGACTGAACTACCTTCACTAATTACTTTTAGCCATGTCTCTTGTATGTTGTACAATAATTTGTATCAGAAATAAATCTATAAAATTCATATTAATTAACAATTATTATGCTCGTTTAAAATGTAGGATAATAATCACGAAGTAAACAAAAAAAAAAAAAAAACAATAAAAACACGAATAAAAAAGCTATCGTTGAGGTACATTAAGGACGTAGTCTGGTGTTCGGGTTTTGAAAAAAACGAATTTATTTTTTTTACATTTTTAGTAAGTATAATATATTGAGAAAATAATGTAAAAATTTTAGACCGAACTATTAAATATTTACAAAGCTATAGCATATAGTCGAGAGCAGCAACGGTCTTACGGTAAGACTCTTACCTGCTCTTACCTCTCAATTGTTATTACGTTACCCTTATACTCTCGCAGAGTAGAGCAAACAAATTAGCAGAAAATGATGCCTTTCAAGAAACGGAAGGTTTACTATACACCAGGCATAGCTGATTAGTGTAAATATTCATTTTTATTTTTTTGTAAGAAATCTGAAATTAAAACTTTAAACGCGTTTTTCTCAAAACTACGTTTTTCTAAGTGGCGCGGGTGATTGAAACAATTGTATACAACCGATTGCTTTCAGTTTTGCACAGGGTAATCTACACAACAATAGCTCCATCCGGTACTAGAATTACTTAATTATAACAATTATTTCTATTTTTTTTACCGATTTTCAACGAAAAAAACACGATTTTCTCGTTGTTTTTTTTCTAAAACCCGCCATTTTGTTATTTATCAATAAAAATGTTTATTTCTAGTACGGGATAGAGCCACAAGCCTAAGAAACAATAACCAATTTAATTTTTATAATTTAGATGAGTCCAAGTGACGTTATCACCCGCGCTACCCACCTTCCTCCATTTAAAGTTGTCTACTTTAGTTTAAAATAAAATATAGTTTAAAAAAAACTAAAAAACACGCTTTATATCGCACTAAAAAGTAAAAAATAATTGTTTTAAAATAAGCTTAAAAAGCGTGGGGCGCTTTGTTCCACATTTTCGTACATCGAGCGCCCAACGCTTTTTAAGCTTATTTTAAAACAATTATTTTTTACTTTTTAGTGCGATATAAAGCGTGTTTTTTAGTTTTTTTTAAACTATATTTTATTTTTCACTTTTTAGTTTGAGGATCTATAAAAGAATTTATTAATCCTGGGGGTCCTAATAAGGATAATGGGAAACTGTTATCAAATTATTGCATTGTCATCGGTCCTTGATACGTATGCAAAGTTTCAAATTAATCTGAGGATCTATAAAAGAATTTATTAATCCTGGGGGTCCTAATAAGGATAATGGGAAACTGTTATCAAATTATTGCATTGTCATCGGTCCTTGATACGTATGCAAAGTTTCAAATTAATCAGACTTCGGGAAATTGGTGAAAATAAAGCGTTTACTACACAGGATCTATAAAAGAATTTATTAATCCTGGGGGTCCTAATAAGGATAATGGGAAACTGTTATCAAATTATTGCATTGTCATCGGTCCTTGATACGTATGCAAAGTTTCAAATTAATCAGACTTCGGGAAATTGGTGAAAATTATGCTCAAAGATTCCGTTACGGAGTTAGTTACATACATACATACATATTTACAACCCAAACTAATATAAAGCGTTTAAAAACAATTATAAAATGGCGTAAAATTAAGCAAAATAAATTTTTATTTCTTAGTTTACGATGTCAGTAAAAACATGTAACAAAATTGAAAACATCGTACATTATTGTGATATTAAAAAAAATTCTGAAATAACGGTTGAAAACGAGCCTGAACATAGGACTACGTCCTTAAATGGTTGTAGAAGTAATGCTCCGCCTAGACTCAAGAAGGATCTTTAGCTTCATCTAACTCTAAGTAGAAATTCAAGGTCAACCGGGAAAGTATAAATAAAACAGTTAAATGCGATCTATGTTTGCACTAGTATCACTCGAAAAAAGTTCGTCTGATTTTGATGAAAATTGGTAGGTTCTCAGTCGTTTGCTATTTTTGCATGACAAATACTTTTGCTTGTTTTGGAGTCCTACCGTAACAATACATGGAATAGAGTCATTTCAGAGTAGAAATATTAGGGGAAAGCTGGATTCTTGCATGAATTTTTCTTTCGTGGTTTTAAACAATATGCCACAAGACCCCGATAATTTCAAAAAAAGGTCTTTCGCGAAAACCTAGTTAACGGTGATTTTTATGAAAAAATAGTGATTACTAAATTTGTAGCTTAGAAAATTGCCTACCAAAAACATTGTATTACTTTTTTTCGTAAGACTGACGGTTTTCGATAAAATTTGATTTAAAAAGTTGTAACGTTTATGTTTCTTATGTCAGTTCGATTAGTTTGATGCACGAATACAATGCTTCATACAACATACACCATGCAGATGTGTGAACTGGATTGGTTCACTAAGCGATTGAATGAATGCAAGGTGAGAGAACGAGCATCGTACTACCGCATGCGTCGTACGTCGCACGTAATTGGTAATTTTAGTTTTACGGAAAAAAGTAATACTATGTTTTTGTAGGCAATTTTCTAAGCTACAAAGACAACCACTATTTTTTCTATAAAATTCACCGTTAACGAGATTTTTTTGTGACCTTTGACCCGCGTAGCATTTTTAGCGGCACATGTATCGGTGGGGACTTTTGGGATACTGTTGGGAACCACAAAAGAAAGGTTCATACAAAAATCTACATTTCCCCTAATTTTTCCGAAGTTTGACTTATTTTTTCTTTATTCCCTAAACTATAACGTCAGTGAAGATGGATACAAAGTAAACTAATGTTTGAGTTGAAAACTTCTATATTTCACTGAAATCGGATGAAGACTTAAGGGGTGCGATGCAGTTAGATTTTTCAAAAAATCGATTTTTTTGCATTTTCTTGAAGTATGATGTTTCGAAAATAATTTCTGAAAATTTCAAGTCAATCCGATGAATATAGTTTTCGACCATAGATCCATGGTTCATAGCCGTCTTGTGAGTATCATCCTGTTCGCTTGGCTCGTGCTCTCCATTAAACCTTTTACTATCTCCATGGTCCATCCCTCTATTGTGTCCCTGTCTAATTAATTAAGTATAAGAAAGGAACGGTTAAATAATAAATAAATATTTGTCGTGGCTAAATGTTACTAAAAACAAAAGCCAATAAAACCCATATTAAAAAAAAAATAGTTTTCGAGATAGGTATTACATAATTGTGTAATATCCGAGATCCCTTCAGTAATTACTGAAGGGATCTCGGACCCCCATGGCAGGAATCTTCCACGTCGACAGAAGCCCTATTGTGTGGCCCAGGAATTAATGAGTCAATGTAAGTAATTTTTTAATCAGTATTTCTATACATAAATCAAGTGTAAAATTGGAAAACTCTTTCAGAAATTTTCAAAAATTTATAACTCAAAAACTATAAACTTTAGGAAATATAATACCGTATCTACATCGAAATACTACCTAATGTGTTTTTCTCGAAAATAAGAAAACTTGAAAAATCAAATCAGTGCGAACTATAATTCAAAAACCACTCGATGGATTTTGATGAAATTTTACAGCTTATTGAGAGCATTAGAAACTAGTCCTTGATCGAAGGATTTTCATTTTTGTTCAAAATTTCGATTTTTTTCTAACAATAAACTAATTATTTTTGGTCGAAAATTCGGACATAAACTGTCAAAAGCC